>CM062292.1:279428007-280028007 GCA_031216915.1 Pictodentalium vernedei
CCCAAGAACACAGCGCATGAGTGGGTCTGCAATCCTTTGGACGAAAATCCAGTGCGCTAAACAATGATGCATCCCATGGGTTGGCGTGTGATCAATAAGAATGACTTTGGAAATAGTTATCGCCCTCCCTCTTAATTTGCTTAATCTAGCCATGATTATAACATTGAGGGTATGCGAATTTATATAAACTAAAAATTTCGGAATGTTACAAAAATGACATTAGCAGTGTGCGCATCGTTTCATAATCTACAGTCATTGTCCTTTCGGGTGACGTAAAAACATATCATGCCTTGAATTCAACAAGGCGCCATCTGAAATGCTTTAGCATTGCAGGTGGCACTTGTTGCAGTCAAAGGACGATACAAAGCACGTTTTTAATATTTTCCCTTAACCTCAATCGAATGTTTAACCATAAAACATGTGTCGCCACTTTCCAATAGGTATTTGTGGGTAAGACTCTGAATCTTGCCTCTGAATCTACGAGAAATACGGTAAAAACAATCCAATTAACCGAAAGAAAAATAATGAATGCCACCTTTTTTCTTTTGAAAGTCGACACTCTTAAAATATCTTGAAAATAAACGTTTCATAAACAAGAAAATTTGTATATGTGCTTTGAACTTTTTTTTTTCTCAAACAGTGTTCCATCTCGACAAGAATCAAAAACAAATTTCCTACAACTTTGCCGTTGCATCTTTAAATCAGTAAAATCACACATCGTAAATGTCGTAACTCTATATCGTTGTCGTTGAACAAAAAAATTCGATTTTGTGATACAAAATGTGAAAACGCCCTGTCACTGCCAGCCTCAAGTTAATGTAACCATCAGAAGGCAATTTAAGTTAATACAGTTTTTAAAAAGATTTCGATGAGGACAAAATATACAGCCATCTTGTTTCAATAATATTTTTCAAAATGCTTTCAATTTCTGGTGAAAGTAGTTTAGGTTCTAACGTTATGGGTGAACGAGAATAGGAATGTTTGGGGTTTGTGTTTGAATTTCTGAAATTATTTTATAGATAACTATTATGAACTGAGGTTTTTTGTGTTAATTGCCCTCCAGAGTCACTTTCATTATATCTTTGCTCTTTGATAGCGGCAACGCAAACAACCCTCTTTAAAATTTTAGCCTATAACTCTTAACCAGCTGAGCAGTTTCAAAATATTTTTCATCAAAGCTAGTCATGGCTGCTGTGCAGCAGCCATAACTAAATTTGATGAAAAATTCATCTAAATTTATCTAAAGAAATCACTGGTCGAAAATGTCATTCAATTTACAGGGGGAGGGGGTGGGGGGATTTGGTTAGAAATGGATAAATTTTACTTATTTTAGTGGCAAGGGATTTTGTATCCTGGACAGAAATATCTGGCAGTAGCATTTACGGAGTTAATTTTTGAGACTGTATGAGGGAAATCTGAGCACGTTTTATTTGGATTTTGTTCGATTTCGAGTCACTTTACCACCTGTAACTGTATTGCTTCTTCAATCAAGCTGGACATCCAGTTCGATAAATAGTTGTGGAGAAAGTAGGAAACCACGGAAGGAACCACCAAACTTCTGCAAAGATATGTCACTTCGCCAAATGAAAACAGATAGCATTGTCGTGTCTTTGGAACCGCTTTTGAAACATTGGAGTTGTCTTTCGCTATATTTGAATGATTCAGTGGGCAAATATTCCAACACATTCGCCAATTTAAAGCAACAAAAACACCGGTGTTGAAAATGAAGCAAGAGTGAAAAACAACTAATGTAATTATTTTTTTCTCATTACACCACTTGACGCGACAACTATATTACTTTTCCACTTGAATTTCAATTTCGCCGTCATTGAATTTTGAACCAAGGAAGTTTTGTTATTGAGAAAATGAGCTTCCTTGGCAGCTTTTGGTATCAGTGCGTTTCTTTTCTGCACGATCAGAATTCATTCCTTTCAAGACATTCTCTGTTAAGATCAGAGGCAGTGGAACGGTGAATGGTGGCACACAGGGAGTACTGCCTTTCTCCCAAATCTCTTTTCTACATACATTCTATGTTTGCGCAGTGACTCAAAAAGGGGCATGCAAAGATTTCAATAAACAAGTACTCCTGCAATTTTTACAAATATAAACATAATTGGTGCATTTTGCCAATGAATTTCACTTTCAGGTGGCGGGGCCAAAAAGATCAATTTATTTCAACCATCTTTCTCCTACGGATAAAATCGGGTTAACCCATTACCTAACACACAAGATATCAAAATTTATTATTTCAAATATTATTTTTTTTCAATTTTTTTTTCAAGACTTTTCAACAAACCATATCATGTGACCCCCTCATTCGAACGAGCTCGACGAGCTTGTACCAATGAGGGGTCACATGGGAGTGTTTTGTTGAAATTTGTTGAAAAATAATTGTTTTTCAATTGCTCAATTTGTAAACTGCACGGACAGGTTGCGTTAGGTAAAGATTTAAAAGATGGGTGAGAAGAAGAAATAAACGAACTCACCACCAGATTATAATATTCAAACCAGAAAGTGCAACAGCTTCTTATTTGTACATTTGCTAATCTTAGAATGTAATATGTGACATGAGACGAAATGAGGTTGTCAATTGTTTCTACTATTTATTTATTTATTTATTTATTTATTTATTTATTTATTTATTTATTTATTTATTTATTTATTTATTTATTTATTTATAGGGGTTTAACTACACTTTCGACAGCCATGGTCATCTCGTGTCGGACAGTTTTACGGGTGGAGGAAGCCGGAGTACCCGGAGAGAACCACCGAGCAACGGCGAGCAAATGTCAGGCTCCACAACATACTAACTCCACACAAGCAGTGTTAGCATTGGTTGAAGACATGTACACCATCGACGTGCAGTACGCCTTAGTACACATCGCCACCGTGCCCCCACGTGGGCAATGGGGAGAAGTGACTTACCCAAGGACACAACGCGGTTGCGGCAGGTGGGATTCGAACGGAGGACCTCTCGGCTTGTTTCTGCTGTATGGAATATTAATCGGTGCATGCACACACCCTACCCTGCTTCCACACATACACAATTTATTACCTCCAACAGCACGCATCGACATCTGAATATCAAAAGAAATGGCACTTCTGTGGATACATCTATCAAATTATTATCCCAGCAATTTTTTAAAAAAACGGGGATATTGTGGTGCTCTCCGTCCATCCCGAACGTTCCGTGCTCCCCGTCCCGTCCGTACGTCCGAACTTCATACCACCAAGAGTATGTAATTCGAAACATTTGAACTATGTTGAGGTGTTCAGGTAGCATCTGCAGATGTGCATAAAGGTTTCGGAATTTTGATTTGGTCCCAAGTTGTTCCAGTGGAACCACTTTTATTGTTAGAAAATCAGTTTCTGGTGGAAGGCTCCCACAGGTTTTAATTCGAAATGTCGAAAATGTGTTCATATGTTCAGGTTGGGTCTCTAGATGTGCATGAAGGTTTCGGAATTTGATTCAACCTCATGTGGCACCCGTTGCACCACTTTTGTCGTTAGAGAATCGATTTCCGGCGAAAGGCTCCAAGGGGTTTTAATTCGAAACGTTGAAAGTGTGTGTTCATATGTTCAGGTAGGGTCTCTAGATGGGCAAAAAGGTTTCAGATTTTTTATTCAGCCTCATGTGGCGCCCGTAGCGCCACTTTTGTCGTTAGATAATCGGTTTTCGGCAAAAGGCTCCTAGGGGTTTTAATTCGAAACATGCATAAAGGTTTGGAATTTTTAATCCGGCCTTATGTGGCTCTCGTCGTGCCACGTTTGTCGTTAGAGAATCAGCTTCATGTGAAAGGCACGGGGGGGGGGGGGGGTATATTGTTAAATAATATTGTTAATATTATCAATCAATTTCATGTACGATATCATACCTTTTCACTTCTTTCTCCATCAAGCATTAACTAATAATCAACAAGAATGCAAATGCGGGGATACACTCTTTGCACACAAATGACACCATAAAGTCATAGATGTATCGGCTTATTGTTCCTGCCTTTCTTCCCTGTTCAATTTTGCAACTTTTTGGACGCAATGATGAATGTGAAAGATCCCCCCCCCCCCCCAACTCAAATGTGATGACTCCCCAATATAATATTTACAGTCTATGGCACGTACGAGGGGATGTCAAAAAGTATTGACCCTAATATAAATAAAGCTGGAATATCGGTACAGACCATATTTATTTTTCAACATAGTCCCCTTGTAATTCAATACACTTGTTCCACCTGGTCTGCCAGTCGTCGATGCCGCGTCTGTAGAAGTTCATATCTTGGTCCTCTGGCCAAGCCTCCACAGCAGCAGTAAGTTCCTCATCATTTTGAAATCTTTGACCACGTAAGTGTTTCTTCAAATTTGGAAAGAGATGGTAGCCACCAAGTGACTACCATCTCTTTCCAAATTTGAAGAAACACTTACGTGGTCAAGGAGACTACCATCTCTTTCCAAATTTGAAGAAACACTTACGTGGTCAAAGATTTCAAGATGATGAGGAACTTACTGCTGCTGTGGAGGCTTGGCTACACGACCAAGATATGTAATTCTACAGACGCGGCATCGACGACTGGCAGACCAGGTGGAACAAGTGTATTGACTTACAAAGGGACTACGTTGAAAAATAAATATTTTTCTGTCCCGATATTCCAGCTTTATTTATGTTAGGCTCAAAACTTTTTGACGTCCCCTCGTATGATTCACCCGGAACCCCTATAAATGATTTTCTGTAGCTTGTGGTGCGCAAGCAATTTTTGAGCATGCGTCGCTGATGTTTGTGTATTGGGTTTTAACGGCACTTTCAACAGCCAGGGACACCTCATATCGGACAGTTTAACGGGTGGAGGAAGTGGGGGTATTCGGAGAGGACCGGTGAATGGTGGGGGATGCAAACTGTCATACTTTCCAACCTATAAAATAGTGCAGGACGCTTCAATACACAGCACCACCTTGCTCATACATGGGCAGTGTCATACATAAGGACACAACGCAGCTACCACTGTTTAGGATCGAACTGTCGGTCTACATTGTGGTATAATGTCCAATGCTCTAACCAATTCTTCTGCAACTTCGACAGCTCAAGGTTATTTAGCGTCAAAGGATTTTCGTTGATTTTAACAGAGTATTCAATGCAACAAGAGGCATTAATGCAATCACGATCTAGACTATACATATTATCTTTAGAGGAAACGTGTTCTGTTTGCTTCAAATCATTAAAGTTCTTCGAATGTTTTGATGTTCTTTCCGTTCTTAATCTTCATTATAGAGATAAAGAATTATTTTCGGAAAATAATCGTCAACTCACAACTATGCATAAAACAATTTAACCCTTTATCCATCGCGGACGATATCAAAATTTATTATTTTAAGTATCATTTTTTCAAATTTTTTAAAAAATTTCAACAAAACCATAACATGTGACCCCTCGTTGGAACGAGCTCGTCGAGCTCGTTCCAACGAGGAATCACATGATACGGTTTTGTTGAAATTTTTAAAAAATATTATTTTTTCAACTGCTGAATTTGCATATTACGCGGGCGGATGCGGCCGATTCGTTGAGTAAAGGGTTAACGCAGTAATATGTACATATTTCGTACATATTTACATTTTTATATACATACATAATGTAATATGTTATGTAATGTCAAGACGCAATATGTATCGTTTTGACGTACCATAACACACATTGCATCGAAACTACTCAAGCAACCACAGCAAATCAGACACACACTCTGAAAACTCTAGGTACTCTGTGATACCAAACATGATACTCAATTTGTCCCGTATGGGGTGCCAAAATTATGGTACTCCGGGAAACCAAACACTGTTGGTACTCCAAGAAACCAAACTGTAATGATACTTTGAGAAACCAAAACTGTCCGGTACTTTGTTTTGGGGAGGCTCAAATATTGCTCCATTCAAAAATCCAAAGAACCGGACTGAAGTATGAAAAGCCGCAGAAGTACCAGCCTCCCCGATGGACCAGGATACATTTATTGTGTAGATTACACCACAAATTATGTCCCTATGAAAAAAAACGAAAGAAGAAACACTGAGTTATGCGGTTCCTTTAATAACCTTCAACAGATATTAAAGACATACACTGCAACTCACATAAATCAAATACAGTCTGCACCAAGTCACCCAACCCGCTCCCTTAGAGCCATTCAGTCACGTTTTCAAGCACCTAGACTTCGACCGAACCCGCCATTGTTGATACAGACGACGCACGCGTCTGGCGGGCAAGTTGCTCACGTGGTGGGTATGCAGGGGACGTGAATCCTGTTTATCGATAGTTAGGTATTCCACAACCTTTCATTTGGTATTATACGCGCGACATATAGGGGAGGCTATCCGTATTCTGTGTTTTAGGTATCTCATATACTGGTGGTATCCTGGAATAC
Source organism: Pictodentalium vernedei (assembly GCA_031216915.1). NCBI lineage: Eukaryota > Metazoa > Mollusca > Scaphopoda > Dentaliida > Dentaliidae > Pictodentalium > Pictodentalium vernedei. Next base: position 279,434,406 of record CM062292.1, read on the forward strand.
CAAAACGTATTGGTTTTTTTAGAGTGCAGGAAAGAATTACCACCAGACAACAAATCGTCCGTTGAGTGCAATAAGGCGCCATCTGCAATGATTCAAAGAAGAACAGAGCATTCGTCCGGAGACGCCTGCGTTGGCCTTTGACTGGTAATCTTTGACCACTAAAATAACAGATGTTCAGATACTACCATGTATCACATGTGTACAAGGTTCGCGAGAGAAGATGCAATCGGTTTGTGCTCATCTGTCGGGAAACAAATTGTCTTTGCTGGCTGAGTACTTTGATGGCAACGGACAAGTAGATATTTTCGAATCGGTACCATCTGTGTTGAGAGACACACTGAGCGAATGCTCGAAGATTTGTGCCGAGTACTGCAGTAAATAACGTATACAGGAGAGGGGGCGGCGAGGCGACCATCCTCACCCTTATCAGCGCCATGATTGTCCTGAGATATGTTTTATATAAACTAATCCTCTTGCCAGGTTAAATTTGTTTTATCAAATAGGTCGTTTCCGGCTCATAAAACGTCATTGCTCCTCAAGTATTCCAGTTACAGTTATTCTGTTACAATACCATCTCAACATATATACACATAGGGGTAAATTCCGGGCTTCCGATAGTATTTACACCGATTAGGGTTTAATCCCGGGAACGGGAATTTTCTGGTTCTCGTTTTTGAAAGTCAGTCACGATACCGGGAATTCTGCGATTCTCGTTTCTGAATATCAGTCCCAGTATTCTAGTCTATGAACTTCCAAGGCAGCAGCACTGATTTTCAGAACCGATAACCGGGAAATTTATGTTCACGAGATTAAACAATAGCTCCCACGGCAATGTTGGTCTCGGAAGAAATTGATATTCACTCAAATCTCAAAAATTACAATGCTATCATTGATATCATGGTTTATGAATTACCCGGGCATCGTGATTTACTTTCAAAGCCGGAGCCGTAGAGCTGTGAAATTCCCGTTCCCGGTGTTGAACCTTAACATCGATGTATATGTATGTTGAGAGGTCATTATTGTAAAAGATTTTGAGTACCTATGAGGGGCTGGATTTAACAAAATACTAGTACGCGTTCAATGACGTTTTATTCCCGGCTGATGCGGCGCATCCGGAGATGTAGTGGATTTCCGTGTGTTGTCGGGCCTTGCACCTGTGCGAGTCTCCTGCGAGCCGTTACAAACTGGTTTCCCTTTTCCAAAATTTGGACTAGTCTGTAAACAGTTGCTGGATTTCTTGCACTGGAAATTGTGGCCAGTGCAAAAAAGCCATCGACGATCACATTGATCTTCCATTTAAAAAAAAATCCCCGAGGAGGCTTTCGGCCCCGCCGACGCGGGTAGGATGCCCCTTTGGTGCCTGTCCCAACTTGCCGCCACGAGTGTCGGATGCATGATGCGTCGCATCATGACTCATGGTTGAAATGTGGCGCCCCCACAAACTCAAAATTATGGATCCGCGACTACGGCTGTCCACATTTTCGTGATCAAGTACGCATGGTTCATGTTCTGATACCCACATGGTCCTCCCCTTACAAATCTCGGTATCTGCCACTGACAACAGTTTTCAGAATAATGAGTAGCAGGTTTTTTGAAACTCTAGTATTGGCGTGGTTGTGAGACTCTAACATCTGGTTCAAACTTACTAAATAGCTAAAGGTTATTCAAAATTACTTGATTGTTAAAACTCGAGAATTATCCGCCCAATATTTTTTAAAGAAAAACCCACAAAGCAGATGTGAATAGTCATTTCTATTTCTTAATAAAAATTTCCTCTAATCTGTTTTTGAGTCATTTTCTTTGAAATGCGACGAATACTCAACCAAAACTTGATTTCACTCCAATCGGACAAAGAAAACCACAAATGCTTCTTGTAACAAGAAAGTTAATTACCTAAGAATTGAACGATGAACTCTCCTCAACAACACTGACAAAAGACCTAACATAATAAGAATGTGTCGCCTTCTTTGTGTGGGGGTTCTTGTGATTGGATATGACCAATCATGCAGGCGTCTAACACCGGAGACGGAGGTAACAACAAAAGAATGATGGCTATTGTTACTGTCTGATTGCCGGCGGTCACGGGGTGCCTTTTTACAAGGTAGTCTTTTTTGTTGTCGAATGTGTCGTTTAGTCATGTTCGAGTCGAATTTTGAAAAGGTAACACCATAATGGTGCAACGAAAGTAAATAATTGATTATTGACGCTTTCATGTGTATGTTTTAGTATCAAGACACTCGTACTTCTATCAGACTTCCCGAAAGACCATCGTAAATCCCTATTATATCAAGGCACATCTCCAACAAAATTTTGGTGCATTGAATCTGAAAACGTAACTTGCGTTGCGAGCCCACAGATTATTAACAAGGATGTATTGTCTGTTCTAAACGAATTGTTTATACTTTCGAGAGATGAGACGAGACGAGATGGGATAAGACGAGACGAGGCGAGAACACGAGACGAGACGAGATAAGATAAGATAAGATAAGATAAGATAAGATAAGATAAGATAAGATAAGATAAGATAAGATAAATTTATTTGCAGTATATAGATATCAAACGTTTAATACTCTAGCAACTGGAAATATACTGAATTGGAAGGACATAGTCTGACAGGCTGTCTACCTACCTCTCAGACCACCAGTCTAATTCTGTTCGGAATTCCACGCTGTTCTAGGCTGTTTGTTTACATACTTTTGTGAAAATTTGCGCGCAGACGGCCATTGATGTAATGTGGTGTGTCTTCACTTACAAAGATATAAGGTATACTTTCCTGTCCCAGTTATAGATATTCCAATCAATACGTATTCAATTCTCCTAGAAAACATCAAAATGTTAACACAATTTGTGGAACTACCCGGCTAAAAGCAATAGCTGTGGTGAGTTTTCATTTTGGTTTATAATGTTTCAAAATGACGATCTAATCAAGTCTCGATTCAGAAACATTTATAGCTTTGATTCACAGTAGTCCATGGGCCACGTTACCTGTCTATTACCAAATTGCCGGGCAAATTATCATATATGCCGTTTTGAAGATATGTACCTACTTAATAAAAAAATGTGTGATAGCCTTTTCAGAACGGTCGCTTATTATGCTAAAAAACACTTTCAAAACAGCGAAACGAATCTTTGTGAGATGCGCGTCATTTTAAGAAAAGCAAACGACAATTCCGTTAAAAAACTTGATGCCACGTGGCATTTTCATTATAATAAACCTCATATTTCTTAGAAGTAATGTGAACAGAAAGGTCATATGCAGTAAAATCCAGCTCCTACGAATGAAAAAAATGATGAAATCTTGGTGCTACGGTCCACATCACGCCCATGGTTCCAAAAAACCACAGGAGCCCGTGTCGTCCAAATAATATGTCGACTATAGAAGACGTGGTCACTGAAGAATTGGGCCAAGCAGTCCAGGCAGAAGTAGAAACTCCTGCCGATGTCAATAGAGGAAACATTTACGCCCCTCCCCCCCCCCCCCCCCCCCCCCCAGAAATGCGAAAGAGGAAACCAGCATAATACATTTTCCATGCTATGACGCCGTGCAAAGTCGAATTCAACCCAAGGATGTGGGTTCATGGCAAGCATTAATTGCTGCAACGAAAATTAGAAAGCAAAAGCCGCTGACAGAGATAGCAAAATCAACGCCAGATGATAATATTCCTGCGAACGTTTTCTATTGCAGGACATGCAGATGCCACCGATTCACTTTTAAGAAAGAACTTGAAGCATGCAAAAATGCTGAGATCAATGATGACATGATGAATGAAGCAGTTGACAGAAAAGCATCAACGCGAACACCATAGGACGCCAGAGTCAATGATAAAATTTGCATTTTCTTTCGAAAAGAGAGAGAGAGAGAGCCGTTATATCAAAGGCACAAGAACAAGGGAGCAGTTATTCCTGTGCGAAGATCTCAGAGCTGATGACATGCTTCGCCATTTTTCCACAGGAAAATCTGACGAGAGGTTAATGGCAATACCATTGTGTGATATAATTGCAGCTGAGGCTTACTACCATCGATCATGTTATCGAGATTACATATGAACAACAGACTCCCAATGTGATCGTAGACAGAAACTGTTCGACGATTCGGAAGATCACTACTCTCAGTGTAAATCAACTGTATTTGCAGAACTTTCTAGGTTCACCCTAGCTGATGTTCTAGAGAATGACCGATTTAGAGAGCACATGATCCATGAAATCTTTGGGTCATCTGGTGATGAGAAAGAATACTAAAATGCATTTCAGACAGAATTTTGAAGCGGAGTTTGAAGAAGTTCTTTGTATATTCCTCGATGTGAACGGAAAACGTCTTGTTCTGCCAACAAGTTTAACCGTGTGAGTAGTAGATCTGGAGATCGGCCCAGATCGGCCGGACCCCACAGGGGACCTAAAAAGGAAAGTAGTAGGAGATGTGGAGATGGGCCCAGATTTTCCGAACCCTGCAGGGGACCAAGGAAGGGAAGTAGTAGGAGATGTGGAGATCAGCCCAGAGTGAAGGGGCCCCGCAGGGGACCAGGGAAGGGAAGTAGTAGGAGAGGCATGAAACGCGGCCGGATGTCTGGAGAATCCTACTTTTTGCCCAATAATAAGAGCTTTCCTTTGTATAAGACTTACTTTACTGGCTCGAATTTTCCTAAAATCCTCGGTTACTTCCTGTTTATCAAATTCCAATTCCTTCCAAATCTTTTGCTTCTATCTATGTATCTACAAGTTATTTTTATGATGATGTGTCGGTGTGATAGTACACGGTGTGTAACTGTGTATACACATTGCATTCAGCACATGGGCACACACTGGAAGTGCTAATATGTGCTTGTGTGCTAATACACAAAATGCGCACATCACATATGGCATATGGGCACATACGGTGAAAAAGGATACTATAGGCACAGTAAGAACACAGAGGGGATTGCTGGAACGTGGGGCTTGTGTTTAGTGGAATGTACTTGTGAGCTAATGTATAATGTGCGCACATCATATACGGCGCATGGGCACATGCTAGATGTGTTGACATGTGCTTGTGTGCTAGTACACAGTGAGTGCACATCACATGCAGCACTTTGGCACATACGACGAAAAAGGGGTTCTATAACCACAGAAGTTTTTCAAAAAGGGATTATCCTAGTGGGAATCCGTACGAAGGATATCTATTGGAGGATACCTATTCAAGGATAGTTTTGGCCTCTGGCACCTTGTCGACTTCTGGTTTCTAGATCGCCAACACCTTCATAGATCTAAGACCGTGACTTGTCTAAATTCGCCATCGTCTGTCTATCCTGTGATTAGCTTCTACTGTAGTCTCTCAATACTATAGTCTTCTACCACCCTTGCAGCCTTGTAGACAGCATGTGTAATTATGTGAAAACGCACAAGGTGCGCACAACACACGAACATGCGGTGAAAGAGGATTCTATGGGCATAGATAGTCTAAAGAATGGATTCCACGAAACGTGAAATTGATGTTTGGTGGGTTTGCTGGTTTGCTAATGCACAGTGTGTGCACATTGCATGCAGCACATGGGCACATGTCAGATGTGCCGATATGTGTTTATGTGAAAATGCACAATGTGCACACAACACACGCAGCACATTGGCACATACGACGAAAATGGATTCTGTAACCACGGACATTCCCTAAACATAGTGGGATTCCGTAAAAGGGATTCCATACTCTCGAGTGCCTAATAATAGTACAGGGCAAAATAATAGTTCAGGATGGAAAATTTCCTGAAAATTAATAATAGTATAGGGTCGAATAATAGTATAGGGTGGAAAATTTCAAGATGTGAGCCAACCGCTATGCTCAGGGCCATTTTTATAACACAGAAGTCTGATGCTCTTGAAGTGGTGAAGGGCTAAATCACTTTCGGTTATCATAATTTTCACATGGATTTGACTTGTTGCAATTTATGGGAGAGTGAAAACAGGCATTCTCCCATAACTTGCACCAAGGCAAAACAGTGATGGTATGAAGCACATCCACTGGGTACTGCATGTAGGTCTTAAAGTTATGTTAACAGTATCTTAGAATAAAGCCCAAATATATGCTTCCAGCTCTCTACCAATTAACATTTCCATTGCATACTGTGTTTGCTTGTATGTAACATATACCTTACTAGTTGTTTTGGTGAACTTCTTGAGATAAGCGGCCGTTCTGCACATTCGATTGCTAAAAATTAATAATCACACAGGGTCAAATAAGGATCATATAGGCGGGAATTTTGTTCAAAAAAGAATAATTACAGATGTATGATTATTATGCACTCAAGAGTAAGTGAGATTCCATAAGTGGGGTTCCAAGCCCCTATATAGGTAGTCTTACCACTGGCTTCAACCATGTGTTCAACTAGCTATCCTATGATTAGTATTTACCCAATACTATAGTTTTCTACCACCCTTGCAGCTTTGTACGATTACTACTGATTTGTAGCTTCGATCCTCTGTCGATCTCTTCGTCGACCAATCCATTTATCTAAGCCCGTATCAGTCTGAGCCCAGTGTATTGCAAGGATGGCTTACATATAAGAAACTGTCTGTTGGTCGTGTCGAGATTTGTTTATGTGCTACTATTATTCTCCAGACGTCCGAACTAAATAAAGAAATCTGGGTGAGTTGTTTGGGACTGGTGGAGTCTAGTGGAGGATACCTTTGGCAAGGCGGTATACTACTGGAGGCTAATTGTCGTAAAACCCCGTGGTATCTACAACCGAGGATCCACATCTCCTACTACTTCCCTCCCTTGGTTCCCTGTGGGGACCGGTCAATCTGGGCCGATCGCCACATCTCCTACTACTTCCCTTCCTTGGTCCCTTGCCGGGTCCGGCCAATCTGGGCCAATCTCCAAATCTCCTACTACTTTCCTTTCTTGGCCCCTGCAGGGTCCGGCCAATCTGGGCCAATCTCCACAGGAAACATGAAATGAGAAAATAAAGAATAACATGTATTGACTAATCCAAACCTAAAAAAAACATTTGAAATAAAGCAAAAAAAAATAAAAATAAACAACCCGAAAACAATTCCGCCTGATACGCCACAGGATCGAGAAGTTTGTAAACAGTAGAAAACATTGGTTCTGCCATACGATGTTTTAGAGTCAAGCGGTTGTAGCATTCACTGTGGTTTTTATAGGAATTAAGGGAATTATGGCTATCAGATAAGTTGCAGTTGGATACCCAGATGGGAACTAGCGCACTTGGAACTACTTAGTTAAAAAACTGTCAAAGAGGAGCTGCCAATCTCTAAAGTTGGATTCACGGGGGTTTATAGCGCTCTCCTCTGCTCCTACACTCACCCTCCCTGTCATTACCACACGTTCTCTTATAGTAGAAATAATGGGGGTAATGACAAGGGAGTGCAGGGGCAGAGAGGCGGCCCGGGTTACAAGCCCCTGTTGTTGGATTTTAGAGTGCCGATGACATTCGCCGCTGTCTCAGGCATATCAATGCAAAGAATTCTGTTTTTTTGAGAACTCTGCATATGAAACTCTTGATGGATTTCTCGAAGAAGAGATGTATCTGATGATGTCAAAGACAGGAGCGATCATCAAAACCTCGTTCTGTGATGCCAGGATTATGTTCAATCGGAGCAAATTCTGTTGGAATTTTCTTAAATTTTTCAGGATTTTGATATTTTCTCAGGTTCAATTTAATGTTTCTTTCATTTCCCGATGTGAGGAAGATGCTACAGCCCATTTCTGTCGAAAACGACTCTTTGCCGCATCACAATTTCGAGTTACATATGAATGACTACGAAATCACCTAACTGGACGCCATCGCGGACGCCATCTTGATTTTCGCACATAAAGCTACCAATCTAGGCAGGCTATCATGCATCATTGTGAGCCTATGGTATGAAGCTATCGAAAACACACTGTGGCTATTTGCCCGGCAATTTGGTAATAAATGGCCTCTTTACGCCTGCCTGGCTCATGGACTACAGAAACTAAATCCTTGGGAAGTTGTTCAGATTCAGTCGTCCGGAATAGATCAGTTGGTCGGAAAAGAGAACCGTAGGTTCGCTTTTCCGGCCAACTAAAATATTTCAGATAAGTACATCTAAACATAGGCGATAACCTATTTGAGGGCTAGGCTGGATTTAGGGAATAACAGCGTCAAATTCCGACCAGAATTAGACTGGTGGTCTGAGTGCTTGGCCACATGCCTTCCTGCCATTTCGACACGAAGAGCAGAGATGGATGTCTTGACGAAAGAGTTACTGGGTACTGTGACAATTTGCTCATTATAAACGGCAAGCCTGTTTCACTCTTGAATATGGGGAAAAGACGAGTGGTACGACAAAACTATGTCTTGCACATCTATCTGTTTCTTCAACTTGGCGCGACATCCATGGACACAGCTGCGATCAGACAGGTGAACAGACTGAAACATGAAATCACGAGTGCCGACTTCTTATAGACGCAAAGAGTCGTTGCACAAGAATAATGTCTATAACGAGTGCATGCCTCGCCCTGACCATCGAAGCCAGTCAAAACACCGGACTCCTTGATAGGTTGGCCGTGTTGTGAATAAACTTCAATGCGCTACAGGTTACTTTATTAATTAAGAATTTAATGGGCTATCATGCTTACTGAATGAAAAACCACATATGACACATCAAGCTCTCAAGACCACCAGTCGAATTCTTTAAGGAATCCGATACTGTTATGGACTGTTTGTTTATCCACTTTAATTTGAGTTTGTGCGTAGACTACACTCTAAAACCAGTTGGGTTAAAAATTAACCCAAATCAACCGGGTTGGGTGAATATGGGCCCTATGGGGTTCATATTCATTCAACCCGGTTGATTTGGGTTAATTAAAAAAAATTAACCCAAATCAACCGGGTTGGGTGAATATGAACCCTATGGGGTTCATATTCACTCAACCCGGTTGATTCGGGTTAATTTTCAACCCAACTAATTTTAGAGAGTACTGTTGATGTAGTGTGAAGTCCCTTTGCTCACAAAATATACAAATTTTATTTCGTGCTCTATTTATAGATATTCGAAGCAAAAATGTATATTATATGCCACGAGAACATTAAGATATTAACACAATAAGTGAAACTACGCGACGTAGTCATAAAATTGTGGCTGTGGTGAGTCTTCACTCGTAATTACTTAGTAAGCAAACATGTCTAATAATGTTGGTGGTTCATTAAAGATTTGGCCAAATAAAGGTTCGATTGAGAAATATGTGTTTCACTGATTACTCGGTGTGGCGTATTTGTACGTTTCGAGAACTGAAAGATACTGCATATATTCTGGTTGTATATTTACACGAGCTTAGTAACATGTACAGCGCCTTAGAATGTGGTTTAATGTAACTGAACTACTATTTTGGCGCTATATAAATGAGTTTATTATTATTATATAAAACAATATGTGTTTATGGTACTTTTTTTATTTAATTAGATGGAATATTTCAGTTGGTCGGAAAAGCGAACCTAAGGTTCGGTTTTCAGGTCAACTGAAATATTCCAGAAGATTGAATCAGAACACAGGCGATGGTCTGTTTAATGGTTAGACTGGTTTCTTTTCATAATTTGACTGGTGGCCAGAGAGTTTGATGACACGTGTTCAACATTCTTGTTATCTGGGACTCGAGATAAGTTCATTTCAACTCCAAATTACCCGTTAGAATCACACATGGAAGTTAGGGGTACACACCAGTTCTTCAAGGCAGGAAGGTGCAGTTACCACCCCAAACGTATTATTATCCAAATGCATTAAGGATTCAGATGAACGGGAAATCTAAACTTATCAATGTTTGTGTAAATAACTAGAGAGAATTAAGCATCAAACTAGCATTACTCACACAAGGTGAGTAATTGTAGATTAAGGGTCCTTATTAATGTAGAGAGATTATATCGGGCCGACGAGAAAATCATCCGCGGAGTGGTGTATTTGTACGTTGCGGGCAACTCAGAGCTTTAAAAGAAAATCATCAAAAGTTGGATAAACTGTTGAATTTATGATTAGCACCAAAAAATGGTTGACAGTTTTATAATACGTATTGGCTGTTTTGGGGATTTTTTGGAGGGGTGGGGAGGGGAGGGGTGGGGTGGGGTGGGGTGGGGTGTTAATGCACTGATCCATTAACAACAACAAAAAAGAACAAAAAGAACACACACAGCCAATATGTATAAAACTACCAATCATTTGTTCCTAGTTGTCAAAAGCTTATTTTGGAAACAAGTTCAACTTGAATCAAAATTAAGAAAATGGTCTTATCGTTTCCAGAATTAGCAATGGGCTAACCATAAACACGTCGGGTGCCAGAACACAATCTACCATTCATTTCATTTAGTCACGAAAAAATGTTGTGAATGATGATGTCCAGTTACCCTTTACCTAAGGTTACGGCTACAATCGGCAAGCGATATTCACAAAAATCTCTTTACAAATTCATTATTGTTTTTAACTTTTGCCTCCAAAAATAGCTTATGACCCCTCATTTGAACGAGCTCGACGAGCTTGTTACAGTGAGGGTCATACACCATGTTTATGGACAAAAAATGAAAACTTTTTGGGTCTGAACGAAATTTTGCTGGAAATGTGGTTTCAGTGAAACGTAGATTACCACACTGTCGATTTTGTCCTTCCATCCTTGTGTAAGAGGATACCTGCGATGGGGCATCAGCCGTAGTATCCTTTTTATGACCTTAACGTGGCACTAAAAGAAGAATTAAGTAGCCTGAAGCACTCCTCACGCAATGTTTTGTTTCAATAAAACTCCACCACTTCACCTGGCAATGAGACGAAACCTTTTGGCTTTCACAAGCAATAAATCAACTTCTAAAATTACTTTAGAAATAAAACGAGGCTATAGATTTAGGATTTTGTAAAGAGGGGTGTGGTGGTCAGAGAATAAAGGATACATTCAACATCTAATCACCACAATAAACATTTGTTCCTTACGTTGTTATCGTATATCTTATCAGGCAAATGGATCTTGTTATTTAAATAATGGAAACTAAATGAACGAGATTTCTTTTGAATTACATGCGGGTATTTTGAAAGACAAGATAATGTTTCAGCAATTTCCATTGGTTGTGAAAAAAGGGAACTGACTTATCTGATCTTTCATCAAATTTATTCAATAGGCGTTTTAGTTAGAGCTGTTAGCCTTACAACAAACATACATGTTTTTTTTAACTCTTTATCTGTCAAGAATTGACTTATTTCTTTTTTATTTACAGGCGCAGCGAAAACTTAATGTAAGTGAGTCGGGGGTGGGTGGATCGTTGGGGCTCAAAGAAGGGTGCTTTATGGACCTTTCCTCTACCTTTATCTGAGTAGAGGCGCCGTTCCCCACTAATTTCAATTCATGGAATGGCTTGATCTTCACGAATATCCAGCACAGCGAGCGCCAACAACACTTACTCGTCTTGTTAGTCACACTAAACCCATTTTAGCTGTGTGTAACTATCGCGTAGCATCCCCCAGACAACAAGGCCCACTTATTTTCAACAGTTTAGGGTGATAAATTTTCAAAATGTTCCAGGAAATGGAACTCCCAGATCCCCATCTACGAAAACTCCTTCCAACGACGTAGCTCAAAGCGCAGCCATGGCCAACGCGCGACGGAGGACGTTTCCTTAGACCCCACTCCTTAATTTTGGAAAGTATCACTGGGCTCAAATGTTCAAGACATACAGGAACTACCACGATTAGCCTGGTCGGATACAACACGTATCCGATCTGAACTCCAAGGCTGAAAGCAATGAACCAACACACTCCCCCTTCGTGTAACGTCGTGTAATATACTGTAATATAAGTAATCGCATGAAGCATGGTCGCATCTTTGTTGTTGAACATGACATTTCCTGGTCATGGTCCGGTTTATTTCTTCAACTTAAATCATCTTAAATCATGTTTCAACCTGGTAGTATCCAAGCCAGAAAATAAGCAGACTGTCATCTTCAAAATGAGGTCCCCAGAGTGTGAATTTAGTGATGCTACCCTGCACAGCAGGGTAGCATCACTAAATTTACCCCTTGCGAACCTCAATCTGAATCAGGGTCTCAAAACAAAACAGAAATAAGTATCCAGAGGATAAATTGGCCCACTGTATGGGACAACATCATAAAATTCACCCGCTGTGGACCTAATTTTGCAAATGTCAGACTGCTTATTTTCAGGCCTGGTAGTATCTTTGTTGGTGTCCATGGCACTGCCTGGGTTTAAGGTCACTGTTAGTGTTTTTGACTTTATCGCGATCTCGCACAAAAAGTATAAAATCAAGTTTAGCCAATCGTTTAAACCTCCGATACCCACTTTAGAGAACTTCTATCACAGACATTAGACATCGGATACAGCAGAACCCTGTTAATTGAATAGCCACTTTGCCAATGAAAATTATTCAATTAACAGGAGTATTCAATTAACAGGAATTGTGTCACTTTCCTGTATTCTAGAGATATATATATATTTATTTATTTATTGGTGTTTAAGGTCACATACTTATGCACAATGGCTAATCGCGACCGTGACAGTTTTACGGGTGGAGGAAGCCGGATTACCCGGATAGAACCACCGAGCATCGACGAGCAGCTGTCAGCTCCTCAACATTCTAACTCTGTTCAAGCTCCGCTCAATCAGGGTTACAGCGGTTGAAGACATGTGCACCATCGACGTGCAGTACGCCTTAGTACACGGCGTCATCGAGCCCCTATGTAGGCAACCGAGATAAAGTGCCTTGCCCAAGGACACAACTCGGGTTGTCCCGGACGGGGATCGAACTCGGGACCTCTTGTATGGAAGTCCAACAGTCTACCACTGAGCCACCGCGCACCCGTATTCTAGAGATACACTTAGCATTTATTCTATTTTATCTTGTTTGACAGAGCTCCATGAGCCCTGTCAAACAAGATATAATAGATTAAATGCCTGTATTGGATGTACTGAGGCCCATAAACAAAGGAAACTTGGGGAGAGTCAGGGTAATTTCTTGACAGGTTACAAGATTTTTGATTCAATTAACAGGAGTTTGCTCTATAACCTATATTCAATTAACAGGTCAAATTTGTTCTGAAGGTATGGTAAATGGTTTTGTGCTGGGAAATTATATTCAATTAACAGGGTTATTAAGTTAAGACATATCCAATTAAGGTACTACTTTACCAGTAAAACAGAACAGAACATGTTTACAACAGTAAACGAGCACTGCTGCACTTCCCGAGGTTTGCACGGGGAACGAAATAATTTATTCATAGAGGATATGGAATGAGTGTTTTTCTCATATAATATTTATGAAACGAGTCTAAGAATTTTCCGTTTGGGCGACCCTCTGGCGAGCCCAAACGGAAAATTCGGAAGAGTTTCATAAATATTATATGAGAAAAACACTCATTTCATATTCTATTTATCATATGACACACACACGCACAAATTAGCCACTCAGTATGACTTTTTAACCCATCACCTAACTTGAGTTGCAGACGGCACTTGGAAAAAACATCCTCGTATAACTAAAAATTTTCATTTTTTGCTTCCAAAACATAAGTTATGACCCCTCGTTGAAACGAGCGCGACACGCTAGTTCTAATGAGGGGTCATAACCTATGTTTTGGAAGCAAAAAGTGAAAATATAAAAAAAAAAATGAATGACTCGAATCCCATCGAGCAAATGAGCTTTAGAGCAATTGCTCGACCGAGTGACTCCACATACTGCTCGAACGGCTCGAAGTCTACCGAGCAAATGAGCTATAGGGCAATTGCTCGTTCGAGTGACTCGCATATATTGCTCTTAGCCTCATTTCGGTAGGAATCTGGGTACACTTATGGTTGTGTCTCTTTCAAAGGACTGACATAATAAATACGTTATGGGGCTCTCAGTGGGCGGATACGGTGTGATATAAGGATCAGCAAGATCAATATTAGGCTCGGCCTTCGGATTCGCCTAATATTGATCTCACTTCGCCTTATATCACAGCATATCCGCCCAGTGAAAGCCCCATGACTTATATTACACTACTACCGATACGGGTCCCAACTCATACCACTATCATGCTTGGTTTCTTGTACTACAAGCAATCGAATAGAATCTTTTTGCTATAACTGGCTATCAAGTGGTGACTGAAACGAGTGATTCTACGCACGACTCTACGACTCATCTCGGTATTTGAGGATACTTATTTATTTTTGCATTTTTTGTGTCAAGAACATAGGTTATGACCCCTCAATGGAACAAGCTCGTCGAGCTCGTTCCAATGAGAGGTCATAACCTAATGTTTTTGAGACAAAAAATGAAAAACTTTAGTTATTCAAGAATTTTTTTTTCAAGTGTCGTCTGCTTTTCATGTTAGGTAAAGGGTTAAAAATGTCTCTTGCTTAAAAATGTATGTATAGTGCGTTGAAAGAGTTAACATTTATGCTGCAGCCAGAAACCTTGTTATTAGTGCAATCAATTTCTCCACAATTATGTCTGTTGTAACAGGTTGTTTCTGTCAGATAGACACCACGTAGAGAAGGCTGACTGGAGTGGACACAGAGAACGAGATGTCAGTTGAAAGTTATTCTTTAGTATCCTTAACCCCCCCCCCCCCCCCTCCCCTCCCATCCACACACACACAAAACAGCTAAAATTTAAAAATACAGTGATGGGGAGGATACGTGGTTTAGACGCTGAGTTCGTTGCCCTTTGAAATATCATTGAAATTCCCAAGGTCATCATATATCCAACTGGTGAACAATTAGCCTAAACAAGAAATTGTTGTAGACTTTGGTGGTTTGGGGGGAGGGGGGGGGTTACATAGATGAATGATTGCTTTCTAAATACATCTTCTAATCGTTGCAAATGTCTAGTTTGCCCATGATCGCTGGGAAGCCACTTTCTAAGTTTGTACACGGGTTTATCTCGTTCTACAAATTATACATAAAACGAAGAAAAAACAAACTCCATTCCATATTTCCCAAACTATGTGACCTCCCCTTGAGTTCAGTAAACCCAAATAATAACTTTGACAGTCGAGAAAAAAGAAATCACTTGAAAAATGAGATTTTGCCTCTTAAATATTCATGCGAATGTGACATCACAATGTTGCGCTGGGTCATTAATTTGTGTAACTGGGTGTTACGTCGTTTTAAATACATTGTTGAACATTTCATAGGTCGTATATCTCATAGAAGCAATAAATTCTCCGCTGAACCGACAGTAACAAAGACACTTTAATAGAAATGAAATACACTGTTTTAACATGCCGTTTGACAGCTCCTGGTTAGAACTGCAGGGAACATTATCTTTTGTACTGAACAACTTAACTGTCTTAACCACCCAATACTGCTTTCCCGAGTGCGTTAGCACTGTACAAAATGCCAACAATAAATGGGCGAGTTCATTTGACATTTTGAAAGTGGTTTAGTAATAATTTAATCCTACCGCCCTATGGGGCTGTAGGATTCATTTTTACTCAACCCTCTATCCATTCCATATTCTTTGTGTTGTCTATCTGTAGATGGCTGGGCAAGGCACTTCATCCCGATTGCTCGCGTAGTGGCGCTGTGTACTAAAGCGTACTGCACCTCGATGGTGCATTTATCTTCAACCAATGCCAGCCCTGCTTGTGTGGAGTAAGTACAGTGGAGGGTCTGGCAGTTGCTCACCGTTGCACGGTGGTTCTCTACGTGTACTCTGTACACGTAGAGAACCACCGGGCAACGGCGGTTAAACTCCAATAAATAAATCTGTAGATAGCTGAATGTACGTACTTTATGCAAATCTGATGCAGCGAACGCAGTGAACGTCTCATTACGAACAAATGATTGACGACGAATAGACGGACGTTCGGACGAACGGAGGAATAAACAACTAAATAACACTAGTACTTCTTCGATTGCTCGTCTCTCGCTTACAGTTAAAAAAAATCGCAGCGTTGTGGACGTTTGTTCAGGAACCGATGTCCGATCAGGAAAAGGCTGACAGTGATTGAAGGACAAGCTAACACTGGCATGCACTTGAGCTGCGCGCATTTCTATCACTCTAAACAAATCACAATAGTTGTACATTAATAATAATAACGTCAAACTAATAACATAAAATATGATTATCAAGTTGAGTTGAAAATCCCCGTTGTCAGGGATATAGATTTAAATTACTGTTGGATGGAGAGACACAATCAATGGGAGGCGCGCCGGCGTTTGGTACCCTAACCCCAAACCTTGCTGCGACTGATCCTAATTGTACTATCGCTGCAGTCATTTACGAACTTCTACAAGTTAGAGGGAATACAGGGCATCAATACAATGGTGGTGTTATATCACAGAATACATTTCAATGAATTATCCGTCAACTCCTCCCGAAACCTGTTATTTCAAATTGAGGATGCTTTTCCACTCCTCTTAAGTTAAAACAGGCCATATAAAACAAACGTGGTGATATAAATTGGTTATTATAAACAAGATACCATTTTTGTAAAAAAAAAAATGCAACTTAATTGAAACATCAGAAAAGAAAAGCAGGGAAACAGTAAAAACAAAATTAACCCTTCATTTCGGGTATTTAGATGAATTCACTGCTGTAAAAGATTACCAATGTGTATAGATACGGAAAAATATCATCGATTAAAAATCGATGCCAAAAATGTGAAGCCTGGGGCGTTCGTTCTAGGCTTGACATTTGTTGACTCCAATATATATATATGTATCCATTGGATGGTGATATGAATGGTGTATTGAACTGCCAATACTGACACAGACTCACCTTTATCATACGCAACTCTTTTATAACTCCACGATATGTCAATATTGGGTTTTTTTTAATATCTCTCCACAAAGACGCCGTTTACCCCGGGTCTGTTTTTTAATGTTACTTCAGAACCCACATGCGCATTTCACAACCATTTGAGGAGCCTATACCACATAAAATTCTCAAAAGAATGCAGAAAATACATCCTTTCGGTTGGACCGCATGGGACTTGGAACATTTTAGCACGAATATAGTCCATAGATGGACAAATGGGTAAGTGTAATATACGATCAGCTATGATGAAAGTGGCATTCGAGATAGATGCTTCTGTCTGAAAAAGTGCGTCACACATTTGTAAAGCTGGTTAAGACAGCCAAATGAAATCTTCTTTGCCAGAGAGATGAGTTCAGCTTATGTCAGAGAAAAGTGTACAGGCAAAAACCTGGAGTGCAGAAACAATGGGTTAGTTCAGACTCTTTTACCCCTTTACCTAACCTGAAAAGCAGACGACACTTGCAAAAATAATTCTTGATTAACTATTTTTTTTCATTTTTTGTCTCAAAAACATACGTTATGACCCCTCGTTGGAACGAGCTCGACGAGCTCGTTCCAACGAGGGGTCATAACCTATCTTTTTGAGACAAAAAATGAAAAAAATAATAAAAATTAATTGGCGATTTTTGAGAATAGCGCTGTCCGGTTTTGGCCGTTACGTTAGGTAAAGGGTTAAAATAGCAGTGTGACTAATTTATGAATAGAGAGGTTATCGCATTGGAATATTTTAATTACTGCAATAAATTTGTTGCGTCACAATTAAATTTGGTGATTTTATATTTCAGTCCGATCATTGGTCTCATTGTTGTCAGTATTTGTGTGGTATTCAGATACGTTCATCATTAGACGCTCCACGTCAGGTAAAAATTGCAAAATGGGATAAATATTTGGTATTTGTTACAAGCTTGGACCGCTCGCGTCGCAATTAATGTGTGAATGTCTGATTAACGAGTATAAGTCAACTGCATATAATTCAAATTTCAAGACTCTTGGTCCGGCACTGTTGATCTATCGGACCACGTCCGATGCATGAACCGCAGATTTCTTCTAAAAGTGGAGGGGCTGAATCTAGGGTTCGGTTATTGAGTTATGTGTAAAACCAACTATGTACTGCCGTTGCTACCTAGTAGCAATGGCACTACACAGCTGTTCTAAGTATTCCACTTACAGGCTAATACAAGTGGACGGTTTTATTCAAAGTTGGGGCCAGGCAAAGAGAAGTGAACGACAAGACATGAGTATCTTCAGGTAAACCTTAAAACCATATAGATAGAACAGTGGCTAAGTGAATTTTCGTGACACGCCGATCAAAAGCAACAAACTTTGCATAATTCCAAAATGGCCGTCATCTGGTAGCTCTGTTTGTAGACGATGAATAATGGAAGCTAAAAGAAGTCAACTTTTCGATTTTTGGTGCAAAAATACTAATTAAATCTTTTTTTAATAATCACTTAGTGTAATTATTTTGAAACTTAGTCTGTTTATTGTCAGTTAAATTGGTGGCAGCCATTTTGAAATCCAAAATGGCCGCCATCAAAAGGTTACTGATTTATATTTTTTCCGTAAAAACGCAATAAATTCTATAATTTATGGAACATTCTCAGCCATATTTCTAGCAAATTATTGCGGAAGGAAATTCACGATGCTATAGTGATCTTTTGAGGCAATAATATTCCCCCCAAAAAATTGTGGGGCTGAAGTTAGTACATTCCATTGATGATTGTTTAAGGAAATATTTCAGGAAAAATAATACGGTAAAAGGTTCTAACAGGGGTCAATACTATAGAACTTTTACAATTGTATTTTCTAGAATTGTATTTTCTAACTATGACTTTTGAAAGGGTTAAAATGAAGCATTAGCATTTTCAAACATCTGGCAATTTGCCAGTTCGAAAATTGCCAGATCTTTTAAAATACTAAGGACTTATTTTAGTCAGTTGTATTAATAGATGGAAGATATAATTCAAGAAAATACAATTGTAAAAGTTTTATAGTATTGGCCCCAAGTCGTTTTGAGTTACTTCCACCTGTTATTGCCATACAGGAGCTTTCTTGTGAAAAGTCAGTTCCAGTTTGACTGTTTTTCTTATAAAAAGGCATCTAATACCTTCTCAAAGGTGCGGCAGCTAAGACTAACCCAGACGACCAACTCCGCATTACCCGCGATGGCTCTGTAGTGAGGCTTTTGTGGAGTGGTGCTTTTTTGCGCACACAATAATTGTTTCCCGGGCCCAGTCAAATATACCACTATAGACTAACACGCCAACACAGTCATTATAGTCAATGAAACTCTATGTGGTGTTGCCAAGGCCATAAAACATTTTATTACTCCTGAAAATAAAATTCGCTTTCTAATTTTACAGAATCTGCGGGGGGAATACTGAAAGATTTTTTTCTTTATTGCTTTATGATAATGTTCGTAAAATTTCGACACAAATCTCTTTGAAGTTGTTGGCGGCAGTAGCGAAGAACGTTTTATGAAAGGGAGGTCGTAGCGTGTACGGTCTGAGCCAAAAAACTTGGCCTGAAACTTAGTATGTTCAATACACTTTGGTTTGATATGTTCGACTCAAATTACTTGTATAATATAAAACGTGTGGTATCATTCACTATATTCAAAGTATATAACATAGTTGTTTAAAATGTTCTATTATCTTGGTAACATTTTATATCGTAAAGGTACCTGGATTTTGAAAAGAACTCTCCGCGTATTTTATAACATAACTAATATAATTGCATTCACAGCTAGATGTGATGGATGGTGTTATGAAACACGTAAAACCTGTCATAAAACATTCAACTCTATCCTGAACATTTCTCTGCGAGAACATTTTCAGCTGCTAAGCGTGTTTTTCTATAATTAATATGCGAGGATAAAATTACACTTTTCAACATGTTTGTCGTTGGAACTAATTACGGCGATGAAAATAATTTCCATTGACTAAAATTATGAAGTAGAAAATGTTATAATGTATCGCCCCGTCTGACAGCCAAGATGGATTGAAGAGCATGTGTTTTAACTTATACCAGATCGTCTGCATTTGATGGACGACGAATACAAATAAGAAATTTGTCAAAAAGTTTATTTTTTTCTGGAAACCTCTAAGTTTTGATTTATTACTGACAGGGAATTATATTTTCAATTTTCTTTCTAATCGAATTTTTTGTAGTAATTATTTTCCCTTATTCCAACGGAGATTCAAGCGAGTTTTAACATTAATCATGTCGAAGTGGTTAAAATTTTCGAACTTCGGTGATATGCCCTCTGTCCTTCAAAATCCAATACATTGGTCCCTTTCTCCCTTTACCCTTTTAACCCTCGTTTCATGGAATTGTATCGCCTTTGTGTACACTTACAGTGAGATTATTTACTTATGTATTGGTATTTAAGGCCACATACTAATGCACAATGGCTAATCGTGACCGTGACAGTTTTACGGGTGGAGGAAGCCGGAGTACCCGGATAGAACTACCGAGCATCGATGAGCAACTGTCAGCTCCTCAACATTCTAACTCTGTTCAAGCTCCGCTCAAGCAGGGTTACTGCGGTTGAAGACATGTGCACCATCGACGTGCAGTACGCCTTAGAACACGGCGTCATCGTGCCCCGATGTAGGAAACCGGGATAAAGTGCCTTGCCCAATGACACAACGCGGGTCGTCCCGGACGGGGATCGAACTCGGGACCTCTAGCAAAGAAGCCCAACAGTCTACCACTGAGTCACCGCGCTCCCGTTTACAGTGAGATGGGTCAGTCCAATATAAATATACAGGGAGGATAAAATAATAACTGCAGTCTGCATCCGTCTGGCTGCAGACTGCAGTTATTATTTTATCATCAATGCCCCGTGTATAGACCTCTTATAAAAAGCCAAAAATGGGACGAAATTATGCCTTGGACCGAAACATCGGTCCTGCGAGTTCGAAGGATAGATGGACACGCCTTGGTATTTACAGGGGTGGGCTCACGATTTTTCAGGGTGTGTATTACTTTTGGTTTTATGGACCCGCGCTAACCGAAAGTCATCGCGGCTGCCACAGGTAAAAGCTGGGGGAACACGAAAAGGATATCCTCTCACGTTGGTGTATGTCGGAAACTTCCTCCAGTAAATGTTTAGAAATTTCGAGACTATGAGAGTGAATCTGTGGCCCCATTGCTCTTTTTTTGGAACTTTTTATGGGTCAGTTGCGTTAATTGAAATAGAATCTAGCTAGTTTTCTTCATTATAGCTATGGGACCTTAACCCATGTTTACCAAACCCAAACTTGGACCCAAGAGCCGTCATACAATTTTTTGGTCTGGTACATCATGTGGACGTACCACACCAAACAATTATATTACGGCCTTTTTACCTGACGGGAACTAAGTATGTTCAATACCCTTCGGTTAGATGTGTTCGACTCAAATTACTTGTATGATATAAAACGTGTGATATCATTCACTATATTCAAAGTTTATAAAATAGTTGTTCAAAATGTTCTATTATCTTGGTAACATTTTATATTGTAAAGGTACCTGGCCAATAAGTGGGCCTTTTATTAAATTTGGAGAGTTGGGGTACACAACCTCTATTACCTCCTGCCCACACCCTTGGTTTTAACACTTTTTGTAAAGTTGATACTAATGTAGTTCTCGATCCACCCACCTAGGTATTTTGCTCGTAAAGCTGTACTCAGGATCCAGGTAAAGCAATAGAAAATCAACTTTCAAGCTGAATGATGTTGAAAAGCGAATTTAAACACCTGTGGTATTAATTTTGACACTCAAAATTGAGATAACTGCCCAATGAAGGTAAGAGGGAGGTCAAAATGAATTTTCACTTGCACTTGAGTAACTTTTACAAGTTCAAGAAAACATGTGTCAGCGTTTTTTGTCGCCTACTTTTACCGTAGTTACGTAGTACATGTGTTGACACAGAACATGACTACAAACACCTGCACTATGATACTTTTTGCACTTTGGATTGCAAGAAATAAGCTCGTTGGTTGACTTGGTGACATCTGGGGTGGGGGCGGGGGTGGCAGACCGAGGTGTGACGTTTTTCACCGACGCGCAGGCAATCCATTTGAAAATAGGCCAGTGGTATATCACAGGATGTCCGTGTATCATAGAATAGAATTTGATATTTTGTGTAATTACTTTGAGAAAAATATCGCGGTCTAAGTCCGGACATCTATGTAATACTAAATGCTTATTATTCTATGGAGACATTTGGGACCAACAAATACACAAAAGCGTTTGGAGTTCAGAACAGTTGAGATTACAACGACACATTTTTTTAAATTGTTTATGTGTATACCTGACTGGGCATTCAGGACAAAGCCGATTATCAGTTCGTTCTAAAAATGGCCCTTCACGACAAAATCTGAAATCACCAAACGTCTTTGATACAAACGACATTGGTAGGTGAGGGAAACCATACTCCCAGAACATAATCAGGGACGCCTGAGATACCTGCTGCTTCCAAGGAATGCGTATAGTCGGGGACAAGTGCACCGGACAAGGTTACCCGGTGGTCTATGCTGAGCCACTTAGCTATACTCTAAATCAGTTGGGTTAAAGATTAACCTATATCAACTGGGTTGAGTAAATATGATTCCAACAGGGTTCATATTCACTCAACCTAGTTGATTTAGGTTGATTTTTTTAAGTAGAGAGTATTTGGGTCCTCAAGTTCCCACCATGTTGGAAAATTTGGAGATCTGGCTTAGCAACTACCGAACACAGCATCGTCGCATCGACTTGTTGCTTCTGAGCTGTATCCGGGGGAGTACACAAGCAGCCAAGCCGTATACGGAATTCGTTTGGGGCCATTGTTTTCTACACGTGGTTAGTACCGTGTAATTGCTCACTGTGTCTTTTTTGTCATTACTGCAGTGAACTGTTCCCCGCAGGCATTGGGTCTACGGGGAAACGTGCACAACAGCCAAATCACTTGAAAGTTTAAACCCCATTGAAACAATAAAAAATAAAACCGGATTTTTGCTTCTTCTTTGTATTACAACAGGCGCTATTTTGTTTTTATACTTTATTTTGGTGTGTGGGGTGGAACACCTGCTTCTGATGCCACATCTTTGAATACAGCCCTGGAAACATAGCAAGTAATTCATCAGTAGAACTAATTGGTCAAGCTGTTTCATTTCTATTTCACCAACATTGGCATATCACATGTTTTAAAGAAGCAAAATAACTTGAAAACGCGAATTTATTATGAAGCCCAAAAACATTCAATATTTTAGACTGATTTATGTGCAACTTTACGCTTTAACAGGGTTGAACGTTTGTAGGAAAATGTGATACACACAATACTTAAGGGGCTTGATCAGGAGATGACTGTTAGTCTCGTGTGAGACGCTTATATTATTTTTATCCCGACTTTCGTTGTGAAATCATCATTTTGTGTACCACTGAGACTAAAATTGACATATACCCCAAACTATTGTCTGTTTTTCGTTGCTAATAGAAGATAGCGAGCTCGTGGTTGACAGAAAAACAACCTTTGCTTTGTTTCTTGCAAGCTATTCGTGTGCTTTAGGCCTCGCGTTAGTAGTATTAGATTCGGGTTCTGAATATATGTATGTGTGTGTGTGGTGTGCGTGTACGTATGTGTGTTTTCGAAGGACACAAGCATGTTTTCGAGGAATTTCAATTGTTGATTTCTGATCCCCGGAGAGCGCGGTGGCTCAGCAGTAGGCTGTTGGACTTCTATGCTAGAGGTCCCGAGTTCGATCCCCGTCCGGGACGATCCGCATTGTGTACTTGAGCAAGGCACTTTATCCCGGTTGCCTACAAGGGGGCACGATGACGCCGTGCACCAAAGCGTACTGCACGTCGATGGTGCACATGTCTTCAACCGCTGTAACCCTGCTTGAGTGGAGGTTGAACAGAGTTGGAATGTTGAGGAGCTGCAAGTTGCTCGTCGCTGCTCGGTGGTTCTTTCCGGGTACTTCCCCCACCCGTAAAACTGTCACGGTCACGATTAGCCATTGTGCATAAGTATGTGACCTTAAACACCAATAAATAAATAAATAAATTATGATCCCCAGCGGGGATCGAATTCAAAGCCACTCCGCCTGGCAATCTGGGAATCAGAATGTAAGGATGTGTGTGTGTGTGGGGGAGGTGGGGGGTAGCCTGTCTTCCCAATTTTGTGAGAAACAAGACAACAGTGTTTAGGTTCCCAAAAAGATTTCTTTTATTTCTCAGAGTCCTCGCAAAGAAAACAAGGGGTTAATTTTGTTTTCCCGATTTTATTGAGACTTGTTTGTGATCGAGAAGAGGAGAAGAGATGGAGATGCTACACGTTCCCAGAAAAGCAGTGACACAAGACTGTGTGACGTGTGTGTCTGAGGGTGGGGGTGTTTAGATGTGAGTACGTGGGGGTATGTGTACGAGTGAATAAGAGTGATACCGTTAGCGAAAGTGAGAGAGATTATATTAACGCACTAAAATTGGGGTTTAATCCTGGGAATTCCCATTCCGGGTTCCCGGTTCCGAAAGCCGGTCACGATACTCGGGAAATCTATAACACGGAAGCGGGAATCACGCATGGCACTGTTTGGGCGTTGAACTGAAGTTTTCTAAATTGAAAAACAGCCCCAACGTAGCTTTTGTAAGATTTCGCCAACCCTTCCACGCCTGAAATTTTTACAATCCTGCTTCCCGAAGAACCTTTTACATCGAATCACTGTAGCTCTTAATCAGTTCCGGAGGTCTTCTCTCTTCAACTGCAAGATCTTCACTCGCTTCAAAGTTCCAGCGCGTCTTCATTTTCAGAAGCACTAGTATCACTCACTATTCACTACTACTTCTACACCAACTCCTTCTTCACTACCGTCATCATGCAGTCTCCCCTGCTAACAGAGGAGACTGGTGACGGCAGTGAAGAGGGTGTTGAAGCTAGGAGGTAGTGGTGATAAAACTAGCGATTCTGAAAATGAAGACGCGTTGCAAGCGGGTTTGGGTTTTCACACTTCTTTTAGGAAAAGAACTGAGAGATGACAGATAAAACATGGGGTGGGGGGGGGGGGGGTGGACGTAACGAAGTTAAATACGTCTTGTTACTCGTAAATTTACTTGATATTATCCGAGACATTTCCCTGCTCCTGGTTCTGAGGGTAATTTCATTGCCGTACCAGTTAATATAGAAAACCGGTAAGATCTTAAACCCTAACTAAAATATAATTTTAATATTTTAAAATAATCTTAAAAGTTTGCACTCAGAGGGACATAATGATATTTCATCTATGTACATATGCGATGGATTCCGTGGGAGTAAAAGCACTGTCGAATCACCTGGCTCAACGTACCTACTACAATAGTATCAGAGACGTTTTCAATAAATGTTCTTTGTAAAGCTAATGCAACCGCTAATGTAAACCTTTGCGATAAAATCGACAATTAGGAAAGTTTTTTTGAGTGATCAAAAAGATTATACACACTTTCACGCCATCCGTGAAAAGCATTCACTGGAATCCATTTGTAGTATAATGATATACCACCACCTGAAATGAATCAAATGAAGTTAACACTTGCAATTTGGTGCAGGGGCGGCGGAAGCTTGATAAAACTGGAGGGGCACAAATTTACAACACTACCATGGTTCGACCCAATGTGAGAAAGGTTACAATCGTATATCGGTAAATATACCATGACTCGCCATTGTCTCTCGTTTAGATGAATATGTCGCTGTGTGGGCATTATCTTGTCCGTTTCTTCTACTTCAACCATCTTCCAACCCAAAGGCCAGCCTTTGGGTTGGAAGATGGTTGAAGTAGAAGAAACGGACCGAAGCGACCTGAAGTGGGATTCTTTGGCTAAATATTGTTTGGATTTGCAAATAATGTTACAGGAATGCATATATATTGACACGTTTGCATGCGCCCATTTTAATTCATTGTGTAACTATGAAACCTATCTGTGGAAAAAAGTGGAGGGGCACGTGCCCCCCCCCCCCCCTCCCCGGCTGGATTTGGTACACGACAAATGGCATAAGATGTATGAACCATCCGGCAGAATCATAACCAACTAATTATAGTGCGTTTTTTTTCCAGCTGGCAAATTAGACTCTGTAAGATGTTAGTCAGTGGCGGCAGAACTGAAATGAAAGTCCTGGAGGACTGATGGATTATACGACGATTTTTGTGTGTATTCTTCGTCACCCGATAAAATACAGACATTGCTAAATATGCTGGGTACACCACGCGTAGACCACGCGTGGAATACGGGATACGTGTAAGAACGTCATATAAGAGGGGACGTGACAACCATTACTCATTCCCAGTTCCTTATATGATAAAATCGGCAAATAACGAATGTCGAATAAGGAACTGGGAAAAAGTAACGGATGCCACGTTCCCCATACAAGTACGCATCTGATTGGTCTTTACGCATCTGAGTGACGTTATGACGTGAATAAAATGCCTCGACGTAAAATGGTGTGAAACAAGAATGTAAACAGACCGCTAATGGTGATGTTGTTCTTTAATAATATCGGTCTCAATTACTTAATTCAAGAGAATCGTGGTATAAATACAGAACACGCTAGAGTTCGGGGGAATGGAAACAGGGATCCTTATTGGAGTTGTTCTTGTATTTCACGCGCGCCTTCGACGCTCGTGAAATACAGGAAAACTCCAACTCGGCTCTTTGATTCCAGTACCCCGTACCCTACCCTCGCTGTCTGCTGTTTTACAGAACGGCCGCCGTGGACTGGTCGGGACGCGGTGGCGTTACGGTAACCGGTTCTCGTCCGATCACAGAAGCTAAGCAACGTCGAGCCCGGTTAGTCCTTGGATGGGTGTCCGTCTGAGCGATCGATTCGGACTCCCGCGTTGTGTCTTTGGGCAAGGCACTTAACCCCGATTGTCCACATGGGGGCACGATGACGCCGTGCACTAAGGCGTACTGCACGTCGATGGTGCGCATGTCTTCGACCAATCTATCCCTGCCTGTGCTGCAGTGCGGAGTTACGATGTTGGGGAGCTGGCAGCTACTCGTCGTTGCTCGGTGGTTCTCTCCGGGTACACCGGCTTCCCCCACTCGTAAAACTGTCACCGACACGATGTGACCCTGGCTATTAAAGTGTCGTTAAACCCTAATAAATAAATAAATAAATAAATAAATAAATAAATAAATAAATAAATAAATAAATAAATAAATATACACCACCGCCAAGGCGCTGCAACTTCAAACAGCAAGACCGAACTCCCGCGTTGTGTCCTTGGGCAAGGCACTTAACCCCGCTGTCCACACGGGGGCACGATGACGCCGTGCACTAAGGCGTACTGAGAGTCGATGGTGCGCATGTCTTCAACCAGTCTAACCCTGCCTGTGCTGCAGTGCGGAGTTACGATGTTGGGAAGCTGGCAGCTACTCGTCGTTGCTCGGTGGTTCTCTCCGGGTACTCCGGCTTCCTCCACCCGTAAAACTGTCACCGACACGATGTGACCCTGACTGTTAAAGTGTCGTTAAACCTTGATGAATAAATAAATAAATAAATAAATAAATAAATAAATAAATAAATAAATAAATAAATAAATAAATAAATAGTGGACTGGTCTCTTTCCACGGATGGGCAATATTTCCACGGCTGCAATAATATTAGATTCCAAACACTAATTATTTGAATAATCATCAAACATTTAATTAATGAAGCACCGCGTATCACCCGCGGCTTCATTAATTAAAATTTTGCTGATGATGATTTTTATTAGCTGGTAATTGCATGCGTGGATATCACTGCCCAAACGTGGATTACGACGAGTCCATAGCGACTGTACTGTATTTTCCTTCTTTATGATGGGCGGTGGTTCGAACGGTTCTGTAAAATGTTTCCATTTGGAAAGAGGGAAAATAATCAGTAGACAGCAATATAGATATTAACATGAAGGTACCAAGTCTACCGACAAAGTTGCAGTCTGAACCACTGAATTGAACAGTGGGTTCCAGTTTCGATGAAGATAGTCTTCAGAATGGACGGAGGATAACGGCAACTATTTAGCCTTAGTAGCCTGTGGCGATACACTTTAAAGTAATTGTTAGCGTAAACATACTTTATTTGCCATAAAGAATGCAAAATGGATTGGAGAAGAAAGTTTTTCAACTTACATAACTCCTGTACAACAAAAAACAACTAATTGGATTTATTTATTTATTAGGGTTTAACGACACATTAATAGCCAGGGTCATATCATGTCGGTGACAGTTTTACGGGTGGAGGAAGCCAGAGTACCCGGAGAGAACCACCAAGCAACGACCAGCAGCTGTTAGCTCTACAACATTGTAACTCTGCACCGCGGCACAGGCAGGGTTACATTGGTTGAAGACATGCTCACTATCGACGTTCAGTACGCATTAATACACAGCGTCATCGTGTCCCCGTGCAGGCAATCGGGGTTAGGTGTCTTGCCCAAGGACACAACGCGGGAGCACGAATCAGTCGCTGAAATGGTCACCCATCCAACTACTAACCGCGCTCGACGTTGCTTAACTTCGGTGATCTGACGAGAACCGGTTACCGCGACGCCACCGCGTCCCCTAACTAATTTGATGGCGGCATACAAATAAAATATAGAGCTGAAGCGATTAAAGGGTTTTCTTGATCGATTAATCACATGGATTAACCCTGATTGACCAATTAATCACTTGCTGTAACAGGTGGCTGAAAAACTGCCGTAACATTGATTTACAGCATCAGCCCTTTATCCAACGTAACAGTCAAAACCGGCCAGTGCTATATACAAATATCTCAATTCAAATTTTATTATGTTTTCAATTTTTGTCTCACAAACATAGCTTAGATAGATTGATAGATAGATAGTTTAATGACAATAACGTCCACATGCGACAGACGCCGGTAAATAATAACAATGAACAATAAACAATATAAAGATAACCATACATTTCAGTATATATTACTCTGTACATGTATATAATCAACACTTAGGTGAATCATTTCTTTTTTGAAGAAATGATCTTACCATGTTGCAGATGACGTTGCATGTATCACTTCTCTTGTTATTCATTATACATATGAATTTTTGTTTGTCGCTCATGTTTATAAACTTTTGATTTAGTTTCCCAATTTTCGCGAAATATTGCTTTCTGAATTCAGTATACATTGGATATCTCATGATGAAATGCTCTTCGGTTTCGATTTCTGAATTACATTTTTTGCAAATTCTTTCATTAAGAGGTACTTTGGGTTGCTTCTGTCGCCCTTTCTCAATTTCCAATAAATGGCTACTAATTCGTAATTCACAGAATGGTTTTCTCAAGTCCATATCTTAACATTTATCAAATATGATTCTAATTCATAATCAGATTTAAATTCTCTGAATATTCTTAATTTGTTCTTTCCACTTAGCCTATCGTCATCAAATAGGTCTGCCATGAAATTAGAAATATGGTTATTCCCCAGTTTAATGATGATGTTATCTACCCTAAAAGAATGTGCATTACCGTTATTCATTATCTCGCTTATCATTGATATATCGAATTTATTTGACAGTTTCTCCGGGATTGTAAAATCACTGCATAATGCCGCAGCCTTGAATGTTAGCGATTCTTTATCAGTTGCATGGAGTTTTGAAGTGTATTTAACAGCCCGAGTAAGTGATTCAATTACAACTGGATATCTTCCGAGTTCCGCGCGCACTGCATGATTCGATGACCTTTTATTTACACCTAACGCATATTTACAAAATTTAAGGTGTACCGTTTCACACGGCACGCTATCAATTCTATTTACATTCATTGGCGAAGTCCATATTTCGCTATCATACAACACGATGGGTTTGATTAGTTTATCAAATAATGATATCCACGTCTCAATCGATGATATATAATGTTCCCGTAAAGATTTTACTGGCCATTACCATTTGGGCCTTTTTTAAACGACCCATTCGAGGAAAGCTTTATACCCAAGTAAGGATATTCATTGACGACACCAACACCAGTACCGCCTATTGTGAATGATGGTGTTGCTGTGGGACATCCTTTGCGGAAAACCATGCATTTAGTTTTCTCTGTATTTATAGGCAGTTTATTTTTCTGCGAATACGTGTATAACACATGTAAGCAGTTTTGTAAACCTTTTTTTTGTTTGAGATACCATGACCAAATCATCAGCAAACAGAAGATGATTTACTAGTTTATTATCAATAGATACCGGTGCACACTTTCGATCGAATTCTTCTTTTATATCATCAATAAATTTTTGAATAGTGTAGGGGATATCACACAGCCTTGTCTGACACCTATTTTTGATACGGATGGGGGTCCAATTCCCTCCCTTGTTTGTGTAGCATAAGAGCTATTTTCATACAGTGATTAAATTGTTTTCAAAATAAACCCACTACCCCCACTCTCTTTAGTTTTTGGAACAGCATATATCGATTCGCCGAATCAAATACCTTACGAAAGTCAACAAATGCCACATACAGATGTTTATTCTGGGACCTGTATCTGTTAACCAATGTATTCATGATGAAAATACTATCAATGGTACAACGATTTTTAAAAACCCAAATTGATTGTCACTTATTATACCATTTTCTTCTAAGAAACATATAAGTCGTTTATTGAGTATTTTATTGAATAGTTTTCCAAAGGAGCTGTTCAGTGCAATAGTCCTGTAGTTATTTGGATCATGGCGATCCCCCTTTTTGAGAATGGGCTTAAGGACTGACTCACTCCATACCTTAGGATAATGTGATGATTTATATACAATATTAAAAGTTCGTGCTACTTCCTCGACTATAAACGGTACAACTGCCTTAAGAAGTTCGTTTCTTATTCTATCTTTGCCCGGAGACTTATTATTTTTCATCTCTTTTAATGCACAAAGAACTTCGCCTGGTGTAATTTCACTATCATTGATATCATATTTTATTTTTTATGTCTTGTCATTTACCAATATACGTGCCTCGTTTTCGTGACCGTCATTGCAGTATAAATTATTGAAAAAATCCACCGATGTGTCAGGATCGAGGTCATCGCAATCCGACATTTTACAGGCTCGCATGTTTTTAATCATATTCCAATACGCACGTGGAGCTGATGTTTCTAAAGAGGTTTTTTTTTATTCGAAATCCTTATAAAATATTTTCGTTTAAATTTTAATTCTCTTTTATATTCCTTCTTGGCTTTAAAAAACGTAACAGCAAGAGATCTATCAAATGGAAAATTTCGTATTTCAATTGCTATCTTATCAGGTTGTTTCTTTAGTACCTTACATTTATCATCAAACCACTGCCGTTTTCTTTTCGTTATTTTGTTATTACATTTCACTCGTTTTGATGCCATGTGATTTACTGCCGTTATAATAGATGTTAGTTTGTCTACTGTGCACTCACTTCCCTTATCATCATTCTGAAAAGATTCCATGTTGAATTGTTTTATTTTATTCTGAATATCATTGCTTTTAATTCCAGTTGTCGCTTTAACAAAACTTTCAGCTGTCCATTTTAGTGCATATAGCGGTTTGTGATATTTGTATTTTGTTTTGTTAATAGAAACTTCCGATGATTCGTATACTAAGTGTAGTGCTAATTGACAATGGTCTGAGAACTCATTTGGCGACTTTACATAGAAATATGTAATATCTGATAAATATCCGTTTGATATGATAATATACTCAACAACGCTATTACCGTTATACTGATGACTAGTAAAATTCCCCAAACCATCCCCGGTTGTTCTACCATTAACTATACACAATAAGGTTGTTTTGCACATAGAAATCAATTGCCTATCAAACGAATTCACGTGAACATCCAGACTCGCACGGGGCGTTACATCGTCAAATTTATAAATTTGTGGTAACGGAGAATGATCGTCACCGTCATCTGCAACAAAATCAATTAATTCTCCAGTTCGTGCATTGAAATCACCATCGAGAATAATCATTACATTATTTTCTGGTCGAGATACCAACAATTCTATGTCAGTAAAAATATTTTCTTTTCTGTCATTATCTCTCCAATACGTTGAATTCGTCGGGGGAATGTACACGGAGATGAAAATGACATGTTCTTTCAAATTAAACATTTCACCTTTAAATTCAACACCTAATGCCAAATCATTAATTTTATGGATCTATTGTAACCATTTAGAGTATTTCGTACAATAGTAAAATGCCACCCCTCCCTTCGCATTCCAAGGAGGCCACGACTCAATCCAACACACTGATAACCAGGGATCTGGATATCTGATTCCTGGTTATGCCATGTTTCAGTTATCGTTATAAAATCGTCATTTTGTCGATATGTTTCAAACATTCCAAATTGCTAAACTTATTAATGAAACCTTGCGCATTCCACGATGTGTCTGCAACCTTCCGTCGCGAGAGTGTATTCCTTATTCTTGAAACAAGATCGTTTTCGTTCATATCTAACAATTGCAGTAAAAATTGGACAATCGGTTAAACAAAGAAATTCAATTGAGACAAAATGCAGCTATCCATAGGATACTGTGGCATACACGTATACTCATTTACACTTATATCGTCATATTCTAAATATTTTACATAATCGATACCATATTAAAAGCTATATATAATTAAATAAGAAAACATTTTCAATTAATGCACAAGTAAATATTCGATTACCTACACATATAATATTCGCGGTTGTATAGAACAATTAAGAATAGATGAAATCGTAGATTCTGATCTCCAATAGGGCATTAATAATATCATTGTTGTTTCCGATTACAGATATACCTATCAATAATCTCACCTGAACAAACTCAACTAAGCAATCTTTTAAATATTCAGTTGATATTTCAGACAATTACGTTGAAGTGGACATGAATAACACAGAGTTTATCTAATCATATTAGATCCTAAGCTTAATCAATATTAATCAACTATTCGTAATCACATACTACAAAACAGTACTAGACAAATAATAATTTATATAACTCTCAATTTGAACTATATACGGTTTCATCTATTTTAACGTTATTCACAAATAGGTGGATTATTTACTATGCGAGATGACTGAGTTGGTGCGACGGTATCTGATATTAATATTATTTTCTCGCGTTTCGAAGTATAGCGAGAAAAAGTTGTATTGTAGGTACGTGAAAGTATTTCTTTTTCGGTGGTGGGTGGTTGGAGAAGTAAAGGGTTATTTGTTACTGATTAATCGTTGGATGAGTTGTGCACGGGGTATTTGGTTTCTTAGTGATGGGAAGTGACCTCAATTGGTTTGTGAATTGACTGGAAGGTCATTCTAGCCAGCGCTTTCGTGTCGGTTGGACACAATTTTTACGAATAGTAGGTTATGATGTGTGAGGCGGAGGTCGGCGCCTCGAGAATACAGACCAATTTTACAATGCGCCGACCGCAGGTTTCCAGAGTTTTTTCTATGTAAAATTAGTTTTTTATCTCTGGGTTTTCCTGGGCGGTAGAGTTGGTTTCTGAATGTATTCTAAACAGCTGCATTTTTATGTGAAGTAACATGTGTAAATCACTCTTCATTCTGTTTAATAAAAGTATTTAGCCATGCCAACTGACCATAGCGGGCGCTCGGCACATTGCTTCAATTTTTGTTAAAATTCTTTGAAAATTATTAGCTTATGCAATACTATACCTCATAATCTCGCTCAATTGGTGTTTACAAAAGTTAAGATCATTCATCTCAATAGCACTTTCTCCCTGTTTAATATAACTATCGGCTGAATTTCTTGGACGTTTGATCGATTCCATCAACTCATTTGATCGCTTAACCCTTTACCTAATGTAACGGCCAAAACCGGCCAGCGCTATTCTCAAAAATCGCCAATTAATTTTCATTATTTTTTTCATTTTTTGTCTCAAAAACATAGGTTATGGCCTCTCGTTGGAACGAGCTCATCGAGCTCGTTCCAAGGAGGGGTCATAACCTATGTTTTTGAGACAAAAAATGAAAAAAATAGTTATTCAAGAATTATTTTTGCAAGTGTCGTCTGCTTTTCAGGTTAGGTAAAGGGTTAAAAGATTGACGAACTTGGCTACTCCACTTATTGGAGTGAAATCCTCGCGCCTGTTGCATCTCTGAGCCCCATTGTTCTGATCTGTCTTTTAAATTTGAAACATTGTCACATTCGAAGGAAGCATGCTTAATATGTTTTGCTAACAAACTAGCACCAGTTTTGTTTGGATGCAAGTCATCTCTATAAAACTGACTATTGACCCTGTTATTATCAACTAAAAAAAACCGTCATCATTATCAACAAACATGAATCCATTTTCTTCACACATATCCTTATACGTACAGTTGGTATCATATATTAAGCGGTTGACAACACCGGAAAGAAGCGAAGGCAGAATTGATGAAATCCTGATCTCAGCTCGTCTAAATTTGAATTTCAATATCGACGAAAGTTTGCATAAATTCTGATGACTTGTTGGGATCATTTTCCGACAGGAATTTACACCTATGTGAACTGTAACTTTCCGAACATTCTCCAGCTGAATGTTCCCTTCCATCCATTCTGTAAGTTCGGTGATGCGTTGTCCCGGAGTTGTGATCGTTGTCACCCTTTCATTCAATTTCGCCATCCTTCTAGGATCAATACCTCCCACCACGGAATCGCCCACGATCAGATGTAAGGGTAGGTGCACTTCCTCTTTTCGATGGTCGCGTCTGTATGTGTTAAGCTTCATCTTCTGTCTAGGTCTAACATCTGTTTTTGGAATAGCATTTTCAATTTTACCCTTTTGCGCAATTTCAATTGACGGCAAAGAGAAGTAGTCGTTCTTTCCTTCATTACTTTCTGCGATATTCTTTTTATTTTTCTCTTTTCTTCCTCATGTCTATCACTTCGCAATATATCAGTCTGTGGTGACGATTCGATGCGCTATGTGTTTGTCTCCGATAACACATTATTAGTTTCCGTTCCCCATTCATTTGTTTCTTTTGTTGTGTTGCAACTAGCCATTCCAAGCATTTTACATTTCAGCTCCATTAATTCATTTCGAATACTTTTGTTTTCGTTTTTTAACATCAACACTTCTTTTCTCGTTTCCTCTACCTTTGACAACTGTTTTCGAGTTATACATAATTCTGTTCATATGGCCACATTTTCCTGTCCAGTATCATCCAACTTCGAGTTCAAACATTGCAGATGTATATTTACTGAATTGTTTATCTCAACTTAGAATCATTTACAATTTGGTCAATAGTATTTTCGTATTGTTTTTGGGTTAAATGCATCTCTTCGACACAAATCCTCAGGTCATCCACAGAACGTTTTAGAGATGTTGCGGATAAAAATGTTGCTTTTGTTGATGGAAATATCAAGGCTTTATTTACTTTACGACCAGAACTTCCAATATACCTTTTCGAAGTGGTAAAATAAACCCATCCCCTGCGGTTGACAAAAGTATCTTTGCTACAACAGTTTTCGTGAATGTCTGTGAGAATATGTTATTTTTGATTGACTTCACGTCGTCTTCAAGTTGACTCCCGAATGCTCTTTCATAAACACCCGGTAATTGACACTCAATCCACCACTGAATACACGATTTGGCCCCTTGTATCATAAGTTTGTTGATTATTATGAATATATGCATTTTCACTTTGCTAGATTTTGTGCGAAAAATACTCAGTTGGTCTTCAACAAGGCGTTTTTCAAGTGATTTTTTATAAATGCACGTCCATATAGCCCCCTCCTTCTCTTTTGACAATTCTGAATCCCAGTATTTATCTGTAATCCCATTTATATAATTGTCAAACTTATTGGTTTCAAGTGTTATTGCCACGCACCTACCTTTGTTTTTCACCTCAACTTCATAAATATCCTCTAACAAACTCGATTTTTTCCTTGAATTCACTTTACCAACATTTAAACTATGATCTCTGATAATTTCTCTCTTTCCCGTGTTACTATCAGAACTTTTTTCTTGAAGATCACCATTCACCATCTCCGTTTCTATTTTAGTTTTTTTCGTCCATTGTGTGCATCTCTGATTTCTGTTTACCGAAGTCCAATTTATTTCTTAGAATCCCATCCTCGAAGATATCATCTGGAATATTTTTTCGATATTTTTTCGATTGTGTTTATATAAATATATAGAAATTTATTCAGAGAGCGAATTTCAGTTGCTTCCGCTCAATGCAACGTCATTACGTCGATGTTGAGCTCGTTCAAAAGAGGGGTCATAAGTTAGGTTTTTGAGACAAAAATTGAAAAGTTTTAGTAACTCAAGAATTTATTTTGCAAATATCTTCTGCTACCTGCATTGGGGAAAAATTACCATTTCCAGTTACTGATACAGTATAATGATCATGCAAGTGAACAAGTATGTCATCACGTAATTTGCATACTTAACTCTGTCTCATTGATGTTAGTCAGTGTGACAATGTTTGCCTGTTTGGGAGCAAGTTTGTTCTTTTCTTAACCCATATAATACAGTAGTTCAAAAGTAACGATTAATCGACCAATTACTTTTTTGATCGATCAAGACGTTGACCATTGGTTAATCAATTAATAGGTTGACCTTTTCAGCTCCAATAAAATAATTGTCACATCTACAGAATATGAGGGAAAATTGTAAACTGAAAATTCACAAAAGGTAAAATGCATGAGAAAAGAGGAAAGAAAAGAGATGGGGATTACCGCCAAAACACAGCGTGGATCAGAATGCCACGAGAGGTGGGTAAACCCATATCATGTTGACTCATAAGACTCATTCTACAACAGTTGCGTAGATAGCTTTACGCTGGCGGAGGGGCACGTCCAAAATTTTCCAACAGACCGAAAATTTTCCGACAGTGTAACAACAACAAAAATCCAAACAAACAGAAAGAATCTGTTGTTTACTGCAAATGTTCTGAAAATTGGTCTTTTTTACCCCAAATTTACCCAAAATGGCATGTTTTTATCCCCAAAACCAGCATTTTAATGTTATTAGGCATAAATTCGCCTAAAAATGGTCCCCAAAAAATTCCGACAAAATTTCTGGTGGGAGGGGGGGCCTCCGCCTCCGCCCCCCCCCCCCCTTTATCTACGCCACTGTTCTATAATTATGTTGATACGTAGAGAGGGTGGATTTATGTAAATCGGCCACATGTGACGATAAATGTTAGCACATTCTGGAAAAGTTGACAATTGTGTTTCGTAGGTAAGATAGTGATACCAAATAATAGATCATTAGCGAGTTTAAATCACAAAAAGATGATCTGTTTAACACATTACCCAACGCAGACGATATCAAAATTTATTATTTTAAATATCATTTTTTAAATTTTTTCAAAAAATTTCAACAAAGCCATAACATGTGACCCCTCATTGGAACGAGCTCATCGAGCTCGTTCCAATGAGGGTGTCACATAATATGGTTTTGTCGAAATTTTTTGAAAAATAATATTTTTTCAGCTGCTGAATTTTCATTTTACGCGGGCGGCTATGGC
This sequence comes from Pictodentalium vernedei, assembly GCA_031216915.1. NCBI lineage: Eukaryota > Metazoa > Mollusca > Scaphopoda > Dentaliida > Dentaliidae > Pictodentalium > Pictodentalium vernedei. Next base: position 279,471,552 of record CM062292.1, read on the forward strand.
CGATTCGTTGGGTAAAGGGTTAACAACCAGTCTTGAGGAACTTGTCATGTAGGTCACCACAATGATTCCAAAGTCAGTGCAAGATGTTGGCTCGTCTGCTTCCAGGGCAGGTACTATTCGCCATCGGAAGGTAAGTAGCGATATTCACGATATGCGCTATTTGCCATCCGATGGCATGTTTTGAGCGGCATCGGATGGTAAATAACTATATTCAGGATTTGCGCAAATTACCATCCGACGCCATGTTTTGAGCGGCATCTGATTGCAAATAACGATGTTCAGGATTTGCGCTATTTACCATCCGATGGCATGTTTTGAACGGCAACGGATGGTAAATAACGATATTGGCTGCATTCACTATTTACCATCCGATAGCAAGTTTAAAAAAATTGTGAACTAGTTATCATGAACTAGACGCAATTCTATCTTATGGAAGATCAAATTTACTTGGGCCTTCTGCACGGATGTTGATGAACGTAAAACCAATGGCCGCCGAAGGGGAGCATCGTTCGGAATATTCGTTTGTCGTGTGCTCTTTGCAGTTGACGATGTCACTTGCTTCAGATACGATGGCATGTTGCTATAGAGACCATGCCCGGATTCAGTATGTTCGTCTAGCCTGTGATGACGGGTCCCTTCGATTGGCCACTCCGGGAAAATTAGCAGTGTCACGGGTGGCAGGAGAAGGGGAAGGAGTGGATGTATTGTGCCGCGATCGCAAAATTTTGCTTTTGTAGGCGTTTTCTGGGCTCCAGCGACTGCATTTTTACTATAGATCCTCCCATATAAAGAAACCTAACTTTGATGACTTGCTACCGATGGAAATTATACCCTACAATCCAAACAACACAACCCAACCGGCATTCCATTCCCCAACCCACCACCTCCCGTTCTGGCAGGAAGCAAATTCACATTTCAAACACCGCTTTATTTGCACAGTTTAACCCTTTACCCAACGCAACGGCTAAAAACGGCCAGCGCTATTCTCAAAAATCGTCAGTTAATTTTCATTATTTTTTGTCTCAAAAACATAGGTTATGACCCCTCATTGGAACGAGCTCATCGAGCTCGTTCCAATGAGGGGTCATAACCTATGTTTTTGAGACAAAAAATGAAAATAAATAGTTGTTCAAGAATTTTTTTTGCATGTGTCATCTGCTTTTCATGTTAGGTAAAGGGTTAACACAGTAGTCGCTTTATTTTTGACTCACGATCGTAGATATTGTCATTACCCAACATAAATATGATTTTTGAAGAATTTTTACACCCCACCCATTGATATTGTGCCCTGGTTATTCCGTTGCAGTTCCGATGTAGATGTTCCAAGTTTTCAGATATATGGAGGGGGGCAATGGGGGATGGTAAATAAGAAAAATCGGATTTTTCGATCTGTTTCGATGAAAAATTGGAATGGGTGGTAACTGAACAATTTCGAGACACTTCGAAGAAATATGATTTTTGAAGACTTTTTACGCCCCACCCATTGATATTGGTTCCTGGTGTGAACAAATATTGATGTGTTGCACCAGAACTTTCATTCTAGTTGTTGTTGATATTCCACTCTACCACTATTTCGTTTCGGTTCCGGTGTAGATGTTCCTAATATTTAGATATACAGAGGATAAAAGGGGGATAGTAAATAAGAAAAAATCAGATTTTTCAGTTTTTGCGGCCTGTTTCGATGAAAAATTGGAATGGGTGGTCAAAACTGACCCACGATCGTAGAAATTGCCATTACCCACCATAAAATATAGATGTAGAGTGGCAAATCAACAACAACTAGAAAGAAAATTCTGGAGCAATACATCAATATTTGACCACACCAGGGACCAATATCAATGGGTGGGGTGTAAAAAGTCTTCAAAAATCGTAATTGCTTCGAAATTTCTCGACATTTTTCAGTGAATACCACCTCATTTACGTTTTATGGTGGGAAATGGCAACATCTATGGCCGTTAGTCGATTTTTACCACCCATTCAAATTTTTCATCGAAACAGGCCTAAAAACTGAAAAAAAATCGATTTTTCTTATTTTCCATCCTCCCTTTGGCATCCAGATATCTGAAAATTTTTAACATTTACACCGGAAGTCCGGAACTGAAACTGAATAGTGGTGGAGTGGCATGGCAACAACAACCAGAACGAACTTTGAAATAGTAGAAGGCCACCAGTACCGCTATCTACCATTCTTTGTCGCTCAAAATATGCCATCAGATGGTAAATAGCGCATATCGTCAATATTGTTATTTACCATTCGATGGCAAATAGCCACTTTCGCTTCCAGTGTAAAAATAAACAGGGGATTTTTTAGTATAGGATTTCTACCCGAAGTAAAATACTTGAATTCACTGAGAGTTGTTGCATTTTGGACATTTTGTGGATGAATATTCCTCATTTCTATTGTAGATAGGAATTTGTTTTTAATGTTTAGTTCTGCGTGGGAATAAACTGCATTTAGGTCGCCGCGTCGCCAGTACGAGGTGGAAGAAGTTCTGTTAAAAACACAGGGACCTCGTGGTTGATAATCTTGTAGAGGGTACAGAATTTGTGAAATATTCTTCGATCGCCGACTCTTGTCCGGTCAAGTTCCAAAATAAGAATATTATATGGAGTAGAGTGAGTAAGCCCAGTTATAATTATAGCAGCATCGGTGTTCGGTTTGGGGCAAGACCCTTTCGACTCTTATCTGAAGTTGAAGTTTCTTTTTTTTTCGTATGTCGACCGAGATAGGAAGCAGCTTAGGAGGAAAGGCTGAGGGAAGTGTCTTTAGCTGTTCTTCGTGATGTTCTTAGGTGAGCTGATATCGGATATCCTCACTAGGGTGAGGATTAGTGTGAGAGGGGCCCCTCTCTACAAAGGTGCTACCTCTCTCCTAGGGCGATGAATTGGTGTTTTCGGGCAAGTATAGTCTGCCGCTTAATATTTTCTTGGGGCCTTCATTCGCAAGTATAGTCTGCCTCTGGCGATTGTTGGAAAGGCTGAGCTGGAGAGTGTCGAAACATGTATAAAATAAACATCCCCTTTCGGAGACCAGACAAAGGAAGACCCGAACTTCCCTGGTTCGGGGGCAGGCCTGGATATTAACCTATTTGGCCGGGGCTTGAATGCGTACGTAGTGGCGTAAAAGAAAAAAAAAGAAGGGCAGGAGGAGGGATCGACGCAGGATCAACGCTCGCCTCCCTGGAGGTGGGTGACCATCTCTGGGGATGGAGTGAAAGATGATCAGAATCCATAGCGGTTATTAAGTAAGAATCCATGGCGGTTAAAATAATTTCCGTGACGGTTATTGCGGTAGAAAAATTCTGTGGGTACTTGCATAAATAGAAGAAAATTGAATTAGTATGTTGTATACAAGTGATTTACTGATAAAGTTTTATTCTGAAAAAAGTGGAAGAAAGAGTTTAATTGGCTCGGCAGTGGGCGTGTCACGGCACCTTAGTCACGGCTATTCTGTATCACTGCCTGAACTGGGGTCACCGAAGGGCTCGCAGAGTGCCCTTACTGATGGGAGGAGAGCAGCCTATGAATCGTTATATGCCACACCCGAGGGTGTTTGCTGCCTCCACACATCCGTATTGTCTGAGATGTTTTGTATTTATTTTACAGAGGGTCGGTTTTTATTGCCGGAGAAGACGCGGGGTGAGCAGCCTACAATCCTTGTACGCCACACCAGAGGGTGTGTGGTACTTGATTCCCCACAGGTTTTGCTTAGTTGCGTGCCTATTGATTTAGGGCCATTTCGGTTCAGGAATAGACCTCACAGCCCTCCTGAACGGGAGCGGGACAGGTGTAGCACGTGGGTTCAGGTCCTCCCGACCACGCCGGACCTGCTGTGCTCCCGGTCAGGCCGGTTCAAGGAATGGTTCTGTTTTCTGTACGTTGCATGTCTCTTTTATGCCTGATCACATGGTTTGTATGTGACGTCATAAGTCATGTGACTGGTGGATATAACGTGGGTCGTCGGGGTAACCTGCATGGGTGACCGCGATGTTGTGACATCATCACCATGGTGACAGGTGGTATTAGTACAGATGCGCAGTACGTGCTGTCAGGGTGATAAGTTTTCCGTTTTTCATTTTGTTTGCTGGAGGCCGCCTCCTTGGATTATATGGGTGCGCGGCTGTGCTGTGGTCCTGAACACCCGTCAGCTATGTAGGGGAGTGTTCCGGGGTGTGTTAGATTCTAAGGGAGTACTATGGTAGTGTATTATATGCGGCCTGTACCCGGCCATATCAGCATAGAGAGTACCTGTATACTGTGCCACTCTATGGGTGTTTTGATGCATGGTATATTCCTTTCAATGGGAGTATGTCAAATGAAAACTACTCATAAACGAATCGAATGACCGGAAACGACTCACAATCGATTGAGTTTGATGCTTAGTTTTTTAGTGAATGCTTTCACGACTCGGCGAATCATCTGAATTTTGAGAGGGGGACGACTGGTGTTCAGTAGTGGCAACGAGGTGGCACAGTGTCCTCATCGTACTTCAAATCGATGGTATACTGCTTGTGCCCGGTTATTAAATTGTAGAGTCCAACAGTTTCTCACCGCTGATCGATGGTTCTCTCTAGCTTGTCCGGCATCCCCCAACCGTGAAACTGATCGATGCGACATGACCCTTGCTGTTGAAAGTGTCGTTAAAACCCCCCAAAATAAATAAAAATAAATGTACTCTCCCCGTACTGTTCAACGTGTGCAGACCCGCACCTTTTGTGGTTTATGTGAGAAAAAGCTTCTGGTGATTGGAAAGAAGTATTGGTACTCCATTCACTGGAGCACACGCACCATTTCAACTCATTGTTGTCAAAGAATACACGCCTGCAGAATTACACATGTTGCATACAATCCTTTACCATTCACATTGCTTGTGTAAATATATCAATTTACTTAAGAAAATCTTGTCGTCTTTGATGCACAATCTTGACAGCTGCGGGCAAACTATGAAAATAATTCTGAGAGTCAAGATAATTGTTTGCTTCGTTTTTCTTACAACAATCGAAAAAAAATAACTTGATGGATTATGTTAGATCCTTCAAAAGCTATCCTCGGTCTGTTATTGTAAAATGTAACTACAGTTATCGTCAAAACTCGAGTCAGGAGCTACTGGTCCAATAGTATACAGGCGATGGGGGAGAATTGAGTCTGTACGGGTACAAGTATACATACGCGATGATGGGGGTACTGAGTCTGTATTAGAGCTGAAACGGTTAACCTATTAATCGATTAACCAATGATCAACGTCTTGATCGATCAAAAAAGTAATTGATCGATTAATCGTTACTTTTGAACTACTGTATTATATGGGCTAAGAAAAGAACAAACTTGCTCCCAAACAGGCAAACATTGTCACACTGACTCACATCAATTATATAAGACAGAGTAAAGCATGCAAATTACGTGCTGACATACATGTTCACTTGCATGATCATTATACTGTATCAGTAACTGGAAATGGTTATTCTTTACCCAGTGCAGGAAGCAGACGATATTTGCAAAATAAATTCATGAATTACTAAAACATGTCAATGTTTTTCTTAAAAACATAGTTTATGATTCCTCATTGGAACGAGCTCAAAGATATATAGCACTGGCTGGTTTTGTCTGTTACGTTTGGTAAAGGGCTAATGCAGTAAATCAATGGTACGACAGTTTATCAGCTACGTGTTACAGCAAGTGATTAATCGGTTAATCAGGGCTAATCCATGTGATTAATCGATCAAGAAAACCCTTTAACCGTTTCAGCTCTAGTCTGTATGGGTGTGGGCGATGTGTTGTCTGAAGTGGTAGCAGTTCTCAAGTTATAAAAACTTTTGAGCGTGCAAACAAGGGTAATAACCGCCAATCAAAGACCTTCCTCACACCGAAACACTTGAAAACTGGAACGTCCCCATTTTTCTAGCAACGCCGTTTTGAAATCGTAAAAGAGGATCCAGTTGGAATTGTGTGGTAGTTAGATTCCCGACAAATGGAACACATTTGAGGCAATCTGTCGCCGGCTGACAAACGGAAACTTAGTGTGTGTCCCCATTCACACCCACATCACAGATAAGGGATGGAAGTGATGAGGGATCTTGTAAAGCTTTTGATACATGGCCATTTTCACAGACTCACGTGGTTGTTTAGAAGGTAATGCCTGAGACCGAACCCGCATCAGAAAATTAAAACTCCCACTACACGCCCAACCCCCAGTACACTCTTGTTCAGAAGATCTTCGATGTACAGTACGTGGACCGTGATCACAAAACAGTCTCTTTCTCGATCAGATCGAGATCTAGACGCGACACACTTATACCAGTGGGTCGACATTTCCTGAATGAAATATTGCTAAACCAAAATCGAATCAAGAAAAACAAATAAAAAATACTCTAAGATCTGGCATTTAATGAGCTTGTATAGTGTTGTGGTGGGAGAAAATCGAACTGAGAATTTGGGCCGGATCGCTACCCTTGTCGCGATCTGGTCGAAATTCTCTGTCCGTTTTTGTCATCACAGTAATGAATGGATAACGGGTGGCGATCTGGTCGAAATTCTCTGTCTGTTTTTGTCATCACAGTTATGTATGGATGCAAAATCATTGGAGAACACTATTAGTTATACGGTGTTTCAGCAGGGAGTACGCTACTGCACTACCCTTCTGAGATCCGTATTTCATGAGACTGAAAGCGAAAGGAAATAGGAATCTCAGACGGGTAGTACAGACCCGCACACCCTGCTGAAACACCATGTAAGTAATTTATTACCCTCCCCTTCAGTGTGTCGAATTTTGTTTTATTATTTAATCTCTTAGCGGTATTCCAAAGACGAAAACCTTGATAAAAGTAATAATTAGAATAACTGAAAGAAACATATCTTTCTTATTGAACAAGAACGATTTGGAGTTATTTTCCTTCGATTGAACTCAAACAGTTGGGAGACTTCAATTCAAGGACATTGGGAATGACGCGTCATTATTATTGTGGGACATAAGTCGACTTTAAAAGTGTTTTATTCGATACAGTGGTGCATTGTGTGTCTTGGAGAATCGGGAATACTATATTCAAACTTGTACAAGTGTTTCAATAAGTTTCACTGAAGAGACAATTCATATAATGAGATAGGATGCACGTTTCTCGAAACCACGTCGGATCTGTATTTTGGAAACACCACAACAGAATCCATTTTCTCGACAGAAAAATCGGACATTGGGGGTATGTACACATATTTTCAGTATTTCAAGTTTTCGGAATATTCTCTGAAACAATATTGTTCTCATTTCGTTTGTGAGTCTGAACGTTTAGTATTACTGACGAAAACCTTCGAGGCGATGGGTGAAAGGGAAACCGGCGAAGTGTACCATAGAATGTCTGTACACATCTCTGTACGCTTTCAGCTACCACATGATATTCTCATACACCCCGTTGAATTTCGTACACCCCGTTGGAGTTAAATGTACCGTACTGGATGCATTGGTTACTGACCAATCAGGAAGCTTGTATCATTTTAAAAGAGCAATAAACTTCTGTACACTTAATTTGGACGGCGCAATACAATAACATTTTCATTTGTTTCAAAAGTTTTAACCCTTTTTTGCTTATGATCAAAAGATTTAATAGTAACACTCAGAACATCTACAAATGTTTGTGTCACGCGGCCATACTGCCCAGTTTTCACGGGGAGATGGGGGTAGTTGCTGCCGATGGGCTCGATACAAGCACCAAACACTCTCATCATAACTATTCAACAACATTCCCCAAAGAATGTTTAGAAATATGTATATCTTTTTGAGATTTAACCCTTTACCTAACACGAAAGGCAGACGACACTTGCAAATAAAGTTCTTGAATAACCAATATTTTCCATCTCGTTGAGCTCGTTGCAGTGAGGGTCATAAGCTATGTTTTCGAGACAAAAAGTAAAAAAATAATGAAAATTGGATGGTGATTTTTGTGAATAGCGCTGGCCGATTTTCGCCGTTACGTTAGGTAAAGGGCTAAACATTCCATTAAATAACCTTTGCAAGAAATACTATCCAAACTCTTTAGCTAACAGAGATTGTTCGACAAACAATACTAAATTCTAAAAATAAAGTCAAAACGATCCATTTTTCTTTCAAAAACCGAGTTTTGGCTCCCCGACAGAACTAGTTCGTAGCTCTTTGTCAGAGCTAAGCACACTCCATTTGTTTATAATGAGGTTTTCTGTGTTTTCAAATCCTACAAAAAGCATATTTTAATTGGATAAGTGTTGAACATATTACATGAGAAAATATAGCCAATGGGTGAATCTTGTGGTTTGTATTTAGTATGAAATCTTCAGTCTTTCTTCCAATTAAACAAGCAATCATTTGTCACGTAAGCATACGTAAGACAATAGTGAAGAGTGAATTTTTCTGCCCAGTGTTCTTTTACTCGATTTAACCCTTTACCCAACACAGACGATATCAAAATTTATTATTTTAAATATAATTTTTTTAAATTTTTCAAAACATTTCAACAAACCCATATCATGTGACCCCTCGTTGGAACAAGCTCAATGAGCTCGTTCCAATGAGGGGTCACATGATATGGTCTTGTTGACATATTTTGAAAAATTTAATTTTTTCAACTGCTCAATTTGCATATTACGCGGGCGGATGCGGGCGATTCGTTAGGTAAAGGGTTAAACTCGCAAGCAATATGGCTACTTCTAATGATAATCAAATGAAAATGTAGGCAATTTTAATGGGTACGCTCTAAAATCAGTTGGGTTAATAACCAACCCAAAGCAGCTGGGTTGAATGAATATTCATTCGACCCAGTTGATTTGGGTTAATTTTTAATCCAACTGACTTTAGAGTATATAGAAGTAACAGTATTTAATAGACCGTCCAATGGAAGGTCAGTTTAAATTAAAATTGTGTTTATCACCAACCTTAAAGCTAAAATGACATCAGACGCACACAGTAATAGAATATCCAGCAAAATCACAGAGACGTCAAACTACCGTCAAAGTAAAGATAGCTAAAGAAAAATTATTTTAAACTTAATTATTCACCCTAGATTGAAAGAATTTCACAGGACAGACCGATTTACAACTTATCGTCAGTGAAGATTGTATATATGTGGGACTTATACCCTCGGGGAAGTCATATTCATTGGAGGTGAAGGTCACTTGCACCACCTTTCACCGCGCAGAATAGGTCTAGTTTTGCATTTCGCTTATTTATACCCGTGTAAGCCGTGTTGCCCACTTTAGATGATTAAAACCCCGGACGTTAGTTACCGGGCAGTATTTTACACAAATGAGCAAACACTGCTAATAACTCTGTGGCCAACGGCTGGTTAGTCATTAAACCAAGTCATACGAACGTTATCTACGGGCCTCGGTACTACCTGAGTACATGTATCCAATTAGAACACTCTGACATTCTTTCCAGGTTCCGTTCCCAAGTTGGCTTACCACCCCACCTGGGAGCGCGGTGGCTCAGTGGTAGACTGTTGGATTTCTATGCTAGAGGTCCCAAGTTCGATCCCCGTCCGGGACGACCCGCGTTGTGTCCATGGGCAAGGCACTTTATTCCGGTTGCCTACATGGGGGCACGATGACGCCGTGTACTAAGGCGTACTGCACGTCGATGGTGCACATGTCTTCAACCGCTGTAACCCTGCTTGAGTGGAGCTTGAACAGAGTTAGAATGTTGAGGAGCTGACAGATGCTCGTCGATGCTCGGTGGTTCTCTGCGTGTACTCAGGCTTCCTCCAACCGTAAAACTGTCACGTTCACGATTAGCCATTGTGCATAAGTATGTGACCTTAAAACACCAATAAATAAATAACCACCCCACCCACCCTTCCAACCTTCCGGAATTCCAGACAGCTATTTGCACATCTTCTTCGAATGCACTGACAAGAGTTTTTTGTTTTGTTTTTTTTTTTTGGGGGGGGGGGGGGTTGCCTTTTTTCCTGTTGTATATTTGTTTCTGTCGTTGTCACTTTTATTCCAAAATATACGACAGCAGCAGAATATAACGGAGCACCACGTTTCTAGAATTGAATAAATAATATGAAAACATATTTTAGCACCTAATCTTTACTTCCAGAAAACAGCTGAACATCTATTTCCGTTCCAGCTAATTGTTTTAATCCTCAATAAGCCGCACATGGTGGTAACAGATTGGTTGTAGATTTTGACTTATTACTTACATGTGGATCTGATTTTGTGAGAATTACACGTCGGTGAGGTGTTCTCTGCTGAATGTAATTGCCTCTTTGTTTTCATTATTACTGGGCAGGTGTACGGACGGTTCTAGTGCCAATGTCGATTGAATCCACCCACAGTGCATTCATGATAAATCTATTGGCAAACTGACGAAGCGCTGTTAATTGACAGACTGTTGGAAAGGGCTTCCTAAGCCCTTTCTAACAGTATATCAAATAACAGCATTTCACCAGCAGATCGAAATATGTTCTCAGCTTTTATCGTGTTTGGAAAAGAGATCGCGGCGCGTAAAATAACTGTGAATAACACAGAGACGTCAATACTTGAACGGAAAATTAACTTTCAAGTGTTTCCTCGTGTATGATCTGCTTTCATTATTTGAAACTGTATACAATTGGTATTTTGTAGCACGAGTGGGTATATTTAACCCTGAGTTTAAGATTATTCGAAGTTTGGAGTGTTAATATTTTATTCTTCCATAATTTGCCCTCCAGACTGTTCCATCGGACGGGAACTTTCCAGGTGGTGGTGATGGTGATGCTGGTATTGGAGGTGTCAAAAGTTGACGACAAAAAATGGGGGGAAAAGCATGAACAGAAATATGAATAGAAGAATTATCAAATTAACCTGGGTCAGTTTTTGTTGAAGAGATGCAGGGGTGTATTGATCGGGCTAATCTCTCAGACGAGAAGGTATAAAGAAGTCTATTTTGGCAGAAGGCAATGTGGTACAGCAGTAGATGAGACAAGGGTATTTTGGCAGAAGGCAATGTGGTACTGCAGTAGTGAGACAAGGGTAAGACAGTTTCGAGTCCAACACAGGCTGAAGGAAATACGACCCGAACAATGAAACGTACAATCACGTCAACAGCGGTCAATGTCTCTATTACGATGCGCACGCATTATAGCCTCACGAGATCAATCGAACCATCAACCGTTTCCCGGGTAAATTTTTGTGAGAACTCGCACCTTTCCCGATCATCATTTAAACAAACACCATAGGGAGCCCCAGCGGCTCAGTGGTTACGGCATTGAACTTCAACCCGGCGGTCCATGGTTCGTTCCACGCAAGGGATAACTGCGTTTAGTCCTCGGGCAAGGCATTTCATCCCGAGTGCCTATGTGGGGGCACGGTGGCGCTGTGTACTATTGCGTACTGCACGTCGATGGTGCACTTGTCTTCAACCACTAGTAACTCTGCTCGTGTGAAGTGAGTACGTTGCGGAGTCTGACAGTTTCTCACCGTTGCTCGGTGATTCTCTCTGGGTACTCCGGCCTCCTCCATCCTTAAACTGTTCGATAGGAGGTGATCCTGGCTGTCGAAAGTGTCCGTAAACCCTAATAAATAAATAAAACACCCACATTACTTAACTAGAACCACGTATGAATTAACATAAGTACAGTTAGGCCGCCGTGGTTTGGTCACTTTCCACGGGTGGGCAATATTTCCACGAACGCAATAATATTAGATCCAAACACTAATTATAGAAAGAAGTATAAAAAATTTAATCAACCCTTTACCCAACGTAACGGCCAAAACCGGTCAGCGCTATTCACAAAAATCGCCAATTAATTTCCATTATCTTTTTCATTTTTTTGTCTCAAAAACATAGGTTATGACCCCTCTTTGGAACGAGCTCGTCGAGCTCGTTCCAAAGAGGGGTCATAACCTATGTTTTTGAGACAAAAAATGAAAAAAGTAGTTATTCAAGAATTGTGTTTGCAAATATCGTCTGCCTTTCATGTTAGGCAAAGGGTTAAGGAAGCATCGGGTATATCCCGGTGCTTCATTAATTAAAATGTTGCTGATAATGATTTTTATTACCTGGTAAACGCATCCGTGGACATCACTGCCCACGCGTGGATTACGACCACTCCACGGCGACTGCACTATATTGATACCATAGCATACGATATTTTACGTGTGATATGTATACCACTTACGGTTCGGATCCTACCGGGCGAATTGCACGGGATTGCACCGTGTGAGAAATTACGAGTTGTGTTACGTGTCCTGTAAAACCAACTGAGCGATTCTGTTAGTACTTCAATTTTACGGTCCGGGGAGGGGGGGGGGGGGGGGGTGCGCCACTCTCTACCGAACGTTTTTGCTATACTGGAAGACAAAAAACGATTTCCTTTGCCAGTCTAAAGGAAACTACGCCTTTTTAAAAATAACTTTTTGGATGTTTTTCAAATAGTTACCTCGTCGTACAATACCTTCCTCTGCCCCACATCGCTACTTTTATCCGACAATTTAGTGGTCTGCCCCCTCCCCCAATCGGAAAAAGCTATCCATTTCACTGCCCACTGCAACACAATGCGAGAAGCTCACAACTCTCACTGAAGTTACAGCGTATTGTAAACGAAAGAAGAATAATTTTATCCATGAACCACCAACATCGTGTTTCCAGAATCCAGATTGTTACTTTGGGTATTGAAAGTAAAATGTATTACTTGCCTTGAAAGTGAAAGTCGTTGGTGCACTTGCCTTCAGATCGCTATCTGTGCAAAAAAAATTTTTGCGCAATCAGGGGGCATAACTCTGTAAAGCGAAAACGTCTTGCATTTCGTGATGAGATTTTGGAAAAAAATGAAATAGTTCAGGTTTCCCGGCCGATACTAATTTTTATGCAAGACCCTAATCTTTTTAGCAGCTCTTGACAAAAAGTGATATCCATTTAAAACAATATCTGAGTGATCTACGTAAGGGGCTGGCTTAAAATACATGTACACTCCGAATATAGGCCATACATTTTAACCCTTCACCCATCCCGAATAGCAGACGGCACTTTAAAGTTGTTTTTTTAATAACTGCAGTGTGCAGTGAAATGGATAGCTTTTTCCGATTGGGGGAGGGGGCAAACCACTAAATTGTCGGATAAAAGTAGCGATGTGGGGCAGAGGAAGGTATTGTACGACGAGGTAACCCCTACAGTTTGAAAAACATCCGACGAGGTAACCCCTACAGTTTGAAAAACATCCAAATAGTTACCACAAAATAAGGTGAAAATGTAGCAATACCCATCTTTGCTCTACTGGAATATTTAATGAGTAGTAATCCAAGTTCACAAACTCTTTTCTAAATGACCAAATATTTAGAAAAAGTACCAACACATGCCATAGGATGACAAACATATTCACTGAGTAATGCTAAAGTGTATTCCAGGTTCAGAGATTCTGTGCTAAATGAGAAAATATGGAGAGAATGTAACAATACCTGTCAAAGCCTGACTGGTATATTTTACGAGTAGTGTAAAATTGTATTACGGTTTTAGAGACTCTGTGCTAAATGACAAAATATGAAGAAAAGGTAGCAATGACAGGCATAGCATGACAGGCATGAGTACTGAGAAGTGAAAAATTTTATTACGGGTTCAGAGACTCTGTGCTACAAGTCAAAATATGGAGAAAATGTAGTAATACCTGCCGTAGCATGACTGGCCTGCATACTGAGCAATGTAAAATTGCACTCCAGTTTCAGAGACTCTGTGCTACATGACAAAATAAGGAGAAAATGTAGCAATACCCACCATTGCTCTACTGGAATGCTTAATGAGTTGTGTAAAATTGTATTCCAAGTTCAGAGACTATGTGCTGCAAGACAAAATATAGGGAAAATGTAGCAATGATGGTCATAGCATGACTGTCATGTTTACTGAGTAGTGGAAATTGCATTCCAGGTTCAGAGACTCTGTGCTACATGACGAAATATGGGGAAACTGTAGCAATACCTGTCATAGCATAACTGACCTGCATAATGAGTAATGAAAAATTGTATTCCAGGTTCAGGGACTCTGTGCTACACGACGATATATGGACAAAATGTAGCAATACCTGTCATAGCATGACCGATTTGTTTCCGAGTAGTGTAAATTGTATTACGGGTTCAGAGACTCTGTGCTAAATGACAAAATATGAAGAAAAGCTAGCAATGACTGTCATAGCATGACTGTCATGTTTACTGAGTAGTGAAAAATTGCATTCCAGGTTCAGAGACTCTGTGCTACATGACGAAATATGGGGAAACTGTAGCAATACCTGTCATGGCATGACTGACCTGCATAATGAGTAATGAAAAATTGTATTCCAGGTTCAGAGACTCTGTGCTACACGACGAAATATGGACAAAATGTAGCAATACCTGTCATAGCATGACTGATATGTTTACTGAGTAGTGTAAAATTGTATTACTGGTTCAGAGACTCTGTGCTAAATGACAAAATATGAAGAAAAGGTAGCAATAAAGAAATGTAGCAACACCTGCCATAGGATGACAAACGTATTTACTGAGTAGTGCTAAATTGTATTCCAGGTTCAGAGATTCTGTGCCAAATGAGAAAATATGGAGAAAATGTAGCAATACCTGCCATAGGATGGGGAAACTGTAGCAGTACCTGTCATAGCATGACAAACATATTTACATATTTACTGAGTAGTGCTAAATTGTATTCCAGGTTCAGAGATTCTGTGCCAAATGAGGAAATACGGAGAAAATGTAGCAATACCTGCCGTAGGATGACAAACATATTTAGTGAGTAGTGCTAAATTGTATTCCAGGTTCAGAGATTCTGTGCTAAATGAGAAAATATGGAGAAAATGTAGCAATACCTGTCATAGCATGACTGGTATGTTTACAGAGTAGTGTAAAATTGTATTACAGGTTCAGAGACTCTGTGCTAAATGACAAAATATGAAGAAAAGGTAGCAATAACTGTCATAGCATGACTGGCATGTTTACTGAGTAGTGAAAAATTGCAATCCAGGTTCAGAGACTCTGTGCTACATGGCGAAATATGGGGAAAATGTAGCAATACCTGTCATAGCATGACTGACCTGCATACTGAGTAATGAAAAACTGTATTCCAGGTTCAGAGACTCTGTCGTACAGGATGAAATATGAACAAAATGTAGCAATACCTGTCATAGCATGACTGACATGTTTACGGAGTAGTGTAAAATTTTATTACGGTTTCAGAGACTCTGTGCTAAATGAAAAAATATGTAGAAAAGGTGGCAATGACTGCCATAGCATGACTGGCATGTTTACTGAGTAGTGCTAAATTGTATTCCAGGTTCTGAGATTCTGTGCTAAATGACCAAATATTGAGAAAACACATGCCATAGGATGACAAACATATTTACTATCTAGTGCTAAATTGTATTCCAGGTTCAGATATTCTATGCCAAATGAGAAAATATGGAGGAAATGTAGCAATACCTGCCATGGGATGACAAACATATTTACTGAGTAGTGCTAAATTGTATTCCAGGTTTAGAGATTCTGTGCTAAATGAGAAAATATGCAGAAAATGTAGCAATACCTGTCCTAGCATGACTGGTATGTTAACTGAGTAGTGTAATATTGTATTACAGGTTCAGAGACTCTGTGCTAAATGGTAAAATATGAAGAAATGGTAGCAATGACTGTCATAGCATGATTGTCATGTTTACTGAGTGGTGAAAAATATTGCATTCCAGGTTCAGAGACTCTGTACTACAAGACAAAATATGGTGAAAATGTAGGAATATCTGTTATAACATGACTGGCCTGCATACTGAGCAATGCAAAATTGTATTCCAGGTTCAGAGACTCATATTGCTACATTTTCGAAATATGGGGAAAACGTAGCAATACCTGTCATAGCATGTCTGACCTGCACACCGAGTAATGTAAAATTGTATTCCAGGTTCAGAGATTCTGTGCTACAGGATGAAATATGGACAAAATGTAGCAATACCTGTCATAGCATGACTGACATGTTTGTTGAGTAGTGTAAAATTGTATTACGGGGTCAGAGACTCTGTGCTAAATGACAAAATATGAAGAAAAGGTAGCAATGACAGCCATAGCATGACTGGCATGTTTACTGCGTAGTGCTAAATTGTATTCCAGGTTCAGAGATTCTGTGCTAGATGACCAAATGTTGAGAAAATGTAGTACCACCTGCCATAGGATTACAAACATATTTACTGAGTAGTGCTAAATGGCATTCCAGATTCAGAGATTCTGTGCTAAATGACCAAATAATGAAGAAAAGTACCAACACCTGCCATAGGATGACAAACATGTTTACTGAGTAGTGCTAGATTGTATTCCAGGTTCAGAGATTCTGTGCTAAATAATCAAATATTGAAGAAAAGTACCAACACCTGCCCTAGAATGACAAACATATTTACTGAGTAGTGCTAAATTGTATTCCAGGTTCTGAGATTCTATGGTAAATGACCAAATATTGAAGAAAAGTACCGACACCTGCCATAGGATTACAAACATATTTACTGAGTAGTGCTAAGTTGTTTACCAGGTTCATAGATTCTGTGCTAAATGACCAAATATTGAAGAAAAGTACCAACACCTGCCATAGGATGACAAACATATTTACTGAGTGGTGCTAAATTGTTTTCCAGGTTCTGAGATTCTGTGCTAAATGAGAAAATATGGAGAAAATGTAGCAATACCTGTCATAGCATGACAGACACACTTACAGAGTAGTGTAAAATTGTATTATGGGTTCAGAGACTCTGTGCTAAATGACAAAATATGAAGAAAAGGTAGCAATGACAGTCATAGTATAACTGGCATGTTTACTGAGTAGTGAAAGATTGCATTCCAGGTTCAGAGACTCTGTGCTGCATGACAAAATAAGGAGAAAATGTAGCAATACCCATCATTGCTCTACTGGAATGTTTAATCATGAGTGTAAAATTGTATTCCAAGTTCAGAGACTCTGTGCTACTAGACAAAACATGGAGCAAATGTAGGAATATTTGTCATAGCTTAACTCGCCTGCATACTGAGCAATGTAAAATTGCACTCCAGTTTCAGAGACTCTGTGCTACATGACAAAAGAAGGAGGAAATGTAGCAGTACCCACCGTGCTCTGCTGGAATGTTTAATGAGTAGTGCAAAATTGTATTCCAAGTTCTACAAGACAAAATATGGAGAAAGTGTAGGAATACCTGTCATAGCATGACTGGCCTGCAAACTGAGCAATGTAAAATTGCTTTCCAGGTTCAGAGACTCTGTGCTACGTGACGAAATATGGACAAAATGTAGCAATACCTGTCATAGCATGGCTGACATGTTTACTAAGCAGTGTAAAATTGCATTAAGGGTTCGGAGACTCTGTGCTAAATGACAAAAAGTTAAGAAAAGGTAGCAATGACTGTCATAGTATAACTGGCATGTTTAATGAGTAGTGAAAAATTGCATTCCAGGTTCAGGGGCTCTGTGCTACAAGAGAAAAAGGAGAAAATGTAGCAATACCCATCATTGTTCCACTGGAATGTTTACTGAGTAGTGTAAAATTGTATTCCAGGTTCAGAGACTCTGTTCTAAATGACAAAATATGGAGAAAAGGTAGCAATGACTGTCATAGCATGACAGACATGTCTATGGAGTAGTGGAAAATTGCATTCCAGGTTCATAGATTCTGTGCTATATGACAAAATATTGAGGAAATGTAGCAATACTTGTCATAACATGACTGACCTGTATACTGAGTAAATATGGAGAAAATGTAGCGTGCCTTAGCATGACTAACATGCTTTATGAGTAATGTAATATTGTGCTCCAGGTTCAGAGATTCTGTGCTAAAGGACAAAATACGAACCCCCACCAATGGGAGGGCCATACCCACCCCCACCTAAGGCCTACGGTTGCCCTCTTCCACTGGTACCTTCAAATCAATACCCTCAGGGTGAATCTGGAGCCTCATCTTTCCCAAATATGGGGGTGGGGGGGGCACTATAATTTTTAGGTGGACCCCCCCCCCCCCTCCACACACACACACACACACGCGCGGCTACGCTACTGCTATCTGGTCCGCTAACATTTGATTGATTTGTTTTTTTCAGCGGTCTGCGCCTACAGCACGCGTATCTACTTTTGGCATAATATTTTTGTTATCCCCTGTAACTACTTATCAGAATATAATGCGCTTTGTTTTCAAACTAAATCATCAAAAAACATTGCCTTTGTGCGTTACAAGGAACAGCTTTAAAGCGCCGAAGTGAACCGCAATGCGATATCAGTCGATAACGTTTGATAATTTCAAGTTTCTGCCTTTCTGGCATCGCTCGAAACGCTCAGACCTCGTCCAGCGTGAACAAGCCCAGGCAACAGAGAAACAATATGAAACTTATTACAGTGTGGGTGATATCAATATTAGCACACAAGGACGACGAATGGAACAACTTCAACACAGTAGTTGAATGTTTGTTTGTATTTGGGGTGTTTACATTTAACAAACATGGGCATATTGAGTCGGAAACAACACAGGCAATAGAAATAACTGTGGTAACACACAAATTACCAAACATAATAAATTCCACGATAAACAACAGCAACAACAGAAGTAAAAAACTAATCAGGCTTTTTGTCAATGGCGGCGCCGTCGGTGAGAGAAGGGGGTGCTCGGGGAGAGGGGACCCCAATCAAACTTCAAATTGCTATCTGACCGTGATTTTCACACCCAATATCCCACCCGCAAATGACACACAACAATACACATCATGTACCGTTAATCGTTACTACAATGTCTAACTTACCTTTTCTTTATATATATACAGTAGGCCTATGTGGCTATATTACAATGTCACCAAAACGGACTGTACCACCTGACAACATTCTACAATGTTCTGTCGATTTTGGAAGAATAATTATATTTACCGATCAAGTTTGGGGTGCTTTCAGTGAAAATAGTTCTCTGATATTGCAACAATACGAGTAATAATTATATTGGCATGATAATACACCGTGGAAGCGTTTACACGTAGTGATCAAGGGCGAATACGGGGGGGAGGGGGGGGGGGTATTTTTGCCAGAAACATGTCACAATACAGCATTTATTATCCGAATGAGAGCTCAGAGTTGAGGAAAACGCGTGTTTCTGGTGCATTCTTTGTGAAATCTTCCCGGGAGGCCCCCCGCCGGCGAGATGGGAACACGCCCCCCCCCCCCCCTCTCGCGCGCTCATCTACTGGCGGCTCGGATGATGACCATCGCATCATATGGTCAGTTACCTCCCCCTCCCTATTCCAAATTCCTGGGTCCGACCCTGATGATGCGAGCCAAATTTTAGGCACAACCTAGGCTGGGTGCCTTTGAAGACCACGCCAGGTGTTGTAGAAACGCTCTATTTGGCTACCAGGGCGTTCAGATATGACATTTTTCCTGATGGAGACCTCGCAGACATGTCCCAGCAGGAGGAACACACGTACCTCACCTACCCCCTCCCCCCCCCCGAAGAAACTAATCTTACTTAGCCACCTCACCCACCACCACCCCTCCCTAAATCGAAATCCGGCGCCGCCACTGCTTTTTCTGTAGAGATCCGATCAACGAAGAGTGTTCAATTCAAACGAAGTCAAATGAAATCCAATTTTGTTTTCCAGTGAGCTCCCCTGATGTTTTTCTCTTTTTCATACTTTTGCTCGACAAACTCGATGTTAATTCTCCAGTAATCTCCCCTGATTTTTCTATTACATTCCATAATTCTGTTACGTCTCCAGTCTCCAGCCATACCCTTCTCGAGGATTGAGGTCGCTACAACCAGTTCGTAGTTTTGCGTGGATGATATTGTATTTTCTTGTTCTGGTTGAGAAGTACGACGGAGTCTTATACAAAGGTGGTAAAATGGATTTCTTGAATTCCGCAAGCGACGTACTATTTTGTACCGTCTCCGGTAGGGTATTCCAAATTTGGACGCACGAAGGGGAAATTGAACGTTTGAATAGCTCAGTTCGACAGGAATAGGGAACAAAATTAGACGAATTTCGTAGATTATATTGGGATACATCAGAAACACGTGGTGGTATCAGGTCATGGAGAAAACTCGGAACAGTGCCAGTGACAATTTTGTAAAAGTTACACAGTTTCTGGACATAGCGCCTGCTTTCCAAGCTGTTCCAACCAACTTCCAACAGAAGTCGATCTCGTGGAACAGATCGTGTCAACCCGCTAATTATTCGGGGTGCGTCGCAGTGAACATCTTCCAAACGCTTTAGTTGATACTGGGGAGCACCACTCCACACCGAACTACCATATTCTAAGATCGGCAGTATGAATGCGTGATATATTTTTTCAAGAATTTTCCTATTAAAAATATACTTCAATTTTCTTAACTGAGATAATCTCGAACATGCCTTTTTACAAATTTCATCAATGTGATCTGCCCAAGTCAAGTTTGATTGCAAGGTTAAACCTAAATGCTTATGAGAATTAGAAAACTCGATTATTTCACTATTAAACAAAATGTTTAACTGCGACATATTGTTGCTGAGTGTGAAAAGGACTGCTTTTGTCTTTTTAGCATTAAATGAGACCAGCCATGTGTTAGCCCATTCGTTTACCTTCTTGAGTTCCAAATTCATCTTTGCTTGGACATTGTCAGGGTCGTCAGACGATTCAGTCAGACAAGTATCGTCAGCAAAGAGGCGAGTAATTGAATCAATTTTGTCGACGATGTCAGTGATATAAATAAGAAACAGAAAGGGCCCAAGAACTGACCCCTGCGGGACCCCGGCCTTGATTTCCCTACAGGTGGAGTTACAACTGTTTATTTTCACTCTCTGTTTTCTATCTGTTAAGTAGCTGTAAAACCAGCGGAGCAAAGGACCGGAGATGCCATACTGTTTTAATTTAAATATGAGGCCTCGGTGCCATACTCTATCAAATGCCTTTGAAATATCACAGAAAACACCACACGTGTGTTTGTGTTTGTCTACTGCGTCACAGAGGTTATGATAAACTCTAACAACTGAAAGACGGTGCTGTTGTTTGGAAGGAAGCCAGACTGTAAAACATAAAATAGATTGTTATCTTTAAAATATTTGTAGACTTCCTTAAAAACAACCCGCTCCATAATTTTACCCATACAACACAGTAAAGAGATGGGTCGGTAGTTTAGGGGATCCTCATGATCCTTCTTTTTTAAATAAAGGGATCACATCAGCACATTTCCATTCCCTAGGAAATTCAGACAACTCCAGTGATTTAGAATAAAGCAAAAATAGCGGTTTACTGACACTGGATTTAGTTTCTTTCAACATTCTATGTCCGATACCATCATGACCGTTACTTTTATTACTTTTGAGAGATTTGAGAATGTGAATGATGTCTTCCTGAGTAAATGAAATTTCGCTAATTGATAGCGTACACCTACGTTTAAAGAGGGGCAGTTGTTTGCTTTTTGAGTTCAACATGCTATTTTGAATAAATGTCTCATTCAACAGGTCGCCTTTTTCATTGTCAGTTTCGAAAAAAATCGGACTTGTATCAGAATTACGTATAAGCGTTTATTCCAAGAGATAACTGGATTTAATCAGAATTTTAGGTAAGGATGGTTTGAAAACCCTATCTGGGGTAAAAAAGTATGCTGATTCCAAAAAAATGAGTCTTATTTACCTCAGGTAGGACAAAATTGTCATTTCGGCCATTTTTAGTTCAATACCATTGAAAAAAATTAAAATTCCTTGAAAATTGCTTTTGTTAGATATTCCATCAAAGCGAACACTTTTCAGCGGGTATCTGACTTCTAATTGCTATCTAATCATCATAACCAGCATAGAAACCATCATCACCATCAATATAATCATCGACATAAGCGTTATCCCCACAGTACCGGGGGAAGGGGGGGGGGGTAATCTCTATCACCATCATTACTTATACAACTATCACATAACAATATTTATTCAAACTGGTTCCATCATCTCAACGACATTATGATCATCAACAGGAATCACAATCACTATCGTCCGTTTCCATATCATCATCTTCACCATCACTATCACCCTCCTCCTCCTCTCCACCATCTCTGAAATCATCATCATCTCCGTCACTTTCTTCATCATCGGACACATCTTCCTGAACAACAGTCTCGGAAAGTTGTTTCGGCATCTGACTGCCAGTGAACCAGACAGGAACATATACATCTTTATCTCGTCTCCAACCATGCTCTGTGGGCAGTATGTCCTTGAGTGGATCTCTGAGATGACTATGTTTCCAGAGATATGCGACGTAGTTGCACCTCAGCAGCTTCTGAGTCAGGACATCTTTGCAAGGAGGAAGCATGCCTGCATCAACTCCCTTTATCCTATCCAAAGGGCTGTCGGAATCATTTGGCTTATACTTCTTCATGAAGATTTTGTATCTAGCTTCATTTACAGATGACAGGGTGCCTTCACCATATAAAGAGCAGACATACTTTTCCACAAGACCTCTGCTATCAATGAACTTGATGCTCTCTCCGAGGTTCCCAAGCCCTTCAAGATGGAATTCGCTTTTCATGGCATTCTTCAGCGGAATTACCTTTCCCTTCCTGAAGAATGTTGATGTGTAGTCACATCCTGTTACAGCGTGATACCCCGGCAGTGCTTTGCAAATAACTGGTCCAAGGTGGGTCGCAAGTTCTGTTATATCAACATATCGTCTTGTATTGTCACTGGAGTGGCCGAGGTCCATCCATAACTTCAAGCCACGCTGTTTCACATGATATAAGAGAATGACCATGATATCGATGTCTGTTGCACGGACGACGATATTCCGTTCTGGTTTTGCCTTTGATAATACACTCAGATGGTACACCAATCTGGTATCTGCCTCCACGTGAGAGCATACATATTCAGGTAAGTCAGAGTGATCAACATTCTCTGAATCAGAAACTTTGTGCATAAGACACTGCTCCTCGTGTGGAACGATGACAGTCTTGTTTCTAATGATCGGGGCATATTGGTCTTTCTTCCACTCCTCCATTAGGAATTTGATGAAAGCAGTTTTGAAACTGGGTGATCGCAAAGCATGCCTGAAATCCTTCGGGCGTAACTGATCTGCACCAGTTATGTGGAATAATGCTTCGTTTACACCACTTGCCTGCTGCTCTGCATTCTTGATGCTTTCCTTGTAACTGTCGCAAACGAATTGGATCTCTGCTGCTTCAGTACTGCATATTATTTTCAGGATCAGCTCAGCTATGTTTCCAAAGGTCGAAGGCAGATCAGCAGGGAGTGACTGGATGATAAACATGGCATCATACAGAACTGTGTCGAATCTCGTTGGCTGTTCATGCGTAACCATATCTTCCAGATGACTTGAGAGCTTGTGCTTTGGTGTCTTCTTTACTAAACCATAAATACTGGCCAGCGAAAGGGGAACTGGAGTAAGTGGGAATTGGAAGACTTTTTCGAGGTCAGTCTTCCTGGTACAGGCGAGATATACCAATCTGCCAAGCAAGTCACGAGTTGTTTTCAACTCTACAACTTTCTCATCTTTTCCTGTTACTTTGCTCTTGACAGCAGCACTGGCGAAATTTCTCACTTTCCGTCTCGATAGGGGCTGTTCAAACCTTGTAGGATCTTTGAGACACTCATTGAGGAACTCACTGTACCAACTTTCTCCCAATACGAAGAGATTTAGCATGTCATCTTTCGCCCTGTCTGGCATGTTCTTCCCATCTGCTAAACAGTACAGATTGGAGTCTTCAGTCAGGGACTCGGCGAACGGATTCATTGTCGACTCAATCATATCAGAAATATTTCCAAGATCTTTTTGAAACTTTTCAACTTTGGATTTCCGGAGTTCATGACTTGGATTAGAATCCTTCTTGATTGCTGCTTTTTCAACCAGGTGCCTTACAATACTACTTCTTGCAGATCTTGTCACTGTCCAGCGT
This sequence comes from Pictodentalium vernedei, assembly GCA_031216915.1. Classification (NCBI taxonomy): domain Eukaryota; kingdom Metazoa; phylum Mollusca; class Scaphopoda; order Dentaliida; family Dentaliidae; genus Pictodentalium; species Pictodentalium vernedei. Next base: position 279,495,403 of record CM062292.1, read on the forward strand.
CTGGTAGCTCCTTGACTTTGATGGAAAGCAGTGATTCCAGTTTGCCTGGAAGCCGCATCTGCATTTATTGTGCTCTCTAATGCTTGATCTACTGGTTGCCTGGCAAAGGAATTGGTGGACAACCTAACAGATAGACCACCTCCTTCAAGTTGCTGCCTTATTCCAGGATGAGTTGTATCCATGTTCAAAAGTTTCTGGAAGTACAAACACATGTAGCGTGCATAATTGTGTCGGTTTGCAGCGAAAAAAAATAGGAATCGGTTTTCCCAGGACGTAGATGAAGAGATTTAGATCATTTGTTCGTACAGCTCTGCTGAACAACATGTATATCTCAATCATGTCGATGTAGTTCCTCCAGAACTGTGCATTGGCACCATGTTTCCCAACCCTGGTGTCCTCACAGAATGTGTCATAGGCTGTCAGGAATACTTTGTATTCTTCGTTCGCCTCTAGTTGATTCATCATCTCTGGGGATGGTAATTGTTGCAAATTTCTCAGGGATTCAACCAGACGTCCATAGCACTCACGTGAAGCACTCATCTCCAAGAATAAGTTCAGATGCTTGTTCCGCATGGAAGTTGCTAGAAGAACATGCATTCGTCGTGCTTGATTGAAATGTTTCCCTGATTGAAAGGCTTTAAGTGAACCTTTGGTTAGAGCCCCCACTCTCTATCAATATATGTGCTGCACCTGATCCATCTGCAAGGTATCCCACAGCTGATAGGTAACGGAACATGATGTGGAAAGCTTCGAAACAAACGAAGACCTTGTCATACTTTGGTTTCATAGCATCTTGCAGTTGTGAGGCAGGTTTTGCTATAGCCAAGTCATAGGTTGATGCTATGTAACTCTCATTACATTCTTCAACAATTGTCACGTTCCGTTTCATGGTTTCATTTACGACATCATGCCTTGTAGGAGGAGCCCCAATATTTGCCAGATATCCTATTCTCTGAACTGGTAGATCATCATTTGTTATTAAAGAGTTCCAGCCAGACCACATTGGTGTCAATGAGTTTGTATGACAAGATATTGTCCAAGCAACATCTCTTGCAACACACGCACTGTAGTTTGGGGGCTTTTCTGCAGTCTGTTTATCGTACGAGAAGTTTGTTATCTTGATTTTCTTCCTTACTGGCTCCAGATTAGGATTTGGTACATCGAGGCTTCTCTTGCTTGTCTTCAACGTTGTTGAAAATGCAGTTGTTAACATCATACGGCCTGACGATGGCTCTGTATGGGACGTCACTGTTGACTGACTGGACACATTATTCTGTACACAGATGCCCTGTGTATCATGATACATGGCTTCGTCATAGTTATCCCAAGCCGAATTTGTACTTAACCCACTACTTGCTTCTAGACCATCAGGAAGAACTTGATTTTTCTCGACTATTGTAGAGACAATTTGGGTCTCATATTCTTCAGCTGTATGATATCCTATTGAATGTCCGAAATGATTAAGCAATTCTACAACCTTCCTAGAACCAGTTATACTCTTCAAACCCATTCCAAGTAGCATATGTTTAGATGGCTTCACTTTTCCTTTTGTAGATTTGTAGATATCATCTTCAGCTGATGATTTAACATACCGTTCAACTCTCTCAGTGCCTTCATCTTTTGAACCAGTATACAGAATCCTATAGAATTATATCAGTTCAGTGGGTATATCGTGACTCTGGCCAGCATGTATCGCCTCTACTGTTATCGGATTTGGTAGCTTATGCTCTTGGAGTCTCTGTATTTTTTGTCTTAGGAACAAAGCGACATTCTTGATTTCTTTGTCCATCACATCCTTTGCGAACGACAAAGAAGTACCTTGTTTCTTGCTTTCCTGAACAATATGTATCTTGCTGCCATAATGTTCCTTAAGTTTGTTCAAAAGGTGGTATGGTTCAGAGGTTGGCTCTTCGATACCTTCTTCTGTGAGAAAATCCCAAAACTTTTCATTTACCTCTGTGAGTTTCTGTGATGTTTCTTTAAGTAATATTTCTGAGTCTATGTATGACAGCAGCTTCATGAAAGCAGACTTCCGTTTGTTTGTTTGTGTATGCTGCATCGGCTTTTGTCTTGACACCTTTAGAAATATATCGTACCCGGCATGTGTTATGGTACATGACCTCCTTGGCAATGAAGTCAATATTCCCATAGCTGCGAAGGAATGAGTTATCTTCTAGTTTTTTGGCAGCATCTATTATGGTCTCTTGAGCTTGTAAAGTCATACGTGATGATAGATTTTCGATGCCACTGGTGAATTTCTTTCGTCCTGAACAACTACAGAAAATGCATTTCTGTTCCAATACACCTGTACTCGATGCAGTTATTGATTGTTCTGCCAGGGATCTAGTTTCAACAGTATCTTCAGAACAGGTTTTCTTTTCCTTTGAATAATAAGACGTAAATTTGCTGTAATAGTCGTAATGATATCCGTAATTGGACTCAGGTTCAGCATCGAAGTTGATTGAATTGCATATGTCAAGGTACTTCGATCTTTTTTGGTGCTGCTTTCTGGATTTCGCAACTTCTCCAGCTGTTTTCCAGGTCTGGTCATTGAATAATACCGGATCCCCGATATTTTCTGTGTAAGTACCCACATGCAGCACACACTGAATTGGTTTAGGTGAAGATTCATCCATCTCGACTGAAAGTAGAAAAAAACGAATGTTACACAAGTGTCAACTACTAAATACTGCCAATTGCATGTTTTGGTATACCATTCCCTTAAAAAGGCACTGTCTACAGTTTTGGGGTGTTTATTTGTTTATTTAGGGTTTATCGTCGCTTTCAGCAATATTCCAGCTATATCACCACTAGTTAGTTCCCACTGCAATGCAGTCAAGCACACATGATTCGTCTGAGAGCAATCATGATGCCCAATCGATCCACAAAGCACTGACATGGAACTAACAAGCGCATCCACTAGAGGGGGGGGGGGGTCATTTGGTCACTCTCTCTCTGTTCATATAAACTGCAATTGATGAATGTTCTGAGCATTGTTTATGTCCCAGATTAACCAGGAGAAATCTTTCCACCAGTGATAGATAATGGCCTATGAGCCCACTTAGGTTGTAGACAGTGCCTCTTTAAAAGACAAAAAAAAAACAGGTAACACTGATTATTCATCAGATATGAAACACAAACACAAGTAAGGAGCAGTAGACATTTTATTTCACTCAAAAAATGAAACATAGAATGCAATTACAAAAAAAAATGCAATTTTCAAGGAATTTTCATTTTTTCCAACGGTATGGAACGAAAAATGGCTAAAATGACAATTTTGTCCTTCCTAGTGCAAATAAGACTGATTTTTTTTGAATCAGCATACTTTTTTACCCCAGATAAGCTTTTCAGGCCATCCTTACCTAAAATTCTGATTAAACCCAATTATCTCCTAGGGTAGTTGGTATTCGTGGATCTGAAGCAAAGTTTGTTTGAAACAACTTAACAATATGCCAAAATTGTCGCTGGTCATTTTTTTCGAATAATGAGTCGTCGATTTTTTCCAAGTACTGTGCCTTGGCAAATTTTTTCATATTGTTGACTTTGTTTCTGGCTGTTTTATACTTCGTCCATGTGTTTGGATTGTTACTTGTTATTGCTAATTTACGTAGTCGATTGCGAAGACGAATAGTGCTTCGATAGCGCTATCAAACCAAGGTTTATCAGACTTCCTGATTATAACTTTTGTGTGTGGAATACATTTTCCCGCAATTTCCAAGAAAGTGGAAACGAAATTTGACATGGCATCATTGATGTCTGCCTCACTGCATATTAGCTTCTCCCAATCTGTTTCATCAATGAGGGCATTCATTTTTATAAAATCTGCTTTTCTGTAATTCCATACCTCCCGAGTTATGGTAGACTGGTTAGGGTGGGCGCCGGTTATATGGGCGTATACTGCAAGGTGATCAGACCAAGCTCTAGAGTGCCCGAGTGAGCGACTGTAACTGTGTCGCTAATAATTACTGGGTCAAGCAGGGTTCGTGACATGTTTCCTATTCGTGTGGGCTCAGTTATAACATTTTTCAAGTTGAACTGTGTTATAAGAGACTGTAGAGTGCCCCGTTCCACGAGCAGGTCAGAATTTATATCGCCAGTGATTACCACTGCTGGATTTATTTCCAAAGCTATTTCAATTTTTTTCTGTAACTTTGACCAATAACTGTCACGCGATTCTCTCTCGGATCTGTATGTGACGCAAAGGATGAATTTTTGTTTATTGCCTACTTCGAACCATAGAATATCATCGTCGAATGATAGATGTTCGATGTGTTTATAAGTGAGGTGGTCAGCGAAATACACCGCTATACCCCCACCATGCTGGTTACGATTATGTGTAATCGGGATAGAATAATTTGGAATTAATATATTACCAATATTGAAATCATTATCCAAATGGGTTTCCGTAAAGCAGATAATGTCAAAGTCATCGATATCATCTACTAGCTTAGACAGTTTGTGACGAATGCTACGAATACTATAATTCAAAATTGAGATTGTACTCAAGTTGGTACTTTCTGAACCAGTATGATCAGGACCTGGGTTTGGATGGACATCACCACAGAGGATGATAATCCACATCATAGTAAGAATTACACTGAGTGTGCAATAAAATATAAGTGGAAAGGATCTGAGGTGGATAGTGGCAAAACATTGATGGATATGGACTCGTCTCCTTGAGTTAAGACTGTTATAGAAAATACCCACTGACTGCCGGTACCGCATTATATCAATCGCCATCTGTCTGAAATTTGTCTGAAAACTTTAATTCTGCAGAATTCAGCGGGCATTCCAGAAATACCAGTAAGATTTTTTGTTTTGAAGGAGCTCCTTCCATAGAATGCACTGATTGGCTATCACCACTGGAAATTAAACCAAAGAAAAAATAGAAATAAGAATATACATAACTACAAAGCTGTAATTTACACATTTTCTGTGTAACCAGTTTTAGGCTTGGGGTGTTGGTCAGGATATTGGCTAGCATTGTGCGAGATGACTAACGCTCGTTATTCAATATATTCCAAATATCAAAATCGCGACGTGAGAGGTGTTAACTGAACATAGTGTGGACGTTTAATTTTACTCCCCTGAAATGTCTGATTGTCCTATTGTATTTACAAGATATTGTTCATGTCCCAGCACAGGAAAGAGTTCAGCGAGTTGGATCCTGTTTTGGGCTATAGACAGTACCAAATTAACAACAACAAAGGGGATAATAATAAAAGATATTATCGACTCAATATCAATTTGGGCTTATGCGGCTGCATAAAAATTGAATAAGCCTATCGCAAATGCGAGAGGGAAATTTGGTTGCATTCTATCGGAAGGACGTTTCTAGTAATTTAATATAGAACATAACCTACGTTATTATGAGAAAAAACTACAACGGGTCCCACCAGTAACAAGCTGAATATGAGAAAGGAAATGCTATTTTCGTCGCTGTTGTTTATGAAATTTTGATCTGGAGTGTGCCATAATTGTGGGTCAGTAGTGCTGACCTCGTTTAATATAGTTGGTGTGTGTACTGATTTTACCAATGAGCCGAGGAGAGGTCAGCACGACTGTTGTCACAAAATATTACAAGGTGCGTGCATTTACTTCTCATCCGTGACCAAGCGTCGTCGCAATTGGCAATTTCACGGATTTGGTACAAATAAAGTCGAAATTGTAATGAGGAGCAGTGTGTCACGTTTACCTGCTGGAGCTTTTGTGCATATTTATAAAATGGAGAAAAAACCTTGTTGAGTGACGAAAGGGAATGTAATTTGAAGTTTCCACAAGGGATCTACGCATGTTTCTCTGCAACCCCCCGAGGAGTGCTTTTAGTCAGTCCTCGGCAATCTGCAGCAAAACACGCACACATCCACGTCAACATATATCTACTGTATGTGGGTTGGGGGTGGATAACAATCACCCACTGATTACAACAAAAGATATATCTATCTATCCTCTAAACATACTAACTCCACACAAACAGGGTTAGCATTGGTTGAAGGCAGGTGCACCATCGACGTGCAGTACGCCTAAGTACACGTCACCGTGCCCATACGTGGGCAGTGGGGGTGAAGTGTCTTGTCCATTATTTAATGGTGTATAAGGTAACATATTTCTGCACAATGGCTAATCAGGACCGTAACAATCGTTTCTACCCATGTTGCCCACTGTAAAGGACTTCGACCCCATTCATTGGTGACAGATTTAACCAGTAAAACAGAGCCTGTTTACCACAGTAAACAAGCACTGCTTCACCTCCCGGGGCCCCTCAGGGGATTTTTGTGGATACATTCTTATAAGTTATGAACAGAGTTCCAGCACTTGAATGAGCAGTCAATTCAATGACTTTCCAGGACCTTTCGAGTCAATATTCAAGGGTTTCCAATTAGCTAGGAATGAAAGTTCAGAGAGTTTTAACCCTTTAGCCAACGCAGACAATATCAGCATTTATTATTATAAATATCATTTTTTCAAATTTTTCGAAAAATTTCAACAAAACCATATCATGTGACCCCTCGTTGGAACGAGCTCGACGAGCTCGTGCCAACGAGGGGGTCACATGATATGGTTTTGTTGAAATATTTTGAAAAATAATATTTTTTCAACTGCTGAATTTGCTTATTACGCGGGCGGATGCGGCCGATTCGTTGGGTAAAGGGTTAAAGATGTTCTAAGGCAAAAACACGGAAACAACCCCCTTTTGAAACTGCATGTTGTTACAAAAACATGCAAGTCAAAGGAACACGTACTCAATATTTCCTGTTTTAAATTAATGACATATCACAATACATGTATATTTGCAATATAACGTACGATTCTCTTTCTATTGGGTAGATATTCTATTACTATTTATTATTTATTTATTGGTGTTCAAGGCAGGGGGGGGGGGGGCACCAAAAATCTGCAAGACGTGACGTGGGGGTGGGTAGGTCTCTTGAGTGCGTCAAAAGTGTGCATTTCCAACATGTGCAATTTTTTGAATTTTTTAAAAATATATCAATATATTAGCTGATATATACCATCATTTGTGTTTCAAACCTTAAAGATGATGTTGTACATCACACTCTTAACATAAATACAACATTAGGAGGCTTTATATGTGAGAATATTGGGCTTAATCTGGGAAAATGTAACACGTTAGTAGGGGGTGGGTGTCTTGTTCGAAATGTAGAAAATGTGCAGACAATATTTTGGGAAAATTCTCTCTGATGCACTAAATTCAACCCAAGTTATTTATTTATTAATGGATTTATTTATTTATTGGTGTTTGACGACACTTTAACAACCAGGGCCATATCGTGTCGGTGACAGGTTTCCGGGTGGAGGAAGCCAGAGTACCCGGAGAGAACCACCGAGCAACGACTAGCAGCTGTCAGCTCTTCAACATCATAATCCACGACTGTACTACACACTGCACAGCGGTACTGCGTACTACACAGTACAGACAGGGTTAGATTGGCTGAAGACATGTGCACCTCGGCGTGCAGTACGTCTCAGCACACAGCGTCATCGTGCCCCCACGTGGGCAATTGGGGTAAGTTTATTTTGGATTTTAATGGGAGAGTAGGGGGTGGGTGTCCGAGAACGGTAGTAGAAAATTTGCACGTAGTGGGTGGGTGGGTTGGTGTAAAAAAGAGCCGAATAAAAAATAGGACGTCACGTCTTGCAAATTTTTAGTGCCCCCCCCCCCCTTCCCCCCCCCCCCCCCCCCCTCCCTGTTCAAGGTCAGAAATTTCTGCACAAGGGCTTATCGTGACAACGTGGAAATTAAGTCCAGTTTAGTCAATAAGTTATACCCATGTTGCCGATTTTAGAGGACTTCCACCCCAAGCAATTGTTACTGGGTCCTATTTTACCAGTAATGGGATTGTCTGTTACTACTGCGTTCCAAATAGAAGTACAGGACAAAATATACAATCAAAAAAAGTAGGAGATATCCATACCGATGTTGATTTTTTCTGAAAATGGTATTGGATACACGTGATTGGACACATCAATCTGTTACCAAGTTTAGTGTGGATCATGAATGGCACCGGCCCACGAAAACGTCGTGCAGGTTTTTCGCACGAGCGCCGCGTTAATGTCTGTGGGGTACGTTTTGAAATTTGCATTTGTTCTGGACGGACTTTTTCGGAGGTCTCATCTTTCTTTTCTTGATATAATAGTTTCTGGTCGAAACGTAACTTTTGAGGTATTCGAAGACTGACACGCGACGAACGTTTACGTGACGTTGGCATGTTGGAAGCTGGCAACAGACAGACTGCGGTGGCTCAAACTCTCAACATTACTCAATCGGTGATTAGCAGGTTTTGGTCACGCTATCGTCAGACAGGCAATGTTGATGACAGACGTCGGTCAGGTCGTCCAAGTGCGACAACTGCTAACCAGGATCGTTTCATCCGAACCACAGCATTACGTAACCGTCATCAAAGTGCCTCATAAATTGGACAGAAGCAGCATCGAGCGACATATGTGCGAGTCAGTGGTCAGACTATCCGAAATCGCCTACACAGCTGGAATTTGCACGCTCGACGACCTCGAATAATTCCACGTTTGACTGAACGTCACATCGCAGCAAGGCGTAATTGGTGTGGAGCACGACAGCGCTGGGACAATCGTCCGTGGAGCAACGTCATGTTTTCCGATGAATCGAGGTGCACTCTCGACTTCCACGACAGGCGAAACAGAGTGTGGCGGCGGTGGAACGAACGATACCATGACGTAACCATAAGGCAGCACGATCGTTTTGGTGGTGGATCGGTTATGGTGTGGGGAGACATAACCGTGACAAGCAGAACAGCATTACATGTCATCCAAGGGCGTGTCACAGGGCAGTACTACCGTGACATGTTAGCAGCTCATGTGGTGCCATTTACGGGACGTCACGGCCGTCGATTCATTCTCCAAGATGACAGTGCAAGAGCACACGGGGCCCGTGTCGCTTCAGAGTTCCTCCAGGAGCAGAACATCACTACACTGCCTTGGCCAGCACTAAGTCCAGACCTTTCACCAATCGAGCTCGTCTGGGATATGCTTGTCAGGCGCCTACGACAACGCCAACAGCCCCCTACCAATGGCCAGGAACTCGCCGCTGCACTTCAGGAAGAATGGAATAACATCAGTCAAGCTGATATTGGACGTTTGGTGAGGAGTTTGCCACGTCGGATCCGCGCTTGTCTCGCGAACCGAGGTGGATTTACAAGGTATTGAGGTCTTGGACTGAATGTCGTAAATTCTCTGACTGACCGTCCATGTCTTCTACAGCTCAGTGCGTGGAATGTGTGCTTGTCAGACACCCAACTATCGCTGAAATCATTCACCAGATGTCACAGTGCAATGCCTCAACTGTATTTTTGATGAAAATATAAATATATTTCTTCATATATCTCACTTTTATCAAATATTCCCTACTTTTTTTTAACACGGAGGAAAATATGATAAAATTAACTGATAGAGTGCTAAAATATTTTTCAAAGGTGATTTTTAACATGAGTATTTTTTTCCCCAAGATATTATGCCAACATGATGGGGATCTTTAGTATTGCAATATTTTGTCCATAAATAATTGCCTACTGCCCTCTCCAATACATTATAACAAAATAATTTTTTATAAAAAATGTTCTTCCTACTGGCTGGCAAATAACAAGCTAATTCGTACAGTATATTGCCACTCAGGTGGCGAATGGATTGTTGCAAACATCAAACTGATTTGTATATCCCTTCAGACGTTCGCTGAGAAGGTTAAATACTTCACTCGGTTCTATGGACAGAGAGCTGGATGGGTGGAGGGACTGATGGATGGGTGGGCAGATGGGCAAACTGATGAAGAGATAGACAAACACCATTTCAATATCCCCTTTCTGACTTCATTGGAGGAGGAGTTAGGCGGACAAGTATTTGTGCAAGAAATTTGCCTATTACCAAAGGCAGTAACTGTAACATATTTTTGATAAATGAGCCTAAAATTGGGATTTTTAACAGCATCTCATTATTAAAGAAGTCAAAACATCTTCCTCGTTGAGCCATATAAAAATCAAAATCTCACTCTTTTTACTCAGAAATCTCACTATTTCACAATTCATCTGTTTAACATGTCTGTCTACACTTCGTACTGGTACATGACACCAAGTTTCGTAAACATCCTATGGAAAATATAGGAGTTGAGCACGCGTGCTGACAGAGTTTTGTGATGGATGGACAGACTGATGGATGGATGGATAAACACCATTTCAATATCCCCCTCCCGACTACATCGGCGAGGATAATAAAAGTGCATGGCAGAATAAAAGTACAGAGTAGCAAACCTTGATGCATGTAGAGATACCAGTGGAAACTCCTTACATTCATGTAGATGAAAAGACTAGTGAATCTGACACAAATAAATTGTCTCATCTACTTCTGCATCCTTCAATAGTACAGGCACTTGTATAGGCATACCTCATCCCTTGAAAGCATAAAGGTTCCATCTGCAATGCAGTTGGCACCTTTATATTTTCAAGAGATGATATATTATTCTTTATTGGTGTTTAAGGTCACATATTTCTGCACAATGGCTAATCATGACCACGACAATTTTATGGGTGGAGGAAGCCGGAGTACCCCGAAGAGAACCACCAAGCAATGGCGAACAACTTCAGCTCTCCAACATACTAACTCCACACAAGCAGGGTTAGCATTGGTTTAAGACAAGTGAACCATCGACGTGCAGTACGCCTTCGTACACAATGCCACCATATCCAACGTGGGCAGTTGAGGTGAAGTGTCTTGCCCAAGGACAAAGCACGGCTGCGGCAGGTGAGATTCGAACCGAGGACCTCTCGGCTTGCAGCCTGCACCTCTACCTACAGAGTCACCACGCCCCCTCAAGAGATGATATAATATGCCATATCTATATTTTCACACACAGACTATCAGTATGGCATATTAAATATGATAACATTGTACTTCTGTAGAATATTGGAGCAAATTAAACAGAGGAGAGGAGGTAAACTGTTGTCCCAACTCAACATCAGTTCAACACAACATGATGCATTCAACGGGCATTAATTCGTAGTATTTTCAAGATATTTTTCAACACATCTAGTCATGGCTGCTGTTAATCAGCCATGACAAGCTTTGATGAAAAATTCATCTAAATTTAAATTGAGATCATTGATGAGGACTTTCCCAGTACTTAGAGGAGTTTTTTTAATATTCTAGAGGGGGCGCGGTGGCTCAGTTGGTAGAGGTGCAGGCTGCAAGCCGAGAGGTCCTCGGTTCGAATCCCACCTGCGGCAACCGCGTTGTGTCCTTGGGCAAGACACTTCACCCCGATTGCCTACATGGGGGCACGATGACGCTGTGTACTGAGGCGTACTGCATGTCTTCAACCAATCTAACCCTGCCTGTGCTACGGTGCAGAGTTCAGAGTTACGATGTTGGAGAGCTGACAGCTGCTCGTCGTTGCTCGGTGGTTCTCTCCGGGTACTCCGGCTTCCTCCACCCGTAAAACTGTCACGGTCACGATTAGCCATTGTGCATAAGTATGTGACCTTAAACACCAATAAATAAATAAATAATAATATTCTAGAACTTACAGGGAATTCAAGGAGTCATAAGAACCCTGGTATAGTGTTCACGTTAGACTGAAATTTGTTGGTACCAAATGAAATATTTGTTTGAAATATTTGTTTGGTGCCAAATGAAATTTTTGGTGCCAAATGAAAGATTTTTGTATCAAACGGAATCTGATTGTAAAGGAGAATGAATTAACCATGAATCGTCCGTTGGGTGCAACAAGGCACCATCTGCATCTGGCACTCAAAGTACGATATTTTTTAATTTAGTATTAGCTGAGCAAATGAAAGGCTATTTAACGTTTTCAAAATAATTCCATGATTATAATTCACTCACTGTTTATTTACGCCAAATAAACTAGAAACAAATAATTTATTATCTTCTAGAAGGCTTATAAAAAGATTAAACAAGATAAAAGAGATTAAGTAACAATGAAATGTTTTGATGAGAATCAGATTAAAGGGATCAAATGTTAATTCGAATCTAGGACAAAACCCCCTCAAGACACAACCCCTTCGGAAAAAAACCCTGCTGACAAAACTTCCTCAGGACAAAACCCCCTCACCTTAATTGACTTTTTGGACAGAACCCCCTCACATTGCAAAAAAATAAATGATAATGAACACGATTTGAATTTTTTTTTTTTTATTGTTGTTGTTGTTTTTTTTTTGTTTACTCATTTTTCATAAAAAATATTTTTTCTCAAATATAGTAAACATGCATATGGTAACAATTAAACACCTTTTGATATATAAAAACTTTGTTTTCATAATACTTCTTGAAAGCACACTACATTTTTTTCTGTAAGAGTTTGAACCACATAATATAAGATGACAAGAAAATTACTAAAAATATTATTATTTTCTGCTATGCTTCTGGTATAATAAAAAAAAATACAAATTATTCACACCTCCGACCCCTTCCAAAAAATGATTTAAAGAACTGAAAAAATTAAACAAAAAAGTATCCCCCCCATACCCCCCCCCCCCCCCCCCACCACAACCCACTCTTTTCAAAAAATTATATATTAACATTTTATTTTCACCATATTCTATAAATAATATTTCTGGTGAGGGGGTTTTGTCTTGAAGGGGTTTTGTCTTGAGGGGATTTTGTCTTTGAATGCAGAAAGTGAGGGGGTTTTGTCTGAGGAGGTTTTGTCTTGGGGGGGGGGGGGGGTTGTCCTGTTACCGTTAATTCAGTTGACTCAAAAACAAGCCTGGAAATAAGCAATCTGTCATTTGCAGAATGAGGTCCCCAGAGGGTGAATTTTCTTATGCTATCGCATACAGTGGTCTAGAATTTCCCAATTTATCCTCTGGGTACCTCTTTCTGGAGACCTTCATTCAGACTGAGGTTCACAGACTGATGATACATTTAGTAATGCTGTGCAGGGTAGCATCACCAAACTCACCCTCTGCAGACCTCATTCTGAAGATGACAGTCTACTTATGTCCAGGCTTGCCCATATAACAAAGAACCATGATTATACTTGTTACCTATAAATTACTTGAGAGGCATAAATTCTGTCTTGCCTGTGTTGTTAAAGATTTTATCAAAAATGAATCACTGAAATAATAAACCACAAAGCTTTGAGAACTACCAAAAGTATATTTTGTGTGCCCAATTTTGGAGCCAAATGCTGTATTTTTGGTGCCAAACACATTTTTTCAGTGCAATTGCCACCACTCGCACCCGATAGTGTAAACACTACCTTAGTATATTTACAAGTATCCAAACATGTATTTTAGGCAAATTATATAACAGTCAAAAATTTGAAGGTAGCGACCATCCACAAGTCGATGGTAATTAATTTCACATTGCTTCACAATCATATATGTATATATATATACTGTGCGAGTTTGAACATTATAGAAATGTTCTCATACATGTATGGGTACAACATAAAGGGTTAAAATTAAATTTTGTTGAAAAGTCAGTGATGCTGAGAAGTGACAGCATCCGTCAGTTACTGGCAACGCAAAGCAATTTTCAAATTAAGTGATGTGTTATTGGAGTTTAACAATACTTTCAACAGCCAGGGTTACATTGTGTCATACAGTTTTATGGATAAACGAGGCCAGTTTACCCAGTGAGAACCACTGAGCAGCAGCATGCAACAGTGAGACTCTCCAACTTGCTTACCTCTACACAAACAGCATTAACCCTTTGAGACTTTAATTAACCTGACATTCAAACGTCACTGGGAATTCAGTTTCTTCAACGTTTTTCAAAATGCGACGTCAAAACGTTGGAAAGTACAAATAACAAGGTATTTTTCACATTAGTGATTATCTGGTTGAGGGCTAGATTATTTTTTGTGGTCTGTATTTGTTATTCAAAACTTGTTTTATTACAAATTATTGGAGAGTGCCCACAGGCACTCTCCAATAATTTGTAATAAAACAAATTTATATAAACAAAATATTATTTGTGTTTGACTGAATTTGAAATATAAGCAAGGAAAGTGTTGGCTTTTGCTCTGGTATCCTCATTTTGTGAAAACCCTGATAGTAACTTCTAGCAGTCAACCAGTTAAGAAGTCTTGACAGCAGGATTATATTAGTATTTTAAGCTGCGATAACATTTGGCTCAACGGTTGTCACTGAGCACTATTCAGGAGAAAATGGGAATTGAGGCTAAAACTTTAAAAAATCAAAAAATAATAACAAAACAAATGACCACGAAGTATCAACGCGCTGTTTGATTTCGTACGTCATAAGACGTACAAAAGTATCAAAGGGTTAACAGCAGTCAGAAGGCAAATGCACGATCAACATGGAGTATGCGTCAGAGCACAGCACAACTGCGCCCTCACATAGTAAATCAGTATTAAATGTCCAGCACAAGGACATAATGTAGTTGCTACATGTACTTGTCAGGACTGAACCATTAACATTTTGGTTTGAAGTTCAATGATCTAACCATTGAGTCGGTGTCTTCCCACTAGACCAATTCCCCTTAGATCAACGACATAGTGTTTCTGATTAAGGGTTGATTAAGGATAATTAGGAAAACAATTATTTATAAAAAATCTGCCCAACATCTATAAAATATCGACAAGCCAGAAAAGGAGCAGACTATCATCTGAAAAATGAGGTCCCCAGAGAGTGAATTTGGTGATGCTACCCTGCACAGCAGGGTAGCATCACTAAATTTACCCTCTGTGAACCTCAACCTGAATCAAGGTCTCAAACATAATCAGAAAGAGGTACCCAGAGGATAAACTGGCCCACTCTATGGGATAGCATCAGCAAATTCACCCTCTGGGGACCTCATTCTGCAAATGACAGACTGCTTATTTTCAGGCTTGAATATCAATGACATTAAATACATTTATAAATATTGATAAATATATAAAATTATTGATATAGAATTATTTTTAAAGTAGAACATACCAGTTGGTCTAAGGAGAATTGGTCTTTTGTGAATTGGCCTCGTGGCAGTTGGTCTACAGGGAATTGGTCTAGTGGGAATGAACCCATTGAGTCACCGTATTCCTTGTGTTATTAAATTACCAGTCTTTTCAAGACTTTTATGTATGGTACGGTGATCACAAAAGTGGGATTTTTCCCGGTCTGATTCTGCTGATGCTGTGACACACTTGTGCACCAGTGAGTCTAGATTCCATTAACTGGTTGAGTGCTAGAAGTCACTATAAGGGCTTTTCAAAAAAATGAGGGTACCAGCAGAAAAGCCAACATTTTCCTTTCTCATTTTTTCATATTCAGTCAAACGCAAATAATATTTTGTTCATATAAATATGTGCTATGTGCACATTGTACTTGTACAAAATGTTTTATCATGATGAGACTCGTTTTGGGGGATTCATAGCTACGAGTCATGTTTGCATGACGAGAAGCTATACCTCTCCAAAAACGAGTCAAGTTGTGATAAAAAAGTGTATACAAGCACAATGAGCACATAATACGTTTATGTACCCTTCAGTAAAAAAACTAAGAACCACGACTTCTCAAAAATAACTAGATGTGTGACTGCCCCAGATGGGCCTGTCCATACCCACCCCCCCCCCCACCATTATTCTAAGATGAAAAGAGGTATAACTCTAGCAAAAAAAGTCTGATCGAACTATATTCGCAGGTGTACAGGTTCTCATGGTAGTGAACATCCATACCAAGTTTCAAAGGAATCAACATGAAAGCATCTGAGAAAATCTCCAGATGCATTCTGTGACAAAAAAGTGGTATAACTCTGGCAAAAAAGGTCCGATTGAAACTATAATCACAGGTGCATAGGTTCCTATGGTAGTGAACATCCAAACCAAGTTTCAAAGGAATCAATCTGTAAACATCGGAGAAAATCTCTGGACAAAATTTATGCATTCTAAGACAAAAAGAGGCATAACTCTGGCAAAAAAGTCCAATCGAAACTATAATTGCAAGTGCACAGGTTCCTATGGTAGTGAACATCCATACCAAGTTTCAAAGGAATCGACCCATGAACTTCTGAGAGAATCTCTGGACAAAATTTGTGCTTTCTCAGAAAAGGGGCATAACTCTGGAAAAAAAGGTCCGATCAAGACTATAATTGCAGGTGCACAGGATCCCATGGTAGTAAACATCCATATCAAGTTTCAAAGGAATCAACCCATAAACTGAGAAAATCTCCGGACAAAATTCTAGGCAATTCAGGCATTCTAAAACGAAAGGGTGCATAACTCTGTCAAAAAAAAGTTCGATCGAAACTATAATCGCAGGTGCACAGGATCCCATAGTAGTAAATATCCATACCAAGTTTCAAAGGAATCGACCATTAAACATCTTAGAAAATCTCACGACAATATTCGCACATTCTAAGATGAAAAGGGGCATAACTCTGGCAAAAAGGAGTGACCAAAACCATAATCGCAAGTGCACAGGTTCCCATGGTAGTAAACATCCATACCACGTTTCAAAGGAAACGACCCGTAAACATCTGAGGAAATATCTCCGGACAAAATTCTAGGCCTGCTATTTCAAGTTGAAAAGGGGCATAATTCTGGAAAAAATACCAGAACTATAATTGCAGGTGCACAGGTTCCCATGGTAGTGAACATTCACTCCATGTTTCGAGCAGATTGGTCCAAGACCGTCTGAGAAAATCTCCAGACAAAATTATGTGTCTATGGACATTCGGATGGATGGACAGATGGACGGACAGACAGACAGACAAGGTGATGCCAGTACCCCCCCCCCCCCCCCCCCCCCACACACACACAACTCATTGCGGGGGGTATACCGGTAGTTAACAAACAAAAGGCCATAGTCAACTGATCAAAATAATAAATCTCCATTATTAATTCTCTCAACCCGATGGCATGTGAAGAAATTCCTTCAGCATGAAGGAAATTGTGCATTATGAAAAAAAATAATCAAACTCAGCCATCGAGCAATGATATTTCGAATTAAATTCAATTCATTTCATGACATCACCCCTGACGCAGATGGCTGGTCTGCGAAAAGAACTAGGGAATTATTTTTTTGTAGTGTGCAAGACTGCAAGAATCGCTTTAGATGCACAACGTCACTTCATTCATAATTTTTAGAAGCGATCAAATCACAATGACATTGACATTACGTTTCAAAATTCTCTCGCTATAACTTTCAATTTTAGTGATTCACCTCCATCATTTTTGTTTTGATGTTTTGCACGGTGGATTGTTTATGTAATGGATCGTGCAATTTCCTGCAACATGGAATGTATATGTATGTTGAGGCAAACTTCAAGGAAATAACTTGTGACTGCCAGGACCACTGAAATAGTCCGTCAGGCGCGCGTGCATTTTCGTTTCTTGCGATGTCATGTGACTTTTATTGCTACTGCAATAGAGATACAATATCTTTTATCACCAAATTTTTATCGCTACTGATATTGCTGTTTGCAATTGCATTTTTTGGTAAATGGTAGATAAATTTGTTTTATCACAAATTATTGAAGAGTGCCTATGGGCACTCTTCAATATTTTGTAATAAAATAAATTTTGATGAACAAATTCAGACCACCAAAAAAAAATGTATCCCTCAACCAGTTAATAAAATATTGCGAAATCATGACTAATCATGAAAAACAAATGAAAATAGCATATCAGATTCAATGTTCTCGCATTGTCTTTTTCTGACTATTGAGACTCTATAGTGATGTTGGGAGAAAGTGGAAAGATAATTTTGACCAGATCACGACTCAGTCGCGATCCAACTGAAGTTCTCTGTCTGCTACTTCCCATGGTAGTAAATATCCATACCAAGTTTCAAAGGAATCGACCCATAAACATCAGAGAAAATCTCCAATCAAAATTCTAGGCCTGCTTTTTCATTTCGAAAAGGGGCATAATTCTGGCAAAAATAATCCAAGAACTATAATTGCAGATGCACAGGTTCCCATGGTGGTGAACATTCAAACCAATTTTCGAGCAGATTGGTCCATAAACGTCTGAGAAAATCTCCAGACAAAATTATGTCTGCAGACAGATGGATGGGCAGACAGACAGATGGATGGATGATGTGATTCGAGTATACCCTACCCACAACTCATTGCGGGGAGTATAATAATGACTGCATGGGACATCGGGCTAGACATAAATAAGATACACTTGCATACCAAACATCATGTGATTCCATCAAGTATTTTAAAAGTTATTGAGTTTGATGGTAAAAAATAAACAAATTCAATGTCCATAAAAAGCCATAACTCTTGACAAAAAATTCTCCAAATAATACCTGCACTAAACAGAAAACCGAACCGTAAGACCCAGCAAAAACCTGCCAAATGGTTTTAATCTGTTTATACTCATCAAACTATCTTACTAGAGGGAACTGCACTAATGACCACTATGGACTCTCGACACTTAGTCTATCCTGCAAAAGGCGAATATGTTGTATTCTCATTATCACATTGTCTCCCTTATGGGCTCGGGAGAAAATGTGACATTGAGAAACAACATAGATTAGATAAACCTTATTAATTTGTTACCTAACTTTTGTTTTTCAGACTCAATAGGCTAAGCAACTGTTTCCATAGCACCGCTAAGAATGACCAAAGGGCAGTTAGGCTGAACCCAAAGGAGATACTTTAGAGACGTGGCGTTTTTGTGGCAAGTGGTGTCACACTAACTATTAATGATTTTTTCCAAGTTAACCCATCACCCAACGTAATGCCCAAAACCAGCCAGTGGTGTTCACAAGAATTGCGATTCAATTTTCATTATTTTTCCATTTTTTGCGTCAAAAACATAGCTTGTGACCCCTCACTGGAATGAGGTCATTCCAAGGAGGAAGGTCATAAGCTATGTTTTTGATGCAAAAAGTGAAATGAAAGTGTCAATGACACTGTAGCTCAACTTGTCAAGACAAAGACATGTACATGTATAGTATGTGACACAGCAATGACAAACATCTAGGTGATGACCTGATAACAAAGGTACATATAAAGTATTGTAACGGTCTGTACATAAATGCTGACCATTGCCTTTAACAAATGTATAGGTAAAGTATTGTAAAGGTGGGCTACAGTCAGATGCTAAACTAGAAAAGAAATCTTGAGTCCCAGAGTGGGCCTGACTGAACCCCCCAAATATTTGTTCTCATAGCACAGTGATAACAAAGGCACCCCAAAATACACTCGTTCCTGTCCCAAAGTGAAAACAAAGGTACCCAAGAAGTTTTGTGAAGATCAGTTCATAAATACGAGCTGTATAGAACTTGTGACAAAAAACTGATTGGACCAAATTTTGGTACAAAATGGCCAGTGGCAGCCATCTTGAATTTTGGACCACAACCAGAAACACTCATTCTCGTCCCAAGGTGATAACAAAGGTACCCAAGAAGTTTTTTGAAGATCGGTTCATAAATACAGCCTCCACCCTGAGCCGTATTGACATGTGTGCTTACATTGTGTAAGTAGCACTGAATAAATCAAAGTTCATCTAATTTGCATAATTTCTGCACGAAAAAAAACCCCTTACAATATGTGATGTATTCCATGTTACTAAACATTCATACAAAAATTTATTCAAATCAAAACTTTCATACAGAAGTTCTGTACAAAAGACTGATTGCACTAATTTTGGTACAAAATGGCTGCTGGTGGCCATCTTGAATTTTGGACCACACCCAAAAACACTTGCTCTCATCCCACGGTGATAACAAAGGTACCCAAGAAGTTTCGTAAAGATTGGTTCATAAATATGGCCTCTAGTCTGAGCCGTATAGAAGTTGTGTACAAAAAACTGATTAGACCTAATTTCGGTACAAAATGGCCACTGGCAGCCATCTTGAATTTTAGACCGCACCCAGAAACACTCGTTCTCGTCCCAATTGCAAGGTGATAACAAAGGTACCCAAGACATTTCGTGAAGATCAGTTCATAAATACAGACTCTAGCCCGAGCCGTATTGCTATGTGTACTTACTGTGTGTAAGTCGCAATGAAAAAATCAAAGTACATCTAATTTGCATAATTTCTGCACGAGAAAAAAACCCGTATTATATGTGATGTATCCCATGGTACTAAACATTCACACAAAAAATTATTCAAATCAGCGCTTTCATATGGAAGTTCTGTGCAAAAATCTGATTGCACCTAATTTTGTACAAAATGGCTGCCATCAGCCATCTTGAATTTCGGACCGAACCCCAAAACACTCGTTCTCGTCCCACGGTGATACCAAAGAAGTTTTGTAAAGATCGGTTCATAAATACGGCCTCTAGCCCGAGCCGTATTGGCATTTGCACTTACAGTGCTGAAAGTAACACCAAAAAACATCAAAATTAGTCTAATTTGAACAATTTACGCACAAGAAAAAAACCTGTATTATATGTGATGTATCCCATGGCACTAAACATTCATACAAAAAATTATTCAAATCAGAGCTTTCATATGGAAGTTCTGTACAAAAAACAGATTTCTGCATCATCGGTACAAAATGGCAGCTGGCGGCCATCTTGAATTTCGGACTGCACCCAAAAACACTCGTTCTTGTCCCACGGTCATAACAAAGGTACCCAAGAAGTTTCGTAAAGATCGGTTCATAAATACGGCCTCTAGCCTGAGCCGTATCCAATTGTTGACGTACGGACAGATGGACAGACAGACGGACGACGGGCCATGACAAAATCTCAAATTTGGCTTCGCCAAAGTTGAGCTAAAAATTAGTATTTCAATACTTTTGTTTGCAAGTGTCGTCTGCTTTCATGTTAGGTAAAGGGTTAAGGAGCCTGAAGTAGTGTTATTTACTATATGCTCTTAACACATAGAAAAACTGAAGCAAAACCAAAGTTTTTTGCCACAACCAAAACCAAATCCGAAAAATCTACTGTGCCCAGCTCTAATATAGAACAGATTGTCACAGCTAAAAAAAAACAATAATCAATACAGAATTTCATCTAATAAAATTTATTATGAAATCTTTTATACAAATTTTGATGCTATTGATAAAATTTTCGTGAAATCTCCTGATTTATTCCTAAGATACGAAGGAATAGGCACAGATATTCTGTTACCCAATGGTGTGCCAGTATCGTCCACCAAAACAATGTTATTACTATCAAATCGAGGAACAAGCGGTTTTTGTTTCTGACGAAGTCCAACAATATAAGCTTTCTTCTTCTGATGTCGTATAGTCACCAGCACTTTATCTCCAAGCATTCCAACACCCTTCTTATTGTAAACATGTATAACTCTGGCTGGTTTCCCAGCCAACTCTGCTTCTCTTCCCAAGGGGCTGTTATCAACAACCTTCATTCTAGCCAACTTCCGAATTTCTTGAACACATTTTGTGGTGCTACAATGATAACAAAGTGATCCATGATTAAAGCCATTTCAACATACCATAGATATATTAAACTACTGTGTAGCAAAACCTGGTTAACCCTTTACCCAAGGCAGGATATCAAAATTTATTATTTTAATTACTGTTTGTTTAAATTTTTGCAAAAAATGTCAGCAAACCCTTTTTATGTGACCCCCTCAGTGGAACGATCTCGATGAGCTCATTCCAATGAAGGGTTACATGATATGGTTTTCTTGACATTAATTGTATTCGAATATAATTTTTTTCGACAGCTCAATTTGTAAATTACGTGGGCTGATGGAGCTGATTTGTAAGGTAAAGTGTTAACTTTATGATTGCCGTAATTAAACAGTTAATTAACAAGAATGTTTAGTCAAATAGAATCTGGCCAATTTGCTGGTAATCAACCAGACATTTAATTTATTATGTCTTGTTTGAATCAGCTCATAGAGTTCTGTCAAACAAGGGATGCATGTAATACATTTAAAACTTAGACAAAAACAAAAGGCCTCTCAGCCTAGACAGCACCGCCCAGGGTCACTGCTTTTAGGTGAAGATAAATACAAGAAAAGAATCCAAGTGTTACTGCTTGTGATCTTGACCTTGCTGATATTCAATGGGTCATGACACAACATTAGGTTATGGGCAAGAATTGTGTGAAAGATTAACAAATTTGCCACATACATGTAGATTCAATTATACAGACCAGCCAAGGGCTCCATAACAATATCAAGTTTTTGCTGACCTTGATGATATGACCTTGGATGAAAGTCATGACACACCTTTGAGTCATAAGCAATAATTGTACCAAGTATGAATAAGATCTGTCTATCATACCAAGTTATATGAATGAGACAAAGGCTGTATAACAATTTTAAAATTTTGCTACCTTGACCTTGATGATACGACCTTGGATCAAAGTCATGGCACACCTTTGAGTCATGAGCAATAATTGTACCAAGTATAAGATCTGTCAAGCATACCAAGTTATATGGACCGCACAAAAGTGACAGTGAAATGTATAAGTTTTTCTAACGTCACCTATCACAGGGCCTGTGACCTTGTCCTTGGGGTGCACATACCAAGTTATAATTCGCGACACACTTGCTTTTAATAATACAGATTAAAAAGTTTTTTAAAAAATATTCCGTGTTTAAGAAGTTGTGGCCCAGACAAACAAAATGTTGACAGACATATGATGGATGGATGAAGGACAAACCATGGACGGACGACAGACAAATCATTACCTGAAAAGCTTTTCAGACACTTGTCAAGCAGAGCTAAAAAGTAAAGGACTTGAATGTCACTTCAAACACTGCAAACCCTGCATGTGGTTTAGAGTTAGTAGGTTGGGGAATATGACAGTTGCTCATTGCTGCTTGGTGGTGCTCTCCGGTACTCCAGCAGCTTCCTCCACCTGGAAAACTGTTGACACAAGGTGAATATGGCTGAAGAAAGTGTAATTAAACAACCTCCCCCCCCCCACCCCCAATCCCCCTTCCCCCATCCCCCAAATAAAACATCTGAATGTCAGACATACAACACAGATGCCACTGATTCAATAAAATGGTCCATTATGGGACTCATGAGCAATGTTCAGCATTTTTATCAGCAACCTGGTTTTTGAATTTTTTTATGGAGGGGGGGGGGTGGAAGGAGGGTGTATGGGTCAATATAACGATTTAGTCATCATTCCAAATTTTCATTTCTGAAATGCAATCTCCAGACTCTGTCTTTTTTTATAACACATTTCAAGTCTCTCACTGGCAAACCATTAGACATCTATACATTCATCAAGACAAGATAAAACATTCCTTGTCATTGACCATCAGAATGAAATGAATTGCATTCTGTGACAAATCAGGACTCAACATTTTTATTTAATATTGTGTCCGTCTTACAAGTTAACTGACCACAGGTCAAGTCACCAACACATGTTTTCCCAGGTTAACTTGCCCCCAGTTTGGGAAGAAATGACCCACATTTAGAGTGAGAGTTGACCTGATGATTCAATGTGTACGGAGTATTTTTCATTACAGGAATACAAACAAGGAGAATCAAGTGATTTTTGGGACAATATTTTGACATGCATGTATTACAAGATGTTTTATTCAATTAAAAGGACTTTATTTTATAACCCATATGCAATTACATGTAACAGGTGAAATTTGTACTGGTGGTATGGTATGGTAAATGGTTTTGTGTTTGGAAGTTATATTCAAGTAATAGGTTATTCAATTAAATTTTAGAGATACAGGTACGTGTATCTAATAGAGTGGGATCCACTGTATTCAAATATTAATACATAAGGCCTAAAAAAGTTAAAAATTGGTTTCTCAGGCCATCCCGCATGGTCATTTTGGCTGCCATATGCTCTCTTTTTATAACCAGTGCAAACTTAAAAAATAAAAATTAAATAGTTTATGTCTGATATTTTACCCAAGTTAATAAAATTGATAAATTTGTCCCTTGAGTGCAACAAGGCTTTGCAAGGCATTAGCATTACAAAGTCTTCTTGCACTCAAGGGACGAAATACACCACAACCTATGCTTTTCTGCACATTATGAGGTCTAAAACATAAAACAAATCAAGAACATGAACTTTTGATGGCAAAGAAATAATTACACAAATAAAAAATAAAATAAAAAATGCCCGCCCATACGCAATTTTACAAAAAATGGACTGAGAAACAGAAGATCTACTTAGAGAGGCCTATTTTATTTTCTCAATTGTTTCCAATATTAAAGCTGATAAATCACATTAATTTAATTTGTTCATTTTAAATGGGGTTGATAAAAAATAAGGCATATATTGTTAGTGCATTATATCATTAAGAAATAAAACCTACCCTCCTTCATTGATTTGAAAAAACATTTGATCAGATATTTTTGGGTGTGATCTTACATAAGAGCTGGGAGTTTTTTGGTTTTCCACTTCAGTTTTGGTTTTTGCAGAAAACCTGAAAACCAAACTACAAGACCCAGCAAAAACAAAACTAAACATCACACCAAAGCTACATATAAAATTTGAAAAAGATTGGGTGAGCGTTGCAGCCTGTAGACTGTGCTAATGAAATTGATGACAATTTATATGCCAAATCAGGGCTTAAAATTAAAGCGAGAATAAGAATCGATTCTCGCAAGTGATTTTCGAAAGGAAAACAATGAAAATCAACTTTGATTCTCACTAAATATGCATTTGATTCTCGTCATAGATTCAAACATGTCCTTAAAGGCTTATAGAATACTTTTTTTGTGCTCCCTCATAAATAAGGTAACACATTGACTTGACAGTAGTATCTAGTGAAGTCTTGGCTGCTTTTACAGGCAGCCAAGACTTCAACAGACACCACTGTCAAGGTACTGTACTTCCATCAACAAAACCACCAAAATCCTGTAAGTAGGAACATTATTTCTACATGTTCATTCAAGACAAGGAACTCACAAAACAACAAGGGAATAACAGTACTCCCAAATTTTAAGTTGAGAACTGAAAATTGATTGTCGTGGCAGGAGTTCACACGAGAATCAAAACTGATTCTCGTAAATCGGGACAAATTTTGAGGCCTGCAAATCCATGATGGCTACTGACAACCATGTATTTGAAGGAACTTCGGAAAAATTTGATGGCTTCACACCAAAGCCACATATGATATCTGACAGTGATCGGGTGAGAGGTGTGGCCTGTATGGTGAGCAAATGGAATTGTTGACAATTCAATTGAAATCCAAGATGGTCACAGGCAGCCATGTTTTTCAACGAAATTAATTTATGAATTTTTTTTCTACTCAACAGGCTTAGCAAATGATCTCCTTGAACCCCTAAGAATAATCAAAGGGAAGTTAGGCTGAACTCAGTGGCGATACTTACAGACAGGGTTTTATCTGATGATTGTTGTCAAACAAATTATCGCGGATTTGTTTTCCAAGTTAAAGAGCCTATGTATTGTTAGCACATCGAAAAACTGAACCAAAACTAAGATTCTATCCTGAAACTGTCCAAAAGCAGAATCTGAAAAATCAATACTCACAGCTCTACCTTACATGTACATTGGAAATTTTGAAGCATAAATTATTTGTAATACTACATATTTTATGTGTGTCAATGATAATGGGGTGTCGAGTATCAAGTACAACTTGAGATGGTATGTTGGCTGGTATACCCACACTGTGGCATACCGCCTTATGTGGGTGACTGAAAAGGGCATTCAATTTTTCTGAGTAAAATAAAAATCCAATATGGCCACCAGACAGCCATCTTGAAACTGAGTGGGAAAAAAATTATGTTACGCATTTCCCCTCATCATGTTGATCATTTTTGTGAAGTTTCATGAAAATGCAGCTAAAACTATGGAAGTAGTTCGCGCCACAAGTTTACATAAAAAATGAAATGATAAACTTTAAGTAATTTGCATATTTTTTATACTTACCAATGGCCCAGACCAGCTGGTGCTTACTCAAATTAATCCAGGGCCAAACACAAAATTTGCCCCCAATCCCCAAAATTTGCATGCAAAACTGAAACAAGAGGCCCAATGGGGCCTGAGGGCGCTCAACTGACATGGTAGCCTAAATATCAACCCAGAGAAATGATTTCAACAAGTTGCATCTGCTCCTCCTAAGAAAAGCTTATACCAAATATCCAAAGATTCTGACCAGTGGATCTAACAAAAAAAGGATTTTTAAAGAATATTCCTCATATTGAACTAAGTTATAATTCAGGCTCCCACAGGGAGCCCATATATAAACCTAGGGACTTGGCTATAACAATCTTGAATCTCACCCCCCTAAGGATGCTGCACACCAAATATCAAAACATTCCGACTGCTGGATCTGAAGAAGAAGATTTTTAAAGAAAATTCCTCATTTTGAACTAAGTTACAATTCAAGCTCCCACAGTGAGTCCAAATATGGACCTAGGGACATGGCTTGAACAAACTTAAATCCCCCCCCCCCAGAAACCCCCCCCCCCCCCCCCCCCCCCCCCCCCCCCCCCCCCCCCCCCCCCCCCCCCCCCCCCCCCGCCTAAAGATGCTGCATACCAAATATCAAAACATTCTGACTGATGGATCTGAAGAAGATTTTTAAAGAAAATTCCTCATTTTGAACTAAGTTATCATTTGGGCTCCCACAGTGAGTCCAAATATGGACCTAGGGACATGGCTTGAACAAACTTAAATCTCACTCCCCTAAGGATGCTGCATACCAAATATCAAAACATTCTGACTGATGGATCTGGAGAAGAAGATTTTTAAAGAAAATTCCTCATTTTGAACTAAGTTATAATTTGGGCTACCACAGTGAGCCCAAATATGAACCCAGGGACTTGGCTTGAACAAACTTGAATCTCACCCCCCAAGCATGGTGCAAACCCAATATCAGAAGATTCTGCCGGCTGGATCTTGAGAAGAAGATTTTCAAAGAAATTTGCCTGAAATGCACTAAGTTCAAATTTGGGCATCTATACTGAGCCCAAATATAAACCCAGGGGGCTGATTTGAACAAACTTGAATCAGATCCACCCCACAACGTTGCATACCAAATATCAAAAGATTCTGCCAGCTGGATCTGGAGAAGAAGATATTTTAAGAAATTTGCCTGAAATGCACTAAGTTCGAATTTGGGTTTCTATAGTGAGCCCAAATATGAATCCAGGGGGCTGATTTGAACAAACTTGAATCAGATCCACCCCACAATGTTGCATACCAAATATGAAAAGATTCTGCCTGCTGGATCTGGAGAAGAAGATTTTTTAAGAAATTTGCCTGAAATGAACTAAGTTCGAATTCGAGCTTTTATAGTGAGCCCAAATATGAATCCAGGGGGCCGATTTGAACAAATTTGAATCAGATCCACCCCACAATGTTGCATACCAAATATCAGAAGATTCTGCCTGCTGGATCTTGAGAAGAAGATTTTTTTAAGAAATTTGCCTGAAATGCACTAAGTTCAAATTTGGGCTTCGATACTGAGCCCAAATATGAATCCAGGGGGTCGATTTGAACACACTTGAATCAGATCCACCCCACAATGTTACATACCAAATATCAAAAGATTCTGCCAGCTGGATCTGGAGAAGAAGATATTTTAAGAAATTTGCCTGAAATGCACTAAGTTCGAATTTGGGTTTCTATAGTGAGCCCAAATATGAATCCAGGGGGCCGATTTGAACAAACTTGAATCAGATCCACCCCACAATGTTGCATACCAAATATGAAAAGATTCTGCCTGCTGGATCTGGAGAAGAAGATTTTTTAAGAAATTTGCCTGAAATGAACTAAGTTCGAATTCAAGCTTTTATAGTGAGCCCAAATATGAATCCAGGGGGCCGATTTGAACAAATTTGAATCAGATCCACCCCACAATGTTGCATACCAAATATCAGAAGATTCTGCCTGCTGGATCTTGAGAAGAAGATTTTTTAAGAAATTTGCCTGAAATGCACTAAGTTCAAATTTGGGCTTCTATACTGAGCCCAAATATGAATCCAGGGGGCGATTTGAACAAACTTGAATCAGATCCACCCTACAATGTTGCATACCAAATATCAAAAGATTCTGCCGGCTGGATCTGGAGAAGAAGATATTTTAAGAAATTTGCCTGAAATGCACTAAGTTCGAATTTGGATTTCTATAATGAGCCCAAATATGAATCCAGGGGGCCGATTTGAACAAACCTGAATCAGATCCACCCCACAATGTTGCATACCAAATATGAAAAGATTCTGCCTGCTGGATCTGGAGAAGAAGATTTTTTACGAAATTTGCCTGAAATGCACTAAGTTCGAATTCGAGCTTCTATAGTGAACCCAAATATGAATCTAGGGAGCCGATTTGAACAAATTTGAATCAGATTCACCCACAATGTTGCATACCAAATATCAAAAGATTCTGCCTGCTGGATCTGGAGAAGAAGATTTTTTAAAAAATTTGCCTGAAATGCACGGAATTTGCCTGAAATGCACTAAGTTCGAAATCGGGCTCCTATACTGAGCCCAAATATGAACCCAGGGGGCCGATTTGAACAAACTTGAATCAGATCCACCCTACAATGTTGCATACCAAATATGAAAAGATTCTGCCAGCTGGATCTGGAGAAGATTTTTTAATGTTTTTCCCATTGCCTACAGTGTTAAAAAGTCCTGAAAAAGTACCTTGTGATCAAACCGATAGGGATTTTTTTTAACCATTCTATTCTACTGGATAAAAGTAAGCTTTATACAAAATAAGAATTCTCTGTGCCGTGTAGTTTTGGAGATATGGCAGTTTTAAGGTTTTTCCTATTTTTAGCTCCCGAGGTTCCCACGGGGCAATGAGAAATTTTTTTTTTGCATCAATCAACTACTTATGACCCATTATCATCTCATATCAAATTTGGTTCAAATTGACCTCACGGTTCAGAAAATAGAAATTTTAGGCGTGGCCAAAATTTTTGCCCCTCCCATAACGAAGGCAAATAATGCCCGACAAACTTCTCTTGAACAAACTTGATTCTAAACCTCAAAAGGACTCTGTATATCACATATCAAGTCTCTGCTACTGGTGGTTCATTAAAAGAAGATTTTCAAAAAATTTGGCTATTTTTTCCCCACACCTCTGCTCAATATGAGCCGAAACCTAATTTGGATAAAAATCAAAATGCCCCTATATAACCACCATATACATGAAATTTAATTAAAATGTGGCTAGTGGTTTAGGAGAAAGAGGCTCAAACACCACCTTCATGCAGGACGACGGACGACGGATGACGGACAGACGACGGACGAAGAATGATAAGAAAAGCTCACCCTGACTTTCAATCAGGTGAGCTAAAAAATAAGTCCTAGATGATCCTCCATACTTTTGAGATCTGCACATGTGCAGTATCCAGGAAGTTACCGAAATTGGCGCCAACCATCATTCTTTCTGCAATGCCTGCTAAATGTTATAATCAGCAGGGAGGTATGAGTGCCCACTTATGGAAAATCCAATCTCTCAATTACTTCAGTAAAGGATAGCTCCTAAAGTAGAATAGGAGAAGACTTATATATGTCTTTCTCCTTTACGAAAAAAGAGAAAGGCATAACACCAACAATGTAATTGAGAATTATATAATATATAATTTCTCCATTTAATGCCAGCATAACCCGTTATGCTAATTCGGTGAAGGAAACCAATATATAAAGCTGGTCTAGAGAATGAGATGCTTTATACTCATTTAAAAGTGTCCGAGGATTGTATATTAATGCTCGTTTGACACGTAACATATGCAAATGCTTCAAAGTGAGCAACACTTTAAAAATAGTACATAAATGAGACATAGTTATTGCTTCACACCGAGCTACACATTAAAACTACCCAGCACCGACGCAGGACTACTGACACCGGAGGAGGTCTTTCCTTGCTTTTCACTATAAAGCCAGATGATCATAAGGGAAAAAGCGCCCCCACCCTTCCCCTTGTTCTCCCACCCTTCCCCTTGTTCTGAGGTAAATTCCTCAGAACGAAGAGGGCAGCGGAACGTCGTCAGTGCTCGAGCAGACTGCCTAAAAGACCTTATAGATGTAACATTAACGCATGACATTCTGAGCAACAGAAAGAGGACCCACAGATCTAATGCCACCGGAAATGGACTCTAAATTTCTCAGGTAAAACTTGGTAAATGAAGAGGGCTGTGTACAGAAAGCAGCCTTCATAAGATCAGTAATGGCGAAACTGTTAGAATAAGCCCAAGAAGTAGACATTGCTCTAACCTCGTGCGCTGAAATCTTGTTAACAGAACGTTGATCCGAAGATAGATTTTCGTAGGCAATGCGTATTGCCAAGTGAATCCATCTAGCGACAGAATGAACAGAAATATCTTTTCTGTTAGGAATCAAAGAAAGAAAGAAACATTTTCTTCCCCTTCTAATAAACTCTGATCGACGTTTATAAATGCGCATTGCTCTGCCTGGACACAGCAAAGGTCAATGGTTATCTGAGGATGGTAAAACCTTAATGACAATAGGCTCCGGCCGCTTATCGGGAATCTGATTCTTAGCCAAAAACCTCACTTCTGTAGTGAGGGTAATTGTATTACCCACACTGCAGTAATGGGATTCATCAACAGATAATGCATGAAGTTCACTGACTCTTCTAGCAGATGCAAAGGCTAAGAGAAACGCCGTCTTATAGGTCAAGAATTTGAACTCTACGACATCTAACAGCATGGTGGCACGAAAGTCGGTAACTGATTGTTTAGATGTGTCGCAAAAAGAGTCGATCCCACTGGTAGCAAATCTGCCTGAATATCCACTCCGATGGCAACAGGCGACCTTTCTCAGAGAGCGAGTCTGCTAATACGTTTAGACGACCCAGTATATGATGGACAGAGAGATGAACGTGATGATTAAGAACGAACAAGAGAATCTTCTCCGTTAATTCGCATAATGGAATCGAGTGAGTGCTGCCTTGGTTCCTGAGGTAAGCAACTACTGTCGAGTTGTCCGACAGAATTTGAACATGGACGTTCTCTATTTGATGAATCCAATGTTGTAGTGCTAGCCATCATCTCTTTGATGATTATGTGCTTCTCTAGGAACCAAGAGTCCCAAAGACCCTGGCACTTCAAGTCTGCAGGACTTAGGGTCTCGCCCCCTCTCGTCTGACTCGCATCCATCATAATCGTGAAAGCCAGATCTGGCAGTTGAAGCATAACTCCTTGAGTTAACCCTTTGAGACTTCAATTATCCTGACATTCAAACATCACTGGGAATTCAGTTTCTTCCATGTTTTTCAAAACGCGACATCAAAACGTCGGAAAGTACCAATAACAAGATATTTTTCACATTAGTGATTATCTGGTTGAGGGCTAGATTATTTTAGTGATCTGTATTTGTTATTCAAAACTTGTTTTATAACAAATTATTGGAGAGTGCCTGTAAGCACTCTCCAATAATTTGTAATAAAACAAATTTATATAAACAAAATATTATTTGTGTTTGACTGAATATGAAATATAAGCAAGTAAAGTGTTGGCTTTTGCTCTGGTATCCTCATTTTTTGAAAGCCCTGATAGTGGCTTCTGCCACTCAACTGGTTAAGAAGTCTTGACAGCAGGATTATATTAGTATTTTAAGCTGCGATAACACTTGGCTCAAAGGTTGTCACCGAGCACTATTCGGGAGAAAATATGAATTGAAGTTAAAACTTTAAAAAATCAAAAAATACTAACAAAACAAATAACCACAAAGTATCAATGCGCTGTTTGATTTTGTACGTCATAAGACGTACTAAAGTCTCAAAGCGTTAATCACTGAAGATCTGCCCAAATCTGAACCTTTTGTTTAACTAGGTCCATTAAAACAATAATGGTTTTGAGCGAATGCGTCTTCACACTCCAGTTCTGAGTAAAGAATATCTGGAGGGGACACATGCGCAGGCAGCCCATTGGAATAAGATCCGCAGCCGCTTCGCACAGAAGTATGACATTACCGAGTTCATTATTCAAGTGAAAGCCCAAGGAGGCAGGTTCAGACTGAAGCACATTGCTCTGAACTATTAATTCTCTCCTTGCACAGCAAACCGCAGGTACTTTCTGAATGCCGGATGTACCAAGACATGAAAGTAAGGTTCTTTTAAATCTCTGCTTGCCGCATAGTCGTCCACTTGAATGCTCGCTTTTACCGACCGAATGGTTTCCATATAGAACTTTGGAGCCCCGATCAACTTGTTTATCCAGCTCAAGTCTATTACCAGGTGGAACAAGCCATCTGGCTTCGGTATGCGGAACAGGTGACTGTAAAAACCTTGAGAATTTTGATTCTCGACAACCTCTATTGTTTCCTTTAATAAAAAAGCCTGTACCTCCGCTAGGAGAGAGTCCTTTTTGAAAGGATCCGTCAGACGATTTGGACCTCTCTGGACATCCTCTCCAACCATCTTAAATGAACGTGGTCCAAGGAACGGTATATTTTTGGAGGATGTCGATAGGAAACTGCCTTTGCTCTTAGTACTACAGAGGTTAAATACGCCATTGTTTACATGGCCGAAGGCCTGCAACGCCAGTCTAGACTGTATCGGGAAAGAAAGAACTTCCTCTTTCCTACGGACAAAGTCTGCATCTAAAGACGATAGCGGTTTCTCCCTAGTTGTCGCAGCTTGCTGATCAGGTGGAACAAATTCAGGATAGTATTGATGGATAAATTCTATCACTACCATATGTTGTTCCGAAAGGAAAAGCTAATCCTCTTCCTTGTCCCTTTCACCATCCGACTGAATCAGCTGTGATGTTCGGTCCATCGCATCTGCATGTGCAGATGACTGGACCGTCCCAGCACCATCCGACAGCTCACTACTGGAGTCTGCGGGAGGCTGCTCTTGCACTTGCTGGAATGCAGCGCAATCTGTGACAGCAAGTCCGTTACCAAGGCTTGAGGAGCAGCGGTTTTCTGTTTTTCAGCCACTTGCTGCTCCTGGGATGTAGCTCCGGAGATGGATCTCTTCTACAAACGTCCCGATGATCGAAGCCTCAGTTCCCAAGCTACCGGATGGTCCGACTTTACGGGCAGTAGCCGAGGCCGGCTGCAGTCTAGACTGAGTGTACTGAGCGGCAGGTGTGGATGTATGCTCCGGCCGGTGCAAGTTTCTCAAAACAACATCTGACCCCAAATGTTGTTGGGACCTATCCTGCTCGTGGCCTTGTCAGACCTCGCCGAGCCTCCCGAAAAGAAACTTGCTGACTTCCTCCCTATTTCCATCGTCGCTGGGAGAGCTTTTGATTTTAAGGTGCTCGCTCTACCCAAATCTACACTTCCTTCGACCGCAACGGACATACCCGGTGTCATGGCTCCCACGGATGGAGTAACTTCTTCACCGGTCAAGCTAGCGGCTTGCAAGGGACTAAGAACACTAACTAGAGGCTTTATCCCTTGCTTAATATTCATGAGCACCTTTGCAGCTAGCTCTGTTTGCTCATCAGAGCGCGACGACGGTAACACACTTTTGTTTGGTGTCACAATACCATCACCATATTCTTGTTCCTCTGAAATAGAAACTGAAAAACTCGAATTATCTTGCAGTGAGAGTTCCGCCATAAGAATCTCACTGCCAACAATGTACAGTGACACCTGCTTCCAGTGTTTGTCATCCCAATCAACACATGTAGGACAAGAATCCGTAGGAGTGCATCAACTACAAGCAAGGCAACAAGCATCTAAATCCAAGGAAGACTTCCTCATCTTGCATTTAAAGCAGTAAGCTTTCATGATTCAATCAAAATATAAAGTCAATAGCACTCCTACAAATTCCACAATAAAATATATAATAAAGATACATGAATAATTGCAATCAAAATCAAATTCGAAAAATTGAATGAAAATTTTTTTCGAAAATCTTTTGAAAAAGCCTAAGTTCCCAAAGGGAACATGAAGAGCCCAAGGGCATCCCGATAGAGCCTAAGTGTGGACAAAATCCAAAATTATTTTAGCTACACTACCGGAATCATAATACATGTATCCTACAATAATATAATATTAAATACTACTTATATTGAAGACGTTGTCAATGTAAACAACGTCAAGGAAAAAACTGGAAACAAGACATCAGGCACACAAAAAAGGCCCAAAGTCAGTAACAGATTTTAATGCTACCAGATGTAAAGCTAGATCTTCATACGAAGAAAAAACGATACATCAGATAGAAGATGCAGGACCAAAACAACCCAACGCCCCTTGGGTGAGGACGTAACCATGGGGATAAACAGAATAAACATTCTGTAATACACGTTAAACTAAATTTAATAACAAATTTCAATAAAAATAGCCAAAAGCTTAGGAGTTTAACCGGAGGGCTTCAAGGAGGGATAGGGAAGGAACACTAAACAAACAGTGGATAAATCATTAGTAAGAATGATGACGTCAGGCGTATGTCATGAAATTGGGAAACATGAAATAATTTTATAATTATTATAAAGTTACAGCCCTGAACATTTCCAACCAATGTTGTTTCCTTCCATCATCCATTTACAGCCTTTGATCCACCAATTTTACCATTGATTTGTGTCTGGCATCCTCAAAAAAGGAGATATAAAAGCACAGATGTCAGTTCATTGTTGCTGACTTTAGGGCCAAACAAAGAATGGTGGTTTGCCCCAATTTCGGTACCTTCCTGGATACTGTGCATGTGCAGATCTCAAAAGTATGGAGGACCATCTAGGACTTAATTGTTTCGGTTTTGCATGCAAATTTTGGGGATTGGGGGGCAAAATTTGTGTTTGGCCCTGGATAAATTTGAGTTAGCACCAGCTAGTCTGGGCCATTGGTTGTCGTATAAAAATATTCAATATGGCCACGACGACGACAAACCAACCAACCAACAAGCTGACTCCTATATACCCCACCTTAAACTTCGTTTTGTGGGGGTATAATGATGGAGAGTGGTCGTTAATCACCAAACAAAGAAGATGAGTTCTAACTTCTAAAACTTTATATATCATCCCTTGAGTGGCACAAGGTACCATCTGCAATGCTTTAACATTGCAGATGGTACCTTGTTCCACTCAAGGGACGATATATATAATGTCAATACTATTGAGTTGTACATTATAATTTATGATACATGAACATTGTAGAAGAATAACATTTTATTTGTAATATATGATTTTCTTTACCAGAATCGGTCATTATCAAACTCAGCTGATAGGACTTCAAACTTCTGCTGATATGATGCAAATCTCAGCCGATATGAACCAAGCTAGAGTTGTCCCCCTTGATGCATTACATGGTGCAATCAATTTGTTTTTTGTTGCACACATCATCAAAATATGGATACAACAAATCATTTTTTGTACGAGGAAAATCATTTATCTCTGGCATAATCGTTTGTCTCGAAGAGCCCATTCAAATTCAGCATATCATGTGATTAGGAAAACATGGCAAGAAGAACCGCGTAACTTGTACAGGCCTCTATCATACATGTAATGCACTTCAAAACTGAGCAGAATGACTGAGTCATGTCTATTTATGCTTTGATGCTCGATCAAACTTACCTGAAGGAAGTTTTCTTTAAAGTGAAGAGAGAGGGTATCTGTAAAAGTCTGCCGCAAGTACAGGTTGATATATAATTCATGGTTCACAGGCTGCAAATAAAAAACATTATTATACCTCATTTTAAAAGCCTATAATAAACTACCATTCGATTTGATATACTATTCTGAAAGAATCCCTTTGTGGATAATATTCCCATATGACATTTTTCATGCTGCATTTTTTCAGATTGATAATTACTGAATTTAACCATTCAAATCAAACCACATTGACCAAATTTTAACCATTTAAATTAAATTATCCAAGGTTCCTTCATTTAATATTTTCTCTTGGTTAGTTGAAACTCTTGAGTTGAGCATGAAATCAAGTGCTCAAGTATCAGTATAGAGTTGTTGGGTATCAGTTTTTTTTAAATTCATCTGACTTAGGGGTGGGGTGGGATGGGGTGGGGTGGTTGTGGGGTAAAACCATTCAGTACAATAAAAATAATAAGGACCTGGCTTGAGGGTAACATTGCAGATTCCGTCCCCTTGGAATCAATGTCTCCCTTGGCTCATGCCTTGGGATACATTGGTTCCTCGGTGACAATCTGCAATGTTACCCTCAAGCCAGGTTATTATTTCGGGCCGCATATTGCCCTCTAACAAAAAACATTTGATGTGGTTACTAATATGTGGCTTAAAATCACTCAACAGAATTTAAAAATCAGTGATTGGCTTGTTTAAAGCCAGTTTTGCTGCATTGTCTGCCCTGGCACTGCCAGAGATATCAACATGTCAGGGTAACTAGCAAAACACGACATGAGAGTAGTCGACTTCTGAGAGGGTTCTTCAACTTGGGGTTGAGTAAAGCTAGCAAAGAGGAAAAAATAACTGACTTTCTTTCCTGAACATTCTTGATGTGTTCAAGTTCTAGTAGTAAAGCTTTAACTTCAGCTGTGTCAGTGAAAATAGAACTTTTGTTTGGTATTCTGATCAAAGAGGCGATCTGATCACGGGCAACAATGGCTGGCGATACTTTGTCACCATCTTTAGATTCATCTGTATAGATCCTTTATAAGTATTATATTTAGACTTTATTTCGGCATACTTTTGTTTAAATTCTCGAGAGTTTGTCTGAGACTTTTTGGAGGAAGTGAGGTCCAAAATGACAGTTTAGATGCCAAGGAGGAATATGTGGCTCATGATTCTCTTTTATCGAATCAGATTCAAGGGTGGCTGATTCCATATGGGGTTTAATTCTAATTATCAATAGAGGAATATGTTTCTGGTGTTTGTTGGAAGTATTCTACATTTTGAGGATCTGAGACACAATAAGCGGGGTTTGATGGATTAGCCAATAGTTTGGAAACATATTGGAGTGAGAGTTTATTTTTGTACTTCTCAAGAGAAGACTCCCCTGCCTCAACAAGCATGGAATCAATTTGCGATGTTCTAAATGCGGCCAGGCTAATTCTTATACAACTATTATGAATTGCATCAAGTGGTTTGAGGTATGACTTTCTCACAGAACCGTAAACCATACAAATGTAATCTAATTTTGATCTAACAAGTGATCTATACAGATGGAGTAATGTTTTTTGGTCAGAACCCCAATCAGTGCTACCAACTACTTTCAGAAGGTTCAATGCTCTCTTACATTTTACCTTTAGTTGTTTTATGTGAGAAGTGAAATTCAGTTTATTGTCGAACAACAAACCTGAGAATTTCACTTCATCATAAACAAATTTAATAGTACTCCCATCTACAGTACGTGGAGAGTGGATTGTAAGTAAATCACCCGCAGAGTGGAGTTATCACCCATGCTATAACTTTCAAATTTTGTACATATTGACAAAAAAACACAAGCAATATTTCAGCTAATGGACCTCCGGGTTTAACCCGGAGGTCATTAGCTGAAACTTTGCTTGTGCTGGTTATGCTTTACAACAAATTTGCAATTATTGCTTGGGTGGATTGTCCACTCTGCGGGTGATTTAGTGATGATACACTCTCCACGTACTGTATTTTCAACTCTAGATCGAGATGATGTTTCCAAAGTTTACAAAAATATACACAATTTGTTTTTGTTTTTGAGAACTTAAAACAATTTTTCTGTGGCCCATTTTTTAATTCTATTTGAGAACAGCTGAAGTTTGCACTCTATAGCATTCATGTTATGATGTTTTTGCTAATATAGCAGTCTTTAGCAGATTGAAAAATCATCAACAACTGAGAAAAGGGTAACAGATAAAATACTAATCTGAGGAACCCCCAATTCTTGTTTGTGCGGATCAAATAACGTTGACCAACATGAACCTTAAATTTGTGGGCTTTTAAAAAAAATTCTATAAAACGAGGCATATGCCCTCTCAACCCCAGGTTAAAAAGATCTTTTAAAATCCCATATATCCACGTTGTATTGTATGCTTTCTCAAGATCAAAGAACCTGGTGACCACA
This sequence comes from Pictodentalium vernedei, assembly GCA_031216915.1. Classification (NCBI taxonomy): domain Eukaryota; kingdom Metazoa; phylum Mollusca; class Scaphopoda; order Dentaliida; family Dentaliidae; genus Pictodentalium; species Pictodentalium vernedei. The sequence goes on from CM062292.1 coordinate 279,533,179, forward strand.
TGCTCTTTTATGGCGAAGGCATTTCTTAAAAACATTTCAAGTCTAACCAAATGATCCACAGTACCTCTCTGGCTTCTGAAACCACACTAACATTCGCAAGTAGATCGTTAGATTCCAGAAACCAGACAAGTCGATCATTGATCAACCTTTCCATGGTTTTACACAGACAACTTGTTGATGCAATGTCTCGATATTTGTTTGGGTTGCTGTGATCTTTATCAGGCTTTGGAATGGGAATAATTGTTGCTTTTCACCAGGAAGGTGGAAACTGGCCAGTCACCCATATGTCATTAAAAATTGACAGCAAAAGTGCAAGTGAAGTTTGAGGCAGATGTTTTAAAAGTTGATAATGTATTTCATCAGGTCCAGTTGCAGTATCTTTTGCTTTATGCAGAGTTATTTAACTTTTCCATAAAGAAAGGTTCATTGTAAGCCTCTAAATTGTTGGAGGTAAATTTGGTCTTTTGTTTTTCCTGTTGTTTTTTAATTTTAATGAATTCTGGATTACAATTTTCAGATGACAAATGTTTAGAAAATGCTGAGGCCAATTTGTTGGATTAATTAGTGTGTTGTTATCTTCCAGGTGTTGTACAGTTGATTTTGTTTCTTTACCTTTAAATTTTTTAATAATTTTCCAAATTTTGTTGATGGGTGTGTGTTGGTTACGTTCTGAAACATAATTGTCCCAAGAACTTTTCTTTTTTTGTTTTATAAGTTGTCTTGATATTGCCCGATTTATACGCAGTTTTTTCAAATTAAGTGTTGAGGGTGACTTATGAAATTCTCATTCAGTTTTCTTGCGATCCTTTATAGCCTGTTTACAATCAGTATCAAACCATGCTTTAGTGAAACGTTTTGGATTTGCCAAGGCTTTGTGAATGACTGTGCAATGTCAAGCAACTCAGTGGTGAAAAGTTCTATTTGGTCAGCGCTTTCCTCAAATTTCTCCCATGTGAGGCATTCAGAACAAAGCAATGAGAAAGTGTCCTAGTCAGCCTTTTTAAAGTACCTCTGGGGAACCCTCTCATTTTCTGCCAGAACCACACTCTCCAACACAATTGGAAAGTTGTCACTCCTGCACAAGTCATCTTCTACCTTCCAAGAAAAATCGAGGAAGATAGAAAGGCATGCAATTGTAAGATCAATTGATGTGTACGAACTGGATGCGGGATGCAAGTGAGTGTCTGATCTGTCATTGTGCAAACACAAGTCATATTTTGTAATAAAATCTTCCACTGTTTTACCCTTTACATCTTCTTGGCTGCAGGAATTACCCCAAAGTGGACTATGTGCATTGTAATCATGCAACAAAATGTATGGAGTCAGGAGTTGATGGACCAGTAGCTCAAGATCATTCAGTTGTCGGGTTTTACTTGTAGAAACATAAATAGAACAGAAGGTAATAGTTTTATCTAAAGTTAAGCGTACAGCTACAGCCTGTAAATTTGTTTGTAAAGGTACAGGGCTGTGAATAATATCCTGTCTAATTATGATAGACATTCCACGAAATTGAAGATCATTGTTTTCTGCCCAGGCATTATACAAAGTATAATGTTCAAGAGCTGAGTGATCTTGAGATTCAGGTTGCTTTAAAAGAGTTTCCTACAGGCAAAAAAGCAGCAGGTTTATATTTTTGGCCCATAAGGCCTAGTACCCAGTTCATTAAAATCTGAAACCCCGGCAATTCCATTGTATTATATTGGCTTTGTTTTTGTTATCCGTATTTAGTTGGGAGATTTTGATTGTGGCCGTTTGGGAGAACTTGCCCCATATTTCTCTTTGGTGAATTCTTACATGGGGACCTACCCCGTGATGACTTTGCTAGTGGCTGTGTAGAGAACGTTGGCTCTTGGTGTTGCTGGCCACATCTGTAACATGTTGCTTGACCCCTACAGGTATTCTACCCATGACCATACCTTTGGCATCTGAAGCATTGATGTGGATTTGGGATATACGAATCCACTTTGATGTTCATATAAGCCACTTTAATAGATTTTGGTGGCTGAGAAGAATGAAATGTGAAACTAGAGGCTCTAAAGAGCCTGTAATCACTCACCTGGAACTACATGTACAAATAAAAATGTGATTTCCCATAAGCTTTCCATGGTAACTATGAGCTGCAGCCATGCAGCATTACATCAACATTACATGAGGATCATTGGTAGAAGGTGTCCCAGTCTTCAATCATGTGAAGTTTCAAAACATCTGACTTTGTAGTTTCAGATGGGAATATTTTTGCAAAATCCATCAATCAGAATCAGAGAATGGCTCTGGTGGCCATATTTTCCAACCAACGGGAACAAATAGAGGATCGTTTGTAGAGGGCCTCCTATAGACCATTCCTGCCAAGTTTGGTTCATGTCGGCTCAGTAGTTCCAGAGAGAAGATGAAAATGTGATTTCCCATAGGGTTTCTATAGTAACTATAAGCCGCAATTGTGGCCATGTTTGCAAAACGATCAACATTAAATTAGGAATGTTGGTAGCAGGTGTCCCAGTCATCAACCATGCAAAGTTTCAAAACATTTGGCCCTGTGGTTTCAGAGGAGAAGATTTTTCAATATCCACAAATCAGAATAAAAAAATGCTTCTGGCAGCAATGTTTTTTGATGCAGGGTAACAAAACTAGAACTATCACTGAAGGTGATTAATACCCCCGCTTTGGGTTTTTAGAGGAATGCACTTCTGATCATGTAGGCGAAGGCCATAAGGAAATGTATACATAAAGATCATTTTTTGTTGTTGAAATTTGTATTTGCATGTGGCCTTCCACAGAACAGCACTGAATACTTAAAGAGCCCACACATATATGGTTTACATTTGGAAAAACACATTTACAATGTGCAACATGTATTCAAAATCGGTTCATTAATGTAGGAGGAGTTGCACACACAAGAATCCCATTTGAAAACCCATAATAAATCCAAGTTAAAGGGAGATAACCTGGTTAAAATTGTCGCAGATCAAAAATTTGGGAATATGCGTATGTTCACTTAGTTGTGATAATGTTTGAAAGGTTTCGTCAAAATTGATTGATAAATGTAGGAGGAGTTGCACGCACAAGAATTTCATGTAGAAACCGATAATAAATCTAAGTTAAAGGGAGATAACATAGTTAAAATAGCCACAGCTCAAAAATTTTGGAATATGCGCATGTTCACTTAGTTGTGATGATGTCTGTAAACTTTCGTCCAAATTGATTGATAAATGTAGGAGGAGTTGCGCACACAAGAATTTCATGCAGAAACCCATATTAAATCAAAGTTCAAGAGAGATAACCTGGTTAAAATTGTCGCAGATCAAAAAGTTTGGAATATGCACATGTTCACTTAGTAGAGATGATGTTTGAAAGGTTTCATCAAAATCGGTTCATTAATGTAGGAGGAGTTGCGCACACAAGAATTTGTTCGAACGGAAAGACATAATAAATCTAAGTCAAAGGGAGATAACCTGGTTAAAATTGTCGCAGATCAAAAATCTTGGAATATGCGCATGTTCACTTAGTAGTGATGATGTCTGAAAAGTTTTGTCCAAATTGATTGATAAATGTAGGAGGAGTTGCACGCACAAGAATTTCATGTAGAAACCCATAATAAATCTAAGTTAAAGGGAGATAACCTAGTTAAAATTGCCACAGCTCAAAAATTTTGGAATATGCGTATGTTCACTTAGTAGTGATGATGTCTGTAAACTTTCGTCCAAACTGATTGATAAATGTAGGAGGAGTTGCGCACACAAGAATTTCATGCAGAAACCCATATTAAATCAAAGTTCAAGAGAGATAACCTGGTTAAAATTGTCGCAGATCAAAAAGTTTGGAATATGCACATGTTCACTTAGTAGAGATGATGTTTGAAAGGTTTCATCACAATCGGTTCATTAATGTAGGAGGAGTTGCGCACACAAGAATTTGTTCGAACGGAAAGACATAATAAATCTAAGTCAAAGGGAGATAACCTGGTTAAAATTGTCGCAGATCAAAAATCTTGGAATATGCGCATGTTCACTTAGTAGTGATGATGTCTGAAAAGTTTTGTCCAAATTGATTGATAAATGTAGGAGGAGTTGCACGCACAAGAATTTCATGTAGAAACCCATAATAAATCTAAGTTAAAGGGAGATAACCTAGTTAAAATTGCCACAGCTCAAAAATTTTGGAATATGCGCATGTTCACTTAGTAGTGATGATGTCTGTAAACTTTCGTCCAAATTGATTGATAAATGTAGGAGGAGTTGCGCACACAAGAATTTCATGCAGAAACCCATATTAAATCAAAGTTCAAGAGAGATAACCTGGTTAAAATTGTCGAAGATCAAAAAGTTTGGAATATGCACATGTTCACTTAGTAGAGATGATGTTTGAAAGGTTTCATCAAAATCGGTTCATTAATGTAGGAGTAGTTGCACACACAAGAATTTATTCGAATGGAAAGACATAATAAATCTAAGTCAAAGGGAGATAACCTGGTTAAAATTGTCGCAGATCAAAAATCTTGGAATATGCGCATGTTCACTTAGTAGTGATGATGTCTGAAAAGTTTTGTCCAAATTGATTGATAAATGTAGGAGGAGTTGCGCACACAAGAATTTCATGTAGAAACCCATATTAAATCAAAGTTCAAGAGAGATAACCTGGTTAAAATTGTCGCAGATTAAAAAGTTTGGAATATGCACATGTTCACTTAGTAGAGATGATGTTTGAAAGGTTTCATCAAAATCGGTTCATTAATGTAGGAGGAGTTGCGCACACAAGAATTTGTTCGGATGGAAAGACACAATAAATCTAAGTCAAAGGGAGATAACCTGGTTAAAATTGTCGCAGATCAAAAATCTTGGAATATGCGCATGTTCACTTAGTAGTGATGATGTCTGAAAAGTTTTGTCCAAATTGATTGATAAATGTAGGAGGAGTTGCGCACACAAGAATTTCATGTCCGGAAAGACGTATGGATGGACGGACATACGGACGGACGGACGTACGGACGTACGGACGTACAGGGCGATTCCTATATAGCCCCCACTTCTTCGAAGCGGGGGTATAATGAGCAGCGTTTGTAGAGGACATGCCATAGACTATCCCTGCCAAGTTTGGTTCACATCAGCTCAGTAGTTCCGGAGAAGAAGATGAAAATGTGATTTCCCACAGGGTTTCTATAGTAACTATAAGCCACAATTGCAGCCATGTTTGCAACCCGATCAACATTAAATGACGATCATTGGTAGAGGGTGTCTCAGTCATCAACCATGCAATGTTTCAAAACATTTGGCCTTGTGGTTTCTGAGGAGAAGATTTTTCAAAATCCACCAATCAGGATCAAAAAATGCTTCTGGCAGCCATGTTTTTCGATGCACTGTAACAAAAATGAGGAGCATTTGTAGAAGACCTTCCATAGACTATCTCTGCCAGGTTTGGTTCACATCGGCTCAGTACTTCCAGAGAAGAAGATGAAAATGTGATTTCCCATAGGGTTTCTATAGTAATTATAAGCTGCAATTACGGCCTTGTTTACAACCCGATCAACATTAAATGCGGATCCTTGGTAGAGGGGCTCCCAGTCATCAACCATGCAAAGTTTCAAAACATTTGGCTCTGTGGTTTCAGAGGAGAAGATTTTTCAAAATCCACCAATCAGAATCAAAGAATGCCTCTGGCGGCCATGTTTTCAAACCCACAGGAACAAAATGAGGCTTGTTTTTAGAGGACCTCCCATAGACTATCCCTGCCAGGTTTGGTTCACATCAGCTCAGTAGTTCCAGAGAAGAAGTTGAAAATGTGATTTCTCATAGAGTTTCTATAGTAACTATAAGCTGCAATTGCAGCCATGTTTGTAACCTGATCAACATTAAATGAGGGCCGTTGATAGAGGGGGTCCCAGTCATCATTTATGTGAAGTATCAAAATATTTGGCCTGGCAGTTTCAGAGAAGATTTTTGAAAATCCACCAACCAGAATCAAAGAATGCCTCTGGAAGCCATGTTTTTCATCCAAAGGGAACAAAATGAGGATCGTTTGTTGAGGACTTCCCATAGACTATTTCTGCCGAGTTTGGTTCACACTGGCTCAGCGGTTACAGAGAAGGTGAAAATGTGAAAAGTTTATGGATGCAGGATGCAAAGTGATGTGAAAAGCTAAAAATAGATATTCATTAGTAAAATTGAGCCATCTCTCTTAATTTCTAATCTCTTCACATCGGTGACACCTTGTGATTCAAGTTTCTTTTGTATTTCAAGAACATCCATGCCAGCTAATTCTTTTGTCCTCATTACACCTTTGCTGGTGTTCAAGGTCTTATGAGGAAAAATGTTTACTTCCATATCTGCAATTTTTGTCTTATTCAGTAAATTTATTGCCTGTATTTCCTTTTGACATTCGACAAGTAATGCACCAGACCTCAGTTTTGGGATATTTTTAGTTCTACCATCTATTCCTTTGATGGCCTTCTCCAATGCAAACGGAATAATGTTGGATTCCTGTTTACTCTCGTCAACTGCATATATGATAACAAATTTTGGCCAACTTTTTTATATTAATTCGGATGTATTCTGATCAGAGTCAGAATCAGAAGAAAATAATGATCAACCACATTTCTTTTTTTTTGTGTGGTGAAAATTCAATAGTACAAGTTTTATTATTTCATCTATTCATGCCCTGAACCCTTAATCCAAGCCCAACTTTGGTGGTTATGCCATGGTTATCCAGCATACAACACCAGGAGTACATGAAAAGTATACTTGCCCAGTGGCGATACCCAAGTATTCCACCAAACAATTGATCTGTGCCAATGTGTAGGGCTGCACGATATTCAAAACTGAATACCGGTATCGGTATTCAAAAAAAAACCGCGGTATATCGGTATATCAAAAACTGTTCAGATATATGAACACAAGTACCACAATCGAGACTCGAGGCATAACAGTCGGAACGAATTAGCAGGCCTTGATGATGCGATTCGAAAAACCTTTACCCGACGCAGACAATATCAAAATTTATTATTTTCAAAATTAGTTTATCAGATTTCCCCCAAAGATTTCAACAAAACTATATTATGCGACCCCTCATTGGAACGAGCTCAACGAGTTCATTCCAATGAGGGGTCACATGATATAGTTTTGTTGAAATTTTTTAAATTTGTTTTTTCAACTGCTGAATTTATATATTACGAGGGCACAAGCAGACGATTCCTTGGATAAAGGGATAATATTATTCATTCGGGGGCTACAGTTAAAAACATCTTGAAAATTAAATTGTGGGTAAATAAATAATGACGATAAACCTATATTTTTTGTAATTACACTGGTATTCAATCGATATTGGTTTGAATACCGGTATATATCGGTTTATCGATATACCGTGCAGCCCTACCGCTGTGCCATCAGGGAGCAGTCAGTAAACTGGCCACATCATACTAGTAAGATCATTGTACAAAAATTTGAGGTATCAAACAGACAGTGCAGCAAATATGATGGGAAAAAGATTATTTATAGGGTGTATGATGATAAAAGAGAGATAGAGATCATTACAGACTGGTCAGTTTAGTGACTACTCTGTTCCCCAACGGGATGTTAAATTTGGGGGCTGCTGATTGATCAGACCAAGTCTGATCGGACCAACTGTCTACAATGAAGTAAGGGTCAAAGATGATGAATAGGACAATATTGTCAATGAGGATTGCCCAACCAGGGCCACTGGTATATACTAGTTCAAGCTGCAAATAATACATATACATGTAAGTAACTGGATAAAAAGCTTATTCTTCATTTTAATTTAACTTTGAAGATACAGTACAGTACAATCACAGTGGACTGATCGTAACCCACTTGTGAGTGGTGATATCATTGCATGCATTTACCAGATAATAAAAATCATCATCAGCAAAATATTAATTAATGAAGTACCAGGATGTATCCAGTGCTTCATCCCCCAAAAAATTTTTGATGATTATTCCTTTTATTAGTGTTTGGAATCTAATATTGAGTCTGTGGCAATATTGCCTACCCTTGCAAAGTGACCAGTCCACACTTATACGCCATTTGGACAAAATTTAAAAAATAAAGTACTGTGAAATCAAGAACAAATCAAGAAAAACAACCAAAAATAGCATCTCAGATTCAATGTTCACACATTTTTTTTGACGAGTGGCATTCTACTGTCAGTATTACATGTGGATAAGCAGAAAAAATTTGCCATCGATTCAAACTTCTCTGTCTGCTCTTGTGATCACAACAATACTGTATATGTACATTGTATATGTTTCATACATTTGTCAAGGATATCATTAAGGAGGGGCAAGGCACTTAATCCTAATTACCAGTGTGGGGGCATGGTGGCGCTGTGAACTGAGGAGCACTGTACGTTGATGGTGCACCTGTCTTCAACCAATGCTAACCCTGCTTGTGTGGAGTTAGTATGTTGGTGAGTCTGACAGTTGCTTGCCTTTGCTCAGTGGTTCTCTCCAGGTACTCTGGCTTCCTGTACCTATCCTTGTGAAAGGCACTTAATTCCAATTGCCCACGGGAGGGGGGGGGGGGGATTGTGGCACTTTGTACTGACAGCCATGGCTACATCAATGGTGCACTTGTATCCAACCAATGCTAATCCTGCTTGTATGGAGTTAGTATGCTGGGGGAGTCTGACCACTGCTCGTCACTGCTAAGTGGTTCTCTCTGGGTACTCTCCAGCTTCCCCCACCCATAAAATTGTCTGACGTTGGGTGACTCTGGCTGTTGAGACTCAATAGTGTCATTAAGCCCCAATAAATAAAAATATTTACTACAGGTTCTCAGACTGGGGAGGGGAGGTGTCTACAACTGTATTACTGTATCCCCCCCCCCCCCCCCCCCCCAACTGAGTCACGTGACATGACGTCACTTCCGGAGTCCCCCAGCGGGGGCCCCCAAATAAGTCCTCAAAACCACATTACATACTACTCACGGTGTCTTAGTGGCTGTGGAATTGGTCTTCAAACCGAAAGGTCCACGGTTCGATCCACACCAGGGGTAACTACAATGTGTCCTTGGGCAAGCCACTTAATCCCGTCTTTAACCAATGCTTACCCTGCTTGTCTGGACTTAGTACGTTGAGAAGTCGGGCAGTTGCTCGGCGTTGCTCGGTGGCTCTCTACGGGTACTCCGGTTCCCCCACCCGTAAAACCGTCCGACACGAGACGACCCTGGTTATCGAAAGTGTCGTTAAACCCCAATAAATAAATTCGCAATTTCTAAAATACCTGTTAACGAATCCAGTTTTGCTATCCTCGATATCTGTTTAGCCTTCTGATGTATATTCCGCTGAGATCAATTTGTTCACACTCTAAAATCAGTTGGGTTAAAAATCAACCCAAATCAAATGGGTTGAGTAAATATGAGCCAATTAGATTCATATTCAACAAACAGGGTTGACAGCAGACACCAATGGTTTCTGAAAGTCTACTACCATATTTGTACCAGAACTGATAATAAATTAATATTTCTGGAGAGCAACTAGTGTCCAAATGTGCTTCAGATATCCAAGAACAAAGCTAGGCATTCAAAACACTTTACGATGCAGCGACAGGACTGCATTTTGTATTGAAGATGGGTTCCATGACCAACAGACATGCGCATATCAGACGATACCACAAATTTTCAGTGAAAAACAATTGTTTAATTCTAAGGAATTCAAACAGATGTCACGATACCTTTCAAGTAATATGGCAAATGTGCAGTTTCCAAAAATTAATGGTGTGTTGTATTAACCCTTTACCCAACGTAACGGTCAAAACCGGTCAGCATTATTCTAAAAAATCGTCAGTTAATTTTCATTATTTTTTTATTTTTTGTCTCAAAAACATAGTTTATGACCCCCCATTGGAACGAGCTCGACGAGCTCGTTCCAATGAGGGGGTCATAACCTATGTTTTTGAGACAAAAAATGAAAACAATTAGTTGTTCAAGAATTTTTTTTGCAAGTGTCGTCTGCTTTTCATGTTAGGTAAAGTGTTAAGGTGATCTTACTCATTATTTGATTTTAGACGTATTTGTACATGTATATCAATGCTTTTCGGCCCCTATTACCTTGTCCAAAATGAAAACAAACAGAAAAAAAAAATAAATTTTTTTTAGAAAATTTTGTTTCTTAACATACTTACCACAATTGTTTACAATTGGCTGTAACGTAAGTGCAAGCCCTACTTCTGAACTAACTCAAGTTAAGAAACTTTTCCAAACAAGTTGGAAAAGTGAAAGAGTGCAAAAGCACGAAAAAGATCGAAAAAGGGTCGAGCGAGACTGGCGCTCCACATCACAGGTACTCTCTCTGCACACCACCTGCGTTTACCGAGTGCATGCGCAACAACCGTGATGTCAATTCCGTATTTCCGCCAACGAGAAGTTTGTGATTTAGCAGGGAGGCATCAGTATGAAAGATATCCCCAAGGAGGGTGGGCCTCTGGTAAACAATTGTGGCAGGTATGTTAAGAAACAAAATTTTCTAAAAATTTTTAATTTCTTCTCAACTTACTCACAATTGTTTACAATTGGCTGAATAAACAATAGGAGGTGAATCACATAACCAATACCAACAAGAGCAGCGGAAAGAAATGCAACGAGGGCAGAGAATAATAACAAAACCTGTAACGAAGAAAGAGAGAAGGCACCTGAAAAGAACAAGGCAGAGCGGAGCACAAACACGATAAAAACAAATTTAACGAGGGTGCACAACAGCCTGAGTAGCAACAAGAGGGCCTAAAGAAACTAGAGCATGGCCACCAAAGGGTGGCTGATTCCCGCGAAAAAAGCCTTGATAGCCATTCCAACCTTATTCGCGACACACCCTCTGGTTGTGGGCAATAATAATAGCAAGTATCATTAATATCCTTGAAGGCTGTAAGAAGTTATGGAGCGGACACGAATTCCGTCTATGCCCGGACAGACAGACGGACAGGCGGACAGACAGACAGACAGATGGACACAGACGGACAGACAGACGACGTCACGGCTAGATTCCCGGGGGAATAAAAAGGTCCTCAGATTGCTGCTGTAGGTGGTGGAGATAAAAGGAGGAGAAGGTAGAAGCATTCCTCCAGTAAGCCTCATTCATAACATACCGGAGCAAAACAGAATTGGAGAACGCCCAGGATGTAAAAATGGCACGAACCTCATGAGCAGTAAACCGGTTCGAAACAAGATCCGAAGCAGACAAGCTGGAATAAGCCAGCTTGATTGCAAGACAGATCCATCTGGAAATAGAATGGGAAGAGATAGACTGCCTCCTAGGAATGAGAGACAGAAAGAATCTCTTCCGACCCCTCCTAATGAACTGAGTGTGATTAATGTAAGTCTTGATCGCACGAACAGGACAAAAAAGAGGCCTCCGGCCATCGACAGCAGGGAGAGCCCGAATGCAGATAGGAGGAGGTACTGAATCAGGAAGTTGATTCTTGGCCAGAAAAGAGCAATCAGTAGTGAAGGTGACACTGTTAGCCTCATTTCTGAAGAAAGCAGAATCAACAGATAGTGCATGAAGCTCACTGACACGTTTGGCAGAAGCAAACGCTAGAAGGAAAGCCGTCTTATAGGTGAGAAAAAACATTTCAAGTTCAACTTGGGTGTAAGATGCAAAACTCGAGGCCTCTTCAAAGAAAAGCGCCGAATTAGTTTGGAGAGAAAAAGATTACGACCGATGCACCGCCTTCCCACATATGAGAAAGTATCAGACATCACAGACCATTAGCCTTTTACAGTAATAGGCTGGAGGCCCTTGGAGTCAAAAAGGTATACCGGAAAATCTGCAATCTGAGCGATTGACGGATTACGGTAATCCACATTTTGAACTGTATACCAGCGGCCAAAAACCTTCCACTTAGCAGCATAAGTCATGCCAGTGGAATGTCGCTGCGATGTAGAAATGTACTCCACTGATCATCTCGAAAAACCTCTGTTGGAGACAGGACTTGATAAAAGACAGGCGTGAAGGGACAGGCTCGCCAGGTTGTTTTGATACTTCCTGGGATGACCCTGGGAAAGAAGATCGCGACGTAGAGGTAGACGAATCAGCCAATCTGCTAACAGAGGCCGCAGCAGATTGATCCACACCCTCTGTGGAGACAGAGGTGCTATCAGAATGATCCTGCAACTGCAAGCACGAATCTTCGCCAACACTTGAGGAAGAATCGGTGCAGGAGGGAAGACATAGCCGATCCAACCTGTCCAGTCCAGAGACAGAGCGTCTACCGCAAATGCCAGTGGATCTGGACAAGGAGAGACAAACGATCGCTGGAATCCGCAGTAAGGATGCGATCAGCCGTAGGAAGATCCAATGGGACACCCTGAGTCAACCAGGGAACATCAGCCCAAGGGTGGAGGTGACGAAGCAAGGACTGAGGAATAGGAAGTTCCAGGTCCAAAGGATCCACATTCGGACGCCAATGATCCAACAGGAATTTATTTATTTATTGATGTTTAAGGTCACATATTTATGCACAATGGCTAACCATGACCGTGACAGTTTTACGGGTGGAGGAAGCCGGAGTACCCGACAGAACCACCGAGCAACGACAAGCAGCTGCCAGCTCCCCAACATCGTAACTCTGCACTGCAGCACAGGCAGGGTTAGATTAGTTGAAGACATGCGTACCATCGACGTGCAGTACGCCTTAGTACACGGCGTCATCGTGCCCCCACGCGGGCAATGGAGATGAAGTGTCTTGCCCAAAGACACAACGCGGTTGCCGCAGGTGGGATTCGAACCGAGGACCTCTCGGCTTGCAGCCTGCACCTCTACCTACTGAGCCACCGCGCTCCCCGATCCAACAGGAAGTGTTGGAGAGGTCGGACAAACAAGCGACCCAGCAGAATGAGATCTGTCACTAAACCACAAAGGCCCAGCATCCGAAGGAAAGTCCTGGCCAAAACCAAGGAAGATTGGAGCAAGTTCCGAGTCAAGGCGGAAAGAATCGACGCCCGAGCATTGGGAACCGACACCACATTGTGAAGAGTGTTGAAATCCATTCCCAAATGATGAAATTGCAGAGAGAAGGAGATCCGACTTCTCGCAATTGACTCTGAAAACCAACAATGCCAGTAGGCCAAGCAAACGCCGGACATCGAACACCAGAACTGCAGCATTGTGGTGCCGTTGGAGGATGCCGTCCAGGTAGGCTGACGAAGTCACAGCCGACTGAGTATGGTGAAAAGCGAGCACATGTGACATCAGCCGGGTGAAGGTCCAAGGAGCCAGGTTCAAACCGAACGGGAGAGCTTTGAATTGAAAGACTTGATACTGAAACGAGAACCGAAGGTATTTCCATGACGCCAGATGAATGGGTACATGGAAATAGGCATCCTTCAGGTCGATACTGGCTGCAAAGTCGCCCTGATGAACTGAATGTCCAACTGACGGGAAAGTCTCCATACTGAAACGAGGTGCTATAATGGACTCGTTCAGGATACTCAGATTGATGACAGGACGAAACTGGCTGTTTTTCTTCGGTACCAAGAAAAGTCTTGAGTACAACCCCGGTGAACGGGTGTTCCTGACCACCTCAATCGCCCCTTTGGAGAGGAGATTGTCGATCTCCTGCACCAGAAGGTCCCGATGCAGAGAATCGGAAAGGACCTGAGTCAGGAGGGGCACCCGAGATAAACAGGGGTGCCGACGAAGGACAGTCACAGACCAGATTGGATGACGTCGAGGACCCAAAGGTCCGACATTATCTCTGTCCAATGGTCGAAAAATAGTGACAGCCTTCCCCCGAACGGAGGCAAATCGAGGTGAGAACCTTCATTTGCGACCTCTACGAGGCCCCCGAGAGGAGAAACCAGCCCCTCGGGAAGCAACAGAGTCCTGAGACTTTCCTCCCTGAGGCTGCCAGTGAGCCTGGCCGCGTCAACGCTTCTTCTGAGCAGAAGGAGCAGGTGGAGCCAAAGGCATGGCGAACGTCGCCAACGCAGCGGGGTGCTTGGCAGGCCTGGAACGACCACCACCCGCAGCAGCAGGTTGGTCCAGCTGTCGTAACAAAAGCTGGTCCTTCGAATGATGAACCTCACCACGGACAGCTTCCACAGAACCATGGAACAGCTGAGGTCCAACCACGGAAGCAGATCTCAGAACAGCACACTGCTCAGAAGGAAGGGATGGAGAAGAATCAACACTGCATCCCGGCGTGCAAGCTCCAAATTAGCCGTGTTACAGGCGTGAGCATGTGTCAGGTTCATAAGAGCCTGCGACAAAACACGCAAAGGCGCCTGAGCATCATCAAACTCCCCTGGCGAAAAATATGCGGCCAGGGCAGCGACGACATGGTCCACGAGAGATAACATACCCAGCATCTCTCGGGACAGGTCCAACATAGATTCAACGACCGACATCGGGAGAACTGGCGACTTAGGCTTAGTCAACCCGAGGGAAGAAGAATCTTCGTCCACAGAGTCATCCCTTGGAAGACTGGTGGACAGACGGATTCATAAACACGAAAACGCGAAGGAGGCAGAAAAGCATCAGTTCGTGAAAAGAAAGAACCCTTCAGGGTCTTGGAACGCATTTTGGCATCCAAGCCCTGGAAGGACTCAACAACCTGAGCCAATTGCAGAGGATGCAAAACCCCAGAGCTAGAAGGCTCAACAGGGTTACAGCGCTCCACAGAGGACCGCGGCCGGGCGGTCACTGATGGCTGGTCTGAAGGCTGAATGTCTGGCAATAAGCCAAAGACAAAATCCAAAGCCTGCCCCATGACTGACGAGGGGGGGGCCGTCGCCTTCAAGAAAATCGTCATCCTCTGTAGCAGAAGAGACGTAGCCCAACTCAGGCTGACCAGCAGGAACCTCCTGTGAATGAACAGTATCCAAAGGGCCAAGCGAGGAATCTCGGCGACCGACCAAAGGAGGTTGTGCTAAGGAGGCACAGGGAAGCCAACTTGAGGGTTGCTAGAAAGCAACCGGGTGAGCGCCAAAACGGCCTGTAGCAGCTCACCCTGAGAATCGATCATAGCGGCAGAACCTGACGGAGTGTCTTCCCAATGGACCCTTCTAGCAGAAGAAACCAAATCCTCAGAAGGGACCGACAACGAATGTCGATCAGCAGACAGAATAGGGAGACGGTGAGAAGACACTGGAGGATAGTCCCAAGAGTGACGCCCAGGGGCAATCATTGACCTCCACGGAACAGAAGGCCCTGCCTGCAAATCCTCTAGAGAGACGAACGGCGTATGTCGATCGGTAGCTGGACCTGGGACACGATGAGAAAACACCGGAGGATTCGCCCAAAATGACAGGAACCTGCCATTGGCCTCTGCACGACAGAAGGCCCCAACTGCCCATCCTCCGAGACCGACGACAAGCAATGATCGACAGCCAGACTTGGAACACAGTGAGGAATCACCGGAGGAAGGTTCCAAGAGTGACAGCTAACTGGAGCTGTCACTGACATCTGCCGAACAGCAGGCCCTGGATGCAACAAACGATTCGCTCAAGGGGCGAGGAATCACTGCCGAAGCGACCGAACGGCCCAACCGACCAGGAGCAAACCTAGCCAGATGAGACGGTGCAGACAGCAAACCCGCACAGCTTCGCTGAGAAGCCAGGGGAGGCTGAAAGCTCAGAGACACACCAGCAGATACAGTCTCGGACCCCCGAGCCTGTACACCATCCCCAGAAGAGATGGAAGAGCCACTATCATACAAGATAGTGTCAGCAGGAACAACTTCCCCAGCAACTGTCGACGGCGCAGGAGGCA
Organism: Pictodentalium vernedei; assembly: GCA_031216915.1. Lineage (NCBI taxonomy): Eukaryota > Metazoa > Mollusca > Scaphopoda > Dentaliida > Dentaliidae > Pictodentalium > Pictodentalium vernedei. Next base: position 279,548,887 of record CM062292.1, read on the forward strand.
AATCGGAGAGTGTCACCGAGCTGACCTCAGAGAAACTCTCGACGAAAAAAGCCCCCTCAAGGGTGACATCAGAAACCCAAGAGACACAGTCTCCACTTCAGGCATCACAGCACCAGCACCGTCAACAGTTGCAGAGGAACTTGCTACAGAAAGAGACTGATCAACATCCTGCGAGACAGAGTCAGCACGTGCACTCTCAGAAATGTCTGAAGAGGCAATGCTACCCTTACCCCGAGAACGAGGAGTTCTAGCCCTGGAGAGAACCACTTTGTTCACGGATGCCCAGAATTTAGAGGACCAAACCCCACAAATGCCACAGGAATGGGCATGTGTGCAATTGTTGCAAGTGACACAAGTAGCATGAGAATCGTCTACATGTTTCACCTGCAAACAAGAGGTACAAGGAATTGTTTTCGGCATAATTTCAATTGGGAAAAAATCCCCAAGATGATCAAAGAAATCAAGTTTCCCGCCGATGGGAAACCGAACAATAATGGTCGCGTTTATACGCGGGGGAAAAGCAAGAATATGTATGAGAAGACAAGCAAAAATGAGCATAAATATTATGAAATAATAATCAATTTAGAACTTGATAAAGGATAGTCTACTTGCACATGAATTGACAAGAAGCACATACAAAATTTAGTTGTTCACGAAGATAATAGCAGATAAACAGCACGAGTCACAAAATTTTCGACCATGTCACACTTTTTCGATCTTTTTCGTGCTTTTGCACTCTTTCACTTTTCCAACTTGTTTGGAAAAGTTTCTTAGCTTGAGTTAGTTCCGAAGTAGGGCTTGCACTTACGTTACAGCCAATTGTAAACAATTGTGAGTAGGTTGAGAAGAAACAAAGCAGAGAGTTTTGGAATTTATCCCTCATCCTTCACACAGCTCTGATACAGCATTTTGAAGAATTTTGATTTCCTACTAGCTTTGTTCTTGGATATCTGAAGCACATTTGGCCACGAGTTTGAGCTCCTGAAATATTATTTATTATCAGTTCAATATGGTAGCAGATTTCCAGAAACCACTAGTGCCTGCTGTCAACCCCGTGAGTTGATTGCATATATTTTTTGTGTCCTATACATTATAACCTTCATTTTGCGGTATCATTCGTGTATATTTAATTTGAATTTATGGAATATCAGAGGTGGGAATTTCAAAGTAAACAAACTTCCCTTACATGTACTTACAGTCAGTTGTCTGGTATTGAACCAGTTTGTATTAACCCTTTACCCAACGTAACGGCCAAAACCGGCCAGCGCTATTCTCAAAAATCGCCAATTAATTTTCATTATTTTTTTCATTTTTTGTCTCAAAAACATAGGTTATGACCCCTCGTTGGAATGAGCTCGTCGAGCTCGTTCCAACGAGGGCTCATAACCTATGTTTTTGAGACAAAAAATGAAAAAAATTAGTTATTAAAAAATTATTTTTGCAAGTGTCGTCTGCTTTTCATGTTAGGTAAAGGGTTAATCAAGTGCAAACTAAATCAAACAAATTTTGAGTTCCGATTCTAATAATTGGTGTCTTGGAAGCTTAGATACACAATGACAGGCATCTGAATCATTTCAAATGTTAATACAGTGGAGCCCACTTAATTGGATATCTCTTAACTGAATAACCCTGTTAACTGAATACAATTTCCCAACAGAAAACCATTTACCATACTTCCAGTACAAATTTGACCTGTTAATTGAATATAGGTTATAGAGTAAACTCCTGTCAATTGAATAAAAAATCTTGTAACCTGTTGAGAAATTACCAGGACTCGCCCCAGTTTTCCTTTTTGTTTCAAGACCTATTTGGTACATCCAAAACAGGCATTTAATCTATTATATCTTGTTTGACAGAGCTCATGGAGCTCTGTCAAACAAGATATAATAGAATAAATGCTAAGTTTATCTCTAGAACACTGGGAAGTGACACATTCCCTGTTAACTGAATACTCCTGTTAATTGAATAAGTTCCATTGGCAAAATGGCTATTCAATTAACAGGGTTCCACTGAACTGTGCATGTTTGTCGATGTGGTGATTTGACTGGTTATGAACTTTTTTATGAGAAAAGAACCAGCATATATTTCATGTAGGAAATACTCCAAAACATTGAAATTGCACATAAACCTGACAACAAATCTTATTTATGTTGTGTACCTGCCTGATAGGAACAAAAAAATTGAGAAGAAATATAATGCTTATCATTTTATTGACTGGTTTCAAAAGTACAAAATTAGGATATTTCAATTTCTGCTCCACACGTCTGGCACATACAGAACCAACTCTGTTATAGTTAACTGTGGTTATTGCTATCCCAAAAATTGGATGGAGGAGGTTTTAACTGACAGCAAGATATTACTGAAATGACTGATGACTGTATTACACATATGTTAGTCATCATTCACCACCAGGGCTAGGGATATAATAATGGTAACTTTCCCTCTGAACCTCTTACACAGCCTCCACATGACTTGATCGACTTGTGTCAAATTGAATCCCAATACCCACTGTTCACCATGTAGTCATAATACTTATTATATACATATGTTGAAAAATTGTGACTGCATTGTATCAATCATGTAATTGTAATTCATTTAAAAAATGATGCTTGCTGCTTGGAATGAAAAATAAGAAGAAAACTGAATTGAAAAATAAATATGATGAATCAGTGTGACCGTGTTGTTCTTTATTGAAGATCAAATCTTCCTGCGATCAGATCTTGCTGAGGTCTAATCTTCCTGTTCCCAGGATAATAATCCCAGGGCCCATAACTTTGGGAGGCTCGGACATGGCCCCAGAGTTCAGGACCTTGAACTCTTGGATCAGACCTGAGGCCACCCCAAAGTTCTCAGCCCTGAAGTTACCATTGGAAGGCCCAGGCCTCACCCAGGACCCTAGACTCGTGGGTCAGACCTGAGGCCCCCCCCCCCCCTCCTTTTGAGCAATTGCTATCTCAAAATGGATAGGGGACATTTCAACCGACAGTCAGATATTACTGAATTAACTGCAAACTTGTATTACACATATATTAGTCATCATTCATGACCAGGGACCGATAGGGTCAGGGGTGGCACTGGAATGGGTATGAGGTCGGGGCTCTGAGCTCCTGCCCTTCACCATTGAGGAGGGTTAGTCCTCATCAAGAAAACTGCCTCCTCCACTGTGTTCTTGTTGGGGAATACCCTAGCCCCTATGCCGGGGAGCACAAGTGCCCATGTCAGGGTAATTGTGATGTCATCACTGAATTTTATTATTTATTATTTATTGGTGTTTAAGGTCACATATTTCTGCACAATGGCCAATCATGACCACAAGTTTTACGGGTGGAGGAAGCTGGAGTACCCAGAGAGAACCACCGAGCAATGGCGAGCAACTGTCAGCTCCCTAACATACTAACTACACACAAGCAGAGTTAGCATTGGTTGAAGACAGGTGCACCATCGACGTGCAGTACACCTTAGTACACAGCGTCACTGTGCCCCCACATGGGCAATGGGAGTGAAGTGTCTTGCCCAAGGACACAATGCAGTTGCCGCAGGTGGGATTCGAACCAAGGACCTCTCGGCTTGCAGCCTGCACCTCTACCTACTGAGCCACCGTGCCCCTCATCACTGAATATGATGGGGGCAGAATAGTGACCCCCAAGGCTCAAGACTCTGGATGCCTGGGTCAGGCCTGAGTTCCCCCACCACCACCCCCCACCCCCCATCCTCTGGTCAGTGAAACTGCCTCCTTTATTGTGTGCTTGTCATGAATTATCCTAGCCCCTCCATCAGGGAATGCAAGCCCCCATGTCTAGAAAATTCTGATGTCATCACTGAATAGGGTGGGGCTGAATGGTGACTCCAAAACCCTGGACTCTTGGATCAGACCTGAGTAACCCCCCCCCCCCCCCCCAACCCCTCCAAAAAAAGTTCTGATTCGTAGAACTAAAATGTTAAGAAGAGGGCTGTTCCTTCATTGATGATGAAGTTATCAAGTCATGAGTTGTGCAGTCAAATGGTATCACTCTAGGTCACTGGATACACACTGGTGAACCAAAATAAATGTATATCCTATAAGCTGTCAAAGGCTCCATTGAATAGCAAATTTCAAAAATCGTTTGGGGGAAACCAAAAAGTTAAAGCCCCATTCCAGCATCTTGAAGGGGACCCCTTTTGAATGGGTATGTTATGATGGTTTATCTACTCAATTTGGGATTTTACTGTACAAAAACATCTGCTATATGTACAATTTTCTTCCCATCTTACTCAGGTAGAAACTCTCACTACTGTAAACGATGGGATACAATCAGGGCCGCTGAGAGTGAGTATGGCCTGGGGGATTCCGGTGGAAATGTGTAGAATGGGCATTACAGGTCCTGCGATATGTTAGGGAGGGAGAGGGGGTTGGGGTCCCCCCCCCCCCCCCCGCCCCCCTCCAAAAACTTTTTTTAAACTAGTGCTAGAGGAAGCATTCTTCTTGACAATATCTACTGAATTATTTCCTTACAATTTGGGAAATTTATTACCTGTATTTCTGTTTGTATGGTGCATTTTTTTCTCCAAAGATAATCGTGACAAACACAATGCAGGAAAGATTGGTGGAAAACCAACAAACTGGAACAAGTGGGGGTTTTTTATATGAATGGAACCTGGTCATTTATTCAACTACGCACTCTTGGCACCTCCAACAGTGTCCCAGGCCCATACCAAGAAGCTTCTCACAACTTTCAGCACAGACATATTGATAGGTCAACCTACACTTTTTTAAAACACCAAAATTCACATGCCTCTTAGGCTCTAGCAGGGCCAGTGGCGTAGATAGCTTTTCGCTGGTGGAGGGGCAAGCCCAAAATTTTCCGACAGACTGAAAATTTTCCGACAGTGTAACAACAACAAAAACCCAAACAAACAGAAAGAATCTGTTGTTTACTGCAAATGTACTCCAAATTGGTCTTTTTTTCCCAAAATTTACCCAAAATGGCATGTTTTTATCCCCAAAGCCAGCATTTTAATGTTTTTAGGCATAAATTCGCCTAAAAATGGTCCCAAAAAATTTGACAAAACTTCTGGTGGGGGGGGGGCCTCTGCCCCCCCCCCCCCTGCCCCCCCCCCCCCCTTTATCTACGCCACTGAGCAGGGCTCCAGCCCTGAGGCAGTACCCCCTCATCTTGGCACTAGTGGATACAATGCAACAAAATACCCTATTCTTTAAGTCGGAATGGGGCTTTAATATCAAAGTTGGGGGGAGGGTGCTGCATAGTGAGACACCCTCAACGAATGTATCCCCGCTGATGCACCCCCGCATAGGAAAGGGGGGGGGGAGAGGGGGGAGATTAAGCTACACTAGATTCTATTACTAGAAGGTACAAGTAGATACTAAATTCCCTCCCTCTTTGAAATTCTTTGAATATTTTGAAAGCAAGGAAAATTGGTTTATAAATTTAAAATCCAAAATACAATTTTTTTTCTTTGTTCCTCACTTTGAAAATTTGATGGAGAAATCCCACAGTTGAGCTACATGTAGTCAACTCAAAAGTCAAAACAGTCCACAAAATGGCTCAAAAGCATAAAACAGCCAATTTGACAACTATTGTTCAATCAGGTAATGAAAACCTTGGTAGAAGGATAACTGTGGGCATCTCATCGTTGGCACAACTGTGTAATTTACCTAGTTCAATACTGGTTAAATAGGCAACCTTTTCAAACACGCAATTTCTAATGTAAAAATAATACTGCCAGTTTTAAAAGTTCTTGTAGTTATAGGAATGTGCCATGGCAATACACATGTACATTGCCTTTTTCGGAATCTTAACAAAGGACACCAACACATATCGGCAAATATTTTTCCAATTTTTTGTTTACAACAAAATTAGGACACAGAAATGAGGATAGTTAGAATCTCTACATAAAATGTCATGAATTAAATTCGAGTAATGTTATGAACCTATATTTTTTTAAATGTGAATAATGTATAAACAAATAACAGTTGTTATTTTTCTTCAAAATGTTTTCCTTTTTAATAGAAAGTTTTAGGAGATTTTCATTACCGGACAAAATCATTTGGTTCTCCTAAATACCAGAACCCTCCACCCCTCTAAATTACACTTGGGTGGTGTTTTTAGAGAAAGTATTTCATTTCCAGTTATTTTGTATAATATTATATATTTTTGTATAATGTTATGTGCCAGTCTTGAGAGGAACAGAAAAATCTTGTTTTTAAAAGTTTTGGTCTTTTAGGGAACACATTCTTAATTCAGAAATCCCTCACTTTAATAAACTGACAAAATGAGATTTCAGTGGGTCAATCACATGAACAGCCCGATTGTGATCAGCCAAGCAAATGCCGACAAAGGAATGAATTTGTGAATAAATTCAATTTCAGTTTCTTTTTGAATGCTGAAAGAAACTGGAAATGGAATATTTTCTCCGAAAGCAGCCTGCAAATGTCATTTAGAGGGCAGTTCAAGAGTATTCTGTGTGGTTCTGGTATTTAGGAGAAAAATACCAAATAATCCCCCACTCCAGAAGCGTCTAGACAAAGGCAACTACTTATGAGAATGAATTCACTTCTGTTCTTGTTTCCTGTAAAGATAATTACAGGAATTAAAATTATGAGAATGAATTCACATGTGTAACTTAGAGAAGGGTTCTGGGAGGTTCTGTGCAGTTCTTGTATTTAGGAGAACCCAAATCATTCACTGGACAAACGACTGTAAAAAGCACCTAAAGTTGCAATAACCAATGTCGCTTGGGGGCAGTTCCTGTCCTATTTTGGAAACTCAGCGAATGGCATCACAAGGCACTGTTTTCATGGGTGGCTATTCAAAAACCATCTAAATAAAGGTAACAAGACTTTCAGGGCTAAATTTAGCTCAGGTTGATTCTGATTGGATTGAATTGTATGAAACGCAATTTCATGACGACTAGAGACAAAGAAAAACAACAGTACATATTTGGGGAAAATTTGCAAATATTCAAACACCGCAGCTTCATCAAAATAATATGCAGCAATTACAGAATAAATATATTCTAAACCCATTTCAAAAAGAAAATTCAATGCCCCACACCGAATTCTATACAAAATTCAGCATTTAATATAGTAATGTGGAGGTAACTCTGCAGTTATTCTTGGGGCCGATGCTGGGAAATTCCCGCAAATATTCAAAGTTGGCCGACAGCAGATCGAGCATTCGAAATGTAGGTGAAAGAGTGAAAACTGAAAATTATCTTTTCCTACACCCTTTTGATGGCCTTCACAATATTTTTGAGTGATTCTCAACAGATTGACATAGTTGTTTTTAATATTTGAAAAGTCATTCTCTCTTTATTTTTTTTGAAAGAACGTTTTTGAAAATGTGAACAAATGATTTTTTTGCCACTCCGGTTCGATCATAGTAAATCAAAGATTCAAAGTCAAAGCATGGCTCATCTTTTACAGTTTATGCTTCATGTAGATTTGTAAATCCTCAGAAGTAGGGCTGTCATGACTATTAATTTTCATGTCAACTAATCGGCAGCATTAGTCGACGGTTAGTCGATTAATAGTCATTTCCTGTGAATTCAACAATCTGTAATATACTTACAAAATAAATTTAAAACTGACGATGTTTAAATGTGTACCTTTCTGCATCGAGATAAGATAGAAACACCGGAATATCTCCGACAGACTCCAATTGATTTGAAGAATTTAAACAGAAGAACATTTGAGCAAATGTTTCTTTTCTGTAACTAATATTTAGAAATTTTGAATATAAAATCCCTTCCTCTTCAACACAAGTTACAACTTAGTACTACAAGTGAAGTTACCGCTGAGGGTCTTGTGACAATTGACTCACTTTCGTGGTTCCAATTATTCCAAAGAGGGTTGCTCGAGTGTACAAGACCGAAGATTCTATTTACTCTGCAGTGACTTCCCAAACTGCAATTATTAAAAGATACACCGTTTGAACGATACTCTTCACTACTGATTTATTTATTTATTTGTGTTTAAGGTCACATATTTCTGCACTATGGCTAATCAAGACCGCGACAGTTTTACGGATGGAGGAAGCCGGAGTACCTGGGGAGAACCACTGAGCTATGGCGAGTAACTGACAGCTCCCCAACATACTAACTCCACACAAGCAGGGTTAGCATTGGTTGAAGGCAAGTGCACCATCGACGTGCAGTACGCCTTAGTACACAACGCCACCATGCCCCCACGTGGGCAATGGGGGTGAAGTGTCTTGCCCAAGGACACAACGCGGTTGTCTTAGTACTGATCAACGGGTGCTGGTTAATACTACAGAGAACAGGGATTGATCAAATGGCAATGCTCAGTGTTTTCAAAATTACGTTGTTGCACAATAATGCAGAAAACAAAGGCCATGGGATATTACAAGTAACTATGGCAAGACATTTCAAAGGTTAACAATCTGTTAATTTATCTCATTACACAGCACAATTTTAATCTGACTTGTACCACTTTAAAAATGAACGCCCATTGACTAAAAATAAAAACTGTCGACTACTGCAACAGACGATGGTTAGTCGATTTATCGAATAATCATGATAGCCCTACTCAGAAGTCATAATCAGTAAACTTTGTGAAGTTCAGGGGCGTTTTCCTGTGGAAAAATATGGACCATTTGCAATTTTTGCCTTTTTCGTCTTGGGGTATGCTTAGTTTTAAGCCAACCTTGAGCACAAATATGTTCTGAATACACCAATTGTGCTTCATTTTTATAGAGTGATATCTAGAAAACACAACTAAGCAAACTCTATTGGTTAATTTTTCTTCAAATACCAGAGTGGTGACAGAATTTTCGAATTTTAAAAAAAAGCACTTTTTCCGAAATGCATTCATCTTCCTGGAAAATATTTCAGAAAAAAATAGTTGGTTATTGCTACCTAAAGTAATAATAGTTCAGAGATCTGAACGTAGTGCCTAGTGGCTACCCTTCTACATTCAGATTCCTCCCATTTAAATCTGTGGTAAAATTCCCCATCAAGTTTTGATGGGAACTCAAAACTCAAAAATAGGACTAAAAATCAAGCTTTCGCCCTTATCATCAGCTGCATTCGATAGTACATGTATTTCCTTACATTTGTGCAGAGAAAATTGATCCAAACTATATGTTATCCTTTATTTATCGACATTTGAAAATGTTAGAAGTGTCAACAATCGCTTCGATGTTGTCCATGTTACTTTTCACTTCTATCTTCTATAAAATAATAACCCGGAATTGCGCCTAAACAAATATCGATGTGGGAACAGAAATACGATCGCAGAGGAGGTCGATTATGATCATTACGTGGGGAATTTTATCAGGAGTTACCGTTTCCTCATCGATATTCATTTCGGCAGCAAAAAACATGGGCGATATTGAAGCGATGGTTCACGCTTCAAACGTTTTCAAATGTCAATAAATAAAGGATAACATATAGTTCAGATCAATTTACTCTGCACAAATGTAAGGCAATACATGTACTATCAAATGCAGCCAGTGATAGGTTTGTTTTGTCTTCAAAATAATTAATGATCTTCGACTAGGGAGAAAGTCTTATCTGGTCATCAATGACAACATTCTGGGGAGTGTTACTAACTCCCTGTCAAATTAACACTCGCAAACAAATTCACTTACTTACTCTATATATTGGGACACTCTATAATTTGGGACACACATTTTTCCAGAAAATTTTTTTTTTTTATGCTCCAATGTTTAGGACACTCAGGAGACTTTTGTTTCCAGTTGGCCCAGTCACCTGAAAATGGTGCAAAATGCTCAATATTAAAGCTAAGTTTGTGTTTAATTTTCCTTTTTAAACAATAAATGAAAGTGTCAATGACACTGTAGCTCAACTTGTCAAGACAAAGACATGTACATGTATAGTATATGACACAGCAATGACAAACATCTAGGTAATGACCTGATAACAAAGGTACATATAAAGTATTGTAACGGTCTGTACATAAATACTGACCGTTGCCTGCAACAAATGTATAGGTGAAGTATTGTAAAGGTGGGCTACAGTCAGATGCTAAACTGAAAAGAAATCTTTGAGTCCCAGAGTGGGTCTGACTCAACCCCAAAATATTTGTTCTCATAGCACAGTGATAACAAAGGCACCCCAAAACACACTCGTTCCTGTCCCAAGGTGAAAACAAAGGTACCCAAGAAGTTTTGTGAAGATCAGTTCATAAATACGAGCTGTATCGAACTTGTGACAAAAAACTGATTGGACCAAATTTTGGTACAAAATGGCCACTGGCAGCCATCTTGAATTTTGGACCGCAACGAGAAACACTCATTCTCGTCCCAAGGTGTTAACAAAGGTACCCAAGAAGTTTTGTGAAGATCGGTTCATAAATACAGCCTCTACTCTGAGCCGTATTGACATGACTGTGTGCTTACATTGTGTAAATAGCACTGAATAAATAGTTCTGTATAAAAGACTGATTGCACTAATTTTGGTACAAAATGGCTGCTGGTGGCCATCTTGAATTTCGGACCACACCCCAAAACACTCGCTCTCATCCCACGGTGATAACAAAGGTACCCAAGAAGTTTCGTAAAGATTGGTTCATAAATATGGCCTCTAGTCTGAGCCGTATAGAAGTTGTGTACAAAAAACTGATTAGACCTAATTTCGGTACAAAATGGCCACTGGCAGCCATCTTGTATTTTAGACCGCACCCAGAAACACTCGTTCTCGTCCCAAGGTGATAACAAAGGTACCCAAGACATTTCGTGAAGATCAGTTCATAAATACAGACTCTAGCCCGAGCCGTATTGACATGTGTAGTTACTGTGTGTAAGTCACAATGAAAAAATCAAAGTTCATCTAATTTGCATAATTTCTGCACGAGAAAAAAACCTGTATTATATGTGATGTATCCCATGGTACTAAACATTCACACAAAAAATTATTCAAATCAGCGCTTTCATATGGAAGTTCCGTGCAAAAATCTGACTGCACCTAATTTTGTACAAAATGGCTGCCATCGGCCATCTTGAATTTTGGACCGGACCCAAAAACACTCGTTCTCGTCCCACGGTGATACCAAAGGTACCCAAGAAGTTTTGTAAAGATCGGTTCATAAATACGGCCTCTAGCCCGAGCCGTATTGGCATTTGCACTTACAGTGCTGAAAGTAACACCAAAAAACATCAAAATTAGTCTAATTTGCACAATTTACGCACGAGAAAAAAACCCGTATTATATGTGATGTATCCCATGGTACTAAACATTCATACAAAAAATTATTCAAATCAGAGCTTTCATATGGAAGTTCTGTACAAAAAACAGATTTCTGCATCGTCGGTACAAAATGGCTGCTGGCGGCCAACTTGAATTTCGGACTGCACCCAAAAACACTCGTTCTCGTCCCACGGTCATAACAAAGGTACCCAAGAAGTTTCGTAAAGATCGGTTCATAAATACGGCCTCTAGCCCGAGCCATAGCAGCTTGGCACTTACAGCTCTGAAAGTAACACTAAATAAATCAAAGTCAGTCTAATTTGCATAATTTACGCACGAGAAAAAAACCCGTATTATATGTGATGTATCCCATGGTACTAAACATTTATACAAAACTTTATTCAAATCAGTACTTTCATACAGAAGTTCTGTACAAAAAACTGATTTTTGCATCATCGGTACAAAATGGCCACTGGCAGCCATCTTGAATTTCGGACCACACCTAAAAACACTCGTTCCCGTCCCAGGGTCATAACAAAGGTACACAAGAAGTTTCGTAAAGATCGGTTCATAAATACGACCTCTAGCCCGAGCCATAGCCAATTGTTGACGTACGGACAGACGGACAGACGGACAGACGGACAGACGGACGACGGACGACGGGCCATGACAATAGCTCAAATTTGACTTCGTCAAAGTTGAGCTAAAAATTGATAATACATACTGATTTGTGTTGTTTTTATTTAAATCTGTTTCCTAAGATTTAATATTTACAGTTCGGACTGACATGAGGAAGGCTATTTAATATTACATTGTGACAGTCTTCAACCCTTTACCGAACGCTAGTGGCAGATGACACTCATAAAAAGAATTCTTGTGTAAATGAAAATTTTCATTTTTTGCTTCCAAAACATAGCTTATGACCCCTCATTAGAACGAGCACAATGCACTCGTTCCAATGAGGGGCATAAGCTATGTTTTGGAAGCAAAAAATGAAAATCTAAAAAAAAATTGGATGGCGATTTTCGTATATAGTGATGGAAAACGAATCACACACAACTTGATTCAGCATCAAAACAAGACCAGGTTGTGTTTTTTCCCCATTTTCTAAGATGTGGGACATCTGTGAAAATATTTATTTTTATCTGTCCCAATACATAGAGTAAATATGGTAACTGAGGTTTCGGTCTTGGTAACAATCGTGGTTCTCGCTCTCGGAGAAAAAAAAAAAAAAAAAACACCCACCCACCCATCTATTCATTTTCTTTTGAGATTAATTTAGTAACTAAAGTAGGCCACCATATTATTACATTCTTTATTATACAGTCATATCAATAATTCTTGAATATAAAATTGAGTTTATATTAATATCTTACTCTTAATTTGTTACTTGTTATAAAAGGGTATTTTTATGTTATTCAGGTTTGTTTCACATTAAAATTTATGACATTGTTCATTGAATGTTGAACTATCTTCATCTGATCTGACAATTTGCTTGGACGGATGTATTTCAACATTAAGTGAATAATCGATAATAGTGATGAGCCGATATGGGTGTTATCGGTATTGCCGATATCCGATATTTCAATTCAATATCGGACAGATACCGATACCAATATTAGTTTTTGTGACGACACAAGCTTGTGTATAAATATAATGACATTCAAACAGGACTAACGAGACATGGGGTTGTTCAGCAGTCAGAGTGACTCGACACACGTCCCGGGTGAATCTCAGTGTAACGTACATCTGTGATGTATCAAATTCAATATCATTTCCGAACCGACCTGTCAGTATGCCCATGGGGTGGGCTTATCCACGAATGAGACTGAATGTAAAATGAAAACTTGACATAAAGTTTTATTTGTTTGTTTTATTCATTTTTACCATCGGAATCATTAATCATTCAAAAATACATTTCAGTAGAAAAACATCAACAAAATCAGCGCGAAATATCAACAAAACATCAATGTTAACAAATGAGGTCAAAAACGCATGTGGTCAATTTGTTTTAACCTGAAACATGTTCGTTCAGTCATTACATTTCCATTTTGAATTTTGTTTATTAAAAAAGTATTTGAACTGTGTTTTGTATTACTCCCGCAAGAGAAGGTGCCCTCAGTATTCAAAATTCTCATCCATTGTGAAAAAAAACAAATGAAATAATCCATTCACGTGTGAGCATTTACATGTACATGCATTGGTGGACAGCTTCTTGGTGAATTCTGTTGCGTTCACTTTCTCCAAGTGCAAGATGAACAGGGGGCAGTTTGCAGCCAACATTGTTGGCACCGGATAACTATCTGCACTATCCATTTCCCAGTTATTGATGTACCGCCACTGAACCTGGCTGTTATTGCCAGAGAAGAAAAAAATTGGCGGGTGAGGGTGGGGGGGGGGGGGGGGGGGGTCTCAGACAGGCAGGCAGGCCTATCTGTACAGGCCAATACGATGCTAGATAATCACAAAGAATTTCCTCACATTTTTTCGTCACTGATTCTTTCAACAAGCATCAGTGATGGAAAATCCGGAGCAAATTTTCTTGTGGTATCATGTAACGTTTTTGTATTTTCACTGGTAATGGTAATGCCATAGTGGTATTGCATTTACCAAAAAAAGAAAAATCATGAATCACTGTCACTTGTCCTTGATCTGCTGCCTGTGTAGAAGTGAGGGGAGGGGGTTACTGAATTCTGCAATGCATTGATAAAAACACGTGGGCATATTTCATAAATAAACAATCTATATTTAAACTGACCGCCCTGGTGCACATAATGTGTCCCCATTGTTGTAAACAATATGGCTTTGGCTTTCCCTTGTTTTGTTTTCAAAACAGCCTTTCATGTAGCATGGATCAAACTGGATATTACAACTCAGGTTATTAATTCATATTTATTTTGGAGTAGCTATTTTTGCTTCAAGTATTAATTCATATTTATTTTGGAGTAGCTATTTTTGCAGAGATCACATCAGGTAATTTCTCAACTCATTTTCTAAAGTAATAAAATGAACAATTTGGGTCACTGAACATGCTGTCATTAATAATTTAAGAACTGGGAATTTCCCATTTATCTTCAACATAAAGTTGATAAACACGAGGGCTGACAATAATAAATAACACAAAAGTATGTAATTTGGGAATTTTATTTTTTTAGCTGAAAATGTGAAAAGATTAAATTGACAAAAAAAAACAACTCCAAAACACATTCACATAATTTTATTCTGATTGAACTGAAATTTTCATGATCACCTGTGTGTTGAAGAATGCTTCACCGGTACCGGTAGTCAAAACTTTAATTCAGAGAAATATGGGGTGGGCTTATTTTGGGTGATACCCCAAAAATATGTTTTCTAAAAAGCCCTAATCTGAGTAACTAGTACTATTTAGTTGAGATTATCAGCGATTTGCCTGAGAACTTGATTTGGAAAAAAAAGACATATCGGCTGCCAATATCGGCAAAATTGGTATTTTTTGCCGATACCGATACCCGGCCGATAAGCCAATTTTATCGGCCAATACCGATAACCCATACCGATAATCGGCTCATCACTAATCGATAATCAGATTTCATTCCTGTTAACTTATTTATTTAGTGATTTAATTATTTATTTTATCAAGTCATTTATTTATTATATTTCTGTATATTTTATGTAAACTTTGTTTACTACCAAAAGGCCACATCAATAAAGCATCAACTGCTGTTATTTCTTACATTCTTTTTTCCCCGAGATTATCATTAGGGCGAAAGCTTGATATATATTCCTATTTTCGAGTTTTGAGTTCCCATCAAAACATGATGGGGAATTTTACCACAGATTTGAATGGGAGGAATCTGAACGTGGAGGGTTAACCACTCCGTTCAGATCGCTGAACCACCTAAAGTAATATAGCACATTAACCCTCTCAGGGCTCTGTTAACTCAATGCTAAAATATGAAACAATCAGTTTGGTTCTTTCCGAAAGCTCCATGGCTACGATCCCATCCAATACATGCACAAATGGACATGTATCAAAAGAATTGAGAAGTGCACGGCTTGTAACTTGTAAGTTGTAGTCTGTAAGGAATGCCGGCTTATTCGCCCCTTGGCTCATTCGCCCCTTGGCTCATACGACCCCTGGCTTATTCGACACTCCGGCTCATTTGCCCCCTGGCTTATTCGACCCCCATGTTTTTTTAACTGAAAACAATGACGGTAGTGTCGTATGAATTGAAAACAAGGGGTAGAATTTTAATACTCAGTCCACCCTCATGTTTTCAGCTGAATGCCATTAACGCTTTCCAACTGAAAACACGAGTGGGGAATTATTGTTAAGGAGTTGGATAAAACATACTGGATAGAAAAAACTAGAGGATGGCCACCAAAGGGTGGCTGATTCCCCCGAAAAAAGCCTTGATAGCCATTCCAACCTTATTCGCGACACACCTTCTGGTTGTGGGCAATAATAATACCAAGTATCATTAATATCCTTGAAGGCTGTAAGAAGTTATGGAGCGGACACGAATTCCGTCTACGCCCGGATGGACAGACGGACAGACAGACAGACGGACAGACGGACGACGTCACGGCTAGATTCCCCCGAATTTTTTTTCGGGGGAATAAAAATGAACAACTCTCAAATTTAACAAAAGTTTATTAAACATTGATAATAGTACTGTGTATACAATAAAATTTATAAATAGCAAAAAGCATACAGTGCATCATGCGAAATGAAATATTGATAATTATAGCACTTTTACTGCGTACATGACATAAATAATTACATTTAAATAAACATTTCACATGAAGTGTTAATCAATAGCACTTTTCAAGTATACAATATATCACACGAAATAAAACAATCATAATCATAGAGCCGTGTACAGGACATAAAATACATTTAACCTTTTACCTAACACAGCTTTTTTGAATAAAAAAACTATAAAATTTTTCTATTTTTCATAATTTTTAACATTCTCATTTTGAACATTCTCAAAATCATAAAAATATGGGCATCACTAGAATCGGTTGGTCAAGCCGATTCTAAGGATATCCATATTTGTAAGGCTTTATTGAGATGTCTTGCCGCTTAGCCTGTTGGGTAAAGGGTTAAATAAACATTTTTTCACTGATAATGATAAATATATATTTACATGAGTTATGTGGGTGCATATAACTTGGCAGTTTTTTTTAGAAGACGGCTGGTGCTGATAGACTTTCCAGAATACTGCTCCCATAGATTCATCAACTTACCGGTGACTTGTTGCGTTCGACTCAATTGCCTCCGACGAAGCTTCCCCTCTGATATCATTTTCACATTTGTCGGCATTCTCTTTCCCTCTTGAAAAAGTAGTGTGATCACAAGATAGAAAGGTAGATTTCCTTTTTTCGCTCGCTGATTCAACCTGTTGTGCCATCCCTCGCAATCGTTGTTCGTTCGGATGCTTCTGTTGAAAACAGTCCATGAGTCGATGGGCCAAGTGGGATTTTCTACCCATGTACTTTCCACATAGTCAAAAAAATCTTCCAAACCTATGGCAATCCTTGATGGTGATGTCTGGATTTCCTTCAGTGCCTTTTCTTTGAGCTTCCCAAATGAAGCTGGTATGTCATCTGCCGGTACAAAAGGCAGAGCAAAGACCTGTCACAACATTTTGTAAACCCTGTCCTTCTCGGTGTAGGCATGCTGTAAACCTCTCTGATGAACGTTTCTCCACATGGCCTGTCCGAAATGAAAGGAGCACCCATGGATAACAGGTTCGTCGAAAACTGATCTGATAGCACCCCACATGGCAACTTCAAAGTTGACGACAAAAGACTTTGACTTTTATTTCTGACGGTAGATGGTTGAGTATTGCCATTAGCACCTGAAATCAGAATAAAAGGTGTGATTAGAATTCAAATGTCTTTTCGTTGACGTTATTAAATATTGTATTATTATATTAGCATAAGTATTCAATAATAAAAGTATAAAAGTGTTGTTTAGTTATTTATCTTGGCTTGGTAATTATACACATCAAGTATACAATATGTCACCTGAAATAAAACAATGATAATCATAGAGCCGTGTACAGGACATAAATACATTTAACCTTTTACCTAACACAGCTTTTTGAAAAAAAACTATAAAATTTTTCTATTTTTCATAATTTTTAACATTCTCATTTTAGATGTCGTTGGCTATCAGGTCTGAGATCCTCGAGAAGAAAGGCTTCATCCGTTTGTGATGACAGATAATCTGTATTCAACTGAAATAAGGCAATAAATAAATTTAGATTTAGCTCCACGTTTAATTTGTTTTCTAACATTTATTATTACTTTACGTTTTAATAATAATAACCCCTGTGGGAACCTCGAGAAGTGAAGCAGTGCTTGTTTACTGAGGTAAACAAGTTCTGCTTTACTGGTAAAATAGGACCCGGTAACCAACGCCGCTGCAAGTGGGCAATAATAATAATAATAATAATAATAATAAATGCGTTAGAAATGTAAAAAGATAATTACCTCAAAAGACAAGTTGACTGGATCTTTTGGACGAGCTGATGAACGGGCCCGATGGCATATTCTTTCCAGTGTTGCCTCTACGGTTCGAGATGCTGGTGGGAGTTGATCATTTATTAGCGTATCTGTCACCTGCTTCACGGTTGTTCCAGATGACTCGAAGAGGTCAATGTGTGCTGCCTTCTTCACATCAGCAAATATCTTTACCGCAACATCAATGCCCCTGTAAATAGATAAAAGATGTGAAGTTAGTTTAAACATTATTTATTTCCAGAGTACATAAAATGCAAAGAGCCTCAAATCCGCATATTTACTCCATTATTTTCCATTGAAGAGCCAGACAAAGAAAAATTCAACTGCCCGCTGTAAGCAACAACCGGGCCATTATTCAGATGTGAAAGTTACTGCCTTGCTCTACTGTGACCCCCCCCCCCCCCCCAACACCTCAAGCCACCATTCCCAATGCTATGTTTCTGCCAACTATATGAGCCCAGCACTTCTTTCTTAATAAATAGTATTTAATAAACATTATTTAAACTAATTAATTAAACTAATATACTGTAACTGGTTTGGCAGGGTGGATGTGGGCCAGTGCATTTCTGGTGAAACTACCGCTGTTTTCGTTTACCACTGCCAGGCAAACTTGTTGTCCCCTGACACTACATCGCCATACTATGTTGCCATTCGTGTGTGTTCTCTTTTGCACATAAGTATACCTGTCGCTGCTGACCAGTTTTCGATTTCCCCTCTTGGAACCAGTTTCCACTATTTGGTACATTGTCTCTACGCTGAGACCACTGACATCATCGTGTATGATCATCTCAACATCAACCGATCTGAAAAAAGGCAAACGTTAGATCTTCAATAATAAATTTACAATTACAATTACAATACAACATAAAAACATACACCAAGTGTGTCAGCATCAACACATCCCTCCCTCTATTCTGCACCCCCCATCCACCTCCCCCCTCCCACCCCTGCTTTTCGAGAAAGAAAAAATAGTTAAACTTACTCTTCATTGTCTTCTGTCTCCATAGGTCTTTCTTGCCTAGACACATCAAACGTAGAGTTATTGGATGCCTGGAAACAGAGGCTGAAGTTTGGGACATCATTCCCGCTGGTATCCATGGATGCTCTGGTGCTCTCCAGAGACCCATCAATTGCTGACACATTATCACCAAGTGGTCTGCAGAGTTGGCAGATGTATTCAATACTCAGACGCTGTCTGTTGGTTTGCCGGTAAACATCTCGTTATACCTGTTCCACAGGTTCTGTGCGTCCAGCGCCGGCAAGTTGGTCGGTCACACTCAACAGCTTCTTGGCGTGGTCTCACAGTATTGCCACAAGCAACACAAGGGTGGTTATCACTGGACATTGTGAAGTAATATGCGATTTGAAATTGAGTATCCGGGGGTTACATAGGGATCTTGACTTGACATTGTTTTCTTGGCAGTGCCTTGATTTACTTTAGTTAAATCAAAAAACTGCTCACCGTTGTTTTCATTATTCTTGAGTAGGACCATTTCTTGTTTACCAAAAACCGTGAAATTGTTTTTACAACTCTTGTGTCTCATGTGCAAGTACAAATGATCCTTTGAAATTGACAAGATTTTAACCGATTACTAATCATGTTGATTTACTTTAGTTAAATCAAAAAACTGCTCACCGTTGTTTTCATTATTCTTGAGTAGGACCGTTTCTTGTTTGCCGAAAACCGTGAAATTGTTTTTACAACTCTTGTGTCTCATGGGCAAGTACAAATGATTCTTTGAAATTGACAAGATATAACCGATTACTAATCATGTTGTTATCACAACACTGTATCAACTCATAGCAAACAGACTCGATTGTTAAGTCTAATTTTTAATAAAGTTCAAAATTAATAGAAGGGTGGGGTACGGGTCAAAATGTACCCAGACCGAAACGTACCCAAGGAGTCAAAACGTACCCAGACCGAAACGGACCCAAACCATGAGTCAAAACGTACCTAATACCCCTTTTCTCAAATAAAAAGAGATAAAGAAAGAAGACGTCATTGATTCAGAACATGATGTAAATGAGAGTGTTATATTAGTAAAAACAATTGCAGAATCAATTATATTTTCTGTTGGTACAAGTATTATTAATCATTACTAATTATAGTGAACCCATGTTAGTGTGTTCTGTTATAACAACATTTATCAATCATTGTTTCACTTTTGATTTCTTTTTCTAGGAACCGACAATGTTTTCACGTGATGATTGTAACAGCTGATTATTACTGATCAGTGTAAACACAAGTTAGTGTTTTCTGTAACAGCTATAATCAATCAGTATTGAATGTTATTTCTAATGATACCATATAGTTTGCTTTATTTTGAAAACATCTAGCCATCTATAAAATATGCGTAACTACCCGATGATGTGATACGTGACTGTTTAGACTGAGATTGCTATCTTTTATCCTAGATAGCAATCTCAGTCTGAACAGTCACGTAAACTCCATTACGGTTAGAGCTACTAAACGTATCAATTTTCTGAAGATGATCAGAGGTAGAAATTGGGGAGCAAACAAAGATGTGCTTCTCAAGCTCTACAAAACATTTATACGTCCGGTACTAGAATACGGTGCCATAATAACAAGCGACCTAAGCAAAACCAACATTCAGAAGCTACAGAGGGTTCAAAATTATGCCCTGCGTGTGGCACTATGCAAACCGAAATGGACACCGATAAAGGAACTTCACGAGCTAGCAAAAATAGAAACTACTAGTATTGATACGCGATTAAAAGACCTACAAAACAAAACCCTCAACAGACTCCAAGATAGTGAATTAATGGTTCAGCTGAACGAACACCGAACCCTAAACAGAAAAACAAAATAATCCACAGTAAATTAAAATTACTCAATAGAATAAAACTGCGTGGAGTCAGTGAGGATTGCCTCGCTACTCATTGAGATCTTTAGGATTGAGTCTGTGAGGATTGCCTCGCAACTCTGCGTGTGGGGAGTAGTGGGCTCCGCAGAAACACACCCTCACCCCATCCATAGCAACAATCACACAGCAGGCACAATATACAATAGCGGATACCTATCTTTCTCTCTACCTATAACTTTTCTAACTGAACATTCTCAAATTTTCTTGCAACACTCTTATCAAGAAGACGCATGGAAATGGTAGACAAAGCGTAGGAGGAATTGGTGCAACCTACCTTTCTGCAACATATACAAGAAACCACCAAACGCTAGGCAAGGATTGAAACAAGCTTGTCTGGCTGGGAACGAGTGTACATTTGATATAAATAAACATTTGAATAAAGATTTAACAGCCCTTTTAAGGGCTTGAGGGTGTGTGTCAGTGAGAGGTTTTTTTCCTTTTTTTTTTTTTTTTTTTGGGGGGGGGGGGAGGGTGGAGGAGGTCATTTGGAATTCCCGAAGGATAACCAGATACCTCATAATCACATACGGCATCCTATCTCCCAGAAGGCTTGATGGATGACTCCCGGTTTTTTAAAACTAAACTGTTGGAGCTTTCTCTACTTCTTTTTTGTAACTGCTATGGTCATATACCGGGCGTTGCTGTTTGGTTTTCTTTTCTCTTCTTCTCTTAAACTTGCCATCGCACAACATTACATTCTGGCTCACCACCATGGTGGGATTCAAACCTCTACCACCGCCGAACTGGAACCGAATAGAGCTCGCTCTCTAATAGTTTTAAAGGCGTTGAGGGATTGAGTATTGACCATCTAACACTCCAACAAAAAAAAAAAAAAAAGGTTAACCGGGTCGCAAGGGATTTGTAAATCCCACACCATCCCTGCGCGCCTTCGGCACACTAAAACCTTTCATTCATCAACTGTCAGTTAAAATAAAATAAGGCTAACCAAATAAAATAAGGCTAACCGGGTCGCAAGGGATTTGTAAATCCCACATCGTCCCTGCACGCCTTCGGCAAGCTAAAACCTTTCATTCATCATCTTTGATGTGATTAAGTTCATTATGTCAGAAAGGTCAACACACCCGCGAGTACGACCAGAGTATCCTGCCTTTCTTGCCAACGGAATGTGAGGGCAAGACAGGAGGCTTTGTGTTGCGGTATATGCGACCGATGGCAGCATAGAACATGTCAAACAGGAATCGACAGGACTCAGTACCGACAAATTGTGCGTGGCGAGATTACTGATTTCCAGTGGCAATGCTGGGTGTTCAGCGCCGTCTTCGGATGCGCCCGTTCAAGAGAGTACTCCGGACAGTTTTGTGGCGCCTGGTAATAATTCAGAGACACCTGTTCACGAGACCACGCGTTTATCATCGTCGGCAGCTACATCATCAAATAACGTATCATTCAGTATATCCAATAGAGACTGTGACATAGTTGATCCCGTGCATGAAAACTCTATACCTGATGAAAACCCTGACGGAGTATTAGACTCTGAGGAAACACCATTAGAATTCGAAGTCGTTATTTTACCTGTTGCTATGTTTATCACTACTATCTTGCTATTTGTAAATGTACTATGTACGTTTATATTTATATTCAACGAATAAATGTCGTTGCATAATAAATCTTCTTTTTTATCAATGGGTATACAGACGAGCCCCAAATTGTCTGCCAGAAGTTTTCTGCCAGTTTTTTGGTCAATTATATATGTGGGTACATTTTGACTCATGGTTTGGGTCCGTTTCGGTTTGGGTACGTTTCGGTCTGGGTACGTTTTGACTCCTTAATTGAGTACGTTTCGGTCTGGGTACGTTTTGACCCGCATCGGAAGGGTGTCTAAGCATCAAAATTCCACCCTTTGTTTTCAATTCATGCGACACTGCAGTCATTGCTTTCAGTTAAAAAAAACATGGGGGTCGAAATAAGCCGGAGGGTGGAATAAGCCAGGGGGCGAATGAGCCGGAGGGTCGAATAAGCCAGGGGGCGAATGAGCCAAGGGGCGAATAAGCCATATACCGTCTGTAAATTTCGGCTTCTTTGTGGTATTTAGAGAATTGTATGTACTAATAAAATGTCGCTTCTTCGCTTTGAGTTTTGTCCTTTAGCACCCATTAACTGATTGTTATGGGACTTGCCTTTGATTTCAATTAAATCTGAATAGTATTCAAACACTTGTCGCCTCGTAAATTTACAAATTTCTCGAGAAATATTCATGCGGCGCACCAAGATCATTATTAATTACCTCCCTTGACAGCACCTGCAAGAACCTCAAATCAAAATCACGGAGTATAGAATCAACCCTCCCTGTCAAAATCGACCCAAATATTTCGAGCGAATGGCAGTAACTACGACCCACAGTAATTTCGACCCAAAGTAACTTCGACCCAAATCGGTAATTTCGACCAAAAAAAGTAATTTCGACCCAAAGTAATTTCGACCCAATTTCGGTAACTTCGACCCACTATTTTCCCCGACTCAACAACCATCCCGCTGACCGCATAGGCAATAAGCCAAAAGTTAATGAGACAATCGCCTCAATGGGATTAGCATCCAGGAACAGAATCAAACAGCTAACGAAAATTATATAAGCCTTCCGATGTTCCCAATAGCATATCATTTTTTTCCATCGCCCGCCATCATTCAGACCTATGACTTCAGAGTGATGAGACCTTAATTAGCTACGTGATGGAATTCCTCACACTTCAAATGGAGGACACCTTCGCAGGGCCCCCTACACTAGTCCACAACAGATGAAGGGTCCGAAGGGTAAGAAATGATGAGGGGGGGGGGGGGGACTAAAAGTCGAAGTTCGAGGGAGTAGGCGATAAACAAGAAAGAAAACTTTTCACTCTGCTGTCAGAGAGGGTCGAAAGGGACTTGACACAAACCGTACCCGCGCGCGAAACCATTTGATCAAAAAAACAACACAGGCTCGATGATCATAAAACAGCTGTAAGAATTATCAAAGCGGTGTTTAATTGGGTGTCATCCCAACAAGACGAACGGATAAAATATTTCAACAAGACGAATCCCAACAGGACGAAAACTTCTTTTTTTTCACTAATTTTAGGGGAAATTAAGAATAAAAAAATGATTTACAAAATATATATTTACGCTATTTGAGGTAATTTGGAGTGTTTGATTTACACGTTTCGGTTGCTGAGCAGTTATTATTATTTTTTTTATTTTTCATCGCTCGATCGCCCACATTCACTGTCTGCCTTGAGCAAGAGTAACGGTTTCCCTAGTGATTTCCATGGTTATATATTTAAGTCTTTTGGGGGGTTATTTTATGTAATTTTTTTTAAACTTTGATTGATAAAAAGATACATTAAAAGATTCTATTAAAATGCATGGCGCCTTTGTTAACTGAAATCTCCTTCTCCGATATTAAGCTGTATTAGCAGTTTAAAGTGGAATATTAACTTACAAAGAACATACAACATCTTTCTCTTTATCTTGTGTCACGTTAACAATCTTTTGTATTCCCTAAATGCAGTGCAAACTGAACTTTCAGTCACCTATCTTTATGAAAACCCACTTGTGACACTAAAGACGTATGTTTTAAAAATAATATTGCTCACAAAGTTGAAAAAAGCATGGTCAAAAAAGAAGAAGAGATTTTTGTATAAATTGTGATACGGGTCCCAAAAGTTAAAAACATTCTGGTAAAATAAGCCTTCTCCATCGTGTATATTCCTTGTCATAATCTCCAATCGCACGTAATTTATGCTTTATAAAATGACGAGGACAATTCGTGGTGCCATACGGAACCTTCCCACACCCTAGTGTTGATTAACTGAAAATTTTCGTAACAATTTTATAAAGCATAAATACCGTGTAAATGGGGAAAAAGAGAAATAATCATATTATATGGTACCGTACAAGATGTAAACTCCTTTATGGTTTGTTACTCTGGCGTGATTTTATTGCGTTTTCCGATCAGTTTTATAAAAATAAATAAAATAGCTGAAGTACATAATTTTTTTTCTGAGAAATAGACTTCCACTTCAATGTACCCTTCTCGTATACATTTTTGCCCAGAACCTCAAATAAATGGGCTATACATTCATTTTACTTAAATTCATTTTGTTATCTTGTTGGGATTCGTCTTGTTGGGATGACCAATTTCGACATTCGTCTTGTTGGGATTCGTCTTGTTGGGAATAATCCTTTAATTGTAACTAATACCGTATTTTTAATCGCTCGGTCGCCCACATTCACTGTCTGCCTTGAGCAAGAGTAACGGTTTCCCTAGTGATTTCCATGGTTATATATTTAAGTCTTTTTGGGGGGTTATTTTATGTAATTTTTTTTAAATTTTGATTGATAAAAAGATACATTAAAAGATTTTATTAAAATGCATGGCGCCTTTGTTAACTGAAATCTCCTTCTCCGATATTAAGCTGTATTAGCAGTTTAAAGTGGAATATTAACTTACAAAGAACATACAACATCTTTCTCTTTATCTTGTGTCACGTTAACAATCTTTTGTATTCCCTAAATGCAGAGCAAACTGAACTTTCAGTCACATATCTTTATGAAAACCCACTTGTGACACTAAAGACGTATTTTTTAAAAATAATATTGCTCACAAAGTTGAAAAAAGCATGGTCAAAAAAGAAGAAGAGATTTTTGTATAAATTGTGATACGGGTCCCAAAAGTTAAAAACATTCTGGTAAAATAAGCCTTCTCCATCGTGTATATTCCTTGTCATAATCTCCAATCGCACGTAATTTATGCTTTATAAAATTACGAGGACAATTCGCGGTGCCATACCGAACCTTCCCACACCCTAGTGTTGATTAACTGAAAATTTTCGTAACAATTTTATAAAGCATAAATACCGTGTAAATGGGGAAAAAGAGAAATAATCATATTATATGGTACCGTACAAGATGTAAACTCCTTTATGTTTTGTTACTCTGGCGTGATTTTATTGCGTTTTCCGATCAGTTTTATAAAAATAAATAAAATAGCTGAAGTACATAATTTTTTTTTCTGAGAAATAGACTTCCACTTCAATGTACCCTTCTCGTATACATTTTTGCCCAGAACCTCAAATAAATGGGCTATACATTCATTTTACTTAAATTCATTTTGTTATCTTGTTGGGATTCGTCTTGTTGGGATGACCAATTTCGACATTCGTCTTGTTGGGATTCGTCTTGTTGGGAATAATCCTTTAATTGTAACTAATATTGAGTAAATACTTACAACAAATTTTGTAATAACACACGAACGGTATTTACAAAAGATTCATCATTAAAAGACGAGACTAACCAAGCTGATCATTACTTAAATAAAGCTTTATATTTATGGGAAAAGTCTGGAAAAATAGTGATTGAATTTACCGAAGTGGGTCGAAATTACTTTGGGTCGATATTACTGGTCGGTAAGGCGGTCAGCGGGAGTCAGAAAGAGGGAATCGAACACGTATATAGACTGGTCGATTAAATGAAAACAGCATTTAGTCAAAACGAAATCGGAACAGCGCTTGTAGAAAAAGCGTTTGACTCGGTATGGCACAATGGCGTGAGATATAAACTAGCGAAAATGGGATTACCCACTAAAATTCTGAGGATCATATCATCATTTCTAACTGACCGAAAAATCAAGGTGAGGGTTAATCGCGAGGTGTCAGAGGAAGTAATACTCGAAGCGGGAACGCCACAAGAGTCGGTTCTAAGTCCGCGTCTTTTCATAATATATGTGAATGACATAGAAAAAGTAGAGAAAAACTGTGTTGAACTATCGCAGTTCTCAGACAACAAAGGCATTTGGACGGCCAGCAAGTCCCGAAACATAATTAAAAATCGTCTACAGGATACCATTCGCGATCTTGAGAGCTGGTGCGCCCTGTGGCGCATCAAACTCAATGCCGCCAAAACTCAAAAAGTTACGTTCTTCAAGAAGCAAAGGAAAAAAACAGTCCCCAGTATCGATCTCCAGTTATACGATCACAAATTAGAAGCATACAAAGAGGCCAAATTTTGGGGATTTATCCTAGATAGCAATCTCAGTCTGAACAGTCACGTAAACTCCATTACGGTTAGAGCTACTAAACGTATCAATTTTCTGCAGATGATCAGAGGTAGAAATTGGGGAGCAAACAAAGATGTGCTTTTCAAGGTCTACAAAACATTTATACGTCCGGTACTAAAATACGGTGCCATAATAACAAGTGACCTGAGCAAAACCAACATTCAGAAGATACAGAGGGTTCAAAATTATGCCCTGCGTGTGGCACTGTGCAAACCGAAATGGACACCGACAAAGGAACTTCACGAGCTAGCAAAAATAGAAACTATTGATACGCGATTAAAAGACCTACAAAACAAAACCCTCAACAGACTCCAAGATAGTGAATTAATGGTTCAGCTGAACGAACACCGATCCC
The DNA here is from genome assembly GCA_031216915.1 of Pictodentalium vernedei. Lineage (NCBI taxonomy): Eukaryota > Metazoa > Mollusca > Scaphopoda > Dentaliida > Dentaliidae > Pictodentalium > Pictodentalium vernedei. The sequence continues at coordinate 279,575,858 of CM062292.1, forward strand.
TTAACAGAAAAACAAAATAAGTTTCCAAAAAATTAAAAAAAATTAAAAAAAAAAAAATTATACAACATAACTAAATTGCGTGGAGTCAGTCAGTGGGGATTGCCTCGCTACTCATTGAGAACTTTAGGATAGAGTCTGTGAGGACTGCCTCGCAACTCTGCTGAAGCGCGATTGAAATGCGTTTAATAAGATCTATATAACAAAACCCTCCACCTACCCCAGGATAGTGAATCAATGGTGAAGCTGAACGAACACCGGACCCTTAACAGAAAAGCAAAATAAGCCACAGTAAATTAAAATTACTCAATAGAATTAAACTGCGTGGAGTCAGTGAGGATTGCCTCGCTACTCATTGAGATCTTTAGGATTGAGTCTGTGAGGATTGCCTCGCAACTCTGCGTGTGGGGAGTGGGCTCCGAAGAAACCCACCCTCACCCCATCCATAGCAACAATCACACAACAGTCACAATATACAATTGCGGATACCTATCTTTCTCTCTACCTATAACTTTTCTAATTGAACATTCTCAAATTTTCTTGCAACACTCTTATCAAGAAGGCGCATGGAAATGGTAGACACAGCGTAGGAGGATTTGGTGCAACCTACCTTTCTGCAACATACACAAGAAACAACCAAACAGCAGGCAAGGATTGAAACAAGCTTGTCTGGCTGGGGACGAGTGTACATTTTATATAAATAAGCATTTGAATAAAGATTTAACAGCCTTTTTAAGGGCTTGAGGGTGTGTGTTTGTGAGAGGGTGTGTGTTTTTTTTTTGGGGGGGGGGGGAGGGGGTGGTTTTTTTGTTTTCTTGTATTTTTTTTTTTTTTTTTTTTTTGGGGGGGGGGGTCATTTGGAATTCCCAAAGTATAACCAGATACCTCATAATCACATACGGCATCCTATCTCCCAGAAGGCTTGATGGATGACTCCCGGTTTTTCAAAACTAAACTGTTGGACCTTTCTCCACTCCTTTTTTGTAACCGCTATGGTCACATACCGGGGCCGCTACCAAACCGGCGTTGCTGTTTGGTTTTCTTTTCTCTTCCCCACTTAAATTTGCCATCGCACGACATTATATTCTGGCTCGCCACCATGGTGGGACTCAAACCTCTACCACCGCCGAGCTAGAACCGAATAGAGCCCACTCTCCAATAGTCTTAATGGCGTTGAGGGATTGAGTATTGACAGTCTTTGAGTATTGACAATCTATCACTCCAACATAAACTGCCGGGAATTCTAACCGCGTGCATACCCCCTCAGGCCCCATTTGAGGCAATAGGAAAACTAGGCCTGTGTGATCCAAGTGAAATAAAATAAGGTTAACCGGGTCGCAAGGGATTTGTAAATCTCATGTCGTCCCTGCGCGCCTTCGGCGCGCTAAAATCTTTCATTCATTCATTCGAAATGGCATATCACCATGGCTAACGTTCAAGTAAATGCCCGATTACTTCCAAATGGTAGAGGAGGTAGACATCTTATTTTTGGAGGCTACAAATACAGCGTAAAGACCCGCAGGAATGACCGCACCCACTGACGTTGATGCGAGAAGAACTGCTGTGCCACAACCAACACCATGAACGACACGATTATCACTTCGGTAGACACACACAATCACCCATCTGAGATCGCCCAGATAGCAGCAGATGCGTCCCAAAGCGAACTAAAGGCAATGGTTAAGATTGATTCCAAACCTGTCGCATCAATATATCAAGAGGAGATTGCAAGTAGGTTTTCATTCCGCCTTTTATATATATTTCGACTCAATTCAATTCAAACTTTTTTTTCTGAACAAAATATTATTTATGATTTTAAAGATATTTTAATGATTTTTTTTTTATTTTCAGAACTCCGAACTGACGAAACTCATTCTGCTGTCCTGGAGAAAATTCCAACTTTCTACAGCATCAAGACAGCTCTCTACAGTTCCCGTGCCAAAACTTTGCCAAAGTTACCGAAACAACGATCCACTCTGTGTCTCCCAGTATCGTACACAAAGACATCGACAGGAGAAAACTTCATACTTGCCGATGATGGCGACACCAACCGCATTATCATCTTCTCAACTGACTCCAATCTTCAGCATCTGGCTTCAGCTGACTGAAGGTATGTTTCTTCCATTATGGACAAGCGGTATGGAAGAAAGCTCAGCGCTGCCACCTCCAAAATGCTGACGACGATACAGCCCATTCAAACGTAGGTACACTACGCCATTTCTTGATCAAAATCAATAGCGGGTGTGCCCACCCGGGCTTCAGTCGCTGCTCTAACTCTCCTTACCAAATGACCCCATCAGGTTGTTTATGGTCCTTTGTGGGATGTTATTCCACTCCTGAAGAAGGGCCTGTGTGAGATGAGCGACGTTGTTTGGGACGTTGACGCGCTTCTCGACCCTCCTGTCCAGCTCGTCCCACAAATTCTCGATCGGGGATAAATCTGGACTGTAGGGTGGCCATACGAACACTAAGACATTATTTTGGTTGAGGAAGTCACAGCAAACCTTAGCAACGTGCGGCCTCGCATATCCTGCTGCAACGTAAGATTTCACGCATGGATAAGTGGAAGGACGTGAGTCATGAGGACCTGATCCCGATATCTTACGGCTGTAAGATTGCCCTGGATGACCACGAGAGATGTTTTCACGCCATGAAAAATCCCCCCTCCCCCAAACCATAACAGACCCTCCCCTGAATCTGTCATTTTCCTTAACGTGCGCGTCAGAATATCGCTCACCTTGACGCCGATAGCAACGTTGACGTCCACCTGACCAGTAAACCGTGAGCCGAGACCCGTCAGTGAATAACACACGTCTCCAGTGGGCCAAGTGGAACCGATTTGGTGCATGTGCGCTCGCAGCCAATGCAATCGTGTTGACGTCGCCTGAGTGTAAGTTTCGGACCAACGTAGGAATATCGTGGCCTTAAATTGAACTCCCGTGGCGACGTAACGCGCGGACGTCCGTTCCTGGGATTTTCGGCTAATCTTCCTGTGGCCCTGAGACGCCCAACTAAGAGAGGTATCGTTGACTCATGGACCCCAAATTGCTGGGCGACGAGACGTTTCGATTGGCCCTGCATAATTAGAGCAATAGCCCTACCCCTATCAACTTCGGACATTCGCGGCATTTTGTTTTTCAATCGAGTTGAAATGAAATGTTGTGCAATCAATGTGTATTGCTCAAAACTTCGATTTTGTATGGTTTTCAAGCCCATAGTACGCGTGAGTACTCCCTATGCACGCTTTGTCGAAAAAATTGTTGAAAGCATGCAGCGTCGCACGTGGTCATGGTTGACTGAATTGTAACCAAAGACTCTTTAGACAGTATACTGAGGTAGCTATGTGTCAAATATTACTGCATTTGGTCCTCGGATAAAAAAATATATATTACCAAAACTGAATTTACGTTTCTTTTTTTCCGTCAGTATATATTATGTGCCAGTCTTGGGATGAATTAAAAAATATTGTTTTGAAAAGGCTTGGGCTTTTGAAAAACACGCTCTTAATTCAAAAATCCCTCACTGAAATAAATTGAAACAGTGAGAATTCAGTGGGTCAATGACATGAATAGCCCGATTGTGACTAGCCAAGCAAATGCCGGCACAGGGACGAATTTGTAAATAAATTCAATTTCCCTTTCCTTTTGAATGCTAAAACAAAGCGGAAATGAAATATTTATTTTATGTGAAAACAAACAGTGTGCAAATGTTATTTAGAGGGCGATTCTGGGGAATTTTATGTGGTTCAGAGTGGGGCGGGGGTGGGGGGGGGGTGCTCCGGCCCACCCAAAGTTTTGTCGGAAATCTTTTAATAAAGGTTCTGTCGCATTTGTTTTTCCTTAAGTAATAGCCCACTCCAGCCATTGTAAGACGCTAAAAAGATTGCCGAGAGACACCTTTAAATAATCATTTTAATTTTTTATACAAACAGTTGGGAGTTAAATCATTTCACTCTCTTTTGACACCATCCTCCACTTTGTATTGTAACATTGCGTGGGAAAATATATGGTCTTTACCGTCCTGTCGTACCACCGGAACTTGAAAGCTATCTACGTCAGTGCACGCCGCCCATCTAGCTGTAGGTTAACGTCAGTCCCAAAAGTATATACCATGTCCGCTCGTGTGTAAATAAGCTGGGGGTTCCCCCACCCCCTCCCCCAATATTTTTTTTCTATCTGGTCATTTTTGTCTGGGTAGTAGTCTTAGATATCAATTCGCTCTTGCGAGTAATCATGTATTTTTTACGACACTGGATTTGATACTTGTCTTTTTGTCCGTCATACACACATTTATCAATGGGTTAATTTAAAAAGAACCAACAATTGAAAATGCCAATTACCACGAGACTGGAGTGATTGGATTAAGGTAATCTCCCAGATGGATTATAAGTTATTATAAAATACTAATTTCACGGACACAAACCGTGAAAACTGTCAGCAAGAAATTCAAACAAATCACCAAACTGATCACCAGTCAGATAGTAAATAGAAACAAACTATAACAACATTATTACCTAATGCTGGCCACTGGTAATTAATAGAAGGCTGCCGGCAAAGTGAGACTAACCCGATTTCAGCTCACTGATACAAACAATACTAAAATTCGTTACCAAGTTAACAATAAACAGATTTGTGGTACCATAGTAGTTACCCATAACTATTACAAAATATAAGGTATAAAACTGACTCCAACAAGTTCAGTACAAATCCGCCTCTCACACTGGACACAGCCTGAAGTCTTAGTCGAGACCTATATTTTCTTGTTTTGCACAGTTGACTGAAAACCAAACAAAAAACCCCAAAATGGTGAGTTTATTTAGAATTTCTAAATATTTTTGGCTCTTTGCATTTTCCTTCGTTTTATTTGATACAGCCCTAAATCAGGGGAGTAGCGAGGGAAGGTTTAGGGACATGTTCGTCTAGATTGTAGTTGGGGCATTTTTGTCTGTGTTGGAGTCTTAAATGGATATCAGTTCGCTTTTGCTGATAAGATAGTTCAGCGATCTGAATTCAGAGGCTTCGAGACTAGGTTTGATACAGGGCTTATGTAACACAGTCGATTATACAAATCGATATCTGTAATACATGATTCGGGATGTTGTGGGTCCCAGCACGACTAATTTGGAGTTTAGAACGTGTTTATTAAATAAATAAGAAGTCGAGTCACGAATACTGTATGTTTATTTTATTTATCCACCAATAAAAGATGTCTTGAGTTTTTAACTTTTATATTGACTGACAAATATTCCAACTATATCATGATTGTCATCAATGCAAAACTTCGACGAAGCTTGTTGACGTAGTTGGAATATTTTATCAATCTGGACTTGAATCTTCACAGTTGGGACAAATCAAGTTTACCTCTAACGGCCGTCTTCGCGACGCCCATTGCCACAACTGCAGTCTGTTTTTAGCTGAAAAACAAAACTAAATAAAGCATTTGATGTCATGGGCTCTGGGTGAGATTAAATAAATAAAAAATGATAATAGAATTTCAGAACATTTGTGCATCATATAGCGTTGGGTGTTTTAATTGTTTTATTATATAATGGTTCATCTATTTCCATAGATATCTTTGGCAATAACACATTCGCTCATGATTTTTTACATATGTTTTTTTGTGATTTGTCATCACCTCGATAAAGCAACCAACACCATGTCGAACAGTGGGGTTTGGGAATCCCCTCTCATCATAATGAAAAAATCGAAATGCTATAATGTATATGAAGTGATAACTGACGATTTTTGTTTGAGCAAAACTTGGACAAAACTCCAGATTCTTCGTATTATTTATTTATTTATTTATTTGTGTTTAGGGTCACATATTTCTGCACAATGGCTAATCATGACCGCGACAGTTTTACGGGTGGAAGAAGCCGGAGTACACGGAGAGAACCACCGAGCAACAGCGAGCAACTGTCAGCTCCCCAACATACTAACTCCACACAAACAGGGTTAGCATTGGTTGAAGGAAAGTGCACCATCGACGTGCACCACGCCTTAGTACACAACGCCACCGTGCCCCCACGTGGGCAATGGGGGTGAAGTGTCTTGCCCAAGGACACAACGCGGTTGCCGCAGGTGGGATTCGAACCGAGGACCTCTCGGCTTGCAGCCTGCACCTCTACCTACTGAGCCACCGCGCCCCCTTTTCTTCGTATACAAATTACTATATGGTGTATAAGGCTATAATGATAAACCATATTTTACCATGTGCTTTTTGAAGGATCGTAACGCTAGAGGTTGTTGGTTCGAGGTGTGTGCCCACCTGAACTTCCAAATGTACCCCAACCCCTGGCTGCCGAAAATACAACTTTTGAGAAAACCATTTGATCCCCACCTTGAATGAGAACTTTGCACTGCTACCTGTGAATTTACAAGAGCTGAAGAATACCATTTGCACTCTCTCCCCTTGTCTTCGAACTATACGACAATGACTTTTGGGTTCTAGGGTGGGAAATCGTTTCTTTAGTGCAACAGGGCGCTATCTGCAATGCTAAAGCGTAGCAGATGGCACCCTGTGGCGCTCAAGGGACGAAATATTGTTAGAAAGTCTCATTAAAATTGTCTTTAACCCTGTGAACTCGTAAAGACCGATTTTTCGGTCCAAGGCACAATTTTGTCCTATTTTTGTCTTATTATAAGAGGTCTATACACGGAGCATTGATGATAAAAAAAATTGACTGAGTCTGCAGCCAAACGGCTGCAGACTGCATTTATTATTTTTATCCTCTCTGTATATGATATTGGACTGACCAGTCCTACTATAAGTGTGCACAAAGGCGATACATTTCCAGGAAACGAGGGTTCAAAGGGTTAAGAAACGGTCACAGCCACAGATAAAACGCCATACAAAATCTATTACCATATGGCTTGAACTTTCTAACTGTTGGTTGTTTGAGGCTTAAAATTTCTAACTATTGCAAATTTTGGCCGGGATTGGGGGAGACACCATAAAACCCCTGTCGCCACACCCCTGGTGTCTTGGGACAATAGCATGATTTACTTTTGTGTATCACATATAGTACATTTTTTTATAAGGGTTCCAACAAAATGCCGAGTGGACTAGTCCCAGTGGCTTGTCTTCCCGATTACACGCCTCTATTGTAGCTCAGCAATGATTCTGGTGCAATTGCAACCCTTTTCCAATGCTATATCCAGACAAAATGTTCGTGGAGTACCGGTATAGTCATATTTCATGTGGGTATAATGTCCACAAATGATTGTACGAAGTTTATCTACAATTGTAACAAATAAATTTTAGAAACCGAAAACTCACTGAAATTTGAAATGTGAGGTTGAATTCATATTGTAACGACAAAAGGTATTCTTTTCTCAACCCATGCATGATAACATTTGAATCATGATACGTGAACATGTAAAACTGAAAAATCATTCGCCTTTGAATACTAGGATATAAATTTAAACAAAAAGAAATTGTCCATTTGCTCAAACCTAAAATAAGCTGTATTCAGAGAACACGATGTTTGAATAAACAGATATATTGATATAAATCAGGCGCGTAGCCAGGAATAAAAAATAAGGGGTATCTTGGGCAGTTTTTTTTTTGCGGGGGGGCGCAAAGATCATATATTTGAAAGGTCGTTGCGTGGGATTTCGGGGTCCTCCCATAGTCCAGAGGGCATAGTTAGGACTAGCCCCTCCGCCCGTAGACAATTTTGCAACATTTAGTGCCCTCAGAGCGAATCTGTGTCATTCGTAGAACCTATATTGGAGACCATTTTGGGGCTCTCCGTTGTGTGAAAGTTGCATTGGGCCAATGTGTTGAGGGGCAAGCGAAAATTTTTAGGGGGGGGGGGGGTGGGGTGAAAACACTCCCCCTTCTGTCTGACAGAAAGTGGACATAAATAGTGTTTCATAGAGCTTTATTACACGCCTATTACTTTTTCTTCAGTTCCATATTTATAAATCCGTACGGAACGCGAGTTCTATACAGATTTCCGTTGCCGGACTGTTTTTTCCACATGACGCCATTGATCCATCAAAAGACTTAAATTCCGCCCATTTTCGTAATCGGCCAATCGAAACGACACATCTTGACCGAGATCAATTCGGAAGCTGTGGTGACAGCCGATACAAAGTATGACAATTTGAATTTTTGTTCAAATCCACTAAAATAAACGAAATAAAACTTATTCTGTAAAAGGGAAGTGATTCTATAACACTCAAGTTCTGACTTTGAAACTCGGTGAGAGATTCCTACGAAATGATTTTGAGGGTTGGAATTATCAACAGAAGAAAATGGGATGGAAATTAACATGTGGTATTCCTACAACCTATTTTACCAAATAATTCTCCAACAGGCGGCTTTATATGGAGAATTGGCGAATCGCTCCTCTGGCCAGACTGGGCTTCCATGAACTCGACTTCGGGCCAGGAAGAATGTTCGTTAGGTCAACAGTTACTGTCAGATACCAACACACATCAAGTTTTCGACTTTAAACTGACTTCAGTGAGCCCTGAAAAACTGTGCTCCCATTAAAAGAGGCGTGTAACATCCTCCCCTACTATCAGAAAACAGGCTTGTGTGTGTCTTGCTTATAGGTAATGAAGCTCACTTTCCTCTTTCTGGGGTATTTCTCGGGGTAATATTGCTTGAATTGTATGTATATGGTACAAACTCTCTCTCTCTCTCTCTCTCTCTCTCTCTCTCTCTCTCTCTCTCTCTCTCTCTCTCTCTCTCTCTCTCTCTCTATACCTTTCTGCCTTTCTCTCTCTCTCAAAATATTTGCTAACAGTCAAGATAAGTACGTGGGGTGTGGAGTATCGATAAAACATTCGTGAAGTGCTGAGGTTTCAGTGAGATAAAAACTCAAATTTCGTGAAAAAGAAAAAGAGACAAGTAAAGTTTCAGTTAATCCACCCTCCACCTTTTGTATGTACAGATGTACTTTGATATTGGCGCATTTCATTTCTAAACACATTATCCTCTCTTTCAGCGTGAATGTATTTCTATCCACGTTGGACAAGCTGGAGTGCAGATTGGGAATGCATGTTGGGAGTTATACTGCTTAGAACACGGAATTCAGCCAGATGGTCAAATGCCGTCAGACAAGACAATTGGAGGAGGTGACGATTCGTTCAACACTTTCTTCAGCGAGACCGGAGCTGGAAAGCATGTTCCAAGGGCTGTCTTCGTTGACTTGGAACCAACTGTAGTCGGTGAGTTACTTTCTTAGAAATTATCGGTTTTGACTGTTTTATTTGAGAACCGCATCAGATAGAGATTAAAAGCATTAATCCTTTGTAGACAGACGTGCATAGTTTGTTGCGCAAAGGAAAATGGGATGGTCGATTATCAAGAAAAACACAAAGAACTACAAGTAGTTAACCCTTTCCCCAACGGGACGGTAAAAACCGACCAGCGCTGTTCACAAAAATCACCATCCAATTTTCATTATTTTTTCATTTTTTGTCTCAAAAACATAGCTTCTGTTTTTGACGAATTCAGTTTTCATTATTTTTTCATTTTTTTTTTGTCTCCGAAACATAGGTCATTGGAACGAGCTCAACGCTTATAAGCTATGTTTTTGACGCAGAAATGAAAATAAATAGTTATTCAAGAATTTGTTTGCATGTGTCGTCTGCTTTCGTGTGAGCTAAAGAGTTAACACTCGTAAGTGTAAAATCAGGTATATTTGCCACTAATTCTGTACAGAGATTGGCAGTTTGGAATTTTGTGAAGAGGAAGAGATGTTTAACTAAGTAGTTGTTTCTAGCCAACTGTTGTCTTAATAGACAGACGACACTAATTAGAAACATCTACTAGACCACAATTCTTTATGTTCAGGAAAGTAATTGGGTGGGAGGTTTTGGGCTTCTACGAGTTCAGGAACATCAGAAAGACATTCTTTTACATTTGTAAATCATTACTAAACCTGCCTGAAAATACAAAATGGATTCGTCCAATGGCTGCAGTTAATATTGGATTCGACGATTTTATTCTTGTCATTCCTTGAGCTCAGGTTTTACTTATAAAGGGTGAGTGATATAGCCGGGGGGGGAGGGGCTTGTCCGTGCAAAATCCCGATGGGCCTCCTACAAATCCTGCATTGTACTAACTTTCTGTATGACGCGGAAACTGAAGAAATTACAGATGATGTACTGGGATCGCGGTGGCTCAGTGGTTACGGCATTGAACTTCAAACCGAGAGATCCACGGTTCGATCCCCGCTTGGGGTAACTGCGTTGTGTCCTTGGGTAAGGCAAGTAATCCCGATTGCCCACGTGGGGGCACGGTGGCACTGTGTACTAAGACGTACTGCGCGTAGATGGTGCACTTGTCTTCAGCCAATGCTAACCTTGGTTGTGTGAAGTTAGTACGTTGGGGAGCCTAACAGTTGCACGCCGTTGCTCGGTGGTTCTCTCCCGCTACTCCGGCTTCCACCAGCCATAAAACTGTTCGACACGAGGCGACCTTGGTTGTCGAAAATGTTGTTAAACTCCAATAAATAAATAAATAAATGACGTACCAGGATAGGTAGAAATTGACATTTTTCCAGCCTAAAAATGTCTCCACATGGTGCCATTTAGGGCATATTTTTCAAAAATGTCTTCCAAGGAAGCCCAGTCCTGGGACTCCCTCGAAGACATTTTTAAAAAAGAAAAGTATACTAACCCTTATTCCAGCTGTACCAACGCGAGCGGGATACCACCTCCACACCTTTCCCCAACTCAAGACTTCAAGGCTCGGGATATGCTTTTGGCATAAAAATGCTTTCAACTCCCATAAGATTGCCCGCTCCCACCCCAATATAGATACCTGTCTACGCACCCGCGAAAGGTAAAGGCATATAGGCCTCGATTTGTACGTGATCTGTTCTGCCGATTGTCCGCTCAATAAATGTTTATTTTGTTATAAGAAGCAGGAAATCCTCGGCACATAAATCATATATCCTCATCAAATTGTATGATTATTCTATGGCTCACAACAGTTTATTCATTCAGAAAAAAACTGAATTAGCATTTTTGGAAAACGAATCCTCAAAGTCCTTTTTTGAAAACAATAAAACTAGTCTGCAGAAATTGTATACCAATGATCGTTTCGATCGTCTCAAAAGAAAAGAGGCGACCGATTAAATTTCGTTCGCCTGCACTACGAAACTTCTGGTAAATAATGGGAATGCTCTCTCAAATTGCACACAAGAGTCATTTTGTAACTCTTCCAGAACCATGATTTGAAGTTGTCGTATGGGTGGACACTCAACTTTGAGGGTGTTTTAGTGGCCACAAACTTTTCACGCTGTGTAACTGATTGGATCTATTCCTTCTTAAACGTTTGAACCCGGGAGGCCGCATTTCCGGCCTAGGACCATGCTACTTCCTAATTTCATTACGCAGGATGGCTGCTATGTGCATGTGTGGGGAAGACCAATCAATACTTTCAACGTGCAGCCCCAAGGCTGCACGTTGAAAATATTAATTGGTCTACCCCAAATAATGAGTATGGACTTTTCCAACTGCTGCCTTTGAACTGACATGGAAGAAACCATCAGGGTTCAAAGGGTTAAACGTTTTAGTAGACTGCGAATTGTTCCATCTCCCCTGATTCGATGGACCGAGAGATGCAGATTTTCTATAGGATGCTTTTCGCCAGCTGTCATTTAAAAAATATAATTTCCTGTTTTAGTGTCGTAGTGGGCTCCAGTTCATCCTATGATGGAATGTATGGGGTCTTGGTATGAAGCTATTCCTCACTGAGTTGTCTACAATTTGCTAGTTACCAAATTAAAACTTCTGCGATGTCGTTACTGCTTCGTCGAAGGCATTCTTTGATGATATAGCTGGAATATTGTAGACAGTAGTCTGTTATTCTGATATTCGGTATATAAACTCGCCACACAAATGAAACTTGAATACCTCACACGCACACTTGCAACTCATGGTTGCCGGGTAGAGTAACTGTTGCATGATCTACAAATGTGCTTGTTTGATCCTTAAGTTTTTACTGTTCTAGCAAAAGAGACATGAACGTGTGTTCTCTCGCAACAAAGTTCTCAGGCCACCATTCTAATTCTTTTCGGAATTCGACTGGCAGCCTGGGAGTTTGATATTAAGTCGCCACACAAATGTAACTTGAATACCCCACACGCACACTTGCCAATAATGGTCAGCGGGTCGAGTACGTGTTGCATGAGCTACAATTGTGCTTCTTAGATCCTTAAGTTTTTACTGTTATAGCAAAAGAGACATGAGCGTGTTTTCACTCGCAACCAAGTTCTCATGCACCGGCCTAATTCTTTTCGGAATTCGACTGGCAGCCTGAGAGTTTAATTCATAACGGGGTCGAATATTAAATCTCCTTGTGCATACTGTAAATAAGTATAGTATTAAAATTCAATCTATTTGTTTTTTGTTGACTTGAATGACTTTCTGCATTTATTACAGAACAACCTTACAAACAAATCCTAGACCTGCCCAGATTTCCTGTCAACTAATCGACATCTTTTCATTTTTTTGCAGATGAAGTTAGAACCGGCACATATCGTCAGTTGTTTCACCCAGAACAGCTCATCACCGGTAAGGAAGATGCTGCTAACAACTATGCTCGTGGTCACTACACCATCGGTAAAGAAATTGTTGATCTTGTACTTGATAGAATCAGAAAGCTGTCCGACCAATGTACAGGTCTCCAGGGATTCCTTATATTCCACAGTTTTGGTGGTGGTACCGGATCGGGATTCTCATCACTCCTCATGGAACGTCTAAGCGTTGACTATGGAAAGAAGTCAAAACTTGAGTTTGCCATCTATCCTGCACCTCAAGTATCCACGGCCGTTGTTGAGCCATATAACTCAATTCTGACAACACACACCACGCTTGAGCACTCAGATTGTGCTTTCATGGTCGATAATGAGGCCATTTACGATATATGTCGTCGAAACTTGGACATCGAGAGACCAACCTACACCAACTTGAATCGTCTGGTTGGTCAGATCGTCAGCTCCATAACAGCGTCTTTGAGATTCGATGGTGCTTTGAATGTTGATCTCACAGAGTTCCAAACTAATTTAGTACCTTATCCACGAATCCATTTCCCTCTCGCTACCTATGCACCTGTCATCTCTGCTGAAAAGGCGTATCATGAACAACTTTCTGTATCCGAAATTACAAACGCTTGCTTCGAACCAGCCAATCAGATGGTAAAGTGTGATCCACGTCATGGAAAGTACATGGCATGTTGCATGTTATACAGAGGAGATGTTGTGCCAAAAGATGTCAATGCTGCGATTGCCACTATAAAAACAAAGAGAACCATCCAGTTCGTTGACTGGTGTCCAACTGGATTCAAAGTAGGAATCAACTACCAACCCCCTACAGTTGTACCAGGAGGAGACCTTGCTAAGGTTCAACGCGCCGTGTGTATGTTGAGCAACACAACAGCGATAGCGGAAGCTTGGGCTCGATTAGACCACAAGTTCGATTTGATGTACGCCAAGCGTGCTTTCGTGCACTGGTACGTCGGAGAAGGTATGGAGGAAGGAGAATTCTCAGAGGCCCGAGAGGATCTGGCGGCTCTTGAAAAGGATTATGAAGAGGTGGGTGTGGATTCAGTTGATGGCGAGGAAGAAGAGGGTGGTGAAGAATATTAAAACACAGTGTTACAATTTACTTAGGATTTTTGTGTTCATAATCTTGGCAATTACAGGTCAGGATGATTTAAGGCATCATAACTGAATCAATGCATTCTATTTGGCTGCAGAATTCACCATGGTGTGGACAGAGACATGGTTAGATGGTCTTGGTTTAGGGGATCTTCCCCTTCGAATTTTCATTACATAACATGGCCACATGGTTGAGTTTTGACGTTTAAAACCCTACGTTGTACAGTTTTTGGGAGTCATTTTGCTGCCTTGAACAAGGATTGTAAAGGTAATGCTCCCTCACCCCCGATTACAAAAGGTAGTTGCCTATACTCTTCTTGTTTGTTCCATATTCATTTGGTATGAATGTTTAAGTCTGAGGAGAAATTGATATCTATTTAATACCACATCTGAAGGTACTTACGGGCTTGGCATCAAATACGCGAATATATATGAAATGCAGTTTAACCCTTCCCCTAATAGGAAGAGCAAATGATACTTCATAAAAAAATTCTTGAATAAGTAAAAAGTTTCATTTTTTGTCTCAAAAACATAACTTATCACCTTTATTGGAACGAGCGTGTTCCAGTGAGGGGGCTATAAGCAATGTTTTTGAGACAAAAAATGAAAATATAATAAAATTTAAATGGCGATTTTTCATCGCTGGTCTTTTTTTCCTCGTTACGGTGGGTAAAGGGTTAAGCGACTGTATTAGAAAATAAAATATTAACCCTTTGAACTCCAGAGGCCGTTTTTCCGGCCAGGTCACACGCTACGCTATGTCATAATGTCATTAAGGGGGATGACTGCAATGTAAATATGTGGTGTAGACCAATCAAAATTTTCAACGTGCAGCCCTAAGGCTGCACGTTGAAAATATTAATTGATCTACATCCAAATAATAAATATGGACTTTTCCTGTTTCTACCATGGAACTGACATGGAAGATACCACCAGGGTTCAAAGGGTTAAAATAATTTTTTGAAAATCTCAAACGAACGACCCTATTTTTCTATTGCATGCAACCTTAACCAAACCATTTTTGTTTCGCCTAAGATACGAAGTATCTCTGGAGCTTTTGGCCACTATGCGACATTACCTATATGATGGTCTCTCCTCGCTTCTCTGGGGAAACAGCAAACAACTTAATGTACATTTCAATTGCTCACAGAGCTCCTTGTCGGAGTTAGAAGGCTAGAAGTCGAAAATGGTTATACATCTTTCCTTCTGATTTATCAGGAGTACAGAAAATATGTTAAGGACAGTTAAGGACGTTTGTTTTGTGATCGAAGTTACTTAAGATGAATCACATAGTCTGTATTTGCATTACTGGTTATTATAATGGTGTGTATTTCGAAATTTCGAATCAATACCTTTACTCTAATAAATGTTCGTATAAAATTGATTTTGGATTTATTCAAATAACTTCCTACCATCCGGATATTTCGCGCTTGCAACAGATCAGTCCTGTCCTGGAGGTTTACCCGTCAAGATCAGTAAATCCGCCCAGAATATCTTCATGAATGTCACCAATATGCAGGGCTGCGTAGAATCTAAACAAGCATGTTTTGAGGACAAGAGGCTCCAGGGGTCTGAAGTACCCATCTGACAAAAGACCCATTGATTCTTCACAAAGAAAATTAAGAATATTTTTTTTAAATAATCAGGGCTCATTGTCTCGAGGACGAAGTTAGTTCATGGACTTTCAATGACTCTATCAAGCCATGTTCAAAAACCTTGTCGTCAGACAATTTTTAATACTATTCCTCCTTAGTTTTATATGATTTTGATTAAACGTATGATTAAGAACATTGATATAAGTTAACTTGAAGGATGTTTTCGATCTTAAATCAAAAATAGATACAGAAGTTTGCAACAAAAAGGTATATTTACAAGACATATAAAATATCTGATAGAGCACTGAAGTAGATTATGTCCCAATAAGACTAAACTCCTCGCCCTCTGATTGACGAGAGCTCGCGTTGTTTTTTCTATGTTTACGGCTCCAGCAGCAGACGTTACCATTTGACGTCATCGCTCGAATTATATGAAACGATTTTATCCGTTTCGAACTTTATTTCCTCAACGGAGTGATCTACAAACAGCTTCATTTTGTTTTAGATTTTTGACACGTGCAGCAGGCCATGTTCCGTGTTGTTCAAATTACAAATCAGTTTACGATTGTAACTAAGTTGGAATGACCTTGACTTTATCAGATTTATTGTTTATTTCTCTGGGGTACACGAGAGGTTTATTTTCAAACTTGTTATCGTTTAAAGTTGCCCTGTTTATTTCATGATATTGGTTCTGGGCTGTGGGTAGGGTCTTATTGGAATAAAAACGTTATTTTGGTGAATTGATGGCATCATGGTCTGAGGCTTACGGTCTCAAACATCAGATCATGGTACCGTAAAGTCATCACACTAACTTATAATATTTTGCAAATTTCTTTATTTTTTATGAATGTTTCAGAGTTTTAAATTCTATTTCACAGCATTGAGTGCTGTGAAACATAACTTAAAACTTTGAAGCATTTTTACAAATCAATGATTTGAAAGGCCAGTGAACAAATTTCAAGTACTCAAGAATGCACTGAATACACAATTTTAAGTTCAAGGACATTCAATGTTTCAAAGGATCATACTGAGCCCTGGTCGCGAAGGTGACATGATCTGACTGTGATGTCTCTAGTCACGACTGATCAAATAATATTCCAACTACATCATGATGATGTTATTGGAATATTAATCGATCAGGATTATAGTTTAAAAAAATTCAAGACTGCTTGGAAATTTATATGTGGAAAAATAAAATAAGCATGTGGTAGTCGTGACGTAACATCATATTTAATTAACTGGTGGAGTGCTAAATTATTTTTGGTAGTCAACATTTTCTCTCTTCTCTTTGCCTTGTTACAATTTATGGAGAATGCCGAGAGGCACTCTCCCATAAATTGTTACAAGGCAAATCCACACAGACTTAATAATTTCGCTTGAAAGATAATATGAAGCACATCCACAGAGTATGAAACCTGCGGCACCTGCACTTCAGAATAAAGCCCAAATATGGGCTTCCAGCACTCTACCAGTTAACGCGCACCGTATTCCGAATTGTGCGAATCGGGCACTACAGGCCTCCCTCCATTTATATGACAGACTGTGTGTGTGTGACATAAGTCCAAGCATCAAATCTAGTCCCGAAAGACAGTACCTGACTAACAGCAAGAGCGAATCGCGCTATCTAAGACTCAACAGAGACGAAAATGTCCATAATGGAAAAAAATGTTGGAGGAGGTGTCACATTCCCCCCTCTCTTGGCGGAGCCCTATAATCCACAAAGACTATCATAAAACATGTACAACTGAAGTTAATATGGTCTATACTGTTTCAAACTAGTTGTATAGCACGGATCTGCTTTCCTGAGCGTTAACCTACAGTATATTTTTGCCTCGATTTGTGAGGAGCAGCATTTGACATCAGTCAAAAAACACTGATAGAAGACAAAGCAATCAAAATAGTAGAATAAATTGTGTCTATCATATACGCGATAGTACTAAACTGGATGCATGATGTATCCCTTAGCTCTTAGTGTTCAATCACACATTACGATTTTAGACTACACATAGGATGAATTGGGATCGTCCCGAGCCTGCTTGTCAAGATGAAACTTCAGGAACGAACAAGCACAATTGCTGTTCATTGATCGCCGGGTTGGCTAGCCTGTGGTTCATGAACAGCAAAATCTTGTTTGATCCTAAAGTTGCCTGCTTGTTTTTTGGGGGGTTCTACCGTTGCTACTTTAGTAGCATGGGTACTACACAGTTGTTTTAAACATTCCATTCATACGCCAATTCAAGTGGCTGGTTTCATTCTAAGCGCGAGTCGAGGGAAAGCGAAGTTGACTACAAGACGTGAGCAGCGTCATGTAAACGGTAACACTACAGTTTATATATACGGGTGGAGGCTCTAAACCGCTAACATGGCATTTTGAATTGCTTCCACCTACTGTCATGCAGGGGCTTTGTTTTGAAAACTGAGTACCAATTTGATTTTATTTATTTATTTATTAAGGTTTAACGATATGCACTTTCGTCAGCCAGGGTCAGCTTGTGTCGGACAGTTTTACGGGTGGGGGTAGCCGGAGAAAGCATCGAACCTCGATGAGAAACCTTCAGCACCCTTAACGTACTAACTTTGCAAAAGCGAGGTTGGCGATGGTTGAAGGCAAGAGCACCATCGATGTGCGGTACGCCTTAGAACTCAGCGCCACCGTTCCGCCAACGTGGGGAATCGGGATTAAGCGCCTGTCCAAGGATACAGCGCAATTACCGCTGGCCAGAATCGAACCGGGGACCTTTCAATGCTGTCACCACTGAGCCATCGTGCTCCAGTTTTATTGCATTACTTTTAAAAGCACCAATACCTTCTCAAAAAGTGCGGAGGCTAAACAGTCCAGTGTAAACGCTTAAATATCTCCAAACCAACCCCGCAATTGACGACATGTGTTATATCACTGACTCGATAATCCCATTTTACCCTAACAGTGTATCGCCCAAAACATGACTCCCTATTCGAACGAGCTCGTTCAAGTAAGGAGGGGTGGCACACTATATCTTGAACGAAAGCATTTTTTAAAAAGTTATAAAAGAGAAGATGTTAATGCTATTGTACCTTTTAATCTTGGATTTTGGGTTATTCTGTTTGTAATTCCGCCCTGCTGTAAAACAATGGCATTACGTTATCAGGCTGACTCAAATTTTTAGTCAGCATGATAACATAATGTTATTTTTGAGTCCAGAATGTTCCCCTATGATATTTTTAGACAGAAATAGGCACGGAAAAAGAGTGGCTTAAAATCCCTTTCTCACTCGACGCTACGCGATCTTTGCATAAATTTAAGCGTGACGAGTAATGAATGACAGATTTTCCTTTCACTTAGAAATGTCGACACATTAAGCTGTCTCTAATATGAGCTTTGCTGTTGAACAAAGACAATAAGTAATTAAACAAGAGTTAAATGTCGAAACTGAATGGATTCGCTGTGTTTCGGCTTGGGCTTTGAATGCTGATGTAATTAGTATATGTGTTTTAAAGCGAAGCTCAAATTCGATGTTGTGAAGGTCACTATGGCAATGTCGTGATTCCAAAACGAGCAGGTCTAAACTCAAATTTAGCCGAGCGTGTATACTTATGCTGCTCATGTACCCAGACATTGGTTACCGGGTTCTCAGATACCAGTAACACAGCAAAACTTGTTACCCAGTATTAAAGCAAGCAGTGCTCAACTTCAAATGGATCCCACTGTCGAAATTGTACAACGAGAAGAAAATTGTTAATCATCACTACTATTCGCGCACAAAAACTCGTATAAAGTCCAGTTTGTAAAGGCATGGACTCAAGTTATCGGCCACCGCCCACCAGTCAAACTATGTAAGAAATTGGAAGGTGTTGTTGTCTGGAACCAGTCGAGAATTGTCCATCGTTTATGTTGAGATTCAATCGCCTAGAACATTTCAGTTGATCGGAAGAGAACCTACGGTTCACTTTTCTGTCTATCTGACATTGATTGAATCTGAAGAATACGATAAACATTCATTTTCTTTGAATCGACGCAAGAAATGTTTCTAACTCGAGGCACGATTCAACGGAATGTTTAATGACCTCACCAATACTATTAAACCTTTTCCAATAAGACTAAAATCCCCCTCCTCTGATTGGACAAGAGCTCGCTTAGTATATTCTATATTTACGGCTCAAGTGGCAAATGTTACCGTCTGACGTCACAACGCGAAATATTTGCAATGACGTCGTCCGTTTCGTAACTGCTTCATCAATGCAGTGACAAACCGCTTCAATTTTCTGGATGTTTCACGTGTGCAGCAGACGGTGTTCCGGATAAAGTGTTGTTTAAATTACAAACCGATTTACGATTTGAACTAAGATGGAATGAGTTTATCTGGTTTATTGATTATTTATTCAGTGCCGTCGTGGATACACGAGAGGTTTATTTACTAAACCTGTGATTGTTAAAAGTTGCCTCGAACAAGGCAACTTTTAACGATCACAAGTTTAGTAAATAAGCCTCTCGTGTTTCACGATGTAGGTTTTGGGCTATGGGTAGTGTCGATTGGAACATATACGTTATTGTGATAAATTGACGGTAACATGGTCTGAGGTTTGCGGCTCGGAGCGAATGTTCAAGCTCGACGCTTCGCGTCTCGGTTGAACATAAGCTCCGAGCCGCAAACCGCTGACCATGTTACCGTCGATTCATCACAATAACTTATAATGTTTGTTTTCCAAATAATTATGAATGCAGACTCAACACAGCTGTAGTTTTTTGTTTACGCCGCGTAGTTCCAACAATTGTGTTAACTGGGCTGAGCTATTCACCAAAAAATAACTGATATGTGTGCAATAATTAACCATAGCATAAAAACTGTCAAATGCTAAACTTCCCTCGCTGTTTTTGCCCCAACGGTATAATGATAATCACTACTGGCTCCATAGGGGACGTGATAACGGTTACTTATTCCCAGTTCCTTATTTGACATTCGTTATCAACCGATAAAATCGGTTGATCACGAGTGTCGAATAAGGAATTGGGAATAAGTAACGGTTATCACCTCCGTGTTTCCAAATTGATTTCTGTACAACCATACCGATCGCTCCTCTCACCTTCTTATCCACCATCTCCAAGTCCCATTTCTTTATTATATTTCCATTATTAGGCAGTTATTTTGGAAATTCACGAGAAAACGTTCCAAGGTACCCATTATTTAAAAAAACATGTTTTCAGTAGATTCTCACACCTGATAAAAAATAGAATCACAGACTATTCAAGAAGTCTAATGAAAAAATGCAGATTTACTTGGGTTGGTTGCAATGAAATATTAATGAAAGATGCTTTAAAGAATTCTTCACTGTAACCAAAAGTAGACGTTCTCTCCTGTCTGTATTCTGTTGCAGGTGGTTATAACTGTCTAGTTTAGTTTGACATAAAACTGCGATTGCATATCTGTTAATGCAATTTGTTGGTGCTCTTATCTCTGAAATAAACAGCAATGACTGTCATTTAACTGGTAGAGTGCTGGAAGCCCCAAAATGGACTTTACTAAAAAGCACTGGTAATGGCCCTATTTATTATTCTCCACTGAAGACCTTTTGGACCTGGTATAATTTAGATATTGTGCACAACAAATTTGTCTCTTACATTTGATTGGATAGTGCCTTCAGGCACTGTCCATTCAAATGCAACAGAGCAACTTATGATGAACAAAATTTTGTAGTCAGGAAAACTTAGCACTCCACCAGTTAAACATGGAAACATCTATTGGCTGTCTGAAGGTAGTTCAGACGTCACAATTACATTCTGTACTGTTTTTTTTCTGACCAAAAACAGACTAAAAGGACTTTTACAAATGTTGAGAAAAACAAATTTGGAGTTCTGGAAAAACAATGTTTTTGGCCGCTCCCACAAGCCACCCACCCAATCATACGCGTTATTTATGAACATTTTTTCCGCATCCCCCCACCCCTGGATTCCCAAGTTTTTTAACCGTGGGATATCTCTATTGTCTCTCATAGTTAACAGAAAGTCAAGGAAAAATTCACTGAGGTAACTTTTGCTGAATTTTCACTGTTGCAAGATTACTGAATCCATCCACAACATCAACTCCAGCGGGAGCGCAGTGGCTCAGTGGTTACGGAACTTCAAACCGAACGGTCCACGGTTCGATCCCCACCGGGGGTAATTGCGTTGTGTCCTTGGCCAAGGCACTTCATCCTGATTGCCCACGTGTGGGAACGGTGGCGCTGTGTACTAAGGCCCACGGCACGTCGATGGTGCACTTGTCTTCAACCAATGCTAACACTGTTTGTGTGGAGAAAGTACGTTGGGGAGTCTGGCAGTTGCTCGCCGTTGCTCGGTGGTTCTCTCCGGGTATTCCGTCTTCCTCCATCAGTAAAACTGTCCGACAAGAGGTTACCCTGACTGGTGAAAGTGTCGTTAAACACCAATAAATAAATAAATGAATAAATCAGCTCCAACAAATATTGAGAAATTTTAAGATTTCAAGACGGTTAGCCCAAGACCCTGTTATTTACTCTTTTTCAAATTCCAGGAGCTTCATGGAATTCCAGGAGGTGAACCTTGATCTGCACTACCCATGCCACCATCCTGTTTCGATTACATTCTTACTTGATGCTGCACTCAACCTCTTGAATAGCACACCGCCATTTTCTGACTTCCTGTTTGGATGTTGGAGTCCTACATATTGTAAAACACGAGGATTTAATTGGGCCTTTGGGGAGATTCTCAGAGGAGCTGCATTTTCCCCAAATCTATTCCGAATCTGATTCTCCCCGAGTTTGTTTATTTGTTTATTGGGGTTTAACGACACTCTCAACAGCCAGGGTCACATTGTGTTGAACAGTTTTACGGGTGGAGGAAGCCGGAGTACATGGAGAGAATCACAGAGCAGAGACGAGCAACTCTCAACTTACTAACTGTACAAGTACAAGTGTACAATCGATGTGCCGTACGCCTAAGTACAGAGCTCCATCGGTCCCTCACGTGGGCAGTCGGGATTATGTACCTTGCCCAGGGACACAGCGCAGTTCCCGCTGGCCAGGATCGAATCGTCGACGTTTTGGTTTAAAGTCAAATGCTCTAACCACTAAATCACCGCAATTCCTTCTCTGCGGGTCACGTTTTCCAGTGTTGTGACATTGCTTGACTTCTTATACCTGCCTGCTCCATCTGCTGCCACATTTTTCTCTACAACTGTTTGCTTGCAAAGAATCTCGTCTGTATCACAAGTTATACTTATTAACATCCATCCTTTTCAAATGGTATTTTCCACACAGGGGCGGCGCGGAGATGGCCGACTGGGTGTAAACCCAATTTGTCTTGACGTTAATCACTCAAGATCTTCCCGCGTTGTGTCCTTGGGCAAGGCACTTAACCCCGATTGTCCACATGGGAGCACGATGACGCCGTGTACTAAGGCGTACTGCACGTCGATGGTGCGCATGTCTTTAACCAATCGAACCCTGCCTGTGCTGAAGTGCGCAGTTACGATGTTGGGGAGCTGGCAGCTACTCGTCGTTGCTCGGTGGTTCTCTCCGGGTACTCCGGCTTCCTCCACCCGTAAAAATGTCACGGTCATGATTAGCCATTGTACATAAGTATGTGACCTCAAACACCAATAAATAAATACATAATACACTCAAGATCTTACTTACAAAACATTCCAACTGCATCATCAAGGCATGCCTTCTCTGAA
Source organism: Pictodentalium vernedei (assembly GCA_031216915.1). Taxonomy (NCBI): domain Eukaryota; kingdom Metazoa; phylum Mollusca; class Scaphopoda; order Dentaliida; family Dentaliidae; genus Pictodentalium; species Pictodentalium vernedei. The sequence goes on from CM062292.1 coordinate 279,598,744, forward strand.
GGCATGCATTGATCTTGTGGTTGGAAAATGTGTCATTCGGGATTATAATTCTAAAACTCAAGTAGTTTATTTGTGGATAAATACTTGTAGTAGTCGTGACGCATGGACTTCCCATGGTCTTATTTAATTAGCATATATAGGATTCAAAACTGGTCATACATAGGCTGAGTGGACTACAGACCTCCGTTTGCATGAGACTGATTGCGCCTGTGACATGAGACTAAGAAAGTACTCGATTACTAGCAAGAACAGATCGATACCTAATACTCCAACCCAAACGAAAATGTTCCGACTGGAAATTAATTGCTGGTAGGAAGGAGGGCCGGGAAGAAGAAATTCGGGCCCCAGGGTTAATTCTGTGACGGGGCCCCTTCAGAAAGTGTCGGGATAGTAATGCAGATGCCGAATACACGAGCGATGATTTGGGGTTGGGGGGGGGGGGGGGGTCTCCATCCAAGAACATTTTCAAATCAATTAATAAATGGAGACCCCTGTCGGCTTTTGGGATGACCCCTCCCCCTTTTTTTGGCTGTCAAAACGACGTTTTTAGCAGCATGTTCCAAATTTGCAAGTTCATCAATCAGTAGCCATTTACCTATAGTTATAGGTTTTGACAGCGCAATTCTTGAAGTGATAACTTTATTACGTTAACCCTTTACCCAACGTAACGGCCAAAACCGGCCAGCGCTATTCTCAAAAATCGCCAATTAATTTTCAAAATATTTTCATTTTTTGTCTCAAAAACATAGGTTATGACCCCTCGTTGGAACGAGCTCGTCGAGCTCGTTCCAACGAGGGGTCATAACCTATGTTTTTGAGACAAAAAATGAAAAAAATTAGTTATTCAAGAATTTTTTTTGCAAGTGTCGTCTGCTTTTCATGTTAGGTAAAGGGTTAAGGTGATCTAATAAAGTTATCACTTCAAGAATCATGCAGTACAAAATTACCACCGTTGGTTAAGTGCAGAGCTCAATTCGCGATACAACCCCCTCTTAACAATTAATTTTACGCAATACTAGAGCTAGTGGTTCTAGTGCGTTAATAGTAAGACCCACTAGTTCTGTTGTGTAGAACTAAAATGTTGATAAGGTTACAATGATTCTAACTTTGAAAAATGCACATGAGTGGCAACTAGTAATCCTATACGACTGCCAACTTTTCTTGCTGGTTCTCGCTCGGGGATCGGGGATCGGGGATCGGGGACCAGGCTTGGCAGGAGTCAGAACTTGACCCAAGAATCGTGGACTCGGACTCCTGGGCCAAGTCTGGGCCCCTCAAAGTTCTGGGCCCCAGGGTTACTACCCGGGACCCCACTCTCTCACTGGCCCTGATGGGAGGTGGGGGTGTGACGACCCTGTTGGATGCAATGAGAGCAATGCAATGAAGGTGTGATTTTCAAATTTCTTCTCATTTTTTTCATCTTGGCACGGTGTGATGTTTAGTGCTGTTGTTATTTATCACCTCAACTGTACAATGTTTTCGAGATTCAATCCAATGTGCCCTGTACTGCGACCAATCAACTCTTTTACCAATTGTCCAAATTGACCTAATGTTCACCTTTGATGTTTCATTTTTGTCTTCATTTCTGACTAGAATAAAGATGAATCACTTGCTCACTATCTCACCCCCTATTCTCTATTTCAAATTCATAACTCTGTATCAATGCCTGTGTAAACAATTATTGTTTGCTTGACATTCCCCTCGCGCCCCCGCGAAACTTCAAAATTCGATTCGATTTGAAATCAGTTGCATACTTCGATTCAATTCCCGCTGATTCGGAAGTTTTCGAATCGAGCTATTCACAAAGTCCAACCAAGTATCTCCTCTTGAACTCTTCCTCTGCCACGAGGTCTCCCATAGTAGACCTGATAGTATACAGTACATGGAAAGTGTATTATCAATAAATCACTCGTGGAGTGATGATTTCTCTCAAGCAATAAATGCTAATTTGTTACAAAGCGTAATTAGCATAAGCAAAGTTTCAGTCAATGGACCTCCGGGATAAACCCGGAGGTCCATTGGTTGAAGCTTTGCTTATGCTTCATGCGTTTCTGTACAAAATTTAAGAGTAGTACTTAGGGTGATACTTCCACTACAAGGGTGATTTGGCGACAATCCACCCTCAACGTACTGTAAGACGAGTTCGAGGAGGTTGCTCCGGCCGAAGTTTGATTCCGTTTCTTGAAAATATTGCTTTTGTGACAGACTTTATCAAATACATGTGGTATTTATTTATTTATTGGTGTTTAAGGTCACATACTTATTCACAGTGGCTAATCATGACCGTGGCAGTTTTAAGGGTGGAGGAAGCCGGAGTACCCGGAGAGAACCACCGAGCAACGACGAGCAGCTGCCAGCTTCCCAACATCGTAACTCTGCACAGCAGCACGGGCAGGGTTAGATTGGCTGAAGACATGCGTACCATCGACGTGCAGTACGCCTTAGTACACGGCGTCATCGTGCCCCCATGTGGACAATCGGGGTTAAGTGCTTTGCCCAAAGACACAACGCGGGAGTCCGAATTGATCGCTCAGATGGTCACCCATCCAATGATTAACCGGGCTCGACGTTTCTTAACTTCGGTGATCTGACGAGAACCGGTTACTGCAACGCCACCGCGCCCCAATACACGTGCCCCTGAATTCGATACTTAAGTGGAGACTAGTAAGATGTATGGTTGTCAGAAAGCACACCATCTACAATTTTAGTAGCGGTGAGATTCGAAATTCCCTGCCTGGTTCGATTCGGAATTTGATTCGACTCGAAATATGAGATTCGCGGGGGCCCATACATTCAGCAGCAGGTTCAGTTTCCCTAACATCTCTTATCCCTATCTAAAATCTCGAGACCAAGATAGTTTGCGAAATCAAAGAGGTTCCTCGCCCCTCATTCACGCCGATTTTCTCTTCTTGTCTTTTATACATTCTTCAATCTTGACCAATGTACCTGTTAAAGTCATCCATAGTAACAAAACTAAACTCTCGTGCTTTCGCGATATTAATAGTATGGACCAGAAATACACTTAGTGCCACACGGAAAGGTAATTTTTGAGATCCATTATATGTAGTTTTGTAGACCAACCATTTTAGTTTCAAAATTCAGTTGCTGCATGAATTATTCTGGGGCAGAATTGTGTTCTTTACCCTCTTTTAATTGGGCACACACACAATTTTTTTTTAACAAAGAGTCTATTTTCTGATGTCCATAAAAGAAAACATGACCGATAATTACACTTTATTCTGGTGTATTATCAAACAATGGTGCTTCAAGTTGAATTTAACACAACCAGTTAAGAGATTTCAGACTGGTGATTCTGTAACGTTTTCAGAAAATCGTCTGAGCCAAGTTTCAAGCCATATCAGTTCTTTCGATTCCCACAGATGTATATTTTGAAAACATTTCCAGACATATTTGGTGCTTTTTCTAACCTCAAATGTATGGCGGAAATGGCTGTTGTAGAGGTTTGTGAATAGTATGCATGGTGTGCGGCTATGGTGGGAAAACGCAACCCTCCTCCACCCGCATAACACTTTTACGCTCATTCTTTCAAACCGCTATATTAGTCACTTGAAATCATCACTTTCCCCTGGAGTGCATTCTAGCTTTTTGGTCGTATTATTTGATCAGAATTTGCATGCTATGGCGATCCGGAAAATTTAAACATGGCGACCGGAAGTGAAAATTTTGTGACTTTTGTCGTTTGAAACCTCCGCAATCCCTAATCTATATGAATTTAACTAACATCACATTCAATTTGAACACAAAAATGCATTTATTCGGGCACCTAGCTATCTGTTTGTTATCGCCAACATGGCGTCCGAAATGGTGGGAAAATTGCGACTACAGCATTTCTGATATTAATTTTTCATTACACTAAGAAAACAAGAAAACGTTTCGGGCAAGCCCAAGCGCGCGAGAAAATGCCCATGAAACACTTATATCATGCAATCTCTTCGTATTAGAGAAAAACAAGAAACATTCTGTGAACAAAGTTGAATCTCTCACAAAAAGGAGGTGAATACCACATCTCAAAGCATCGTGACTGGTGATTAACAAGGCATTCGTTTAAAATAAGTTCAAATATATTGAGCAAAGATCCAGGCTATGGGGGTTAATATCATACTTCAAAAACACTTGAAAAGGCACCCATCCCCCCTCTATACACATACCCTCACAAAAAGATCAGCTTTCTTGGACGGATCGTCCCGGTACGAAACTCGACTTGGATTTTGATAGAAACTGCCCCGGCCCATCTCCAAGTACTGTCAGTGGGAGTTCTCGAAAATTCTTTTAAAAGAATTTCAAGCTTATTGGGCAAGGGCGGTGGTGGCTACACTTTGGGGGGTAATATCTCCATTCCCCACCCCCTCCACACAAGAAAAACAAAGCAGGATACTTAAATGTAGGCTACTGACATTTCGTGACTTTGGGGAAAATATTCACGCAGACATCCCATCTAATATAATCGAGGGTGAATGTATCAAAACAAAAATGGTTTTAAAAAGTACTTCTAAGTTTGGAGGTGTTATAACACAACACGAATGTTGCTAACATTGCAAACGGTGAATCCCAGTTAAGTAACGAATTCCGCATATTAGTGGCTCCAGTATATATATGGTTGCATTTTTATTGTTTTTCCAAGTCAATTGAATCGACCTGGGAATTCAGTTCCACATGCTTTGGAACAATAGAACCAGACAATCCGAGTAAAGCAATGAGAAAAAAAGAAATGCGCTGTAAAAACCCAAAGAAGCTGAGAAAAAACAGTAGCGAAATGCACTGTAAAAGCCCACCGTGAACAGACCGAGAAAAGAAAAACAGTAGCGAAATGTACTATTGTCCCCACCCTCTAAATCTGCCAAATTTTATACTTGCCAGTCCCAAGTCTGTGTAAAAGATGTGGGGAGTTGATGAATTAAAAAGGGAAAATAAATAAATAAATAAATAAATAAATAAATAAATAAATAAATAAATAAAGCAGTTTTACAGCGGTTGAAGACATGTGCCCCATCGACATGCAGTCCGCCTTAGTACACGGCGTCATCGTGCCCCCATGTAGGCAACCGGGATAAAGTGCCTTGCCTAAAGACACAAAGCGGGTCGCCCCGGACGGGGATCGAACTCGGGACCTCTAGCATAGAAGTCCAACAGTCTACCACTGAGCCACCGCGCTCCCAGTTCTTTGTGTGATGGACCTTGGAAAGATCTCCCGGGGGAACCTAGTAGGAGACGCCGGAAGCAGAAGTCGAGGACGGTGCATCTGTTATTGAATGGGTCAGTATACTGCATGGATACAATATGATGCTATAATATATAATAAGGTCCACAAAAGTACATATCATTGTCCAAAACAACGACTCTCTTCAGTTTAAATAATGACCACACAACCACTATCTTCGGTTCTCGAAGGGTCGCCAAACTACTGCCTTTAGGTCCCCAACAGTCCCCAAATCATCACTGTATTCAGTGCCCAAATCCTCAATCCATATGACCCTCGGTGAAAAAGTGTCGTTACACGCCAATAAAAACGTACAACTATTTTATCAAATATCTATACTATATATCCAAGGCCATGTACATTCATACATCACTGTACATACCACAGCATATCATATTATACGGGTAGTATGCATATTGTATATCTCAACATGATACACTACGGACCCTTCCCCTAATATCGTGCATTTCATTAACCTTCCACTTCCTCACCCCCACCCCCACCCCCACCGGTTCCCATGTCTAATAGTTTTGATGAAGTCATTAAAGATTCGCCAAAATGAAGTCTCAATTGAGAAACATTTCTTACGTTAATTCAAAGAAAAAGAATGATTATGGTATTTTTAAATGCAATCGTTCGGAATATTTCAGTTGGTCGGAAAAGCGCTTTTCCAACCAACTGAAATATTCCAGACGATTGAATCTAAACATAGGCGATCAACTATTTAAGGGCTATAACAGTGTCGAATTACTCACAGACTTTGACTTGTCGTTTGAGAGTCTAACAAACATTATGAGGTAAAATAATTAAAAATACTACTCCATATTTATTTATTTATTGGTGTTTAAGGTCACATATTTCTGCACAATGGCTAACCATGACCGTGACAGTTTTACGGGTGGAGGAAGCCGGAGTACCCGGAGAGAACCACTGAGCAACGGCGAGCAACTGTCAGCTCCCCAACATACCAACTCCACACAAGCAGGGTTAGCATTGGTTGAAGACAGGTGCACCATCGGCGTGCAGTACGCCTTAGTACACAGCGTCACCGGGCCCCCACGTGGGCAATGGGGGTGAAGTGTCTTACCCAAGGACACAACGCGGTTGCCGCAGGTGGGATTCGAACCGAGGACCTCTCGGCTTGAAGCCAGCACCTCTACCGACTGAGCCACCGCGCCCCCTGCTACTCCATTCGGTGATAAAGAAGGGAATGTCATGGTTAACGAATTCAGCATCTTCTTATCACGTGCAAACTGTGGCGGCTCGTGAAAATTTTCAAAATTGCATATGAAAAAAAGCAAGATCCTCGACCCAGAGAGTCGATGAATTGAGGAATGACAAGTATAAAAAATTAACGATTGGATGTAGACTTTGTACGACTTCGGTTTTAAGTCGCACAAACGCCTTCAAGAAAGATCTCCAAACAGATTCGATGCACGAAAGACATCCCAGTTGGCAATTTATGATACAAATTCAAATTCCTTCTAATGCACACCGACATCTTCTCTCTCTCTCTCTCTCTCTCTCTCTCTCTCTCTCTCTCTCTCTCTCTCTCTCTCTCTCTCTAGGGATATCCAAACTGATGTTGATATTTTCGGAAAATGGTATTGAATACGCATGATTGGACACATCAATATGTTACCAAGTTTAGTGTAGATTATGGATGCCAATGGCTCACGAGAACTTCGTAAAGGTTTTTCGCAGGAGCGCCGCGTTAATGTCTGTGGGGTACGTTTTGAAATTTTCATTTGTACTGGACGTGCTTTTTAGGAGGTCTCATCGTTCTTTCCTTGGTGTAAACTGGTTTATCACTAGTAGCCCAAGAACATTAGGTTTCACTAGGGAAAAAAATCGGAGAAAGCTGATTTTTTCAGGGAATGTCGAGTACATGTCATTGAACGATTAGACAAAAGTCCCCTAAAATCCCAGTTGAGCTTTTTTTTTCTACAGCCTTTTATCGAAAACGCGTTTGAAAAAAATCAAAAAAAATCCCACGAACTTTGTAACCTCGAATTGATCCAACTGTCTTTTTTGTTTACGCGTATTTCGAGCTAATATACATTTACCTAGAGGAAAATGTGCATTCTGTGACAATTTCTGCGAAAAATTATTGAAAATTCACAAAAAAGTATCGGATTTACGCAAGAAATGACGATTTTCCTAACGGATTTGCCCAAAGGGTCGTAGTACAGTACGGGATGTTAGTTGGACAGACGATAAAAAATCCACCACCATTTGAAGACTGTTATCATTGCTTACAAAATAGACAGTATGGAAGACCCCTCTGCTTCTGGCCGAGTTCCCCTTTTGGCATAAAATTCGTCAGCATGAGAACTCAACTATTTTCGGGCTTGGGACCGAACAGACACGTCTGTGTCTGGCAGCAGTAGATCAATAAATAATATTTACAGAATGTACAAAAATCAATAAATAATATTTACAGAATGTACAAATCAATCAACATGGATTAAGTTACATTGACTATTATCAACGCTACATACAGAAATGACATGACCTATATACATATTATTCATCGAACTCAGAAATTTCCGACAGGACAGTGTTTCTGTGGTTGTTACAAGAATCCGAACTGCAATTACACAAACCTGAGCAAGAGAGTCCTGCCTTCTTACACCCACACCTTTTTGTACAAGCACTCTTGCAACCACAACTGATCAGATTCAGTAGGTTATCGGGGGCACATGGCTTTGTGGCTGCAGTCGGTACAAGAAGTCCATTGTCTAGCGACCACCCCCAATCCGTCGGAGGAAGCGAAGTGCCCAGCCATTGTTGGACCTGGAGATAACATCTGTAGACATGTTGTTGTGCAGCATCGCTGCTTGGTGGGAGTGAGGCTAGGTCGATGGGTTTATTCAGTTTAGATTTTGCTACATAACGCTTGTAAGTGACATATCTATATTGGTCGAGAGAGGAAACAGTTTTACTCCCGTATAAGATCAGGAGAAGTTGTTCCCCGGCAGCGGCTACTGCACTTGGTGTACTGTCATCCACCAAAATTGTGTTGACATACTGTTGTGAGTCGCTAGTAACATCGGAGACAATTGTACTGAATACTTTCTTCTTACCAACTCGAAAGAGTGCAGAAGTAGTGTCACAACCACTTATAGAATGTGCTACAAGGAGGTTGCTTCTATGGTCACCCATTTTGGTTGCTATTTCACTAACTGAAACTAGTAAGTTTGGGGTAATGGAATACATCATGTGAATATTACATCCCGGTTGAACTCGAGAGGTAAGAATGACTAACAAGTCTGTGTCTGTTCCCACAACGACAACATTGTTGTCATCTTGAGCGATGTCAAGTGCAGTTTCGGCTATCAGTACATCAGCATCAGCCTCGGCCTGCTTGGACTGAATATTGATAGCAGATAGCTCCTGCATTAGAAGATCGATCAGTTGGGTTTTGTTCTTGGCATTTGCAAGGAAATCGGATTGGGGTGTGGTGGCTGGCAACTCGGGTGAGATATTGATATCAATGGAATACCTGTCTTTAGATCTACGGGCTTGTTCCATGCCCTTTGTCGACATTGTACAAGCATAACCATCAAAAACAACCACGACGTTCGCCCCAAAATGTCTCACTAGATAATTGGAATATGATGTACATATGTCCTTATATGACGACTGTTTAGGCCATACAACTGCCCTCAATAAAAATCCACCATCTACAACAAACAGAGAATGTTCTGGGATTTTAGTTTGCTCGGAACCGTATGTTTCGAGGATCTTACCGAGCGTGCTTTTCTGTGTCTTCCTCATTCCAGCAGAATCCACAATGCTGGTGATTTCGGGGCGAGTTCATATTTGAGATACTCTTCCATCTCTGCTTGTGACTGAATAACACATGTGATGCGGTTGAACAGAATTGTGGGGTCAATCACTACCTTACTTCCACGGACTTTGATGCTATTTGCCATCGATGCGAAAGACTTCACAGTGTCAACACGTTGTAGTCTGATGCTGTTGAACTTTTTGCTTACAACATTCGATACGCAACATTCACCAATTTTGCGAACTTGGTCACAGTTCACAGTTTCGTCGGCCACAAGCCCGGTCGCTATAGAGACTAATTGTAGTGGATCTCTATTCTGAAAGGGGGAATGCACTCTGAGCCAGTTCAATAATTTGGTGATATCATTGGCATCAGTCAATTGTGAACTTTGACGGAGATCCGATGTTGTTCGCCATGACCAGTGTGAACATGAACAAAATTTTCGAGAGCATTACATATCGGAAGGCAAAGAGGTAGTCCATGTACCCATTTCGCAACAGTGCTATCGGTTATTCCCCTGCCATGTGTGAGATCACCAGGGAGCTTGAACATTCTCATTAAACACTGCTCTATGGTCTGATCAGAATATATCCCGTCCCAGAATTTATCTGAGCGCCTTATGGTAAAGTAACCTTTCTCAGTGAACAACTTCAAATCATCCTGTTGCATTATTTCTGTTAGCTCATTCATCTGCTGCAAATAGAGATGAGAACTTTTTGCGTATGCAAAATGACCACCTGCGTGAAATACTGGAATCATATTGTGAACACAATATGTGTGGAGTTCCCAGTCGCCTGTGCGCTCTGCTCTCAAGAACAACTGGAGAAGACCTATTTGCTCGTAGTATTGTACCCAAAGCTTTCCTGTGCGTCCTACGGACGCATTCTGGAGCAGTTCGTGTAATTTTGACAGTAGATGGTTGACACTTTCTTGATTGACAGCGTCAGCTGTTGTACAGTCACCTCTGGCAAGTCCACAGAATATTTCATTGACTTCTGTGCAGTCTATGTTATCTAGTGTTCGGCTTTCTTCAAACACAAGTTTTGTAATGGCAATTTGTGTTAGCAAATGGGCACGAACTGCTCTTGAATATGCATGACCACTGATCAAATGATGAATTGACCCACCAGCATAAACAGTCCCCCAAAGTTCATCCAAGCCGCTACCAGCCATGATCGAACCAATTGCCCCTAAATATGACATAATCATATGGAAGCCGCCGATTTGTTTATGAGTACACATCAAGGGCGTGCACACATTACATGCCAATGCATCTTGAGTGTAGGCGAACACCACATTATGTGATTTAATCGAACATGGAAATTGAAACAATGATGCTATAATACGGTATTTGAATGAGAAAAGTCGATGCCGTTTGAATTTGAGTTTAGGGGGTATGGTTAATATTTCACACGTTTCACCAGTTCATTATGGAATAAATGACTATTGTTATATATCATTATAAAGCCACTGCTTTTCTGCAATTTTTGATATATAATTTAACTCCCAAAGTAGTCGTAGATTTGATTTAATGGACGTTGTGTACCGTTGTGTGTATGAAAACAATAAATTTTTTTTCGTAATTTTGTACATTTTCGTGAATATTTCACCATTGAGTGTGAGGATTGGTACAAAGTTGGCATTTTCTGTTGGGGATATGTATTCTCAATATAATTCAGCACGATATTTATGATTCTCACCCTACTAAGGCGAATAAGAATGAGAAATATGGAGCTGGGTCGAATTTTTTTTTTCATCAAAAAAACGCTATAACTAAAAAAGCTCAACTCGGATTCGCGGGGACTTTTCACACTTTATCCGCAATGTGTGTCCCGGAAACATATAAAAAAATCAGCTTTCTCCGATTTTTTTCCTTACTTTCTCATTTTTATGTCTAATGTGCCTGGACTATAGTTTCTGGTCGAAACGTAACTTTTGAGGTATGCGAAGACTGACACGTGACGAACGTTTACGTGCCGTTGGCATGTTGGAAGCTGGCAACAGACAGACTGCAGTGCCTCAAATTCTCAACGTTACTCAATCGGTAATTAGCAGGTTGTGGTCACGCTACCGTCAGAAAGGCAATGTTGATGACGGGTGTCGGTCAGGTCGTCCAAGAGCGACAACTGCTAACCAGGATCGTTTCGCCTGAACCACACAATTACGCAACCGCCACCAAAGTGCCTCAGAAACTGGACAGCAGCTGCACCGAGCGACAGATGTGCGAGTCAGTGGTCAGACTATCCGAAATCGCCTACACAGCTGGAATTTGTACGCTCGACGACCTCGAATAATTCCACGTTTGACTGAACGTCACGTCGCAGCAAGGTGTAATTGGTGTTGAGCACGACAGCGCTGGGACAATCGTCGCTGGAGCAACGCCATGTTTTCCGATACATCGAGGTTCACTCTCGACTCCCACGACAGGCGAAACAGAGCGTGGTGGCGGTGGAACGGACGATACCACGACGTAACCGTTAGGCAGCACGATCGTTTTGGTAGTGGATCGGTTATGGTGTGGGGAGGCATAACCATGGCAAGCAGAACAGCATTACATGTCATCCAAGGGCCTGTCACAGGGCAGTACTGCCGTGACAACATCTTAGCAGCTCATGTGGTGCCATTTGCGCGACGTCACAGCCGTCGGTCCATTTTCCAAGATGACAATGCAAGAGCACGCAGGGCTCGTATCGCTACAGAGTTCCTCCAGGGGTAGAACATCACTACACTGCCTTGGTCAGCACTAAGTCCAGACCTTTCACCAATCGAGCACGTGTGGGATATGCTTGGCAGGCGCCTACGACAACGCCAACAACACCCAACCAATGTCCAGGAACTCGGCGCTGCACTGCAGGAAGAATGGAATAACATCAGTCAAGCTGATATTGGACGTTTGGTGAGGAGTATGCCACGTCGGATCCGCGCTTGTCTCGCGAACGGAGGAGGATTTACAAGGTATTGAGGTCCTGGACTGAATGTGGTAAATTCTCTGACTGACCGTCCATGTCTTCTACAGCTCAGTGCGTGGAATGTGTGCTTGCAGACACCCAACTATCGCTGAAATCATTCACCAGATGTCACAATGCAAGGCCTCAAGGGTCTTTTGATGAAAATATAAATATATTTCTTCATATATCTCACTTTTATCAAATATCCCCTACTTTGTCAATAGTATATATATAACATCAATACTGTTGAGAGTCACATTATAATTTATTATACTTTGTAAACTTCTGGTCCTAACTCATACCCAGAGTCGAGTGCCCTTTTTTATACTCCTGCACACTTGCCCCCTTGCCCTCGGATGCTTCCGGCGTCCTCATGTTAGTCATGTAGCAAGGCAAGGTGACCACGTTCCAGGTGGCCAAATACGAAGTCACCATATTCATACTTAAGCAGGAGGCACAATGTGTTTTCATTAAGATTTATAAACACCCGAAACGATTGTGATCATGTACTCGAGTACGGGGCACTAATCCCAACTGACTTAACCCTTTACCCAACGCAGACGATATCAAAATTTATTATTTTAAATATCATTTTTTAATTTGTTTAAAAAAAATTTCAACAAAACCATGTCATGTGACCCCTCGTTGGAACGAGCTCGACGAGCTCGTTCCAACGAGTGGTCACATGATATGGTTTTGTTGAATTTTTTTATAGAAAATACTATTTTTTCAACTGCTGAATTTGCATATTACTCGGGCGGATGCGGCCGATTCGTTGGGTAAAGGGCTAAATTTAACCAATATGGGGAAATTCCAAAAGGTCCAAAACCACGCGCTCAGGGTCGCCCTCCACGCTTCCTTGGATACACCTATCAAAATACTCCACGAATAAGTTACAATGCAGGCCTGCCCCGAACCAGGGAAGTTCTGGCCTTTCTCTGGGTGGTCCCCGAAAGCGGCCGTTGTTTGTTTCCACGATCCGACGAAAATGCTCAACAGAATCCAATAAAATGAACCAACTCCACTTACCATCGACCGCCTGAGGCAGACTATACTAGCCAATGATGACCCACCACCACGACATGACTACCCTATATAAGTGGCAGACTTTACTTGCCTGAAAATACCATCACAGCACCCTAGGGGAGAGGTAGCATCTTTGCTGAGAGAACCCCCTTTCGCTCTGGTCCTCACCCGAGGGTTCAGAACAACGACTATCAAAGACGAGCCACAACTCCCAAGATCACCTAATCCTGGACATCTGCCGAGAACCCGACCCTTTTCCTCATTCAACGCACCTGGACATGTGCCACGAAAGATCTTATACAGCTAAAGAGGGTCGAAAGGGGCTTGCCCCACGGCGTCCCTGCGCGTCTTCGGCGCGCGAAACCATTTCATCTTCTTTAAATAACAAAATGTAAGAGGGAAGAGATTCTAACAATCAATAATTCCCGGCAGCTGCACTAAACGGGCTTTTCGAATTTATTGAGCCCAGAATATTGACTTGCTTGGCACCGGGAATCAGGCTTTATCATTGTGATAGGGACAAGGTCACGGTGACCTTGAACTTTTTCGCAGTCAGTCTCCGCTCTCCAATTAAAATTCCAATTGACCGACCGAAAGCAAACTTGACGTGTGTATTGGGCATGACTACAGGAAGAACCGTATTTATATTGGGATCATTGTGCCAAAGGTCAAGATCACATTGACCTTAATTTGTAATTGATGTCTGCTCAGATATTGGCGAGGTTCTATATCATGGTGTTTTTTTCTTTCGGGAAGATTTTCTCGTGGCCATCCCAAGTCTTTTTTTCTTTGCTGTACCGAGCAAATTCAACTACTTTACGCCAGGCTGGTATTATACCTTTTTTGTTCATTTGCAGTACCTAGGAGGAGGGTGAATGGCGGATCAACTAAAAAGGTTTCAGAAAGTTCATAGAAAAGGAGACTGCAGCTGTTGCAGGAAGAAAACAAATAATTTTCGGACCCCAAAGACGCAAATCCTCGCATCTGAGACATCCTGCGTCACGGCACGTAGAGTGTACTGACGACAGAACTTCAATGGTGCGTAACCCACCGTGGTTCGACCCCGTGTTAAAAAGACTTCTTTCGAGATCGAACAGATGCAAACTCCTCGCATCTGAGGCATTTCACCACGATCCGATTTCTATGTCATAACGAGAGAGTTTTATTGGGGGTTACCTGGGGTGCGAGCCAGCCTTCGTCATTATGCCTGGTACCCACCCGCTCTTATTGCGTCTGGCACACGTAAAATACATTAGAAACGAATACTCGAGAGTTTCTCAGTTACAGTTCTCGGAAAATGAAGTCTTTTCCACTAGTGCACTTCTGCGAAAAAGGAAACGCGCTGCCCTCCCCCCCCCCCCTAACCTCAGAGCAAGAGGGGCAGCTGCCCCTCCCCGCTTCCGGTGCTCTCGCTGCTAGACCACAAGAAACTTGAGGACTACATTTTCAGCCGATGGACACCTGGGTATTCTATCAGATTTTCTATGAGATTTATTTCTTTATTTAATTATTTATTTATTCAGTGGAGTTTAACGACACTTTCAACAGCCAGGATCACATCGTGTTGGACAGTTTTACGAGTGGAGGAAGTCGGAGTATCCGGAGAAAACTACCAAGCAGCGGCGAGTAACTGTCAGACTCCCCAACGTACTAACACAGTGCTCAAACGACGTGTAGTACGCCTCCGTACACAGCGCCACCGTGTCCCCACGTGGGCAATCGGGATTAAGTGCATTGCCCAAGGACACAACGCAGTTACCCCTGGCGGGGATCGAACCGTGGACCTTTCGGTTTGAAGTCTAATGCTGTAACCACTGAGCCACCACTCTCCTCAACGAAGAGAAGCTGTTTGTTTGTTTGTTTATTGGGGTTAGCAGGACTTTCAACTCCCAGGGTCACAGCGTGTTGGAAGTTTTACAGGGAGAAGAAGCTGAAGTACCAGGAGAGAACCCTCGAGCAGCGGCGAAGAACTGCCAGACTCTTCAAATTACTAACTCTGCACAAGAAGAGTTAGTAGCGACTGAAGGCTAGTGGACCATCGACGTGCAGCACGCTTTAGGACACAGTGTCCCGGGTAGGCAATCGGGATTAGCCGTCCTGCACAAGAGTAGTGATGGCGACACTCTAGACACAAGGATTTAACAAAGTATTTTCCATACCTGAAAATGGCTCTCTAGGTCCAAACTGTTTTGTAGAAATTCCCAAAGAATCTTGTCCCCAGAGAACCAGTCCTGAGTAACTTATAGGTCCCGCGCCAGTCCAATAGTAAATTTTGCAGTTAAAACCATAGGACTGTCTTTGGATCTATACGTTACTTTGTACTGGCACCCTGGGGACAAAATATCTTTGGAATTCTTATAGTAAATTTTGGACCCAGAGAGCCATTTTCGGGTATAGGGAATCCGGTGTTCAATCTTTGGATACAGAGTATCCCCAAGGACACAACGCAGTTACCGCTGGTTAGGATCGAATCGTCGACCAAATGGACTTGTCCTTTAAGTTTTTTCTGGTCAAAAAGTAATTATATATATGTTGATGTTCTCTCGTCAGGTGAGGCTACATTTGTCTGTTCTATTCCGTCTACCGAAACGCACACGATATCAATATCTGTTGTTTTAATTATCTTTTTTTCCAACTATTTCAAATACTTTTAACCCTTTACCTAACATGAAAAGCAGACGACACTTGCAAAAAAAATTCTTGAATAACTAATTTTTTTCATTTTTTGTCTCAAAAACATAGGTTATGACCCCTCATTGGAACGAGCTCGACGAGCTCGTTCCAATGAGGGTCATAACCTATGTTTTTGAGACAAAAAATGAAAAAAATAATGAAAATTAATTGGCGATTTTTGAGAATAGCGCTGGCCGGTTTTGGCCGTTACGTTGGGTAAAGGGTTAAAAAAACATGTCGTGTGACCCCTAATTGGAACAAGCTCGATGATTTCTTACACAAAAGGTTAATATATTCAACGTCGTGGGACTACATTAACAGTGCTACACACAAAACTGTCATGCAAATATTATTCTTTTTTTCAGTTTTCACCCCCGAAAACATAGCCTATTATCCCTCGTTGTAACGAGCTCGTCAAGCCCATTCCAATTCCTGTTATTAAATGTTTTTTTAAGTGTCGGTTGGGGGTCGTGTTCGGTAAAGGGCTTATTTATTGTTGTTTAATCTTACTTTCAATATCTGTGGTTATACCATGACTGCAAAATAAATCTGAAACCCAGTTTCGCCAACTTTTTGTATCTATGCTACCCACATTATAGAGCTTCCCCCAGACATTGGTTACCGAGCCCTATTTTAGTATTTACAAGGAAAACTTTATTTGTTTACAAGAATAAACAAACACTGCTCGACGTCCGGGTTTCCCACATTGGAGGTAAATGGTTAGAAAATAACAATCGTTTTCATCTCCTAGACCTTGCTTTCAGTAGAAATGTACTGCGCAATATTATTTCATTTCTGATAGTTATAATTTATCTTTTAGTAACTATTTTATTACAATTTATTGGTGAGTACCTCTATAATTGTAACAAAACAATTTCATACAAATAAAAATCCCATTTGCTTCAAGTTGAATATGAATACAAGCAAATATAATATGATAACACAACCATAATACCAACATTTTTAAATAGGATTACCAGAAAGCAAAGGCAAGGTCCATATTTCCCCCGAAGTAAAAATATACGGGATTTTCAAAGACTTCTCTGGGATAAGTACTTTTCAGACACGCCAACTAAAATTATTTTATCATAAGATCTGGTTCTTCTGTTGACTTTTTGGTGAGGTTTAATACAGGGGACTGGAATTTCACAGCTCTGCTGCTCTAAATTCTGAAAGTCAACCACGATATCCAGGAAATTCACAGACCACGGTATCAGTGATTGCATATTATAGTTTAATTTTTTCCGAGACCAGCATCGCCCTTGGCGCTATGGTTTAATCTCGCGAATGGGAATTTCCCGGTTACCGGTTCGGAAAATGAGTACTAATGCCCGGGGGATTCATGAACTAGAATCGGGAATGAAAGGTTGCGGACGCAACCTTTGATTCCCGGTTCTGTCCTATGAATCTCCCGGGTATCGAGACTGATATTCAGAAAAGACAACCCGAAAATTCCCGGTATCATGACCGACTGTCAAAAACGAGAACCACAAAATTCCCATTCCCGGAATTGAACCCTATTTTCTGTCGGAAAATTTATGATCTTGTCCCATCAACGAAACTTGAAAGCTATCTGTGTCACTGCACGCAACCCGTCTCGATGTTGGTTAACTTCGGTCTCAAAGGTCTGAAACAGTGAACGGGGTTGTAAATAGGGTGGGTGTAACGCTCAGTAATTTTTCCAACCGGGACATTTTCGTCTGGATTTGAGTCTCAGATATCAATTCGCTCTTGTTTGTAATCATGAACTTTTTACGAGACAAGATTTGATACTTGACGTTACAGTCTGTCACCCAAACAGAGGTCAGTGATTCAGAATATTGGGGGCGCAGCGGGACCAGTTCGCAGTACGGTAGATGCTAATTATACGAGAATTTGGGAAGCGTCATAAATACAATATGTATTTATCCACAAATAATTATTCAAGAACTCAAAGTTTTGAATTGTCGTCTCGAAACAATATCATCAATGGCTGCTTTCGACGAAGGCATACCTTCATAATACAGAAGTTGAAATACTGTGTCAGTCTTGACTTGAGACACCATAGCCCAGTTGACATCCTCAATCGATCATCTTCGCGACACTCCGGTCTGTCCTTCGGTAATTTCAGGACACTTTAGGTAGATTTTACCCAGAGTGATTTGCATAACCTTTCGGTGATTTCTATCAAATGTGATTTACAATGGTGACAACGGAAATCGAGAATAATTTAGAAAAAGGGAAGATTTAAATGTTCTGAAAGCAATATAGAAAAAGATTAAAAAAAACATAGTTTGATAATATTCAATAAAATAATCAGGTAGACAATATCCATGCTAATAGATTGAAACAAGCGAAAAGCTCGGTGGATAGCTCACACTAAAACATTACAAGAGCGAATTATCCCAAAAGGCAGTTCACGTGGAAAACTGAACAGTGGAACAAGTGAATACACGAATTTGATCAGGCACTGAGATTTCGCGTTTTCGTTTTTATTAATCAATGGATTAATTTCAACAGAACAGACATTAAGTCAGACAACTAAAAACGTTAATGTACATGAGACTGGAGTTAGTGGATTAAAGATAATCTCCTAGAGGATTAAGGTATTACCAAATACTCATTTCATGGATACTGATCATGAAAAATATAGATTTGACCTCACTGATACGTACAATGCTAAAATACATTATTCCTTTGATAATAGACAGATTTGTGGTACCACGGTTGTTACCCATAGAAACCATAACTATTACAAAGTATAAGGTATAAAACTGACTCAACGATTTCAGTCCACATCCGCCTCTCACATTGGACGTAGCCTGAAGTCTTAGTCGAGACCTACATATTCATTCTTCTTTTGTACTGTTGGCTGAAACCCTTAAAAACCAAAAATGGTGAGTTTATTTAGAATTTCTAAATATTTGTGGCTATATTTGCATTTTCCCTTCTTGGCCTTTAATTTGATATTAGCACAATGAGGTGCGTAGCGAAGAGAAAGTATACCATGTACCTAACATGAAAAGCAGACGACACTTGCAAAAACAATTCTTGAATAACTAATTCTTTTCTTAAAAACAGAGGTTATGACCCCTCATTGGAACGAGCTCGACGAGCTCGTTCCAACGAGGGGTCATAATCTATGTTTATGAGACAAAAAATGAAAAAAATAATGAAAATTAATTGGCGATTTTTGAGAATAGCGCTGGCCGGTTTTGGCCGTTACGTTGGGTAAAAGGTTAAGGACATCTAGATTGGAGTCTTGGATATTGATTCACTCTTGCTGGTAATAATATATGCTTTCTTTCGCAGGCCTTAAACTTTCACTCGATTCACGAGAATCAGTTTCGATTCTCGCGAGCTGCTGTTGCGAGAATCTATTTTCAGTTCCTAAATATTTTGAATTTGGGAGTACTGCTTTTGCCCTGGGAGTGCAACATGTACACATGCCACAGTAAAAAGCAAACATATTTTTTAAAGAAAATTTACTCTTTAAGGACCCAGTTTCCATCTTATCGAGTTTCACATACATGTGCGTGTAGAACACATGTTCCATCATATAGGCTTTTGGTGGTTTTGCTGTTAGAAATTTCAGTATCGTGGCAGTGGGGGTCTAGTGAAGTCTTGGCTGTCTACATAGATAGCCATGACATCACTAGACACCACTGCTAAGTGAAGATTTGTTACCTTATCATGAGGGGGCAAAGACAGATCATTGTTCTGGGTTTTTTTTTAAAGCCACTTTTAGAATCTACAAGAATCAAATGAACATTTTGCGCGAATCAAAGCTGATTCTCGTTGTTTTCCTTGCGAGAATCATTTGCACGAATCGATTCGGATTCTTGCATGAATTTTAACTCCTGTTTCGAGACTTAATTTGATATTTGTGTCACACACGCAGTCGGTCATACAACTGGATGTTTGTAGTATGGATTGGAGCTGTTGGGGGCCCAACATGACCAAATTGGAGTACGATATGTGTTAATATAACAATAACATGGGTTTGAAGGGCGTTACGGTTTATTAACGGCCCGAGAGAAATTAATAACAGTTCGAGAGTTTATTAGCGGCCTGAGGCGAAGTCGAGGGCCGTTAATAAGTCAGAGGGCTGTTATTTAGTCCTCAAGGGCCGTTAATAAACCGGGACGCCCGACAAAATCATGCTATTACTGTTATTACTATGACCGGAAGCGTGAGGCGGGTTGTTAATGAATTTTGTTTTCATTAACGCCGCCGCTCGCTTCCGGTTGCATGACGCCATGATTTACAGAGTTTTACTGCCCCGCTAAATTCCGTTCATATACTAGAGAATGCCTGCCAAAGTTGTAACAAGAACCAGAAAATTTCTTAATTTCTGTACTTAAATCATTAAAGATATAATTAAATAAAATATTTTTTCACTTTTCATTACAATATTTCAACTTAAAGTAAGTTGTGTCATGACTATTGCATGTATATTTTATTTATTCACAGATAAAAGAAGTGTTGAGATTTTTAACTATAATTTTAACAATAATTCCGACTGACTAATATTCCAACGACATCATCAAGTCATACCTTCGACGAAGGTATGTCTTGATGATGTTGTTGGAATATTTATCCGTCAGAACTCGAGTTACCACAATCGGTACACCCCCACCAAATCGTCCATCCTTGCAACGCCCCTAGCCACAACTGCAGCTTGTTTCAAGTGAAATACAAATATAACCAAAAAATGCTTCAATTTGGGAATTTTTGTGCATGATTTGTACCCTATTTTGGGCGATTTATTCAATAAAAGTTCGTCTATTTCTATATAAATCTTTGGCAATAACTCCTAATAAATTCGCTCATGATGTTTTACGTGATATGTCTTTTTTACAATTTGTCCTCAAGTCGTGGGTTCGGTAACGCAACGCAAGCGATACCATAGCCGGGCATAAGGGGGCTGGGGTCAGGTAGGTAATCCTCTCTCACAATCGTCAAGAAATCTAAATGTCACAGGCTGCTTGACTCGAAAAGACAACTGACGATTTTTGTTAGCGTGCAGTTGTTTTGATCAACTGGTACCATGATACGCCATGAATCGTGGTAAACAATAGTCTTTTATTACTCGCCTATTCTTTGTAATTTCCATCCACTGCAACACTAAACTATGCGGAAAATGAAAATCTGTTCCGCACATATGTGCGGAACGGAAATCGTAAACGGATTATTTTTAAATACAAGCGAAATTACACTGGAATTTTCTACAAATCGTGCAACTTAATTACAATTTGAATCGCTAGCGATAGCTGAAAATCGTCCTCTGAGTTCCAGTGTGTTCTATGTGCCAGTAGGCACATAGAACACATTGGAACCCAGGGAACGAAATAGTAACACGTGTTCCCCTCGCAAATTTGGTTGGCGATAAAATGTTTTCTTGTTGATAGTTATCAAATGTTGTCAATTTGTTTTTATAGACGCGAAGTTTTTTATGAGGGTTCCAACAAAATCTAATGTGGGGTAGTCCCTGTCACTTGACTTCCCAGACTTCCCCGACTGCACGTCACTGACTGACTGTTGTGGAACATCTACGGTTCTGGTGGAGGTGCACCTCCGTTTTCTAGGCGGTATTCAGACAAAATGTTCATTCAGAAAAGGTCTAATATCACTGAACCTAACTGCCATAAATTATGCAACGAACTTTATCTACAGTTGTACTAAATAAATGCAAGAAATTGAATCTTCAATGAAGTGTTTTAGTTAGGGTTTAACGACACTTTCAAAAACCCGAGTCATCTCGTGTCGGAAGGTTTTACGAGTGGGGTAAGCCGGAGTACCCGGTGAGAACCCCCGAGCAGCGGCGAGCAAGTCTCAGACTCCCCAACGTACTAACTCCACACAAGCAGGGTTTGTATTGGATGAAGAAAAGTGCACCATTGACGTACAGCACGCCTTAGTACACAACGCCACCTTGCCCCCACATGGGCAGTCGGGTTTAACTGACTTGCCTAAGGACACACAACAGTTACCCCTGGCGGGGATTTCAGTCTGAAGTCCAATGCAGTAACCACTGAGCCACCCTGCGACCCCTAATGAAGTTTAAAATTTAGATTTATTTTATAATTATAAAAGGTACTTTTTTCTCAACCCGTGCATAGTAAAATTTCAATAATGACATACGAACACTTTACTCTAAATCGACAAATCAGTCGTCTTCGAATATTAGGAAATAGAAGTAATCCTCAGCATAAGAAAATTGTCCATTTGATCATTCTAAAAATAAGTTGTGCACAAAATAACTTAACTCTCTTTTACGGAAGTGTATTATGGACTCGGGTAAAAAATGGACCCTTCAGAAGCTGGTATTTTAACTTTCAGATTTAAAATTTTGACTTTGAAAGTTACAGTTTTAACTTTCGGAGTTAAAATTTTGACTTACAAAGCTAAAAGTTTTACTTTCGAAGTTATAATTTTAATTTTTACATTTTGACTTTCGAAGTTAAAATTTTGACTTTCGAAGCTAAAATTTTTACTTTTTAACTTTGAAAGTTAAAATCTTGACTTTGAAAATTAAAATTTTGACTTTGAAAATTAAAATTTTCATTTTACCTGTGCAGAATGTTCTTTGTTTTATTTTCTTATTATTCAATAGATTTTTTTTATATAAAAAGCCCTTTAGTTTATAGCTATACTCCCTCTCTCTCTCTCTCTCTCTCTCTCTCTCTCTCTCTCTCTCTCTCTCTCTCTCGCCCAGATACCCGCTTACATCCAAGATGAGTACGAGGGGAGTCGTTTGTCGTTTAAAACACTCGGGTATAGTGATGTATCTTCACTACGACAATAACGCAAATTTCATTAAAAATAATAAAAAATAAGCAGTTTCCCTCGGGGTCGAACCCGGATATCCACCGGCAGAAACATTACTTAAGCTAGTTATGCTTAGTTTTTTCATAGAATTTTGGAGTTGATGCCCTAGTGCAAACTAGTCCTCCCACCCCCCCCCCCCCCCCTACTTCGGGTTGTTTAGTGGGTATCATCTCTACTCGCCCTGTATGTCCAAGCGTACTTTAATAATGGTGTTATTAATTTGCGAACATTCTTCCCTCTTTCAGCGTGAATGTATCTCTATCCATGTTGGACAAGCTGGAGTTCAGATTGGCAATGCCTGCTGGGAGCTGTACTGTTTGGAACACGGAATTCAGCCAGATGGTCAAATGCCGTCAGACAAGACCATTGGAGGAGGTGACGATTCATTCAATACTTTCTTCAGCGAGACCGGAGCTGGAAAGCACGTCCCAAGGGCTGTTTTCGTCGACTTAGAACCAACAGTAGTCGGTAAGTTATTTTCTTTGAACACATATTTTTTGATTGGCATCTATCCTGGAGCCGAATCAAATATACTACTCAAAGTTTGCTAAGCACCAAATATTTGACACATCATTGTGAAATTTGCTTGTGACATATTTGCGATATTTTTGGTGGATATGATGAGGAATGTATTGAGATGGTCCCCAGTGTTTACATTAGCTCTCTTGACAGGCTGACTTTTCGTGACAGTCATGGAAAGCATGTACCCCTTGATTTCATGATGTTTTCGTGTACTGTATACATGTACATGACATGTTTTGGGTATTCAGTCTTCATTTCATCACAAACCCTTGTGATTTAATGATTGAATAATGCAAATGTAAGAAGACATTTGTCTGAAGCAGAAATGTGGCGGGCTGTAGGGAGGTAGAGCAAGGGGCTACCCATCGTCAGGTTGGTGAAGCCCTTGGTGTGCACCATACGGTGATCGCCAGATCCTGCACAAGATTTCAGCAGTATGGCACACCAGTAAGACGGCATGGTGGAGGCAGAGACAGGGCAACGTCTGCAGCTGAAGACTGGTTTTTGATCATTCAGGCCCGTAGGAACTGCTTTTCCACACCAACCCAGCTTTGCAGTGACCTTCAGAATGCATCCGGGGTAAATGTTTCGACGCAGACTATCCGGGCAAGGTTGCACGAAGATGGTCTCCGATCGAGAAGACCATGTATTCGAATTCCGCTGTCCCAGAACCACCGCCAGGCACGATATGAATGGGCCATGGACCGCGTTGGATGGACCAGAGAAGAATGGCGACCTGGCCTTTTTACAGATGAGCCAAGGTACTGCCTAGACCACACAGATAGGCGTTTAGGGTATGAGGAAGACCAGAAGAGCGATTCCATGAAGCCAGCATTGCTGAGCATGACCGTTATGTTGGAGGGTCAATCATGGTCTGGGCGGCATCAGCAGGGATGGACGTACAGAGCTCTGTGTCCTTGAACATGGTACATTGACTGCACATCGGTATATTGATGAGATCCTGGATGTCCACGTCAGATTGTATGCAGGTGCAATGGGTGATAGATTTATTCTGATGGACGATAATGTCCGTCCTCAAGTTGCCCATGCTGTCGGGGAGTACCGACAGGGGAGGGGATTGGGCGTATGGACTGGCCAGCAAGATCCCCTGACCTCAATCTAATCGAACATGTCTGGAATGAGTTGCAGCTTGCAATTTCAGCCCGTCCAGTCCAGCCAAGAACTGTCCAGGAGCTTGGTGCCATGCTGGTCCAAGAATGGAACAACATCCCACAAAGGACCACCAGGAACCTGATTGGGGTCATGAGAAGGCGTTGTCAAGCTGTAATTAACGGTAATGGGTCTCATACTCG
The DNA here is from genome assembly GCA_031216915.1 of Pictodentalium vernedei. Taxonomy (NCBI): domain Eukaryota; kingdom Metazoa; phylum Mollusca; class Scaphopoda; order Dentaliida; family Dentaliidae; genus Pictodentalium; species Pictodentalium vernedei. The sequence goes on from CM062292.1 coordinate 279,623,047, forward strand.
ATATTGAAAGCATACCAGTTCGCTCCGTCAACTTTTTGGCAAATTGAAAAATTTCCTCTTTTAACAACAATACCCATTTTCCATGGTTATCGTATTCAAAAGCTAAAAAATAATGTCAAACACTAATAAAATCTTAATTTCTGTACTTAAATCATTAAAGATATAATTAAATAAAATATATATACACTTTTCATTACAATATTTCAACTAAAACGTAAAATAGTCAGTTGGATATACTTGTGCTCAGCAAACTTTGAGTAGTATATAATGATTAAATTACGTGATTTGCTCAATACGATATGTAAACGCTTTCGGTAACCTCCGTCTGGAGAATGCATCGTTGACGCTATATAAAAATAAAGTGCCGCAACAACCAATAAAAATGAGGGTAAAATGTTTTGGGTCCCTGATGGGGGGACCCTAAATGAGGGGAAGGGGGGCTGAGTCAACGGTCCAGGTCGGCCGACCCTGAATCCGGCATTGTGATGACTGAATAGGCATTGCACACATAATTATTTATTATATGTGATTGTTGTTACTGTTCGCTGGCCAATATGACGTGGTTGTCGTTCATTTGGTTTACTTCAAATTATTTGGTTATTATGTAATAGTGTTTTAATGACCAACTGTTGATCTTTACATCGATATTGACAGTCGGAGGTGCAGTGAATGAATGATAATTCCATTCATTTTCGTCGCACGGTGCTTCATTCCCTGTTCGAAATCATGACTTCGAGTAGAGATTCAAGGAAAATTCGAAATCTGGAGTCCAAATTTGAACAATTCCACCGAAATATCCCCTAATTACTCTTCTCACACTGTTCACCTAGAAGAGGCGTGGACAGAATGTCGAATGCTTCGACCACCTGAGATAGATTCTGGAGCCTCCCTTCTGACTTAAATCTAATCAATTTATCCACATGAAAAATTCATTTCTCCAGGTAGATCCATGAGTTTCCCCGTACACTGACCAGGCTACATAAGGATTATGGACAGACAGCTATTCAGTCAATAACTACTCCTTCAAACTGACTACTCTGAGTCGGAAAAACGGAACGATGATTTCGAAAAACCGGATCGGTCACACATTCGAGTCGGAATGTAGGAAAAGTTTTGTCAGCTGATTGGAAAAGTTGGAGAATTTGATCGAAAATTGGAAAATCACTTTGGCTCTGACTGAAAAATTGTGACAAGAGCAAATTAAATTAATATTGTTGAATTTCCAGCTTCTGGAATTTACATCACTGAGTTTCCAACTTTTGAAATTTTAGGCGATAATTGGGGTGAGGGGTGAGGGTGAGATACCCCCATCCCCCCTCTAGCTACGTCCCTGATCGGGAGTTCACAATTTTTCATAAATTGTAATGTGACACTCAACAGTGTTAACATTATATTTTGATATTCCTTCTTGAGTGTGACAAGGCGCCGTCTGCCGTGTTTTGTAGTTTTCGTTTTTAGTCTTGGCCTTAGTGGTGATACACTCTAGGAGATGTGCAGTATACAGAAAACCCGAAGGGATACCGATACCATGGGGATACCGAAAAACCGAAGCGAACCAATCATTGAATACCGAAACCATCTGTATTTTCAAATCTTTGTACATTTGCTACTTATAAATTAAATTAGTTGGTTATAATATAATAGTGTTTTAATGACCAACTGTTGATCTTCACATCGATATTGACCGTCGAAGGTGCAGTGAATCAATGATAATTCCATTCATTTTCGTAGCATGGTGCTTCATTCCCTGTTCGAAATCATGTCTTCGAGTTGAGATTCAAGGAAAATGCGACATTTGGAGTTCAAACTTGGACAATTTCCCCGAAATATCCTCTGATTTCCCTTCTCATACTCTTCACTTCGAAGACGCGTGGACAGAATATCAAATGCTTCGAACTAAGGCAATTGCCCGCTGAGTGCCCTTTCCAAAGTTAGTACCATTGTAACCTTATCAACATTTAGTTAAAACTAGAGGGTCTTACTATTAACGCATTTCAGCTATAAGAACCACTAGTTCTATAGTTGCGTAGAACTAAATGTTAAGAAGGGGGCTGTATCTCGAATGGAGCTCTGCACTTGACCGACGGTTGTAATTTTGGAGTGCATGATCCTTGAAGTGATAACTTTATTAAATCAACTTGACGTAATAAAGTTATCACTTCAAGAATTGAGCAGTCAAAACCTATAACTCTAGGTCACTGGATACTCACTGATGAACTTGCAAATTTGTAACATGCTGCTAAAAGACGTTATTTTGATGGCCCCAAAATAACGTGATTTTTTCATCCCAAAAGCCGCCAGAAGTCTCCATTTAATAACTGATTTCAAAATGTTCTTGGGAGAGAAAAATTGAAGACTTCTTGGAAATTTGTTCGTGGATAAATATCGGAATATGTAGCAGTCGTGGGTTTCCCAAATTCTGATTTAATTAGCATTTACCACACTACAAAATATTGACGCTGAGTGCCCTACAACCCGAATTGAATACCGAAGCTCTCAATTCGTCGCACGAATGATTTTACAGGAACTTCGCGGACGTGACAATCGTTACTTATTTCCAGTTCCTTATTCGACATTCGTTATCAACCGATTTTATCGGTTGATAACGAATGTCTAATAAGGGACTGTGAATAAGTAAGGGTATTCACGTCCCCGGTAACTTCAGTGGCATGTTCTGGGTCTTTATACAAGAATCAGGAAAGTATCTACCAAACAATAATTGTGGAACCTATGTGTCGTTTTCTCACAAACCGTGTTTTTCATTTTAATAAGCACGCTCAAATGAGTGGCGTGGTCTACGATCGTCGATTTGAATGAGGTCGTTCGAATGAGTTTTCCTAGACTGTTTTAGAAGACTGGAAACATAACATTTAATTATTTTCGAATAGATGGAAATGGTGTTGTCGTTTTTCGTTTTGTTTGGACGACAATTTAATATCATAATCCCTTTATTGCAAATTTTCCGCAAAACACAATAATGGTTAGTTACTTGTGTGTCGCGACCAATGGTTGTGCAGGTTCCTTCCAAATTTAAATCGTATAATTCTGTAGAAAAGGCGGCAAAAGCAAGCAAAGTTTCATAGAATTCTTATCTAATGGACCATCATGTTGTACCTGAAGGTCCATTAGAAAAAAAAATTCTTGTGCTTCTAATACTCTTTTAAAGGATTTGAGAGCTTTTGTTCTTCGAAGTCTGGAATCCGTGTCTTTGCATGGCAAATTATACCGTACTTTAGTTGAGTTTACTGGTAAATTTCCCCAAAATGTGCACAGAAGTCTTTTCAACCAATTCCCGACGCCTTACCGACTACTATTATCTGCGAGTCTCCCCTTCCTACACTTACTAGACCAAAATAAACTTGACGCCCAAACATAATTGCAGCTCTTGGCCCACCGTGTAATTACCCGGAGCTGAAAATGCGCATTTTGGTTCCACAAGAAGAGCACGAGCGTTTGTTCGCTCGTAATGCAGTGGAGTATCACCGTACGTACTGCATATACATATACTTCAAAAGCAAAAAATAGTTGTTGACTTTCTACATTTATCACTCAGCCCTCTTTCAAAAAGTCCTGGACCCGCCTTGATTTTCTGTCAACTAATTGATATATTTTAATTTTTTGCAGATGAAGTTAGAACCGGCACATATCGTCAGTTGTTTCACCCAGAACAGCTCATCACCGGTAAGGAAGATGCTGCTAACAACTATGCTCGTGGTCACTACACCATCGGTAAAGAAATTGTTGATCTTGTACTTGATAGAATCAGAAAGCTGTCCGACCAATGTACAGGTCTCCAGGGATTCCTTATATTCCACAGTTTTGGTGGTGGTACCGGATCTGGATTCTCATCACTCCTCATGGAACGTCTAAGCGTTGACTATGGAAAGAAGTCAAAACTTGAGTTTGCCATCTATCCTGCACCTCAAGTATCCACGGCCGTTGTTGAGCCATATAACTCAATTCTGACAACACATACCACGCTTGAGCACTCAGATTGTGCTTTCATGGTCGACAATGAGGCCATTTACGATATCTGTCGTCGAAACTTGGACATCGAGAGACCAACCTACACCAACTTGAATCGTCTGATTGGTCAGATCGTCAGCTCCATAACGGCGTCTTTGAGATTCGATGGTGCTTTGAATGTGGATCTCACAGAATTCCAAACTAATTTAGTACCTTATCCACGAATCCATTTCCCTCTTGCTACCTATGCGCCTGTCATCTCGGCTGAAAAGGCATACCATGAACAACTTTCCGTATCCGAAATTACCAACGCTTGCTTCGAGCCAGCCAATCAGATGGTAAAATGTGATCCACGTCATGGCAAGTACATGGCATGTTGCATGTTATACAGAGGAGATGTGGTGCCAAAGGATGTCAATGCTGCGATTGCCACCATAAAAACAAAGAGAACCATCCAGTTCGTTGACTGGTGTCCAACTGGGTTCAAAGTAGGAATCAACTACCAACCCCCAACAGTTGTACCAGGAGGAGACCTTGCTAAGGTTCAGCGCGCCGTGTGTATGTTGAGCAACACAACAGCAATAGCGGAAGCTTGGGCACGACTAGACCACAAGTTCGATTTGATGTACGCCAAGCGTGCTTTCGTTCACTGGTACGTCGGAGAAGGTATGGAGGAAGGAGAATTCTCAGAGGCCCGAGAGGATCTGGCGGCTCTCGAGAAGGATTACGAAGAGGTGGGTGTGGATTCAGTTGATGGTGAGGAAGAAGAGGGCGGTGAAGAATATTAAAACACCGTGTCACAGTTTACTCAGGATTTTAGCGTGTTAACTGAATGTTCTTAATCAGGGCAAATACCCGTCGGGATGATTTTAGTCATCATAACTGAATCAATTCACTCTATTTGGCTGCCGAATTCACCATGGTGTGGACAGGGAATGGTTAGATAGTCTTGGTTTAAGGGGTGTTCCCCTCCGAATTTCCGACTGTGCCCTCACCCCACCCACCAATATCCAACTTTTGAGAAAGCCATTTGCACCCCACATCCTTGATCGAAAATTATCCAACTGCTGCTCTTGAATGTCCAGCTATTGGTGTTTATAGCTGGGATTAGAGAAACCTCACCTCATCCTTTCTCGATAGGTCCGTAGTTCCGTGTAACACATGCAAAAAAAAACGAACCCTCTTCGAGCCATTGCAAGAAAACAAACACGGCAACGTAACTTATCCGCTTCTTTTCAAGTTCTTCAAAATGGAAAATCTGTGATTAAATTCCATAACATGGCCACATGGTTGGGTTTGGACTTTTAAAATCTCACCTTGTACATTTTTTTGGGGGGGGGGGGTGGGGGCGTGGGGGCGGGGGGAGTCCTTTTGCTGTCTTGGACAAGGATTGTAAACGTAATACTCCCTCATCCCCAATTACAAAAGGCAGTTGCCTACCATTATTGTTTGTTCCATATGAAGGCTTAATTCTGAGGATAAATTGATATCTATTTAAAACGATATCTGAAGATACTTACGGGCATTGCGCGAAGTACTCAAATATATAGGCAATACATTTTAACCCTTCACCTAATCGGTAGAGTAAACGACACTTCATAAAAACACCTTTATTGAATAAGTGAAAAGTTTCATTTTCTGCCTCAAAAACATAGCTTAGCTCCTTTATTGGAACGAGCAAAACGAGCTTGTTCCAGTGAGGTCCTATAAGGTATGTTTTTTAGACAAAAAACTGAAAATATAATAAGCTTTGAATGGCGAGTTTTTCACATACCACTGGCTGTGGGCGGGGGGTATTTTTGTTGTTGTTTTTTTTGTTTGGCGTTGGGTAAAGGGTTAAGCGACTGTATTAGAAAATAAAATATTAATTTTTTGAAAATCTCAAACGAACGATCCTATTTTCCTATTGCTTGCAACCTTAACCAAACCATTTATTTTTGTTTCGCCTAAGATACGAAGTATCTCGGGAGCTTTTAGCCACTATGCTACATTACCGATATGATGGACTCTCCACGCTTCTCCGTGGAACAGCAAACATCCTAATATACATTCCAATTGCTCACAGAGCTCCATGTCGGAGTTAAGAGGCCAGAAGTTGAAAATGGTTATACATCTTTCCTTCTGATTTATCAGGAGTACAGAAAATATTTTAAGGACAGTTAAGGACGTTTGTTTTGTGATCAGAGTTACTGAAGATGAATTACATAGTTTGTATTTGCATTACTGGTTATGATAATGTCTGTATTTCGAACTATTACCTTTAATCTAATAAATTCTCTTAGAAATTCCATTTTGGGTTTATTGAAATTACATCCTATCATCGGGATATTTCGCGCTTGCAATAGATCAATCCTGTTCTAGAGGTCCATCCGTCAAGATCAGTAAATCCGCCCAGAATATCTCCATGCATGTGTGGAATGTATAAAAGAATGTCTTGAGAACAAGAGGCTCCAAGGGGCCTGAAGTATTCACTTGATAAAGACCCACTGATTCTTCATAATGAGATTTAAGGATATTTTTTAAAATAATCAGGACGAAGTTAATTCATGGACTTTCAATGGCCCTTTTAATCAATGTTCAAAAACCTTGTCGTGAGACAATTGTTTAAGACTATTTCTCGTTAGTTTCATATGATTTTGATTAAACGCGTGATTAAGAATATGGAAATAAGTTAAATTGAAGGACTGTTTTCGATCTTAAATTAAAAATAGACATAGAAGTTTGCTTTACAGTTTATGTATAATATCTGATAGAGCACTGAAGCAGATTATGTTACAATAAGACTCTAATCATCGCCCTCTGATTGGAAGAGAGCTCGCGTAGTTTTTCCATGTTTACGGCTCCAGTAGCATATGTTACCGTTTGACGTTTGACATCACCACGCGAATTATATGAAATGAGGTTACCCGTTTTATTTCATCAATGGAGTGATTTGCAAACAGCTTCATTTTTTAGATTTTTGACACGTGCAGCATACGATGTTCCTTATTGTTCAAATTATAAATCAGGTTACGATTTTGAACTCAGTTGGAGTGACCTCGAATTTATCTGATTTATTGTTTATTTGTCCAGTGAAGTCATGGTGTACACGAGAGGTTTATTTTCTATCTCGCTGTCGTTAAGGGGGGGGGGGGGGGCTAGTTTATTTCAGGATGTGGGTTTTGGGCTGTGGGTAGGGTCTTATTGGAACATACGCGTTATTGTGGTGAATTGATGGTATCGTGGTGAGAGGATTGCGGCTCGGAGCTCATGCTCAACCGAGACTCGGTGCGTCTCGGTTGAACATAAACTCCGAGCCTCAAACCTCAGACGATGGCACCGTCAATCCATCACAATAACTTATAATATTTGACAATTTTGTTTGTTTCTTGAGAATGTTTCAAAGTTTTAATTTCTGTTTCACAGCATTGAGTGCTGTGAAACATAACCTAAAACTTTGAAGCATTTTTACAAATCAAGGATTTGAAAGGCCAGTGAACAAATTCCTAGTACTCCAATCATTGAATACACAATTTTCAGTTCAAGAAGTTTCAATGTTTTCAAGGATCATACTGAACGCTGGTCGCGAAGATGGCTTGATATGGCCCAACTGTGATGTCTCAAGTCAAAACTGATAAAATATTCCAACTACATCATGATGATGTAATTGGAATATTAATTGATTGGGATTATAGTTTAAAAAACACCCAAGACTACTTGGAAATGTAAATGTGGAAAAATAAAATAGGCATATAGTAGTCGTGACATAACATCATATTTAATTAACATGCACCGTACTCCGAATTGAGCGAATCGGGCACTACATACCTCCCTCCATTTAAATGACAGGCTGTGTGTGTGAATAACTCCGAGCATCAAATCTAGTCTCGAAAGACAGTACCTGACTAACAGCAAGAGCGAATCGATATCTAAGACCCAAATTCGGAAGAAAATGTCCTGAATGGAAAAAAGTGTTGGAGGCGTCGGCAAATCCACCCAGACTATCACAAAATATAGGCACCTGAAGTTAATATAGCCTAACTGTTTCAAACGGGTTGCATAGCGTGGGTCAGTTTTCCTGAGCCTTAACCTACAGTAATATATCTTGAATTTTGCCTCATCAGTCAAAAAAAACTTTGATAGAAAACAAAGCAATCAAAATAGTATACGCGATACGTCTTAGTGTTCAATCACACATTACGATTTTACACTACACAGTGAATCTGGCACTACATATCTCCATTTGTATGACATACTGTGTGTGTGTGTGTGTGTGTGTCCAAGCAGCAAATCTAGTCTCAAAAGACAGTACCTGACTAACAGCAAGAGCGAATCGATACCTAAGATCCCAACACGGACGAAAATGTCCTGAATGGAAAAAAGTATTGGAGAAGGTGTCACCCCCTCCCTCTTTTAGCGGCGCCGGCAAATCCGCCCAGACTATCACACAATATAGGCACCTGATGTTAATATAGTCTATACTGTTTCAAACGGGTTGTACAGCGTGGTTCAGTTTTCCTGAGCGCTGACCATTTACCTAACATGAAAAGCAGACGACGCTTGCAAACAGAATTCTTGAATAACTATTTTTTTCATTTTTCGTCTCAAAAACATAGGTTGTGACCCCTCTTTGGAACGAGCTCAACGAGCTCGTTCCAAAGAGGGGTCATGACCTATGTTTTTGAGACAGAAAATGAAAAAATAATGAAAATTAATTGTCGATTTTTGTGAATTGCGCTAGCCGGTTTTGGCTGTTACGTTGGGCAAAGGGTTAACCTACAGTAATATATCTTGAATTTTGCCTCATTCTGCGAGGAGCAACATTTGACATCAGTGAAACAAAACTTTGATAGAAGACAAAGCAAACAAAATAGTATACGCGATAGTACTAAACTGGATGCATAATATATTCCTTACGTCTAAGTGTTCAATCACACATTACGATTTTACATTGCACATAGGTTGAATTGGGGTCGCAGAACTTGCTTTTCAAGATGAAACTTCAGGAACGAACATGCAAATCCGCTTTTCGTTGACCGCCGGGTTGGGTACCCGATGGTTCATGAACAGCAAATCGTTGTTTGGTCCTAAAGTTGCCACCTTGTTTCTTTGGTTCGATTATTGGTATATGTCTAACAATGACTACGTGAATTAACGTGTGAGTGTAAAGTTTAAAACGACTGTGTACTACCTTTGCTACTTTAGAAACAACGGTAGTACACAGTTATTTTAAACATTCCACACATATGCTAATTCAAGTGGACGGTTTCATTCAAAGCGCGAGGCGAGGCAAAACGAAATTGACAACAAGACGGGAGCAGCGTCATGTAAACGGTAACACGACAGTTTATATAAACGGGTGGAGTCTCTAAACCTCTTAACATAGCATTTTGAGTTGCTTCCACGTACTACAATGCAGGGGCTTTGTTGTGAAAATTCAGTTACAAAACGATAGCCAGGGTAAGCTCGTGTCGGTCAGTTTGACGGGTGGAGGTAGCCGGAGAAACCATGGAGTCTCCATGAGCACCTTTCAGCATCCCTAACGTACTAACTTCGCACAAGGCAAGAGCACCATCGACATGAAGTATGCCTCGGTACTCAGCGCCACAGTTTCCCCAACGTGGGGAATCGAGATTAAGTGCCTGCCCAAAGTCACAATTCTGTTACCGCTGGCCAGGATCGAACCGCGTACCTGTCGGTTTCAAGTTCAATGCTCTACGCACTGAGCCATCGCGATCCAATTTTATTGCTTTTAAAAAGCGTCAATACCTTCTCAAAAAGTGCGGAGGACAGACCGCCCCCAAAACACTCCCGGCTTCGCGGTGTCTGTGTCAACGCTTAGATATCTCCAAACCGACTACGCAATTGACGACGTCATGTGTTATATCACTAACTCGATACATCCCATTTTTACCCTAACTGTGTTTTCGCTCCAAACACGACTCTCTATTGGAACAAACTCGTTCAAGTGAGTTTGGGATGTCCACTACATTTTGAAAGAAAGCATTTTTAAAAAGTTCTAAAAGTGAAGGTGTTAATGCTATTGTTGCTTTTTAACTTGGATTTTGGGTTATTCTATTTGTAATTCCACCCTGCTGTAAAACAATGACATTACGTTATCATGCTGACTCAAATCGTGAGTCAGCATGATAACATAATGTTATTCTTTGAGTCCAGAATGTTCACTATAAAAATAGGCACGGAAAAAGAGTGGCAAAAAAGACATTTTCTCACTCGACGCGACGTGAACATTGCATGCATTTACGTGTGACGAGTAATCAGTGGCAGGTTTTCTTTTCACTAAGAAATGTCGACACATTGAGCTGCCTCTAATATGAGCCTTGCTGCGGAACAAAGACAATAAGTAATTGAACAGACTAAATGTTCAAACCGAAAATGCTGCTACGATTCGCTGTGTTTCAGTTTGTACTGTGGGTGTTGATGTAGTCAATATATGTATTTTAAAGCGAAGCTCAAATTCGAAGTTGTGTTTACCGGAATGCCACTTTCAGCATTTAAGGTAATATCGTGATTACAAAACGATCAGGTATAAAGTCAAATTTAGCCGATCGTGTATACTTATGCTGCCCATATACCCAGGCATTGGTTACCGGGTTCGCTTATACCAGTAACAGAGAACTTGTTAACCAGTATTTAAGCAAGCAATACTCAACTTCAAATGGATCCCGAAACTCATCGCGCACAGAAGTCGCATAGAGTCCAGTTTGTAAAGGCATGAACTCAAGCTCTCAAGCCACCAGTCAAATTATGTAAGGAACTGGGCGGGTTATGGCCTGGAACCAGTCTAGAATTGTCCATCGTGTGTGTTGAGATTCAATCGTCTGGAACATTTCAGATGATCGGAAAAGAACCTACGGTTAGCTTTTCTGACTATCTGACATTGACTGATCCTAAACAAAACGATAAACATTCATTTTGCCCGCGTGCGCGCGTTATATCTGGGACGGTTATGGGAAAAAGTTAACAGTTTAGCAAATCAATTAGAAATATTGAATTGAGTTGATGAAAAATGGACCTCTGCAAAAATCTGAAACGAATATTTGTAATTCTCCTTTATTTGGTTTTGCTTTGTTTTCATTTCCGCGCATTGGTGTTAAACTATACAAGCAACGGAAGCTGTAATACATATATATACTTTCATGCCTTCTGCTAAAGTGTTTTAGAAACAGTGAAACGAAAACATTCCGACTAGAAAGTCCGACTCACTTTTTTTTGCAGGTGACATTGAATACCTGCTCGAACTAAAAGCTCAGTCACATGTGATGCTGCCGCCGCGTGGTTGTGCGGTCTGCAGTTTGTAGAAGGGATTTATACAAATCGTAGGGCTTGGCGGGCTGCGGCAGCAGTGTTCACAAATGTTCCGAGCTGCGCACGGCAATCGTGAAAGTCATGAAATAAAATCCACGAGGAGACCGCAAGGCACCATTTAACAAACTGCGAGGCGCCCCAACGGCGACTGCAGGGCAATCGCATGGCGCCCGCGCGGTTGTTGCGGCCACCGCAAAGGCGCGGAATGGAGACCTTGCGGATGCCTCACGGCGCCCTTGCGGTTTGTTGCGGATGCATGCGATTTTCTTGGCACCTCCAGACAGGGTGAAAACCGTGGTGTGACATTGGGGTTACCTCACGGCCATCACATGGTCACCTCAAGGCTACCGTACAGTGACCTTGCGATGATACCTGCGGTGGGGTTGCGTCCTCCGGCCTGCGATTTCCGAAAAAAAAGTTTAATGTCAAGTTAAAAAAATCACAAGCCCCTGCGACGAGCACAAAACCTTGGAATCACCTCACGGCTGTCGTATTCTGCCGTGTGGACATCGCACGGTTAAGGCAATTTGGGGGACTTATGGCCGCCACCAACACGCCGCAGGCCATTTGTGACTGACGCTTAAAATAGACCGCAGGTAGAAAACAATGAGACCGATCGTTCTAAAATAATACCGCAGGAAATCAATGAGACCGCAAGTGTCCGCAGGCGAGGTACAGGAGTCACAGTCCCCCAAACGAACACTACTGGTTATATGGGGTATACCAAATATATACGGTATCCGAAGTTTGGTACGATAATTTTAATTTTAACCCTAAAAATTGTACTTTTAATGTGTAGCGCAATATCCGACTTGCGATCTCACTTTTCCGCAACTAAAGACAGAGAGACCGCAAGTAAATTTCTGGTCTCCAAAACACCAAATGAACACTATCTTGTGACCTAGAATATATTCTATGTATATCCCAACTTTGATATTTTGATTTTAATCCCTAAAATTACCCTTTTAATGGACAGCGCGACTTCCGATTAACGGTCTAAATTTTCGCAAGCAGGGATAAGGAGACCCGCAAGTAAATTATTAGTCTTGAAAATATCAAATAAACGCGAAAGTATACGCTATATTGTATGTGGCAAGTGTAAAACTTTGCAGATTCTAAGGGGTGGGGGGGGGGGGGGGGGGACAGTGGCGCGATTAACTACTGTTTTTCTTTTCTCTGCCTCTTCAAGGTGGGCTTTTACAGTGCATTTCGTTACTGTTTATCTCAGACTCATTGGGCTTTTACAGCGCATTTCCTTTTTGTTCATTGCGTTACTCGGATTGTCTGGTTTTATTGCTTCAAATCACGTGGAACTGAATTTCCAGTTCGATTCAGTTGACTTGGAAAACAATGAAAAATGGAACCGTATATATACTGGATCCACTAATATCCGGAATTCGTTATTTAACCCTTTACCTAACATAGCGGCAAAAAAACGGCAGAAAAATTAACCAGAATAAGCCTACCACAGCCTAGAAAATCTCGGAAGTTTCTCAATAAAACAATACAAATATGGATATCATTGTTCTCGTCGAGCTGGTTCTAATGGTAGCCATATTTGTATGGTTTTATTGAAGAAATGTTATTTTCTCTTTGGAAAAATGTGAAATTTTTTTTTTTAATATTGTGTTAGGTAAAGGGTTAACTGGGATTCACCGTTTGCAATGTCAGCAATATTCGTATTGTGTTATGTCACCTCCAAACTTCGAAGTACTTTTTAAAACCATTTTTGTTATGATAAATCCACCCTCAATTATATTGGATGTCTGTGTGAATATTTTTCCCCAAGACGCGAAATGTCTGCAGCCCACATTTAAGTATTCTGCTTTGTTTATCTTGTGTAGTGGGGCTGGGGTACTTTTTCTCAAGTTCTTTTGAATGGAGATATTAACCCTCAAAGTATAACCACCACCGCCCATGTCCAATACGCTTGAAATTCTTTAAAAAGAACCCCCACTGACAATACTTGAAGATGGCCGGGGCAGTTTCTATCAAAATCACCTGCGTTTTGTTTAAAGTCGAGTTTCGTACCGGGACGATCAGTCCAAAAAAGCTAATCTTTTTGGTTGTGTGTGTGTGTGTGTGGGGGGGGGGGGGGGGGGGGTACCGTTTCACGTGTTTCGAAAGAAGATATTAACCCCCATAGCCTGGAATCCTGTCCAATATACTTGAACTTATTTTAAACTAATTTCTTGTGAATTACCAGTCACAATGCTTTGAGATGTTGTAGTCACCTCCTTTCAGAGAGATTCAACTTTGTTCACAGAATGTTTCTTGTTTTTGTTCTAATACGGAGAGATTGTATGATGTATGCACAAAATAAGAGTGTTTCATGGTCATTTTCTCGCGCGCTTGTGCTTGCACAAAATGTTTTCTTGTTTTCTTTGAATCGACGCAAGAAATGTTTCTCACTCGAGACTTGATTTAAAGAAATGACTTTACCAATACTATTAAACATGTTTGTTTTCTAAATAATTAGGAATGCCGGCTCAACACAGCTGTTGGGAAGCGCTATTCACAAAAAATAAAATTTGATATTATGTGTTAAAATTAACCTTAGCACAAAAACTGCCAAAGGTTAAATTTCCCTAGCCGTTTTTGCCCCACTGACTGCTCATCTCCATATAAGACAGAATTACAAAAGAAACGGTATAATGATAATCACTACTGCCTCCATAGGGGACGTGACAACCATTACTTATTCCCAGTTACTTATTTGACATTCGTTATCAACCGATAAAATCGGTTGATAACGAGTGTCGAATAAGGAATTGGGATTAAGTAACGGTTGTCACCTCCGTGTTTCCATATTGATTTCTGTTCAACCATACCGACCGCTTCTCTCATCTTCTTCTTTTCCACCATCTCCAAGTCCCATTTCTTTATTATATTTCCATTATTAGGCAGTTATTTTGGAAATTCACGAGAAAACGTTCCAAGGTACCCAGTATTTCAAAACCACATGTTTTCTGTAGATTCTCACACCTGATTAAAAATAGAATCACAGAGTATTCAAGGAGCCCAATGAAAAACTTCCATATTTACTTGGGTTGCTTGCAAAGAAATATTGACGAAAGTTGCTTCAATGAATTCTTCACTGCAACCAAAGAACTACGTTCTCTCTTGTCTGTTTTCTGTCACAGGTGGTTATAAATGGTCAGTTCAGTTTGACATGAAACTGTGATTGCATATCAGTCAACGCAATTTCGTCAGAACTTTTATCTCCGAAATGAGCAGGAATGATCAAAACTGAGATTGCATATCACTTAATGCAATTTGTCGGTGCATTTATCTCTGAAATGAGCAGAAATGACTGCCATTTAAACATAGAGACATATTGACTGTCTAAAGGTAGTTGAGATGTCATAATTACATACTTTCTTGTTTTTCTGACCAAAATAGACTAAACAGATTTTTACAAAAGTAGAGGAAAAATATTTCGGAGTTCCGACCACCCATCCACCCCATCATGCGTGTCATGAAAAAAAAAATTCGAACCCCCTGCATTCCCCTGTTCTTTAACTGTGGGATATTATTATTGTCTCTCATAGTTAACAGAAAGTCAAGGAAAAATTCACTGAGGTAACTTTTGCTGAAATTTCACTGTTGCAAGATTACTGAGTACACCCACACCTTTAGCTCCAACAAATTTTAATAAATTGTAACATTTCAAGAAGGTACTGTAAGTCCAGGGACCAGGTATTTACTTTTTTTAAATTCCAGGAGCTTCATGGAATTCCAGGAGGTGCACCTTGATTTGCACTACCCCCCCCCCACCCCCCCCCCCCCCCCCCCACACACACACACGCACACACTATTCTGTTTCGATTACAATCTCAGTTGATGTTGTCCTCACGTCTTGATTAGCACACCGCCCTTTTCTAATTTCCGGTTTGGATGTTGGGGTCCTAAATCTTGTAAAACACGAGGTTTTAATAGGGCCTTTGGGAAGATTTTCAAAGAGAAGCTGCAATTTCCACAAATCTATTCCGAATCGGTTTCTCCCGACTTTAAACTCTCGACGGCCAGGGTCACATCGTGTCGAACAGTTTTACGGGTGGAGAAAGCCGGCTTACGTGGTGAGTATCAGTGAGCAGAGACGAGCAACTGTCAAACTCTACAACTATCATTACACAAGCAGAGTTAGCAGCGGTTGAAGGCAAGTTTACAATCGACGTACAGTACGCCTAAGTACAGATCGTCAATGTACTCCCACGTGGACAATTGGGGCGATTAAGTATCTTGCCCAGGGACACAACGCAGTTACCACTTGTCAGGATCGAACCACTAACCACTAAATTACTGCGGTCCCCTCTCTGCGGGTAACTTCTTCCAGTGTTGTGGCATTGTTTGACTGTTAGTTTTGCAAACCAACCATCCTAGTTTCCAGATCCAGTTGCTGCATGAATTGTCTCTAAGGCACAATTGTATTTTTTACCCTCTTCGGACACCAACCCCATTTTTAACAAAGAACCTTTTTTTATGATGTCCATAAAAGAAAACATGCTCGATAATTACACTTTATTATACGCTAAACGATAGATTATCGAAGAAATTACGGAAAGATAGAAATCGTATCCCCAACTGTGAAGATATAGAAATTTTCACTTTCACGGTATCAATCAAAATGGCGGCTTTCAAAGCATCACTTCAAGGTGAGTACGAGTCAAATGATCACTGGAAATGATCAGTTTGTTCTAAAGAACGTATAATGAAAAGTAAATCTAGTGTTTTTGAGTGGATAGCGATCATTTTCAGCAATAATTCAACACATCTTCACCATGAATTGATGCATGAAACCCGCTAGTCCAAACATGGCCTGAAAGTCCGTAATATAAGTTTTTGTTTACATTGGCATGGCGGGGGTTCGAACCCACGCCGAGAGAGTTTCCTTCGGCACCAACCGCCTAGCGAAACTATACTGAACCACGCACACCACTCGGCCACCGACAGACCTGTCGGTGGCCGAGTGGTGTGCGTGGTTCAGTGGTCTGTCGGTGGCCGAGTGGTGTGCGTGGTTCAGTATAGTTTCGCTAGGTGGTTGGTGCCGAAGGAAACTCTCTCGGCGTGGGTTCGAACCCCCGCCATGCCAATGTAAACAAAACCAGCGTCCTTTCTTAATTCTATGGCATCCGAGAAATTTGAAAAAGACAAGTACTGTCGCTGATTTCTTCTGAGGTGCAGTTCGTAGAATAAAGTGCTTAGATGCAACTATCTGATGTATAAGTTTTTGGTTTGGTACGTCCTTTGAAAGGACGTACCAAACCAAAAACTTATATTACGGTCTAGGCGTATTCTCAAACAATGGTGCTTAAACTTTAATTTGACAACCATTTCCAGACATATTTCGTGTTTTTTTTCTAACCTCAAATGTTTTTGGGAAATGGCTGTTGTGAATAGTATGCATGGTGTACGGCTATGATGTCAAAACGCACCCTTCCCCCAACCGCATGAAAATTGTCGCAATTTTACTTCAGTTCTTTCAAACCGCAACATTAGCCACTTCAAATCATCACTTCCCATGGGGTGTATTCTAGCTTGTTAGTCGTATTATTTGGTCAACATTTACATGCTATGGCGATCCTGGAAATTCAAAAATGGCAAACGGAAGTGAAGATTTTGTGACTGACTTTGACTTTTGTCGTTTGAAACCTCCGCAACCCCTAATCTGTACGAATGTAACTAAGACAAAAAGTGCATTTATTCGGGCATAATGCACCTAGATATCTGTTTATAATCGGCAACATGGTGTCTAAAATGGACTGAAGTTTTATATTGAATATCCCGGGTGAAAAAATTTCTGATTTTAATTTTTGATTACACTAAGAACAAGAAAACGTTTTGTGCAAGCGCGTGAAATTGCCCACGGAACACTCTTATTTTGTGCATATATCATGCAATCTCTTAGTATTAGAACATAAACAAGAAACATTCTGTGAACAAAGTTGAATCTCTCTCACTAAATGAAGTTGAATACCACATCTCAAAGCATTGTGACTGGTGATTCACAAGGCATTAGTTTAAAATAATTTCAAGTTTATTGGACAAGGTTTCAGGCTATGGGGGTTAATATCTTCCTTCGAAAACTCTTGAAAGGACACCAGTCTCACACACAAACACACCCGACCCCCAAAGATCAGCTTTTGGGACGAATCGTCATGGTACGAAAGTCGACTTGAGACAAAACTCCCGCGTGCCGAAGTGATTTTGAGAGGAAAGGCCCCTGCACCATTTCCAAGTATTGTCGGTGGTGGTTCTCGAAAATTCTGTTTAAAGAATTTCAAGCTCATTGACATTGGGGTGGGGTGACCGCGTCTACATTTTGGAGATTAAGATCTCCATTGGAAAAAAGTTTGGAAAACTACCCCACCCCTCCACATAAAATAAACAAAGCAGAATGCTTAAATGTTGGTTACAGACATATCACGAATTGGGGGCATATATTCATGCAGACACCTCATCTAATATAATCGAGGGTGGATGTATCGTAACAAAAATGGTTTGAAAAAGTACTTCTAAGTTTGGAGGTGGCATAACACAACCTGAATATTGATAACATTAAATATGATGAATCCCCGGTAAATAACGAATTCCGCATATTGGAGGATCCAGTATATATGCGGTTCCTCTTTTCATAGTTTTCCAAATCAATTGACTCAACCTGAGAATTCACTTCTGCATGATCTGGGGCAATTATCATCCAAATATGCACGCGCTCTAAATAATGCTGTATGTGACACATAACAACATAACAGCATCATGGCTGATAATTTTCGTCACTGGAAGAGATTACAAGAAAGTTAGCACCCCTTAGTTTTCTAAAGTTGTCAGTAAATTTAACACTAAAGGTGTGAAAATATCAAATATATATAAAAATTGAAATATCGAAAGGTTAGCGACGTTGTATCATCGATTTGCGCACCATTTCACAAACTTCACACATTTTCCTGTAGAGTTGTATGAAAATACAGAAGTGGCTTTTTACAATTCTTTTCCATAATCAATTTGAACCTTTGACTATTATTCCCTGTTTAAACCCATTTTAAAATGAGAAAACGGCGCTTTACCATCGTTTGATGTTCTGTAACCTTTTTCTGTTCATTATATCAACAGTGTGCGTATCGTGATATAAAATACAGACGCTATCCTTTCAATTAACCCTTTACCTAACCTGAAAAGCAGACGACACTTGCAAAAATAATTCTCGAATAACTTTTTTTTTTTCATTTTTTGTCTCAAAAACATAGGTTATGACCCCTCGTTGGAACGAGCTCGTTCCAACGAGGGGTCATAACCTATGTTTTTGAGACAAAAATGAAAAAATAATGAAAATTAATTGGCAATTTTTTAGAATAGCGCTGGCCGGTTTTGGCCGTTACGTTGGGTAAAGGGTTAATATAAAAGTCTAGGAGATAAGATTTGCTATTTTTTTTCCTGTGAAGAGTAAAACTTGCAAATTACTGTAAAATACACATTCGCTAAACAAAGTGGACATAACTTGGCTGCCTCTGATTATCTTGCCATAAAAAGCCAGCTTTCCTTTTGCAACTTTTAACAAATGAAAACAAGAGGCACCCCCGAGAGACGTCTGTTGTTTTCGTTTATTAAACGTAACAAATCGAAACTTGGATTTATTTTCTACGGATGTCAGAGGAGTTTTCTCAGCAATTGTATGCTTCTTAATTGGGTCTTTCTCGCCCGTCTAATAAATTCAGGGGAGATAACTTTGTTAAAAGTCGATATTCATGGCGAGATAAGTCAGGGATATTTGTAAACAGGGACAATGGTACATGGATCTTCAACTCATCTTGGCTAATAACTCAGAGTTCTGTTGCAGGAGTTCTTGTGTTTGAACATTTAAGAAGTTATGAATAAACTTCAAGAAGACCAAAGTACGGCAGCGTATTAGCGTTACACAATAATTTAGGTCCCCAATAATATTAAAATCATTGCCCTCTGTTAGAGGAGAGCTAGCATATTTTTTTCTATGTTTACGGCTCCATAGCACATCTGAAATGATGTTGCACGTTTCGAAATTATTTCATCAACGGGGTGACTTGCAAACCGCTTAATTTTTTTTAGATTTTTCACATGTGTAGCAGTCGATCTTCCGAATGTAGTATTGTTTAAATTACAAATCAGTTTGCGATTTGAACTAAGAGAGAGTGACCTCGCCCTTTTTCTGATTTATTGATTATTTGTCCCGTGACGCCGTGGGGTACATGTGATGTTTATTTACTAAACTTGCTATCGTTAAAAGTTACCTTGTTCATTTCATGACGTAGGTTTGGAGCTATGGGTAGGGTCTTATTGGAACAACATGTACGTTATTGTGATGAATTGACTGTAGCATGGTCTGAGGTTTGCGATCGGAACTTAACGGAAATGCCCCACGCTCGGGGTCTCGGTTGAACATAAGCTCCGAAACGCGAACCTCAGACCATGTTACCGTCAATTCACCATAATATTTTATAATATTATGTTGTTATAACAAGATGGCCTAGTTGTTGAAACAAGATAGCTAAGCTGCGATAACAGGATAGTGAAATTGTTATACAAGATAGCTAAGTTGTTATAACAAGATACCAACAAAGATAGCTAAGTTGCTAAAACAAGATCGTTGTTGTTATAACATTGCTAAGTTGTTATAACAAGATATCTAAGTTGTTATAACAAGTTAGCTAAGTAGTTATAACAACTCAACACGTTCACAAGCAATCAATGTTTCAGTCAATAACCACAGTAGCATATGTTGTGGGAATACCTTGTGTGGTGGACATCGGGGAGGATCTCCTGGAGGGGATCCAGTGGGAGACGGCGGAAGCACGCGCTGAGGAAGGTACATGATATTAGGGAATGTATGGATACTATATTTTTGCTATGGTTTGTATAGTAATGTGTGTGTGGACATGACTTTGGGTATATAGTATGGAAATTTGATAGACAATGTTGGGGGACGTGAGAATTGTTTTAAAAACTTTTCCCCACGAAACGGTCGACCTTGTAAATAACGTCAAGACGTCATTTTACCCACGTGACCTCTAACCACCACAGTCTTCCGTACCCAGGTCCCAAAGGTACACATAAGCCCCCCAAAACAACGACTGCCTTCAGTTCTAATAATCCCCAAACCACCAGTCTTCAGTCATCAAGTCCTCACGAATGGTCGCCAAACCATCGCATTTAGGCCCCAACTGTCCCAAAATCACCACTGTATTTAGTCCCCGAGTCCTCAAACCATATGACCCTAGCTGTTAAAAGTGTCATTAAACCCCATTAAAAAAAGTACAAATATTCCATCGTATATCTATACTACATACCCATAGCCACGTAAATTCATACAACACTGTTTATACCACAGCATATCATAGGATACAGGCAGTATGTATATTCCCTCTAATATCGTGCCTTCCATTAACCCTCTTCTTCCCCCCCCCCCCCCCACTTCCCCAAGAAATCCTACCATATGGCCGCCAATTGAGGTAGTATCTCAACACAGCATAGTACTTAGCTATGTTGTTATAACAATGTAGCTATGTTGTTATAACAACTTAGTTATCTTGTTGTAACAACTTAGCTATCTTGTTATAACAACTTAGCAATATCCCAGCCAATTTATGTTTGGAAATTGACGCTGTTACAGGCCCTTTACTCAGAGACAAATACAGATATTCTTCCGTGCTCCTGTTATAGATATTCCAGTCTCAAAGTGTTTCATTCGCCTTGAAAACATAAAGATATTAACACAACTGGTGGAACTACAAAACTACAGCGATGGGGAGTCTTCATTCATAAATATTTAGCCAAAGAGCACGTGTAATTGATTTGATAAAGTCATTAAAGTTTCGCCCAAATGAAGTCTCGATTGAGAAATATTTCTTGCGTTGATTCAAAGAAAATGAATATTTAGGTTATTTTCAGATTCAGTCATCCCGAGTATTTCAGTTGGTCGGAAAAACGAGTCGTAGGTTGATTTTTCCGACCAACTGAGATATTTCGGACGACTGAATCGAAGCACAGGCGAAGAGCTATAAGAGTGTCGAATTCCTCATAGAATTTGACTGGTAGTTTGAGAGTCCAACAGACTTTATGAGGTTAAATAATTTTCATACTACTCTATTCAGTGATAACATGAGGGAATGCAGTTCTGCATCTCCTTATTACGTGCAAACAGTGGCGGTCTGATGGTGGAGGGAGCCCGTGGCCATAACATATTAGGAGCATCAAGGCGCACCAGTGGGGAACATTTGAAAATTTCATATGAAAAGGAGCAAAAATCCTGAGAGTCGGGGCACTGAGGAATTACAAGTACAAAAAAATAACGATTGGACGTCGCCTTTGTACGACTTCAGTTTGAAGTCGTACAAACGTGAGTTCAAACCAGCCTTAACAAAGATCACTTACAGAGAATCGATGCACAAAAGACTCTCTCTCTCTCTCTCTCTCTCTCTCTCTCTCTCTCTCTCTCTCTCTCTCTCTGTGAGCTTGTGTGCTGTTTTTGACCTTGTGGGCCCATGTTGAGCCGTGGAGGCCTCTGACGTCGGGTCCGAGAATATTGGCCATCCTGGTCCATAGGACGAGTCATACCTGCATCCAGCACAGCTAAATTCGTTTTTTAATATATACAGAAAAAAAGATTAAAACCCTATATTTTAACTCCTTACATACTGCTGACAGATATTCCCACCAAGGGCTGCAAATCTCTTATCACTAAAATAAGTATAATTTTAGGTACTTCTAAACCAAACTCTTTTATGATAGTTAGTCAACTTTCTTACCATAAGCGCTTTTATTTGAATTTACCTGAATTTTTTGGTGAAATTCTCCCAGCATCCGATAGGTGAAGCGTTATTACATTATATACTCTCCCAAAAAAGAAAGTGTGCATGCTTAAAAATAACACTAAAAAAGATATATATCATTATCATTCATGGAAATTTTATTCAATCACAGATGAATCAATTTGTGATCAACACGAGAAATTCCATTACGCTACGACGAATACTCTTGGTGCCATGGAGAGTCAAAGACACGAAGGGTCAAACACAAAAGTCACACACTCAATATCTGGTATGACCTCCGTCTGTATCGACTATTGCTGTGCATCTACGCCTCATGGAAGCGAACAAGTTAGCATGGAAGTGTTGTGGGATGTTGTTCCATATTCTGATAAGCTGTCTTTGGAGTTCCACAAGCGTTGACGGTGCATGGGGAAGCCGGCGTAGCTGACGTTTCATTTCGTCCCATACGTGCTCAGTGGGTGAGATATCGGGCGAATTTGCGGGCCAGGGAAGAACATCCACTTGTTGTTGCTGCAGATACTGTTGAACAACACGAGCTGCGTGGGGTCGGGCGTTGTCCTGCTGTAGAATGACGCCGGGGCCGTGACGTTGCAGAAATGGGACAACAACAGGTGTAAGCACTTCATCACGATATCTGGTTGCATTGAGATTGCCATCAATAATGATCAGCTCAGTTCTGTTACGGGCAGTGATGCCACCCCACACCATGAGAGACCCTCCCCCATAACGGTTTCGCTCCACGACACATGGATCTGCGTAGCGTTCGTTTCGACGTCTGTACACTCTCTGGTGGTCATCTGATGATGAAAGATGGAAACGACATTCATCTGTGAATAAAACACGTCGCCACCAGTGTAAGGGATGCCTGAGATGTTGTCTACACCACTGCAGTCGAGCACGACGATGGCGTAACGTCAAAATCGGACGAATTGCAGGTCTTCGAGGACGTAAGCCGTATTCTCTCAGCCGGTTGATTACTGTTTGAGGATGTATCAGTTTCAGGTTAGGGATGTTCCTGGCTGTCGTCGTTGCCGTTTGTTGCCGGTTCCGGAGATGGACGACACGGATATACAGATCTTGTGCAGGGGTGGTAACTCGGGGTCTCCCGGAGCGGGGTCGGTCTCGAACGTCATCATGTTGTGCATATCGATGGACTAGCCTGTCTACAGTGTTACGGTGGCAGTTCAAATGCTGGGCAACCTATCTGTGTGTTCTGCCAGCTCCAATCATACCCAGGGCAAGGAGACGTTGATTCATTGTCAATCTTGGCATGCTAATGTGGAGTCGTTTTAACAGCAGCGCAAGTTTGAATGTGAACGATAGGAAGGCCTTACTTTAGTGTTTAAATACCCAAGGATTCACACTGCTGCATGAATTTTCAGACTCTCCACGTGCAAAACATGCCTTTTCACAAACGTGCAGCACGTCATTTAACGTTAATGCAATTTTAACGGGGAAAGCTGTTTTTGTGTTCAATATAACTTATTCATGAACAGGTTAACACTCTTTACACCTACGAAATTATTTTTTTGGAGTTTGATCAATTTCTGCAATGCACACTTTCTTTTTGGGCGAGTATACTTTTCAATATATTGGACATAATTTCCACACATGTGTGTATGGTTGATTCAATCGGCAATTCGCCTTTTTCTTACTTTCGCCTGTATGTTAGAACAATAGATGGTGTCTTGGGTCTAACAAAGTACCATCTGCAATACTTTAGCACAGCAGTTAGCGCCTTGTTGCACTCAGGAACGAGATTCAATTGAATGCGCTTTACAGAAAACTGTTCGGAACTTCATAGGGCAATTTTGTTTTTGCTGTTCAGTTTCTGGCACCTAGACCATCCCCATGCCTTGCATAGGTCTAAGACAATTACTGCTTACTTACCCATATTTACTACCACCCGTGCAGTCTTGAACGATCACTGCTGACTTGTAGCACCACTACAGGCTTGCTAGCTATCTCATATCACGACCTATACCCTCGACTAAGTCTAATAATGTCCACAGCACCATCCATTCTCCACTGCGATGCTGGAAACCAAGCATGCACCACACAACTAAATGACCTAGCATTTCAAACTAGCCATGGGATAGCACAAATCATTAGGTGGTTTTCTAGTACTAAAAGGTAACAGTAGTCCTATGCGGTACGGACCGTAATCTCATACTACAATTCTAAACTTACCTCGCAATACCGCATAGCCTACTATTACGCACTACCTATACCAAGCCCGATGGTAAAATACATTCACTGGGTTAGTAGTATCAAATACCAACAGTAAACCAACTGGGGTACAGACCGTACTCCCTATACTACCACACTAGACAGCTGTGCATTACCCCATCCCCACCTCACAATACTGCTTGATCTAGCATTACGTGCTACCTATACCATCTGTGGGCCAGCACACCGTTCTAGATCGATGGTGGTAACAGGGGCTAACATTGAACCAGCAGGTGTACAAACCGCACATCATATGCTATCGCACTAGACAACCATGCATTACCCCCACCCCGTGTCACAATACTGCCCGGACTAGCATTGCGTACTACCTCTACCAGTCATAGGATAATATGAAGCATTAGGTCGATTAGTAGTGGCAAGGACTAACAGGAGACGTAGAGGGGTATATAACGCCCATACTATACTATCGTTCTAAACAACCAAAGACTACCTCTCAATACCGCACTAGACGACCATGCATTACCCCAACCGCTCTACAATACTGACTGGACTAGCATTCCACACTACCTATATCAGACATAGGATAATATGAAGCATTAGGTGATTAGTTGTACCAAGTGCTAACAGGGGATCTACAGGAGAATATACCGCCCATACTATACTACCAAATCAGTCCAGTACGAGAAGCCCGACACACCCCTTACCCGAACAGCGTAATGTTGGAATGTATAGTGGACAACGACAGTGATCAACGTTTCTCTGACGTCGCATGCGCATCATGACGTCGCGACATCAATAACAACGTCAATCGTTTCGCGGGGAAAACTTTCAAGAAAACTCACCTTCCCCATCAATATTCCATCACAAGCCCATACTATATACCCATAGCTCTGTGTGTACATATATCACTATACATACCATAGCGGGAGCGGGATGGCTCGGTTTATAGAGATGCACCCTGCAAGCCGAGAGGTTCTTGGTTCGAATCCCACCTGCGGCAACCGCGTTGTGTCCTTAGGCAAGACACTTCATCCCAATTGCCCACGTAGGGGCACGGTAGCGTTGCGTACTAAGGCGTATTGCACGTCGATGATGCCCTTGTCCTCAGCCAATGCTAACCCTGCTTGTGTGGAGTTAGTATGTTGGGGAGTCTGACAGTTGCTCGCCGATGCTCGGTGGTTCTCTCCGGATACTCAGGCTTCCTCCACACATAAAATGGCCGACGCGAGGTGACCCTGGTGTCGTTAAACCCCCAATAAATAAATAATACCATAGCATACGATATATGCAGTACGTACAACCACTTGGAGCTTGATTGATGGAGCCAAAGTTTAGCACCGAAAAAGGTTGCACCGGCAAATGTCCGGTTACTATAGGAATTTAACACTAGCTGCACCGGCAATGGAGCACGATCGGGTACATGATATACTACTCTTATTATCCCACATTGGAACAGGCTCATCAAGCCCATTCCAGTTTCAGGTATTAACAAAATTATTTTGAAGTGTTGTGTTCGGCAAAGGGTATATTTATTGTTATTTAGTACCACATTCCGTATCTATGGCTATACCATGACTGGAATATAAGTCTCAATCCAGTTTCGCCAACTGTTTATGCCTATGCTGCCCACATTAAACGGCTACCTCCACAATCTATTTTAGTATTTACAAGTAAGACAGCACTTGTTCACAAGAATAAACAAACACTGCTGCGCGTCACGAGTTGCCCACATGAGGGGTAAATGGTTAGAAAATTACAATCGTACACATAATCAGGACCATTGCTTATAGTACAAGTGCAGTGTGGCATATTATTTCTGATAGTTATAATACATTTATCATTAACTATTTAATTACAATATATTGGCGAGTGCCTCTATACTTATAACAAAAGGATTCCATACAAACAAAAAATACCATTTGCATCATGTTGATTATGAACACAAGCAAATAATATGATCAACATGGATACCAACATTTTTAAATAGGATTACCAGAAAACAAGGGCAGGGTCCATATTTTCCTCTGAAGTTAAAATACACGGGATTTTCAAAGACTTTGATGGGGGGGGGGGGGGGATTTTCAAGCACTTTTCAGGTCCGAAGACTAAAGTTATTTTATCACAAAACTCTGATCCTTCTATGCCACTGCCTGTAACCCATTTCTTTGTAGGCTAATTTCGGGCGCAAAAGTCGGTACTGTCCGCAGGGACGTATATAAAGTGGGTGTGACACTCAATAATTTTTCCAGTCGGGACCTTTTCGTCTGTAGTGGAGCCTTAGATATCCGTTCGCTCTTTCTAGTAATCATGCACTTTTTACAAGACAAGATGTGAGTCGGTCACACAAATGGGGGGTCTGGGATTCGGATATTGGGGGTCCTGCATGAAACGTTCGCAGTACGGTAGATCATGCTGATCATACGAGAATTTGGGAAGCGTTAAAACTACAACTGATAATTATCCACAAATAAATTTTCAAGAACTCAAAAATTTTGAACTGTAATCTCGAAACAATATCATCAATGGCTGCCTTCGACGAAGTCGGAACAAATCGGGTTTATACCCCCAATCGGTTATCTTCGCGACGCTCCGGTCTATCCTTCGGTAATTTCCGGACACTTTAGGTGGATTTTCACTCTGAGTGATTTGCATAACCTTTCGGTGATTTCTATCCAAGGTGATTTACAATGGTGGCAACGTGACAACGGAAATCAAGAATAGTTTAGTAAAGGATAGATTTCAATGTTCTGAAAACAACACAGAAAAAGATTTTTAAAAAAAACCCGTAGTTTGATTATATTCAATAATTTAATCAGGTGGACAATTACCGCGTGAATACATTGAAACATTCCGAAAAAATCGATGGATAGCTCACACTAAAACCAGGGTCGCCGAAAGCACTTCGGGCAGGGGGGGGGGGGGGTCAGACCTGCGAAAAGGGTATTTACTTGCACTAGCAGCCTGCCATGACATGCCGAAGCATGCATGACTCGAAGGCCGAAGGCCCGAAATGGGGCAGTTTGAGAGAAGATGTCACCTTCCCATCGGGAGGGGGCATCTCCTCCCAAACTTTCCCAACTACCCAATTGAATTTTGAAAGGTTCCAGAACGGATTTGGGGTGTATTTTAGATTTACTTCCATAATAAATCACTGAAAAAAATTAAGTGACGAACCTGGGAGGGCATTGTTGCCCCCCCCCCTCCGGTCCGAAGGCAGGGGGGGGCAGCTGCTCAATCTGTCCCCGTGCTTCCGGCGTCCCTGACTAAATCATTTCTACAGCGGATTATCATATAGGCAGTTCACATGGATTTGAATAGTGGTATAAGTGAATACTCGAAGTTGATCAGGCACTGAAAAGATAAAGTTTGGATGGATTTCACGTTTTCGTTTTCATTGATCAATGGGTTAATTTCAACAGAGCAGACATTTAGTCAGACAACTAAAAACGTTAATTTACCTGAGACTGGAGTGAATGGATTTTAAGATAATCTCCCAGAGCATTAAGGTATTACCAAATAATCACTTCACGGATATTGATCATGAAAAAGATAGGTTTCACCTCACTGTTACGAAAAATGCTAAAATACATTATCCCTTTGACAATAGACAGATTTATTGTACCATGGTTGTTACCCATAGAAACCCTATTACAAAATATAAGGTATAAAACTGACTCGAACAACTTCACTCCACATCCGCCTCTCACATTGGACACAACCTGAAGTCTTAGTCGAGACCTACATATTCTTATTTTGCACCGTCGGCTGAAAACCTTAAAAACCAAAAATGGTGAGTTTATTTTTAAATATTTTTGGCTATATTTCCATTTTCCCTTCTTGGCCTTTTAATTGATATTGGCACAATCAGGTGGTGCGTAGCGAAGAGAAATGTAAGGACATTTTCGCTTGGATTGGAGAAGGAAAGTTTTGTCTGTATTGGAGTCTTGGATATCGATTCACTAAAGCTGGTAATCATATATACAGGGGAACCCTTTTAATTGAATAGCCACTTTTCCATTGAAAATTATTCAATTAATAGGAGTATTCAATTAACAGGGAATTGTGTCACTTTCCTGTATTCTGGAGATAATATTAGCATTTATTCTATTATATCTTGTTTGACAGAGCTTCATGAGCTCTGTCAAACAAGATATAATAGATTAAATGCCTGTATTAGATGTACTGATGCCAAATAGGTCTATATTCAAAGAGAAACTGGGTGAATCAGGGTGATTTCTAGACAGGATACAAAATTTTTTATTCAAGTAACAAGAGTTTACTCTATAATGTTCAATTAACAGGTCAAATTTGTACTGGAGGTGTGGTAAATGGTTTTGTGTTGGGAAATTATATTCAATTAACAAGGTTATTCAGTTAAGAGATAACCAATTAAGTGGGCTCCATTGTACTTTCTTTCGAGACTTGATTTGATAATTGGACTTGTGTCACACACACAGTCGGTCTTTCAAAGAGAGGTCTGTAGAACGGTTTGGAGCTGTTGGGGGCCCAATGTTACCAAATTGGAGTACGATACGCGATAATATAATAATAACATGAGTTTGGGGGGGTGTTACGGTTTATTAACGACCCGGGAGGAATGAATATCAGCCCAAGGGTTTATTAACGGCCCGAGGCGAAGTAGAGGGCCGTTAATAAGCCAGAGGGCTGCTATTCAGTCCTCAAAGGTCGTTAATAAACCGGGACGCCTGACAAAATCATGTTATTACTATTATTACCATGACCGGAAGCGGGTGGTGGGGTGAGAATGAATTTTGTTTACGCTTCCGGTTTCATGCCGTCGTGAATTAGTGAGTTTTATCGCTTAAACTCCGTTATTATACCAGAGAACGCCCGCTAAAATGGTAATAATTAAAGCTGAGTCATGACTACTGCATGTATACTTTATTTATCCACATGTAAAAGAAGTGTTGAGGGTTTTTTTTTAAACTTTTATCCCGACTGACTAAAATTCCAACTGGATCACCAAGGCATACCTTTGACGAAGGTATGCCTTGATGATGTAGTTGGAATATTTATCAGTCAGGACGCGAGTCATTTATCAGTCAGGACGCGAGTCAGCACAGTGGGGACAAATCAGGCTAACACTCCCACCCCCATTCAGGCATCTTCACGACGTCCCTACCGCAGAATATTTCAAGTGAAATGAAAATATAACCAAAACGTGTTTCAATCTTGGAATTTTTCTGCATAATAGCAGTTGATATTTTAGGCGATTTATTCGATAAAAGTTCGTCTACTTCTACATAAATCTTAGGCAATAAACCCACTCGCTCATGATTTTTTTACATGGTATGTTTTTTATAATTTGTCATCAAGTCGTGGGTTCGGTAACCCAGCCGGTACCATAGCCAGACATAAAGTGACTGGGGTCAGTTGGTGAAGTCTCTCTCACCATCGTAAAAAAATCTAAATGGCGCAGTCTGCTTGACTCAAACAGACAACTGACGATTTTTGTTAGCGTGTAATTGTTTTATCAAATGGTACCATGGTACGCCATGAACCGTGGTAAAGCATAGTATTGTACAAGGGCAAAATATGGTATTGTCCCAAAACACAATGGTAAACTACAGTGTTTACCATGGTGTTTTGAGACAATGCCATGGTTTACCATGGTGTATCATGTATTGTACTTTTTTATAAGGGTTCCAACAAAATCTAATGTGGGGTAGTCCCAGTCACTTGACTTCCCGACTGCACGTCACTGAATGACTGCTGTGGGACATCGACTGTTCTGGTTGCGGTGCACATCCGTTTTCAAAGGCGGTATTCAGACAAAATGTTCATGCAGTATTGGTCTAATATCCATGAACCCAGCGTCCGTAAATTATGCTACGAAATTTATCCACATTTGTAACAAATAAATGCAAGAAATCGAAACTTCAATAATTTTTTATTGGGGTTTAACGACACTTACAAAAGCCTGGGTCATCTCGTGTCGGACGGTTTTACGGGCGGAGTAAGCCGGAGTACTCAGAGAGAACCAACGAGCAATGGCGAGCAACTCTCAGACTCACAAACGTTCTAACTCCACACATGCAGGGTTAGTATTGTTTGAAGACAAATGTACCATTGACGAGCAGTACGCCTTAGTACACAATGCCACCGTGCCCCCACGTAGGGGAATCGGGATTAAGTGCCTTGCCCAAGGATACAACGCAGTTACCTCTGGTAGGGATCGAACCGTGGACCTTTCGATCTGAGGTCCAACGCTGTAACCACTGAACCACCGCACCCCTCAACGAGAAGCTGCTTGTTTGTTTGTTTATTAGGGTTTATCGGCACTTTCAACACCCATGTCACAGCTTGTTGGACAGTTTTGTGGGGAGAAGAAGCCGAAGAATCCGGAGAGAACTACCGAGCGGCAGCAAAGAACTGACAAGCTCTTCAAATTACTAACTCTGCACTTTCAAAGTTAAATTTTGATTTTGAAAGCTAAGAGTTTAATTTTTACATTTTGACTTTGAAAGTTAAAATTTTTTTTTGAAAGTTAAAAATTCTAACTACAAAAAGTTAAAACTATGACTTTGAAAGGGCCTATTTCTTCACCCATGTCCCTAAAACGCAACTGCTGTTTTCTCAGCCCATGCACCACAAAACTGAAAATATAAGCACACAAAACAAAAAAATCGTTCAAATTTTAATACTTTGGAATAAATATCATCATGCCAAAAATTACCCTGTTCATTTAAAAAAAAAAAATAATCGGTATACTTAAAGGACTTCAATTTGTTACAAGAATAAATTTGGAGAGAAACAAATTCAGAAAGATACAGTTAAAAAGTTAGAATTTCATTTCCGCGTTTTCATCTACAATTGCAAACCAGCATGACAGCAACCTTAAAACACTTTCATATAATTTTTAATCCACTCGTTTTACCTGTGTAGAATGTTCTTTGTTTCTCTCTCTCTCTCTCTCTCTCTCTCTCTCTCTCTCTCTCTCTCTCTCTCTCTCTCTCTCTCTCTCTCTCTCTCTCTCTCTCTCAGATACCCACTTACAACCAAGATGAGTACGAGGGGAGTTGTACATCGTCTAAAACACTCAGGCTTTGTGGTATAGCTTCACTCCGACAATAACTCAAATTCCATTAAAAATGCTACGAAATAAGCAGTTTCCCTCGGGGTCGAACTCGGGTTTCCAATTTTACTTGAGTTTCTTATGCTTAATTTTTTCGTAGGATTTGGGAATTGATGCCCGGGTGCAAACGACCCCCACCCCACCCCCACCCCCGAAGGGGGGGGGGCATAATCTCTTCACGTCCTGTATGTCCAAATGTTCTTCGATATTAGCGTTATTAATTTGCGAACATTCTTCCCTCTTTCAGCGTGAATGTATCTCAATCCATGTTGGACAAGCTGGAGTTCAGATTGGCAATGCCTGCTGGGAGCTGTACTGTTTGGAACATGGAATTCAGCCAGATGGTCAAATGCCGTCAGACAAGACCATTGGAGGAGGTGACGATTCATTCAATACTTTCTTCAGCGAGACCGGAGCTGGAAAGCACGTTCCAAGGGCCGTTTTCATCGACTTAGAACCAACAGTAGTCGGTGAGCTATTTTCTTTAAAAACATATTTTTTGATTGGCATATATTCGGGAGCCGAATCAAATAAAATGACCCGCTCATAACGATATGCACGAATGTTTGTGTAAAAGAAAATTCGGTAATCAGCTATCTAACAACATAATGGACAAGAACTAATTAAGGAGGTATAGAAATAATTTACTCAAGGGCACTGAAAGCATCCGAGGGCAAAGGGGGGGGGGGGGCTTAAATGTGGGGGAAGGGGGCTGGGGCCGCGGCTCCGGTGACCCACCCTAAATCCGGCACGCTGAAGAGTGAATATGCATTGCACGCATAATTATTTATTATATGCGATTGTTGCCACCTGACGACTATTCACTGGTCAATACCACGTGGCTGTCGTTCATTTGTTTTATTTCAGATTATTTGGTTATAATATAATAGAGTTTTAATGACCAATTGCTGATCTTTACATCGATATTGACCGTCGAAGGTGCAATGAATCAATGATAATTCCATGCATTTTCGTCGAGCAGAAATTCAAGGAAAATGCGACATTTGGAGGCCAAATTTGAACAATTTCCCCGAAATATCACCTGATTACACTTCTCATACTCTTCACCTCTAAGACGTGTGGTACGAAAATCGAATAGTTCGAACGAAGCCAATTTTCCACTGAATGCCTTTTCCAAACTTAGTACCAATGTAACCTTATCAACATTTTAGTTAGAACTAGAGGGTCTTACTATTAACACATTTCAACTATAAGAACCACCAGTTATGTAGTTGCGTAGAACTAAATGTTAAAAAGGGGGCTGTATCGCGAATGGAGCTCTGCAACTGACCAACGGTTGTAATTTTGGATTGCGTGATTCTTGAAGTGATAACTTTGTTAAATCAACTTGACGTAATAAAGTTATCACTTCAAGAATTGTGCATTGAAAAGCTATAACTCTAGGTCACTGGATACTCACTGATTAACTTGCAAATTTGAAAAATGTTGCTTAAAAACGTCATTTTGTTTTTAAAAAAATAACGTGATTTTTCAGAAGTCTTTATTTAATAACTGATTTCAAAAATGTCTTAGGGAGAACCCCCATCCCAAGCCCCCCCCTCCCTCCCCCCTATCATCGTTCGTGCCATAGGCACTTGCAGCGAATTCCTTCGAGATCAGTGTCCCGACACTTTGAAAGAGGCCAATCACAGAATTAACCCTAGGTCCGAATTGCCTCTCCCCGTCCCTGGGGACATTTGTGGCGCTCTGGTAGAATGATACAAGAACAAATCATTTTGTACTGTCTGGTGTGGTTTCTCTTTTGATACTATCAGCAAATGTCAGTCAAGTCAGATACCGAATACCGAATCGATACCCTGGTATACCTCCCTAAAAATACTAAATACCGCCCATCTCTAATACACTCTCCTTGCTCCTCATTAAATATATTACCATCCAATTTATTTTTTGCATTCTCAATGAATCTCGTCCTCCCAGATTGATGATATTTTCGGTGTTAATGTCGAAAATTCCCTTTTGTGTCTATTACTCCCCAAAATACACATTTGACGTACCTTATCTCCCTATTGTACCCCTAAGCAGCAGTGGCCTTGATGTCAGCATCCTCAACCTTCCCATGCGTCATCCAAGTATCATGATCTATCATGATCCTTCATGCTATACTTACACTAAAACCATCTCCAACGTGGTTTTCCCAACAAATATGGGTCGTGGAGGGTGTTCTATTACTAAAACAACCACAGAGTGCAATACCCAGATGGAACGGGTTCAGATAGGTCTTTTGGCAAAAAGCGTAAAAAGCAGAAGCAAAGTTTCAGTCGATAGATATCCGGGTTCGCCCCGAAGGTCTGTTGTTAGTTGAAACCTTGCTTGTGCGTTTTCACAGAACAGGAGCTGCTGTCTGGGTAGACACACCGCTTTTCGGAGAGTGTGTGTGTGTGGGGGGGGGGGGGGGGGGGGGTATTAGTGGCAATACATTAGTGTACCTCATTGAACACTGAATCTATACCGTCTTAAAAGTTTATGTCGACTTCGAATTATTTTTCTCATGATTCGATGGAATGGGGATCTAGGTTCGTAAAGTGGGTGTCCGATTGCTAATTGTTATCTTAAAATGTCATTCCCGTGTTAAGCTGGCTACAGTTTTCCAGGTGTCAATTGCTAAGTTCTGTGGAGTTGCGACTGTGAGCACAAACTACCAGCAGCCAGTTCAAACATTAAAGTTTTTTTATGAAATGAGCAGCAGCCAGTTCAAACATTAAAGTTTTTTTATGAAATGGGCAGCCAATTGGCAGTTGGAGATTATAAATATTGTCCCATTTCAACATTTATGTTTTTTCGAAACATTCTTGAACAGATCAATTGACAGTCAGCAAGTTCAAAAACTTTTTTCAGAATTGGCAGATGGTGCGCATGTCCTGAACTTGCGGACTACCAATTCATCTCCTGAAGAATATTTCTGAAGGCTGACTTTTTCAAATGCAAGAAAAATTTGAAACACGCAGCTTGCTGCCCACGTCATATAGAGGACTGATATTTGCGGAGGAAAAGCTTACTCCAAGAGCTTGCGATATGTTCAAATGCAAGAAATTAGTCCTTTCAAAACGTCACAAAAATACCTTTGCAAAAAGAAATGTCTCCGCCAATAAGCAGACAATAAGAAACAAAAATCCACCACAAGACGGTTAAATCTCCTATTTAACACGGCTAGAAAACGCCTCTGGCTGTTCCGACGATGATGACTCATGTCTCGATTGATTTATTTATTTATTTATTTAGTGGTGTTTAAGGTCACATACTTATGCACAATGGCTAATCATGACCGTGACAGTTTTACGGGTGGAGGAAGCCGGAGAGAACCACCGAGCAACGACGAGCAGCTGCCAGCTCCCCAATATCGTAACTCCACACTGCAGCACAGGCAGGGTTAGATTGGTTGAAGACATGCGCACCACTGACGTGCAGTGCGCCTTAGTACACGCCATCATCGTGCCCCCATGTGGACAATCGGGGTTAAGTGCCTTGCCCAAGGACACAACGCGGGAGTCCGAATCGATCGCTCAGACGGTCACCCATCCGAGGACTAACCGGGCTCAACGTTGCTTAACTTCGGTGATCTAACGAGAACCGGTTACCGCAACGCCACCGCGCCCCGTCTCGACATATAAAATATTCCAGCTGTATCATCTAGGCATGTCTTCTTTGAAGGCATCCC
Source organism: Pictodentalium vernedei (assembly GCA_031216915.1). Taxonomy (NCBI): domain Eukaryota; kingdom Metazoa; phylum Mollusca; class Scaphopoda; order Dentaliida; family Dentaliidae; genus Pictodentalium; species Pictodentalium vernedei. The sequence goes on from CM062292.1 coordinate 279,658,085, forward strand.
TTTGATGTTGTTGGATTAGGCAGGGGTGTAGCCAACAATTTTTTAGAGGGGTCGCCCACAGTGCAACTCAAGAATGAGAATGTCTGGCAACTAAAAAGACTGAAAACTTGGCCAGAGGCCTAGCCTTGGGCAAAGGTCAAGTTGGAGGAGATTATGGGAGGGGGTAACCATCTTGACGTTTGGTCATCGGTGGTGGTCCGGTGGTGTGTGTGTGGGGGGGCGGGGCTCCCCCGGAAAATTATTATTATATTTGATATCAGCAGTGATCAAAGATTTCATGTTGAGTGAAAGTGAATCAAATTCCATGTAGGCACGTATTAGATTGCTGTGGAGAATATCGGCCGCGGACCTTTGGGATTCGGGAGAGGGGGGGGGGGGGTCGTGATTATGGTTCAAAAACTGAAGACATCTTGGAAATTTATTCGTGGATAAATATGTAGCAGTCGTGGTTTTCCGAATTCTGATTTAACCCTTTACCTAACGTAACGGCCAAAACCGGCCAGCGCTATTCTTAAAAATCGCCAATTAATTTTCATTATTTTTTTTAATTTTTGTCTCTCAAAAACATAGGTTATGACCCCTCGTTGGAACGAGCTCGTCGAGCTCGTTCCAACGAGGGGTCATAACCTATGTTTTTGAGACAAAAAATGAAAAAAATTAGTTATTCAAGAATTATTTTTGCAAGTGTCGTCTGCTTTTGAGGTTAGGTAAAGGGTTAATTAGCATGTACCACACTACAAAATATTGACGCTGAGTGCCGACAGTACTGAAACCCTCCATTCGACGCACGGATGATTTTGCAAGGAAATTCGCGGACGTGACAGTCGTTACTTATTTCTAGTTCAATATTCAACAACCGATTTCATGGGTTGATAACGAATGTCGAATAAGGAACTAGGAATATGTAACGACTGTCACGTACCCGGGAGCTTCAGTGACATGTTCTGGGTCTTTATTCAAGAATTTGGAAAGCATCACCAAATTATAATTGTGGAACCCATGTGTCGTTTCCTCCCAAAACGTGTTTTTCATTTTAATAAGCACGTTCAAATGATCGTCGATTTGAATGAGTTTGTTCGAATGAGTATTCCTAGACTGTGTTAGAGGACAAGAAACATAACTTTCAATTATTTGCGAATAGATGGTAATGGTGTTGTCGCTTTTCGTTTCGTTCGTACGACAATTTAATATCATAATCCCTTTGTTGTAACTTTACGACGAAACACAATAATGTTTAATAACTTGTGTGTCGCGACAGTAGTATGTGATGTGGTTTTGAACTGAATTCTTCTAATAGGGGAGGGAATACCCTCGAGTATTGATGTTAAAACACGGAATCCAAATTTTACGGACTCGGCTAGGAATCTCAATAACGGAATGCCTTATACGTATACAGGGGAAATCTGATTCAACCTTGATCAATGTTATAGTCGAGACTGAGATAGGTATAGCTAGGAAGTAATGGATGAGATATGGGGCAGAATAACAGAAGCCAATAGTACTGGTACAAGGCCGCAATGGAACAAGACTGTTGTTGAAGCTAATGATAGGACAGATAGACCATAGACCTGTAATGGCCTTGGAGCTTTGGCGACAAGATGGAAGCGGTTGGTAAGACTACATTAGACCCATTGAGGGTTTTTACATAGCCTAATGCGACAAAAAAGGGATTCTCCAAAAGGTATCCTCGATAGGTATCCTCAATAGGTATCCTCAAATAATACAATGCCGGGCCATAGGTATCCTCAAATACCCGTATGTGCCTATGTGATAGGGCATATAGTGTCACATTGTGCCTTTTCACATAAACACATATCGAAACATAAAGCATGTGCCCATGTGATAGGGCATATTGTGTCACATTGTGCCTTTTCACATAAGCACATATGACAAAAAGGGATTCTCCAGTAGGTATCCTCGATAGGTATCCTCAAATAATACAATACCAGGCCAAAGGTATCCTCAAATACCCGTATGTGCCTATGTGATAGGGCACATTGTGTCACATTGTGCTTTTTCACATAAGCACATATCGGCACATAAAGCATGTGCCTTTGTGCTAGGGCACATTGTGTCACATTGTGCTTTTTCACATAAGCACATATGACAAAAAAGGGATTCTCCAGTAGGTATCCTCGATAGGTATCCTCAAATAATACAATACCAGGCCAAAGGTATCCTCAAATACCCGTATGTGCCTATGTGATAGGGCACATTGTGTCACATTGTGCTTTTTCACATAAGCACATATCGGCACATAAAGCATGTGCCTTTGTGCTAGGTCACATTGTGTCACATTGTGCTTTTTCACATAAGCACATATGACAAAAAAGGGATTCCATAGCCACAGGTGTTTTCCAAAATGGGATTCCATGGGATATGGCCATTGGATATAGTCTTTCATTATACAGAAGGGAGATAACTCTGCATACAGATTATGGGAAATCAAGCAATCTGATTGGTTAGTTATATAAATGAAACAACAAGAGTACTTGGAATAGGGTCAGACCTAACAAGAAAAGATCAGAAATTGCTAAATATAGTAATAATAAGTAAAGCTGTTCCAGTTAATAGGCTCTTCTACACTACTGGAGTATACTCTAGAATAAAAGAACATGGCCAGATAAACGATAACTATTGCATATATAGATAGAAGCGGAGAATTCTGGGTAATTACCAAAGGAACCTGTCTTTTAATAGGAAAAACGTCATGGGATAGGGATCCAAAAAGGGATTCTGGGAGAATTCTAGTCCAGAACATTTCTCCTGTTCAATCGAATGCACCCCCTTGTACCCCGTAGTACTATAGCACTACGTGCTAAGCTGATAAATTGGGGAAATAAAGTCAATTTCGGTGATTTTGGGTGGATTTTGGTGATTTGGGGGATTGTCGGGTTGTTTGTGGTAATCAGATTTACTCCGATTCAATCGAACATACCCACCGAACATACCCCTATCCTACTGTAGGCCTTAGGTAACATAGCAATCACGTGCTACCATAGAAACCAAGATGGCGGCCTCCAGTATACAAAATGGACGACGGAAACACGTATCATCCTAACAACACGCGCTGCGCATGCGCACTCACACCACGTATCACTATGGAGATGACGTCACAACATGGCCGCTCACGCGGGTTACCATGACAACACAACATGGCGCCACTACGTCACGTGACTATGACGTCACATGAGATCCTGCAATGAGATCCTGCAACCTCCACCTCAAAACCACATCACATACTACTCGCGAGCAATGGTTGTACAGGTTCCTTGCAAATATGGATCGAATTCTGTCGGAAACACGATAAATATAAGCAGAGTTTCATAACATTCTTATCTAATGGACCTTCATGTTGAACCTGGAGGTCCATTAGAAAAGAATTTTCTTGTGCTTCTAATACTTTTTTAAAGGATTTGAGAGCTTTTGTTTGTCGAAGCCAGGAATCCGTGTTTGTGCATGGCAAATTACATCGTACTTTAGTTGAGTTTACTGGTAAATTTCCCCAAAATGAGTGGATGAGAACATCACGTGTGCAATGAAGTCTTTCCACCTATTTCCGGCGCCTTACAAACTACGATTGTCTGCGAGTTTTCCATTTTTACACTTACCAGACCAAAAATAAAGTTAACGCCCAAACATAATTGCAGCTTATGGACCACCGGGTAAATTACGCGGAGATGCGAATGCTCATTTTGGGCCAACAAGAGCACGAGCGTTTGTTCGCTAAGGTAGCAGAGTATGACCGTCTGTACTGTATATACATACATTTCTAAAACAAAAAATAGTTGTTGACTTTCTACATTTATCACTCCACCCTCTTTCAAAATGTCCCGAATACGCCTTGATTTTCTGTCAACTAATTGATATATTTTAATTTTTTGCAGATGAAGTTAGAACCGGCACATATCGTCAGTTGTTTCACCCAGAACAGCTCATCACCGGTAAGGAAGATGCTGCTAACAACTATGCTCGTGGTCACTACACTATCGGTAAAGAAATTGTTGATCTTGTACTTGATAGAATCAGAAAGCTGTCCGACCAATGTACAGGTCTCCAGGGATTCCTTATATTCCACAGTTTTGGTGGTGGTACCGGATCGGGATTCTCATCACTCCTCATGGAACGTCTAAGCGTTGACTATGGAAAGAAGTCAAAACTTGAGTTTGCCATCTATCCTGCACCTCAAGTATCCACGGCCGTTGTTGAGCCATATAACTCAATTCTGACAACACACACCACGCTTGAGCACTCAGATTGTGCTTTCATGGTCGACAATGAGGCCATTTACGATATCTGTCGTCGAAACTTGGACATCGAGAGACCAACCTATACCAACTTGAATCGTCTGGTTGGTCAGATCGTCAGCTCCATAACAGCATCTTTGAGATTCGATGGTGCTTTGAATGTGGATCTCACAGAATTCCAAACTAATTTAGTACCTTATCCACGTATCCATTTCCCTCTTGCTACCTATGCGCCTGTCATCTCGGCTGAAAAGGCATACCATGAACAACTTTCCGTATCCGAAATTACCAACGCTTGCTTCGAGCCAGCCAATCAGATGGTAAAATGTGATCCACGTCATGGCAAATACATGGCATGTTGCATGTTATACAGAGGAGATGTGGTGCCAAAGGATGTCAATGCTGCGATTGCCACCATAAAAACAAAGAGAACCATCCAGTTCGTTGACTGGTGTCCAACTGGATTCAAAGTAGGAATCAATTACCAACCACCAACAGTTGTACCAGGAGGAGACCTTGCTAAGGTTCAGCGCGCAGTGTGTATGTTGAGCAACACAACAGCAATAGCGGAAGCTTGGGCTCGATTAGACCACAAGTTCGATTTGATGTACGCCAAGCGTGCTTTCGTGCACTGGTACGTCGGAGAAGGTATGGAGGAAGGAGAATTCTCAGAGGCCCGAGAGGATCTGGCGGCTCTTGAGAAGGATTACGAAGAGGTGGGTGTGGATTCAGTTGATGGTGAGGAAGAAGAGGGCGGTGAAGAATATTAAAACACCGTGTCACAGTTTACTCAGAATTATGGTGTGTTAACTGAATTTCATAATCAGGGCAATTAACGGTCAGGATGATTTTAGGCATCATAAATGAATCAATTCACTCTATTTGGCTGCCGATTTCACCGTGGTGTGGGCAGGGGATGGTTAGATAGTCTTGGTTTAAGGGGTGTTCCCCTCCGAATTTACGACTGTGCCCCCGCCCCACCCACCAACATCCAACTTTTGAGAAAGCTATTTGAACCCCACATCCTTGAGCGAAAATTATCCAACTGCTGCTCTTGAATGTCCAGCTATTGGTGTTTTATGGCTGGGATTGGGGGGACCTCACCCCACCCTCTCTCGGTGGGTCCGTAGTTCCGAGTAACACATGCAAGAGAAACGAACCCTCTTCGAGCCATTGTAAGCAAACAAACACGGCAATGTAACTTATCCGCATCTTTTCAAGTTCTTCAAAATGGAAAATCTGTGATTAAATTACATAACATGGCCACATGGTTGGGTTTGGACTTTTAAAATCTCACCTTGTACAGATTTTTTTTTTTTTTTTTTTTTGGGGGGGGGGGGAGTCCTTTTGCTGTCTTGAACAAGAATTGTAAACGTAATACTCCCTCATCCCCAATTACAAAAGGCAGTTGCCTACCATTATTGTTTGTTCCATATGAAGGCTTAATTCTGAGGATAAATTGATATCTATTTAAAACGATATCTGAAGATACTTACGGACCTTGCGTCAAGTGCGCGAATATATAGGCAATACATTTTAACCCTTCACCTAGTTGGAAGAGTAAACGACACTTCATAAAAAAAAAATTTCTTGAATAAGTGAAAAGTTTCATTTTTTGCCTCAAAAACGAGCAAAATTAGCTTGTTCCAGTGAGGGCCTATAAGGTATGTTTTTAGATAAAAAACTAAAAATATAATAAACTTCGAATGGCGAAGTTTTTCACATTCCACGGGCTGTGGTTTTTTGTAGTTTTGTCGCGTTTTTTTTTTTTTTTTTTTTGTTTTTTTTTTGTCGTTACGTTGGGTAAAGGGTTAAGCGACTGTATTAGAAAATAAAATATTAAAATAAAGTTTTGAAAATCCGAAAGGAACGATCCTATTTTTCTATTGCATGTAACCTTAACCTTTATTTTTGTTTCGCCTGAGATACGAAGTATCTCGGGAGCTTTTGGCCACTGTGCTACATTACCGATATGATGGTCTCTCCTCGCTTCTCTGTGGAACAGCAAACATCCTAATATACATTCCAATTGTTCACAGAGCTCCATGTCGGAGTTAAAAGGCTAGAAGTTGAAAATGGTTATACATCTTTCCTTCTGATTTATCAGGAGTACAGAAAATATTTTAAGGACAGTTAAGGACGTTAGTTTTGTGATCAGAGTTTCTGAAGATGAATTACATAGTTTGTATTTGCATTACTAGTTATGATAATGTCTGTATTTCGAACTATTACCTTTAATCTAATAAATTGTCTTCAAAATTCCTTTTTGGGTTTATTGAAATTACGTCCTATTATTGGGATATTTCGCGCTAGCAATAGATCAATCCTGTTCTAGAGTTCACCCGTCAAGATCAGTAAATCCGCGAAGAATATCTCCATGCATGTCATCAATAAGCAGTATATGGGCTGCGTGGAATCTATAAAAGAATGTCTTGAGAACAAGAGGATCCAAGGGGCCTGAAGTATTAACCTGACAAAGACCCATTGATTCTTCACAATGGGATTTAAGGATATTTTTTAAAATAATCAGGGCTCATTGTCTCGACGACGAAGTTACCTCATGGACTTTCAATGACCTTTTAATCAATGTTCGAAAACCTTGTCGTGAGACAATTGTTAAGACTATTTCTCGTCAGTTTCATATGATATTGATTAAAAGTATGATTAAGAATATGGAAATACGTTAAATTGAAGGACTGTATTCGATCTTAAATCAAAAATAGACATAGAAGTTTTCTACAAACAAGCATATTTACAGATTATGTAAAATATCTGATAGAGCACTGAAACAGATTATGTTACAATAAGTTTTTTTCATGTTTACGGCCCCAGTAGCATATGTTACAGTTTGACGTCACCACGCGAATTATATGAAATGAGGTTACCCGTTTCGCACTTTATTTCATTAATGGAGTGGTTTGCAAGCCGCTTCATTTTTTAGATTCTTGACACGTGCAGCAGACGATGTTCCTTGTTGTTCAAATTATAAATCAGGTTACGATTTGAACTCAGTTGGAGTGATCTGGTTTATTGTTTATTTGTCCAGTGAAGTCATGGTGTAAACGAGAGGTTCATTTTCTATCTTCTATCTTGTTATCGTTAAGGGGGGGGGGGGGGGGCTAGTTTATTTCAGGATGTGGGTTTTGGGCTGTGGGTAGGGTCTTATTGGAACATACGCGTTATTGTGGTGAATTGATGGTATCGTGGTGTGAGGCTTGCGGCTCGGAGCTCATGCTCAACCGAGACTCGGAGCGTCTCGGTTGAACATAAACTCCGAGCCTCAAACCTCAGACAATGGCACCGTCAATCACAATAACTTATTTTGTTTCTTGAGAATGTTTCAAAGTTTTAATTTCTATTTCACAGCACCAAGTGCTGTGAAACATAACTTAAAACTTTGAAGCATTTTTACAACTCAAGGATTTTCAAGGCCAGTGAACAAATTCCAAGTACTCCAATGCATTGGATACACAATTTTCAATTCAAGAAGTTTCAATGTTTTCAAGGATCATACTGAATCCTGGTCGCGAAGATGACCTGATCCTGATATGGCCCAACTGTGATGTCTCAAGTCATGACTGATAAAATATTCCAACTACATCATGATGATGTAATTGGAATATTAATTGATCGGGATTATAGTTTAAAAAACCCTCAAGACTGCTTGGAAATGTAAATGTGGAAAAATATAATATGCATGTAGTTGTCGTGACGTAACATCATATTGAATTAACACGCACCGTACTCCGAATCGGGTATTACATATCTCCATTTGTATGACATACTCTGTGTGTGTGTGTCCAAGCAGCAAATCCAGTCTCAAAAGACAGTACCTGACTAGCAGCAAGAGCGAATCGATACCTAAGATCCCAACACGGACGAAAATGTCCTGAATGGAAAAAGTGTTGGAGGAGGTGTCACCTCCTCCCTCTTTTAGCGGCGCCGGCAAATCCGCCCAGACTATCACAAAATATAGGTACCTGAAGTTAATATAGTCTATACTGTTTCAAACGGGTTGTACAGCGTGGTTCAGTTTTCCTGAGCGTTAACCATTTATCTGGCATGAAAAACAGACGACGCTTGCAAACAAAATTCTTGAATAACTATTTTTTTCATTTTTCGTCTCAAAAACATAGGTTGTGACCCCTCTTTGGAACGAGCTCAACGAGCTCGTTCCAAAGAGGGGCCATAACCTATGTTTTTGAGACGAAAAATGAAAAAATAATGAAAATTAATTGTCGATTTTTGTGAATTGCGCCAGCAGGTTATGGCCGTTACGTTAGGTAAAGGGTTAACCTACAGTAACATATCTTGAATTTTGCCTCATTATGTGAGGAGCAGCATTTGACATCAGTCAAACAAAACTTTGATAGAAAACAAAGCAAACAAAATAGTATACGCGATAGTACTAAACTGGATGCATAATATATTCCTTACGTCTTAGTGTCCAATCACACATTACGATTTTACATGACACATAGGATGAATTGGGATCGCAGAACTTGCTTTTCAAGATGAAACTTCAGGAACGAACATGCAAATTCGCCTTTTATTGACCGCCGGGTTGGGTACCCGATGGTTCATGAACAGCAAATTGTTGTTTGGTCCTTAAGTTGCCACCTTGTTTCTTTGGTTCGATTATTGGTATATGTCTAACAATGACTACGTGAATTAACGTGTGAGTGGAAAGTTTAAAACGACTGTGTACTACCGTTGTTACTTTAGTAACAACGGTACTAGACAGTTGTTTTAAACAGTGCCTCCATACGCTAATTCAAGTGGACGGTTTCATTCAAAGTGCGAGGCGAGGCAAAACGACGTTGACAACAGGACGGGAGCAGCGTCATGTAAACGGTAACACGACAGTTTATATACATGGCTGGAGGCTCTAAACCTCTAACATGGCATTTTGAGTTGCTTCCACATACTGCCATGCAAGGGCTTTGTTATGAAAATTCGGTTACAATCGACAGCCAGGGTAAGCTCGTGTCGGACAGTTTAACGACTGGGGGTAGCCAGAGAAACCATGGAGTCTCCATGAGCACCTTTCTTCAGTGCTTAGCGCCACAGTTTCCCCAACGTGGGGAATCGGGATTAAGTGCCTGCCCAAAGACACAATGCTGCTACCGCTGGCCAGGATCGAACCGCGGACCTGTCGGTTTCAAGTTCAATGCTCTACCTACTGAGCCATCACGATCCAATTTTATTGCATTACTTTTAAAAAGCGTCAATACCTTCTCAAAAAGTGCGGAGGATGAACCGCCACCCAAAACACTCCCGGCCTCCCGGAGACTGTGTCAACGCTTAAATATCTCCAAACCGACCACGCAATTGACGACGACATGTCACTAACTCGACACATCCCATTTTCCGCCTAACTGTGTTTTCGCCCCAAACACGACTCCCTATTGGAACGAGCTCGTTCAAGTGAGTTGGGGATGTACACTACATTTTGAACGAAAGTATTTTTTAAAAGTTATAAAAGTGAAGGTGTTAATGCTATTGTTCCTTTTAATCTTGGATTTTGGGTTATTCTGTTTGTAATTCCGCCCTGCTGTAAAATAATGACATTACGTTATCATGCTGACCCAAATTTTGTGACAGCATGATAACATTATGTTATTTTTTGAGTCCAGAATGTTCACTATAAAAATAGGCATGGAAAAAAGAGTGGCTAAAAAAGTAATTTTCTCACTCGAACGGACGCGAGCATTGCACGCATTTACGTGTGACTGTCGGAAACCGGGCTTTGTCGCTGCTGCAAGAAATAGATTCACGCCGCGTCTTCAGCCAAAACTTAAGGAGTGTCGCCTGAATCCGTGCGCGAACGTATGTCTCACCGATCTATCTTAATTTATTACTCGCTTTAAAGTTTCTTTGAAAGACTCGCATTTCGGCATGCCCTGTCATTTCGGTGACAGGCTAGATGCGTAATATGGGTGAGTGTCCAGAACATTTGCGATGTTCTGTTTTTACAACAATTACCTATTAACTGGCCATAGTTACATAGATAATGACTGCAAGAGAACACTATCTTTCTTACCCCTTTAGTCAGTTATCAGATAGCCCATGTGGCGTTCAACAAATGCGCAATGATGGACATTGCATTTCATGCTTAATTAGCAGCGTTTGAATTATTGCTGGTCTGTCTAAGTGACAAATCGGTTTTCGGGATTCGTCATATACCTCACCTTACGTTTTATATTTAGACCGAGTGAGAAATATTATTGAAAATATATACACTTTTAAACAGCAAAATCGAAAATCCAAGCTATCACCTTGACAGCCCCTACCAAGGAACATAATCTCAGTTATTCCAAAATCTCCAGATAGAATTCACGTGCATCCACTCTCACACTTCTCTCTTGGAGCTATCTCACATTCTCGCTCTGCAATTACACCAATATACTCATAATTTTCACACACACAGTCACAGCCTGCGTACACTGGCGCACACCACAAATAACTCCCAGAACTCTGACTCCGTTCCCCATTAGAATGCATGAGTCTATCAACATCCCATATCAACTCGCGCGCTCACTTCCACTGGTGCACAATAGGAGGAGGTCCGTTGGTGCACATGCTGCCAACAGCTCGCTCTATACATTCTCTCTCCCTCCCCATCGCAAAATATAATACTACTCTATCATACACACACCTGTATCTACATACACTCACGCGACACCTGCGTTAAAAAATATTAACAAGGGGTATCCACCCGGCTGATGGGCCCCTTGCTCCAACTTCATCACCTCAATAACTTGCCCCCTTTCCTTGGATAGGGTGCATCGCCCGGCTCATGCCCGTCAGCGGAACGCGTGCCCTATAGGCACTACATCTAAATATTCCCATGTGCGGTAGGACCCTCATTATACGTTAAAGATCCCCTCGATTGCCTCCACCTGGGCCTATTCTTCGGGCGCGTACGCCACCAAGGGCCCCACTCATCTTCATGCTCAACAGCTACTTGCGCTTTCCTCGCCGACCATGTCTTGTCGGGTTCTGAACATACCCCGGGTATGTTCCCAAGCACGAGGTCATAGACGGTCGCCTCAATACACATTGCTTCTACCTCACCGCCATAGAAAGGGGTATCCGCTCTCACCCTCGCAAGGGGGAACCTCCTGATCGTGCCATCTATTATCACGCACATGTGGTCGTGCCCTGTTAGCTGTCCGTCGCTAACGAGTTCCCTTTTTACCACCGCGCTACTACATTCTGTGTCCCGTAGCATACGGACTTCTTGGTCACCCACATACGCTGGTTACACCGGCATCTCCTCATTTTCACCAAGGGAGGGGTATCCCTCACACAGCCCACTAATTATGGGCAATACCTGCCCCCCCCCCCCCTTCCAGCTTGGGATGCCCAGCCTCCAGAGCTTGGCGCAGTGGGATTATGTCTGGCCTAATTCTTTTGTAGAATGCCGCTGTCTGCCTTCTTCCCACAGGCTGTATCTAGTCTGATCGGGGACGGGTCCCTCCCTCCCATTCTTTGTGGGAATCCATTGGATCTCCCGCCATGGCCTTTCGCCAACAGTCTCTGGCCAGGTGCCCCTTTTTATTACAACAAAGCAAGTTGTGTCCCTGGGCCCTGGCATTCTCTGATTCCCCCTGGAACTTTCCGGCTCGGGGCTTGGATTCCTAACGGGTGCCTTTGCAACCACGTTACTCCCATTCCTGCCCGACCTACCCTTGGTCAGATCTCCCCCATGAGCCTCCAAATACTACTCGGCCACCCTAGTCATTTCCTCTCCGCAACTTGGCTTTCTCTCCTTAACAAACAATGCCAACTCGGACGCACACGATGACATAAACTGCTCCCTGATAAGCAAGTCTTTCAGGGAGGAAAATGACTGTTCAATTTCAGATAATTCGACCCACCTGTCGAAATATCTCGTGGCCCTTGACACAAACTGGTACACACTTTCACCCTTCTCAGCCTTACATTCTCGGAATTTCGTCCTGAAACCCTCGGTGAGCTGGTACCTCTTGAGTATAGCTTTTTCAGTTCACCGTAGTCATTAGCTTGGTCAGGGGGCATGCTCACATATACCTGTAGCGACCTGCCCGCCCGCAGCGGAGTAAGACTGACCCCCCAGGCGTCATCGGACCAACCCTGACTCGAAGCAAACCTTTCAAACCTTTGTTAGTAAGCATCAATGTCATCAGTCTGTTCATTGAACTTTGGTAACTGGGGATAAGGTGCCTTCACGTTTCCCCCAGGACTTTCTCCACCCTGTTTACCACTAGCTGCGGGTAACTGCACCCTAGCCCTTAAAATTTTCATTTTCCTATCGTGTTCCCTTTCAGCCTCCTCACGCGCCCTCTCAGCCTCTTCGCACAACCTTTCAGCTTCCTCGCGCGCCCTCTCAGACCTTTCACGCTCGACCTGAATGTCTTTCTCTCGCACTGCAGCTCTTAGTGCTCTCTCTCTCTCTCTCTCTCTCTCTCTCTCTCTCTCTCTCTCTCTCTCTCTCTCTCTCTCTCTCTCTCAGCCCTTTCTCGCTCTAACGCAGATTCTCTCTCAGCTCTTTCGCGCTCAACCTGAATTTCTTTCCCGCGCTCTGCAGCTCTGAGTGCTGCCACTCTCTCTCTCTCTCTCTCTCCTTTCACGCTCTAGCGCAGCTTCTCTTTCATCTCTCCCTTCTCTCTTCCAGCTCTTTCGCGCTCTAACGCAACCTGACTCTCTGACTCGGCGGCCATTTCTTTCGCCATACGCTTTTGCTCATCCTTCACAAATTTTTGTAATTCATGACCCGCAAAGCCCAACCGCTCACCCATACTAATTAACTGTTCCAAGCTTGGGGTATCCATTATTGAAAGTTTTCACTAAAAATTTCACACACAAATTTTTTTTTCGAGTTAAAGGATTTAATTATTCTCTATCCTACACTGCGTCCTATCATTACGCGAGAATTTCCACCCCCGTTATTTTGAATTCACCGATCGAATTTAAAAGCTAATTTAACCAATGGTTAACCCCTACACAACTTTTGGAAACTATTGAAATTTCAATGAGGCAACCTGCATGAACATTATAACTGAAGCATGTATTAAAATTGTCATTGAGTGATCCTGTTGATTCTGAGCTTTTCAATTGTTACCTTTTAGGAAGGTCCTGGTGTTAGCCTCACCAGATGTCGGAAACCGGGCTTTGTCGCTGCTGGAAGAAATAGATTCACGCAGCGTATTCAGCCAAAACTCAAGGAGTGTCGCCTTAATCCGTACGAGAACGTATGTCTTACCGTGACGAACCCGCCCGTTTCGATGGGGTGGTTCTTATCCTGAAGGGGTCTGTGCCTTTTCGTCAAAAAGCATGAATCAACAAGGGTTCACTGAAAACAACAATTTTAATACATATACATACAAATAAATATGGTAATTTGTGACTTACATGGAATCCAATGAATATGAAAAACAAAACGCCAATCACCCCCTACCCACTCAGTTTTTGAGTCACTTGCGGGCCCGCATTCTCTGTTGTCGCTGGTTTTCCCCCTTCTCGCTGGTGTTTGTTCTTTGGTCCACTCTTCACTTCACTCTTTCACTGCCGTCGCACCGCCACTAACTTATTGTCACTTTACCGGACGTTTTTACTCAACATGTGACGGAATGTCACTCTACGCCTGCCATCGCACGGCGACTAGCTTACTGTCACTTTACTGGACGCTTTTCACTAAAGCAATCGCCACCAATGGGGTTAAACTCTCTCCTACGTTTTTCGCAGAATAATGTTCATACAGGCAAGCCTACTCTGCCTACGAACGTCTTTCCTTTTGCAACAGGTATGCCGTCTTCCCAAATACCAATAGCTCTCTGAGCTCGTACTTCCTATTTCTGATCCTACATTCAGATATGGCCACCGACTTGGCCCGCGACTGCTCCTATTCTAATTATGAGCTCTGTGGCTCCCCTACATTACAACGTGCCTATGCTTTCGCACCGATGCGGCACATCCTCAAACCTATAGCATGGGACATCCCCATCCACTCGCAACGTCCCACAGTCTTACACACCTTCAGACTGGAATGAAATTTTCGAGAAATACCCCGATTTTTATTTCGATAGCCAGAAGATTAATTCTCAGCTTAATCGCTTCTCTTGAACCTGGCCGCTTAGATCTGTCTTAATTTAATTCTCGCTCTAAAGTTTCTTTGAAAGACTCGCATTTCGGCATGCCCTGACATTTGGTGACAGGCTAGATGCGTAGTATGGGTGTGTGTCCAGAACATGTGCAATGTTCTGTTTTTACAACAATTACCTATTAACTGGCCATAATTACATAGATAATGACCGCAGGATAACACTGTCTTTCTTACCCCTTTAATCAGTTACCAGATAGGCCATGTGGCATTCAACAAATGCGCAATAATGGACATGAAATTTCATGCTTAATTAGCAGCGCTTGAATTATTGTTGGTCTGTTTAAGTGACAAATCTGTTTTCGGATTCGTAATATACCTAGCCTTACGTTTTATATTTAGCCCAAGTGAGAAATATTATGGAAAACATAAACACTTTTAAACAGCAAAATCGAAAATCCAAGCTATCACCTTGACAGTGACGAGTAATGAGTTACAGGGTTTCTTTTCACTTAGAAATGTCGACACATTGAGCTAACTCTAATATGAGCCTTGCTGCGGAACAAAGGCGATAAGTAATTGAACAGACTTACATCTCCAAACCGAAAATGCTGCTATGATTCGCTGTTTTTCATTTTGGACTTTGGGTGTTGATGTTGTCAATTTATGTATTTTAAAGCGAAGCTCAAATTCGAAGTTATGTTTACCAGAATGCCACTTTAAGCATTTATGGCAATATCGTGATTACAAAACGATCAGGTATAAAATCAAATTTAGCCAATCGTGTATACTCATGCTGCACACAGGCATTGGTTACCGGGTTCTCTTATACCAGTAACACAGAACTTGTTAATCAGTTTTAAAGCAAGTAATACTCAATCTCAAATGGATCCCGAAACTGTAAATTGTAGAACGAGAAAAAATTGTTGATCACCACTACCTCATCGCGCATAAAAGTCGTATTGAATCCAGTTTGTAAACGCATCAACTCAAGCTCTCAAGCCACCAGTCAAATTATGTAAGGAACTGGACGGTGTTATGGCATGGTACCAACCTAGAATTGTCCATCGTCTGTGTTGAGGTTCAATGGCCTGGAACATTTCAGTTAATAGGAAAAGAACCGTCCGTTAGCTTTTCTGAATGTCTGACTTTGATTGAACCTAAAGAAAACGATAAACATTCATTTTCTGTGAATCGACGCAAGAAATGTTTCTCACTCGAGACTTGATTTAAAAGAATCTTTAATGACTTTACCAATACTATTGAACATATTTGTTTTCTAAATAATTAGGAATGCAGGCTCAATACAGCTGTAGTTTTATAATTGTGCCACATGGTTCCAACAATTGTGTTCACTGGGAAGCGCTATTCACAAAAAATCAGTTGTGATATTGTGTGTTATAAAAAACCTAAGCATAAAAACTGTCAAACGTTAAACTTCCTTAGAAGTTTTTGCTCCACTGATTGCTCATCTCCATATAAGGCAGCATTAAAAAAGAAACGGTATAATGATAATCACAACTGCATTCAAAGGGGACGTGACAACCGTTACTTATTCCCAGTACCTTATTTGACATTCGTTATCAACCAATACGATCGATTGATAACGAGTGTCGAATAAGGAATTGAGAATAAGTAACGGTTGTCACGTTCGTGCTTCCATATTGATTTCTGTGCAACCATACCGACCGCTTCTCTCATCTTCTTATCCACCATCTCCAAGTCCCATTTCTTTATTATACTTCCATTATAATGCAGTTATGTTGGAAATTCGCGAGAAAACGTTCCAAGGTACCAATTATTTCAAAACCACATATTTTCTGTAGATTCTGGCAACTGATTAAAAATAGAATCAGGGAGTATTCAAGGAGTCTAATGAAAAAAATGCAGATTTACTTGGGTTGCTTGCAATGAAATATTAATGGAAGTTGCTTTAATGAATTCTTCACTGTAACCAAAGGTCGGCATCTCTCTTGTCCGTTTTCTGTTGCAGGTGGTTATAACTGATTAGTTTAGTTTGACATTGAAATTGTGATTGCATATCTGTTAATGCAATTTGTAGGTGCTTTTATCTCCAAAATGAACAGAAATGATAAAAACTGAGATAGCATATCACATAATGCAATTTGTCGGTGCTTTTATCTCTGAAATGAGCAGAAATGACTGCCATTTAAACATGGAGACATCTATTGACTCTCTGAAGGCAGTTGAGATGTCACAATTACATACTTTCCTGTTTTTCTGACCAAAACAGACTAAAAAGACTTTTTCAAAACCTTTACAAAAGTAGAGGAAAAATATTTCGGAGTTCTGAAAAAAATTGCTTTTTGGCTGCTCCGACCACCCATCCACCCCATCATGCGTGTTATGAAATATTTTTTCGAACCCCCTGCATTCCCCTGTTCTTTAACTGTGGGATATTATTATTGTCTCTCATAGTTAACAGAAAGTCAAGGAAAAATTCACTGAGGTAACTTTTGCTGAAATTTCACTGTTGCAAGATTACTGAGTACACCCACAGCTTTAGCTCCAACAAATATTAATAAATTTTAACATTTAAAGAAGGTACTATAAGCCCAGGGACCAGATATTTACTTTTTCAAATTCCAGGAGCTTCATGGAATTCCAGGAGGTGCACCTTGATTTGCACTACCCCATACCCCCCCCCCCCCCCCTCCACACTATTCTGTTTCGATTACAATCTCAATTGATGTCCTCACCTCTTGATTAGCACATCGCCATTTTCTGACTACCTGTTTGGATGGTGGGATCCCATGTCTTGTAAAACACGAGGTTTTAATAGGGCCATTGGGAAGATTTTCAAAGAAGAGCTGCAATTTTCCCAAATCTATTCCGAATCGGTTTCTCCCCGAGTTTGTTTATTCGTATATTGGGGTTTAACGACACTCTCAACAGACAGGGACACATCGCGTCGAACAGTTTTACGGGTGGAGAAAGCCGGTGTAAAAGGATTGGAAGTCCGTAGGAACGTTAGTCCCTCTGGACTATTATTCCGCGGAATTATAGTCCTAGGTCTAACATTTCTAGGAATAGTAGTCCGACGGACTTCCATTCCTGTCACACCGGAGTACATCAGTGAGCAGAGACGAGCAACTGTCATACTCAACAACTTACTAACTTTGCACAAGTGGAGTTAGCAGTGGTTGAAGGCAAGTTTACCATCAACGAACAGTACGCCTAAGTACAGATCGTCATCGTACCCCCACGTGGACAATTGGGGGGATTAAGTATCTTGCCCAGGGACACAAGGCAGTTACCGCTTGTCAGGATCGAACCACTAACCACTAAATTACTGCGATCCCTTCTCTGCGGCTAACTTCTTCCAGTGTTGTGGCATTGTTTGACTGTTAGTTTTGCAAACCATTCATCCTAGTTTCCAGATCCAGTTGCTGCATGAATTGTCTCTAGAGCAGAATTGTGTTTTTTTACCCTCTTCGGACACCAACTCCATTTTTAACAATGGGCCTATTTTGTGATGTCCATAAAAGAAAACATGACCGATAATTCCACTTTATTCTGGTGTATTATCAAACAATGGTGCTTGAATTTTAATTTAACACAACCAGTTAACCCTTTACCTAACATCAAAAGCAGACGAACTTGCAAAAAATAGATAAATTTCGGTATCCACTCAAAAACACTAGATATCCTCTATTTATTCTGGTGTATTCTCAAACAATGGTGCTTGAAGTATAATTTGTCAGACTCGTGATTCTGTAACATTTTCAGAAAATCCTCTGAACCAAATTTCATGCCATTTCAGTTCTTTAGATTCCCACAGAAATATATTTTGAAACCATTTCCAGCCATATTTGGTGTTTTTTCTAACCTCAAATGTACGGGAGAAATGGCTGCTGTGAATAGTATGGATGGTGCGCGGATATGATGGCAAAACGTACCCTTCCCCTAACCGCATAAAAATGTCGCAATTTTACTTTAATTCTTTCAAACCGCGACATTAGCCACATCAAATCATCACTTTCCATGGGGTGTATTCTAGCTTGTTAGTCCTATTATTTGATCAACATCTGCATGCTATGGCGTTCCTGAAATTCAAAAATGGCAGCCGGAAGTGAAGATTTTGTGAATTTGACTCTTGTCGTTTGAAACCTCCGCAATCCCAAAACTGTACGAATTTAACTAACATCGCATTTAGTTTGAAGACAAAACATGCATTTATTCGGGTATAATGCCTCTAGCTATCTGTTTGTAATCGGCAACATGGTGTCTAAAATGGACTCAAGTTTTATACTGAATAGCCCTGGTGAAAAAATTGTGACGGCATCATGTCTGGTTTTAATTTTTCATTACACGAAGAGAACAAGAAAACGTTTTGCGCAAGCACAAGCGCGCGAGAAAATGCCCATGGGACACTCTTATTTTGTGCATATATCATGCAATCTCTTAGCATTAGAACATAAACAAGAAACATTCTGTGAACAAAGTTGAATCTCTCTCACTAAAAGAAGGTGAATACCACATCTCAAAGCATTGTGACTCATGATCACAAAACATTAGTTTAAAATAACTTCAAGTTTACTCGACAGGGTTCCAGGGTATGGGGGTTAATATCTTCCTTCGAAAACACTTGAAGGGACAACCCTCCCACACACAAACACCACAAAGATCAGCTTCTGGGACGAATCGTTCCGATACAAAACGTACGTGCCGGGGTGATTTTGAGAGGAACTGCCATTTCCAAGAATTGTCGGTGGTGGTTCTCGAAAAGTCGTTTTAAAGAATTTCAAGCTTATAGGACAGTGGGTGGGTGGCTACACTTTGGGGATTAAGATCTCCATTCGAAAAAAAATTGGAAAACTACCCCACCCCTCTACACAAAATAAACAAAGTAGAATGCTTAAATGTAGGCTACAGACACATCGCAAATTGGGGGAAAATATTCATACAGACATCTCATCTAATATAATCGAGGGTGGATGTATCATAACAAAAATGGTTTTAAAAAGTACTTCTAAGTTTGGAGGTGGCATAACACAACACGAATACTGATAGCATTGAATATGGTGAGTCCCAGGTAAATAACGAATTCCGCATATTGGTGGATCCACTATATATACGGTTCCATTTTTCATTGTTTTCCAAATCAATTGAATCATCCTGAGAATTCACTGCTCCTTGGTCTGGGGCAATTATCGTCACAATATACACGTGCGCACGCGCGCTAATAATGCTGTATGTGACACATTATAACATAACAGCATCATGGCTGATAACTTTTTTCGTCACTGGAAGAGATTACAGGAAAGTTTGAACCTCGTAGTTTTCTGAAGTTGTCAGTAAATTCAATACTAAGGGTATGAAAATATCAAATATATATAAAAATTGAAATATCGAAAGGTCAGCGACGTTGTATCATCGATGTGCGCACCATTTCACAAACTTCAAACATTTTCCTGATGAGTAGTATAAAAATACAGAAGTGGTTTTTCAAAATTCTTTTCCCTAATCATTTTGAATGGTTGTCTATTAGTCACTGTTTAAACCCATTTTAAAATGAGAAAACGGCGCTTTTAACATCTTTTGATGTTCTGTAACCTTTTTCTGTTCACTATATCAATAGTGTGCGTATTGTGACAAATAATACAGACTCTATCCTTTCAAT
This sequence comes from Pictodentalium vernedei, assembly GCA_031216915.1. NCBI lineage: Eukaryota > Metazoa > Mollusca > Scaphopoda > Dentaliida > Dentaliidae > Pictodentalium > Pictodentalium vernedei. Next base: position 279,678,060 of record CM062292.1, read on the forward strand.
TAAAATAAAAGTCTAGGAGGTAAGCTTTGCTATTTTTTTTTCCTGGGAAGAAGAATAGAACTTGCAACACATTCACTAAACAAAAAGCCAAAGTGGAAAAGTGGACAGTTAGTTGCTTCTGATTATCTTGCCACAAAAAGGCCAAGTTTCCTTTTGTGACTTTTAATAAATGAAAACAACAGACAGCTCCGAGAGCTATTGTTTTCGTGTGCACTAGCACATAGGCACATGCTGGATGTGTCAATATGTGTTTATGTGAAAAAGCACGTAGGCACATACGACCAATAGGGGATTCTGTAGCCACGGGTATATCCAAAAAAGGGATTCCATAAGTGGGATTCCTATCCGACTCCGTAAAGTTGGAGCTCATTTGCTCGATGGGACTTGAGTCGTTCGAGCAATGACTTTTCAGTGATTGCTCGATAGCTTATTGGTTTTGGGAATGATATAGGCTTTCGTTGACAAAGGAGATAACTCTGCATACAAATTATGGGAAATCAAGTGATCTGATTGGTTAGTTACATGCAGTAAATAAACGAATTGGATTATCTAGAAAACAAGAACAAGAGTACTTGGAATGGGTTTAGAACTAGCCTGAACAGACCAGAAAATCTAAATATAGCAACAAAACTATACCAATCGATAGGCTCTTCTACTCTTCTGGGGTATATTCAAGTTCAATCGACCTTACCCCGGGGGGGGGGGGGGGGGCTCTGTACAATAGCACTGCGCGCTACTATTAAAATCTACGGTATGGCTGTCCTAAAAAGGATTTTGGGTGCTTTTTGGTGATTTGTAGGTATTGTCGGGTTTATTTGGGCAATTCTACGAATCGGGAAATTAATCTTGTACAAAGGAACACACCCTCCAATCATACCCCCGTCTTGTTGTAAGCCTTTGGGGCACATAGTAACCACGTGCTACCATAGAAACCAAGATGGCTGCCTCTAGTATACAAAATGGCTGACGAAAACACGTATCACCCTAACAACTCGCTTTGTATGCGCACTAGGACCACGTAGCACTATGGGATGACGTCACAAGATGGCCGCTCACGCGGGCTATCATGACAATCAAACATGGCGCCACCAGGTGACGTGACTATGACGTCACATCCCCCCCCCCATTCCCTCTCCCCAATCGGCCACGATCCATCGCACTCCTACAACTGCCATTCTCTTTTACTCTCTCGCTGTCTCTCCCTCTGTCTCTCTCTGTGAGCTTGTGTGCTCTTTTGGACCTTGGGGGATCCATGTTGAGCTGTGGGGACCCCTGACATCCGGCTCCGAGATTATTGGCCACCCAGCCCCCAGGACGAGTCGCACCAGTGTCCAACACCATGAAATTCGTTTTTTTTAAATATACTGAAAAAATGGTTAAAGGCCTATATTTTAACTCCTTGAATGCTGCTGTCAAATATTCCAACCAAGGGCTGCAAATCTCTTATCACTAAAATAAGTATAATTTTAGGTACTTCTAAACCAAACTCTTTTATGATAGTGAATCAACTTTTTTAGCATAAGCGTTTTTATTTGAATTTTCTTGAATTTTTTGGTGAAATTCTCCCAGCATCCGATAGGTGAAGCGTTATTATATTATATATTTCAATATATTGGACACAATTTCCACACATGTGTGTATGGTTGATTCAATTGGCAATTTGCCTTTTTCTTACTTTCGCCTGTATGTTAGAACAATAGATGGTGTCTTGGGTGTAACAAAGTACCATCCGCAATACTTTAGCACCGCATAATAATCAGCCTGGCCAAAGTATTGATTTTTAATCCCTAAACAACTCCATTATCCAATTAATACTAATCTAATATTTTTCTACAGTAACAGTAGAAATAAGGTGTAGACTGATAGATCTGTAAAATTATTGTGCTTGAATTACAACATTTTTCCAATAGTGCAGTAATTGCTTAATTGATTTTTGTGAATAGCACTGGCCAGTTTTTTTTATTCTCACCAGCAATGTATGTTTAAATATTAATAAAAGACATGAAACAAAGAAGCCACAATTAGCCACAATTAACAGACATTATTGGGGGTCATAAAATGCAGCTTAGAAGAAAAAAACTTTTAAAAATACCAAAAAAATTGTGTAAATTTCTCACAGTTCCCTATTTAATGATTTTATTTTTCCATTTTTTTCCTTCCAAACTGCATCTTATGACCCTACTTTGGGGTCATAAGATGCAGTTTAGAAGAAAAAAATCCTGAAAAAAATAGAAAAAAATGGCGTTGATAGTATGTATATGGCGATATATATATATATTTAAAACAAGCTCATTCCAATGAAGGGCCATAAACTATGTTTTTCAGACAAAAAGTTAAAATGTGAAATAGAAAAATGGTAAAAATTGGTATTCTTGTTCTGTAATTTTTACATAGAAGTGTTGGCTTCAATGGCATCCATGTTTTTATGGCTTCTTTGACATAATACCAATATTATTTGAAAAATAATGAAGAAAAAAGTTAAGTGTAATATTTTTGTTGCTAATGTATAATAATTGTCTTTTTGTTGAATAAACTGAAAAACATGTTTACTGTGTATGCACTAAACAACAAAACATTGGATGAGTACTGTGTACATTCTGCTAATTGTTTTATAAATAAATTGATATTTGAAATTTTTTTTTATTTCTTTTGTTTGTCATTAATACCAACTTATGTCTGTTGAGTGGATTCTAAAGGATTAAGAGATCCTCCGTCTGAAAAACTAATTCTTCACCTATAATCCCTTATACCCTTAATCCCAATAAGAATGATCAAATTATCATCCATTTACAAGAAATAATTTTGAAAAAATTTCAAGTATTCATATTTGTATTCATGAAGACATTGTAAAGTATTCGTATTCGTATTCAAATACATTTGAAATTTGTGTATTCGTATTCGTATTCATAACATTTCAAAGTATTCGTATTCGTATTCAATACATTTACAATGTATTCGCCCCAACCCTGCCGCATATGGCGCCTTGTTGCACTCAGGCACGAGATTCACTTCAATACGCTTTACAGAAAACTGTTCGGAACTTCATATTTTTGAGACATTATTTAAAACGACGTTTCAGGCTCTCGATAAACAGTGGTACTGATAGAGGTGGGATTTAACACAGGATTCCCATACCTGACGTCCAAGGGAAGTCCTATAGTAATTCTTAGTACTCTTATAAGCCCAAAATGGGGCTTAGCCAATTCTGTTTTGGGTTTATAAGAGTAGCACATAGTGCTATAGGGTTCTAAAAAGTACGGAATGGGACGAGGTGTGTTCTATTACACGAGAGTACTTTTCTGGTTCGGATTCCTGCAGAATTCGCGTTTTATTCCCAATCGCGATCTATTCTGTGACTAATTCTTCTATTCCCTGACCTGTTTTTCCTTTTACTGACCTTATTATGACTATCCTAGTCTTAGCTTCTCTTCCGCCTACATCTGGGCCTGTCCCAGCCTCTGACCTCAACCAATCATACCACTCTATTTAGCTTAACCCACCCACTACTACTACCATTACATATTGTACCTAGACCGAGATGTTCGTCTTTCATCGTATGAGGCCACAAGGGCCATGTGAAAATCCCCCAACGAGGGTTTACAACAAAACACTCTTATCCTCATCTAGGTATCGACCGGTAACGTCCCGTGGCACCCCACTTCAAGCACCCCTAACAAACAAACGACTGGCCTTCGCACCCCTTTTCTATCGCATGAGGCCATGATGGCCATGTCAAAATCCCTCGATGAGGTATAATCTGCCATCCCTCTTCTCCTCATATCGAACGACCACGTCCCATGGAATCCCTCCATGTGGCCCGTCAAAGCCTATAAATCCCTTTTTGTCATATGAGGCCATCAGAGTCATGAATAAATCACTCGATGGGGTCTTACAACAAAGCCCTCTTATCCTCATATGGGTATTGAAGGATACCTATGACATGATAAAGTACAAGATAAAGTACAATTGGATGATACCTTCTGAGGATACTTATCGGAGGCTATCTATCTAAACATAGTTATGACAGCCTAACGCCTGTTCAGTTCCTAGCATCTAGACCATGCCCATGCCTTTCATAGGTCTAATACCATTACTGCTGATTTACACATACTCACTCACTTCTACCACCCATGCAGTCTTGAACGATTACTACTGACTTGTAGCACCACTACAGGCTTGCTAGCTATCTCAGATCACGACCTCTACCCTCAACCAGTCTTATGATGTCCTTAGGACCATCTATACTCTACTACTATAATGGAAACCAAGCACACACCACACAACTAAATGACCTAGCATTTCGAACTAGCCATGGGATAGTACAGACCATTAGGTGGTTTTCTAATACTAAGTGGTAACAGCAGTTCTATGCGGTACGGACCGTACATCCCATACTGTCGTTCTAAATTTACCTCGCTATACCGCATAGCCTAGTATTACGCACTACAGATACCAACTCCCGGTGGTAAAATGCATTCACTGGGTTAGTAGTATCAAACACTAACAGTAGACCAACTGGGGTACAGACCGTACACCCTATACTACCACACTAGACACCAATGCATTACCAACCCCCCACCCCACAATACTGCTTGACCTAGCATTACGTACTACCTATACCATCTGTGCGTCAGCACACCGTTCTAGTTCGATAGTGGTACCAAAGGCTAACATTGAACCAGCAGGGGTACAGATCGCACATCCTATACTGCCGCACTAGACAAGCATGTATTACCCCACCCCGCGTCACAATACTGCCCGGACTAGCATTACGTACTACCTTTACCAGTCATAGGATAATATGAAGCATTAGGTCGATTAGTAGTACCAAGGACTAACAGGGGACGTACAAGGGTATACAACGCCCATCCTATACTACCGTTCTAAACAACCAAAGACTACCTCTCAATACCGCACTAGACGACCAAGCATTACCCCCAACCACTCTACAATAGTGCCTGGACTATCATTCCACACTACCTATATCATACACAGGATAATATGAAGCATTAGGTCGATTAATTGTACCAAGGGGTAACTGGAGATCTACAGGAGAATATACCGCTCATACTATACTACCAAATTAGTCCAGTACGAGAAGCCGACACACCCCTTATCCGAACAACGTAATGTCGGAATGTACAGTGGACAACAACGATGGTCAACGTTTTTATGACGTCGCGTGCGCATCATGACGTCACGACGTCAATAGCAACGTCAACCATTTCGCGGAGAAAACTTGCAAGAAAACTCATCTTCCCCATCAATATTCCATCACATGCTCATACTATATACCCATAGCCCTGTGTGTACATACATCGCTACACATACCATAGCGGGAGCGCGGTGGCTCAGTTGGCGGCGAAGCATGCTGCAAGCCGAGAGGTCCTCGATTCGAATCCCACCTGCGACAACCGCGTTGTGTCCTTGAGCAAGACACTCCATCCCAATTGCCCACGTGGGCGCACGGTGGCGTTGTGTACTAAGGCGTACTGCACGTCGATGGTGCACGTGTCTTCAACCAGTGCTAATCCTGCTTGTGTGGAGTTAGTATTTTTGGGTGTCTGACAGTTGCTCGCCGTTGCTCGGTGGTTCTCTCCAGATATTCCGGCTTCCTCCACCCGTAAAAATGGCCGACCCGAGGTGACCCTGGTGTCCTAAAACCCAACTAAATAAATAAATAAATAATACCATAGCATGGCATACGATATATGCAATACGTACACCACTTGTCGGATCTAGATTGATGGAACCGAAGTTTTGCACCGAAAAAGGATGCACCGGCAAAAGTCCGGTTACTATAGGAATTTAACACTAGCTGCACCGGCAATGGAGCACGATCGGGTACATGATATACTACTCCTATTATCCCACATTGGAACAGGCTCATAAAGCATTATTTAGTACCACATTCAGTATCTATGGCTATACCATGACCGCAATATAAGTCTCAATCCAGTTTCGCCAACTGTTTATAACTATGCTTTCCCACATTAAAGGGCTACCTCCACAGTCGTTGGTTACCGGATTCTATTTTAGTTTTTACAAGTAAAACAGCACTTGTTCACAAGAATAACAAACACTGCTGCGGGTTGTCCACATGAGGGGTAAATGGTTAGAAAATTACAATCGTACACATCATCAGGACCATTGCTTATAGTACAAGTGCAGTGTGGCATATTATTCCTGATAGTTATAATGGATTTATTAGTAGTTATTTAATTACAATTTATTGGCGAGTGCCTCTATACTTGTAACAAAAGAATTCCATACAAACAAAAATACAATTTGCATCTTGTTGATTATGAACACAAGCAAATAATATGATCAAATTGGATACCAACATGTTTAAATAGGATTACCAAAAAACAGGGGCAGGGTTCATATTTTCCTCCGAAGTTAAAATATACGGACTTTAAAAGATTTTGTGTGTGTGTGTGTGGGGGGGGGGGGGGGGGGGGGGGTCAAGCACTTTTCAGGTCCGTTGACTAAAGTTATATTATCACAAAACTCTGATCCTTCTTTTTACTTTTGCGGGGAAATTTATGATCTTACCCCACCACTAGAACTTGAAAGCTATCTACGCCACTGCACGTCGGGACCTTTTCGTCTGTACTGGAGTTTTAGATATTAGTTCGCTCTTTCTAGTAATCAGGCATTTTTTACGAGACTAAGTTTGAGTCGGTTACACAAATGGGGGGGCTGTGATTCGGATATTGGGTGTCCAGCATGAAAAGTTCGCAGTACGGTAGATACTAATCAAACGAGAATTTGGGAAGCGTCATAACTACAACAGATATTTATCCACAAAAAATTTTTCAAGAACTCAAAGTTTTGAACTATAATCTCGAAACAATATCATCAATGGATGCCTTCGACGAACTCATGCCTTGATCATGCATAAATTAAAATATTGTATCAGTCTTGACTTGAGCCATTGTTGTATCAGTCTTGACTTCGGCCATCACAGTCGGTGCAAGTCGGGTTTACACCCCCAATCGGTCATCTTCGCGACGCTCCGTCTACCCTTCAGTAAGTTCGGGACACTTTAGGTGGATTTTAACTCAGAGTGATTTGCATAACCTTTCGGTGATTTCTATCCACGGTGATTTACAATGGTGGCAACGTGACAACGGAAATCAAGAATAATTTAGTAAGGGATAGATTTCAGTGTTTTGAAAACAACATAGAAAAAGATAAAAAAAAACAACATAGTTTGATTATATTCAATAATTTAATCAGGTGGGCAATATCCCCGCGAGTAGATTGAAACACACCGAAAAGCTCGATTGACAGTTCACACTAAAACCAGGGGCGCCGAAAGCACTTCAGGGCAGGGGGTCAGACCCTGCGAAAAGGGCATTTACTCGCACTAGCAACCCATCATGACATGCCGAAGCATGCATGACTCGAAGGCCAAAATGGGTGAGTTTGAGAGAAGGTGTCACCCTCCAATCGGGAGGGGGAACCTCCTCCCAAACTTCCCCGGCTACCCAATTGAATTTTGAACGTCCTAGAACGGATTTGGGATGTATTTTAGATTTACTTCGAGAATAAATCACTGAAAAAATTAAGTGCCGAACCTGCTTGCCCCTAACACACCACCCCTTCCCTTGGTCCGAACTGCCCACTCTACCCCCGTGCTTCCGGCGTCCCTGACTAAACCATTGCTGTGGGGGATTATCATATAGGCAGTTCACATGGATTTGAATAGTGGTACAAGTGAATACCCGAAGTTAATCAGGCAACGAAAAGATAAAGTTTGGATGGATTTCGCGTTTTCGTTTTCATTGATCAATGGGTTAATTTCAACAGAGAAGACATTTAGTCAGAAAAAATTACAACGTTTAATTTACGTGAGACTGGAGTGAATGGATTAAAGATAATCTCTCAGAGGATTAAGGTATTACCAAATACTCATTTCACGGATACTGATCATGAAAAATATAGATTTGACCTCACTGATACGCATAATGATAAAGTATCCCTTTGACAATAGACAGATTTGTGGTACCATGGTTGTTACCCATAGAAACCCTAACTATTACAAAATATAAGGCATAAAACTGACTCGAACAGCTTCATTCCACATCCGCCTCTCACATTGGACACAGTCTGAAGTCGTAGTCGAGACCAACATATTCTTCATTTTGCACCTTAAAACCAAAAATGGTGAGTTTATTTAGAATTTCTAAATATTTTTGGCTATATTTCCATTTTCTTTTCTTGGCCTTTTATTTGATAATGGCACAATCAGGTGGTGCGTAGCGAAGAGAAATTTAAGGGAATTTTCGTCTGGACAGGAACGTGGCGACAGGCCAAAATTTCCGAGAGTTGGAAATTCGGAGGGCAAGTCATGAGTAGTTGGAAATTCCATCTGTCTGGATTTTAGAGCTTCTTTGGCGATTCTGATGTCTCATTAACTTCCCCAAATTCCAACTCGGCAAAAATTCTAGCTGTTACTATTTACAACTACAGTTTACACAATATAGAGCTTCATAAGTAGGCCTATGCATGATGTCAATCGGTAAGAGACTTCTATAATATGTTTACTTATCGTAATAAAAGAAAATCCCCGAAATGCACTTCAGAAAATCACATCACGTAAAATCGTTATCCTGAGTTAATTCCATCATTCACAGTTACAAAATGATGAAACATCTAAAACTGATCATTTCTGCATAAGATCTGATTTAATGTTAGGACAGTATGAATTGTACAAAGTTCTGAGCTTGAGCATTTGTTTTGCACATATTCAATTCCCAGAATAATACCAAATGGTAATAACCCGATAATTCTATCATAAATGTGTTGGCATTTTAGTTACAAGAATCAATTTTATGCCCCCTTTCATGGCTTCATTTTCAAAATCTTTCTCGGTAGTGAATTTCCAACTACGGTGAGGGACCTGGAGGGGGTCCCCCCCCCCCCTATTTGGAAATTCACTACCCTACACCCCCAATCGGAAACCTCTAGCCATGTCCTTGCGTCTGGATTGGCGAAGGACAGTTTTGTCTGTATTGGAGTCTTGATTATGGATTCACTGAAGCTGGTAATCATTTATACCTTCTTTCGAGAGTTGATTTGATACTTGGAGTTGCGTCACACACACAGTCGGTTTTACAAAACAGAGGTCTGTAGAACGGAATGGAGATGTTGGGGGCCCAACGCGACCAAATTGGAGTACGATACGCGATAATATAATACCGGGACGCCTGACAAAATCATGTTATTACTATTATTACCATGATCGGAAGTGGACAGTGGGCTGTTAATGTTTTCGCTTCCGGTTGCATGGCGTCATGAATTACTCAGTTTTATCGCCCCGCTAAACTCCGTTAATATACCAGAGAACGCCCGCTAAAGTGGTAATAATTAAAGTTGCGTCATGACTACTGCATGTATATTTTATTTATCCACATGTAAAAGAAGTGTTGAGGGTTTTTTTAAACTTTTATCCCGACTGACTAATATTCCAAATACGAAGGTATGAGTTGGTGATGAAGTTGGAATATTTATCAGTCAGGACGCGAGTCATTACAGTGGGGACAACTCAGACTAACACTCCCACCCCCAATCAGGCATCTTCACGATGCCCCTACCGTCGCAGAATATTTCAAGTGATATGCAAATATAACCAAAACATATTTCAATCTTGGGTTTTTTTTTTGCATAATAACAGTTGATATTTTGGGAGATTTATTAGATAAAAGTTCGTCTACTTCAAAATAAATCCATGTCGTAACCACTAAGCCACCGCGCCCCTCAAGCTGTTTGTTTGTTTATTGGGGTTTATCGGCACTTTCAACACCCATGGTCACAGCGTGTTGGACAGTTTTGCGGGGAGAAGAAACCGAAGTACCCGGAGAGAACCACCGAGCAGCGGCGAGGAACTGCCAAACTCTTCAAATTACTAACTCTGCACAAGAAGGGTTAGTAGCGACTGAAGGCAAGTGGACCATCGACTTCAAAAATTAAAATTGTGAAAATAAAAGTTTGAGTATCGAAGTTAAAATTTTAACTCTGAAAGTTGAAATTTTTACTTTGAAAGTTAACATTACAACTTTCGAAGTTAAAATTTTAACTTTCGAAGTTAAAATTTTTATTTTGAAAGTTAAAAATTCTAACTACAAAATGTTAAAATTTTGACTTTGAAAGGGCCTACTTCTTCACCCATGTCACTAAAACGCTACTGCTGTTTTCTCAGCCATGTACTATAAAACTGAAAATATAAGGAATAAATCTCATCATGCATAAAATTAGCCTGTTCATTTAAAAAAAAATAATCTGTATACTTAAGGAACTTGAATTTATTACAAAAATAAATTTGGAAAGAAACTTATTCAGAAAGATACAGTTAAAAATTTTCCTTTCCTCGTTTACATCTACAATTGCAAACCATCATGACAGCAAGCTCAAAAGACTTTCGTACAATATTTAATCCACTCGTTTTTCCTGCGCAGAATGTTCTTTGTTTATTTACTTATTATTCAAAATATCTTTTTATATTAAAAAACCTTCAAGTTATAGCTCTCTCTCTCTCTCTCTCTCTCTCTCTCTCTCTCTCTCTCTCTCTCTCTCTCTCTCTCTCTCTCTATCAAATACCCCCTCACAACCAAGATGAGTACGAGGGGAGTCGCTTTTTCGTAGGATTTGGGAGTTGATGTCCTGGTGTAAACGCCCCCCCCCCCCCCCCCATCCCGGGGATGTTTTGGTGGTTATCATATCTCCACGTCCTGCATGTCCAACTGTTCTTTGATATTGGCGTTATTAATTTGCGTACATTCTTCCCTCTTTCAGCGTGAATGTATCTCTATCCATGTTGGACAAGCTGGAGTTCAGATTGGCAATGCCTGCTGGGAGCTGTACTGTTTGGAACATGGAATTCAGCCAGATGGTCAAATGCCGTCAGACAAGACCATTGGAGGAGGTGACGATTCATTCAATACTTTCTTCAGCGAGACCGGAGCTGGAAAGCACGTTCCAAGGGCTGTTTTCGTCGACTTAGAACCAACAGTAGTCGGTGAGTTATTTTTTTAAAACATATTTTTTGATTGCCAAATATTCTGGAGCCGAATCAAATATAATGATTAAATATATTGACCCACTCAATATGATATGCGAATTTTTGTGTAAAAGAAAATTCGGGAATCAGCTATCTAAAAACATAATGGACAAGATCTGATTAAGGAGGGATATTAATAATTTACTCAAGGGCACCGAAAGCATCCGAGGGCAAGGAGGGGGTGGGGGGTATCAAAAAAGGTACTTGTCTCTGGGTATGTGTTAACATCTGGAGCAGGGACGCAGCTAAAGGATCTTCAATGGGGGCGGGGGTGGTGATCAGTTAGATTCCATGTCGTGCTGCCCTTCCCCCACCCCCACCCCCACCCTCACCCCCACTGGAGAGGGAATATCCCCTGTCGATGGTCGGTAAGTACTTTTGAACCCCTGAGACTGGTTCTTGAGCCTCCATTCTGACTTAAATCTAGTCATTTTATCCACAAGAAAAATGCATTTCCCCAGGTAGGTCCATAAATTTTCCCTTACACTGACCAGGCTACAGAAGGACTATGAAATGACAGCTATTCAGCCAACAACTACTCCTTCAAACTGACTGAGTCGGAAAAACGGAATGATGAATTCGAAAAACCGGATCGGTCACAGATTCGAGTCGGAATTTCAGAAAAAGTTTGTCAGCTGATTGGAAAAGTGAAAAGTGGAAAAGTGAAAAGTGGCTCTGATTGAAAAAATGCGACAAGAGAAAATTAAATAAATATTATTGACTTCTGGAATTTACATCAAAGAGTTTTCAACTTTTGAAATTTTAGGCGATAATTGGAGGGGGGGGGGGGGTTGAGGTACCCCTCCCCCACTAGCTACGTCCCTGATCGGGAGTTCACAATGTACCATAAATTGTAATGTGACACCCAACAGTATTAACATTATATACAGATATTCCCCCCTTGAGAGTTACAAGGCACCGCCTGGGGTGTGTTTTAGTTTTCGTTTTTAGTTTTCGCTTTAGTGGTGATACACTCTAGGAGATGTACAGTATACCGAAAAACCGAACGGATACCGATCCCATGGGGATACGGAAAAACAGAACCGAACTAATCATTGAATACCGAAAACATCTATATTTTCAATATTTTCAACATTTGCTATTTATAAGACCCTATTGAGGCTTGATAGCAGCTGAAGTGTTCATTTTCATGAAAGAAGTGACTTATTTTCTTTTAAGTTATGTTAACCATTAAAGGCATGGGTAATTGTCCTAAATTCCTACTAGTCCTGAATTCTGTTCATGTCCAGTTGCGTAGCAATGATTTCCTGTTAAGGCAGCCAACGAGGGGTCATAACCTATGTTTTTGAGACAAAAAATGAAAATATTTTGAAAATTAATTGGCGATATTTGGGAATAGCGCTGGCCGGTTTTGGCCGTTACGTTGGGTAAAGGGTTAACTCATTTCAACTATAAGAACCACTGATTCTATACTTGCGGAGAATTAAATGTTAAAAAGGGGGCTGTATCGCGAATGGAGCTCTGCACTTGACCAAAGGTTGTAAGTTTGGATTGCGTGATTCTCGAAGTGATAACTTTGTTAAATCAACTTGACGTCATAAAGTTATCACTTCAGGAATTGTGCACTGAAAAGCTATAACTCTAAGTCATTGGGTACTCCCTGATGAACTTGCAAATTTGAAAGATGTTGCTAAAAAACGTCATTTGATTGTCAAAAAACAACGTGATTTTTCATGCCAAAAGCCGCCAGAAGTCTTTATTTAATAACTGATTTCAGAAATGTCTTCCAGAGAACCTCCACCCATGCCCCCCCCCCCCCCCCCCCCCCATCATCGCTCGTGTCATAGGCACTCGCAGCTGATACCTTCGACATCAGTGTCCCGACACTTTGAAAGGGGGCCCGTCACAGAATTAACCCTAGGTCCAAATTGCCTCTCAATTGTGGCGCTCTGGTAGAATGATACAAGAACAAATCATTTTGTACTGTCTGGTGTGGATTCTCTTTTGGTACTATCAGCAAATCTCAGTCAAGTCAGATACCGAATACCGAATCGATACCTCCCTAAAATACCAAATACCGCCTATCTCTAACACACTCTCCATGCTCCTCATTAAATATATTACCATCCTATTTCTTTTTTGCATTCTCAATGAATCTCGTCCTCCCAGGTTGATGATATTTTCGGTGTTTATGCCGAAAATTCCCCTTTGCGTCAAAAAGGACAAAACGTGTTTTTCATTTCAATAAGCACGTTCAAATGAATGGCGTGGCCTACGATCGTCGATTTGAATGCGGTCGATCGAATGAGTATTCCTAAACTGTTTTAGAGGACAAGAAACATATCTTTTAATTATTTGCGAATAGATGGTAATGGTGTTGTCGTTTTATCCTTTCGTTCGGACGACAATTTAAAATCATAATCCCTTTGTTGCAAGTTAACCGCAAAACACAATAATGGTTAGTTACTTGTGTGCCGCAGCCAATGATTGTTCAGGTTCCTTTCCAGGTATGAATCGAATTTTGAAGAAAAACCAGCACGATAAATATAAGCAAAGTTTCATAACATTCTTATCTAATGGACCTTCATGTTGAACCCGGAGGTCCATTAGAAAAGAATTTTCTTGTGCTTCTAATACTCTTTTACAGGATTTGAGAGCTTTTGCTCGTCGAAGGCTGGAATCCGTGTCTTTGCATGGCAAACCGCACTGTACTTTATTTGAGTTTACTAGTAAATTTCTCCAAAATGAGTAGATGAGAACATCACTTGTGCACTGGAGTCTTTTCCACCCATTCCCAGTGCCTTGTCGACTAAGTTTATCTGCGAGTTTCCACTTTCTATACTTGCTAGACCAAAATAAACTTGACGCCCAAACACAATTGCAGCTCATGGACTACCGGGTAAATTAATGGGAGCTGCAAATGCGCATTTTCCGCCCACAAGAGCACGAGAGTTTGTTCGCTCGTAAGGAAGCGGAATATCACCGTCCGTACTGTATATACATATATTTCTAAAACAAAAACTAGTTGTTGACTTTCTACATTTTTCACTCCAACCTCTTTCAAAAAGTCCTGGACACACCTTGATTTTCTGTCAACTAATTGATATATTTTAATTTTTTGCAGATGAAGTTAGAACCGGCACATATCGTCAGTTGTTTCATCCAGAACAGCTCATCACCGGTAAGGAAGATGCTGCTAACAACTATGCTCGTGGTCACTACACCATCGGTAAAGAAATTGTTGATCTTGTACTTGATAGAATCAGAAAGCTGTCCGACCAATGTACAGGTCTCCAGGGATTCCTTATATTCCACAGTTTTGGTGGTGGTACCGGATCGGGATTCTCATCACTCCTCATGGAACGCCTAAGCGTTGACTATGGAAAGAAGTCCAAACTTGAGTTTGCCATCTATCCTGCACCTCAAGTATCCACGGCCGTTGTTGAGCCATATAACTCAATTCTGACAACACACACCACGCTTGAGCACTCAGATTGTGCTTTCATGGTCGACAATGAGGCCATTTACGATATCTGTCGTCGAAACTTGGACATTGAGAGACCAACCTACACCAACTTGAATCGTCTGGTTGGTCAGATCGTCAGCTCCATAACAGCGTCTTTGAGATTCGATGGTGCTTTGAATGTGGATCTCACAGAATTCCAAACTAATTTAGTACCTTATCCACGTATCCATTTCCCTCTGGCTACCTATGCGCCTGTCATCTCGGCTGAAAAGGCATACCATGAACAACTTTCAGTATCCGAAATTACCAACGCTTGCTTCGAGCCAGCCAATCAGATGGTAAAATGTGATCCACGTCATGGCAAATACATGGCATGTTGCATGTTATACAGAGGAGATGTGGTGCCAAAGGATGTCAATGCTGCGATTGCCACCATAAAAACAAAGAGAACCATCCAGTTCGTCGACTGGTGTCCAACTGGATTCAAAGTAGGAATCAACTACCAACCACCAACAGTTGTACCAGGAGGAGACCTTGCTAAGGTTCAGCGCGCCGTGTGCATGTTGAGCAACACAACAGCAATAGCGGAAGCTTGGGCTCGATTAGACCACAAGTTCGATTTGATGTACGCCAAGCGTGCTTTCGTGCACTGGTACGTCGGAGAAGGTATGGAGGAAGGTGAATTCTCAGAGGCCAGAGAGGATCTGGCGGCTCTTGAGAAGGATTACGAAGAGGTCGGTGTGGATTCAGTTGATGGCGAGGAAGAAGAGGGCGGTGAAGAATATTAAAACACCGCGCCACAGTTTAGTCAGGAGTATAGTGTGTTAACTAAATGTTCATAATTTGGGCGATTACCTGTGGGGATGAGTAAAGGCGTCATAACTGCATCAATACACTCTATTCGGCTGTCGAATGCATCATGGAGTGACCAGGGAGTGGTTAAGATGAGTTCCCATTCGAATTTCCATCTGTGACCCCACCCACCAACATCCAACTTTTGAGAAAGCCATTTGCACCCAACATCCTTGAGCGAAAATTATCGAACTGCTGCTCTTGAATGTCCAACTATTGGTGTTTTATGGCTGGGATTGGGGGGACCTCACCCCACCCTCTCTTGATAGGTCCATGGTAAGCAAATAAACACGGCAATGTAACTTATCCGCATCTTTTCAAGTTCTGCAAATTAGAAAATCTGTGATTAAATTACTTAACATAGCCACATGGTTGGGTTTTGACCTTTAAAACCTCACCTTGTACAGTTTTAAGATGTCCTTTTGCTGCCTTGAACAAGGATTGTAAACATGATGCTCCCTCATCCCCAATTACAAAAGGTGGTTGCCTACTCTTCATCTTTGTTCCATATATACTTGGTATAAAGGCTTAAGGCTGAGGAGAAGTTGATATCTATTTATAACGATATCTGAAGATACTTGCGGGCCTGGCGTCGAATTACGCGAATGTGTTGGCAATGCATTTTAATCTTTCATCTGATCGGAAGAACAAACGACACTTTTTAAAAAAAGAACTTTCTTGAATAAGTAAAATGTTTCATTTTTTGCCTCAAAAACATAGCTTATCACCTTTATTGGAACGAGCTCAACGAACTTGTTCCAGTAAGGGGCTAAAAGCTATGTTTTTTAAACAAAAAAATGAAAATATAATAAAATTTGAATGGTGTTTTTTTGTATTTTTGTTGGGTTTTTAGCGCTACGTTGGGTAAAGGTCATTAGAAAATAAAATATTACAATAAAGTTTGAAAATCCGAAAGGAACGATCCTATTTTTCTATTGCCTGTAACCTTAACCAAACCATTTATTTTTGTTTCGCCTAAGGTACGAAGTATTTCGGGGGCTTTTGGCCACTATTCTACATTACTGATATGACGGTTTATCCTCGATTGTCTGGGGAACAGCAAACAACCTAATATACATATCAATTGCCCACAAAGCCCCATATCAGAGTTTGGAGGCTAGAAGTTGAAAATGGTTCATCATCTTTCCTTCTGATCTATCAGGAGTACAGAAAATATTTTAAGGACAGTTAAGGACATTTGTTTTGTGATCAAAGTTTCTGAAGATCAATTACACAGTTTGTATTTGCATTATGATTGTGGTAACGGTGTTTATTTCGAAATTTCGAATCAATACCTTTAATCTAATAAATATTTTTAAAAATTCCGTTTTGGGTTTATTAAAACTGTGTCCTGTCATCGGGTTATTTCGCGCTTGCAATAGATCCATCCTGATCTAGAGGTCCACCCATCAAGATCAGTAAAGCCACCCGGAATATCTCCATGCATGTCATCAATATGCAGTATACGGGCTGCATAGAATCTATATAAGAATGTCTTGAGAACAAGACGCCACAAGGGGCCTGAAGTACTCACCTGACAAAGACCCATTGATTCTTCACAATGAGATTTAAGGATATTTTTTAAACTAATCAGGGCTCATTGTCTCGCCGACGAAGTTAGTTCGCGGACTTTCAATGACCCTTTAATCAATGCTCAAAAACTTTGTCGCATTTCCTTAAGACTATTCCTCGTTAGTTTCATATGATATTGATTAAAGGTGTGATTAAGAATATGGAAATAAGTTAAACTGAAAGACTGTTTTCGATCTTAAATCAAAAAATAGAAATAGAAGTTTGCTACAAACAAGCATATTTACAATTTATAAATATCTGATAGAGATTATGAAGCAGATTATGTTACAATGTGACTAAAATCCTCGCCCTCTGGTTGGAAGAGAGCTTGCGTAGTTTTTTCCATGTTTACGACTCCAGTAGCATATGTTATCGTTTGACGTCACCACGCGAATTATATGAAATGAGGATACCCGTTTCGCACTTTATTTCATCAACGGAGTGATTTGCAAACCGCTTCATTTTTTTAGATTTTTGACATGTGCAACAGACGATGTTCCTTGTTCTAATTATAAATCAGTTTACGATTTGAACTCAACTGGAGTGACCTCGACTTTCTCTAATTTATTGTTCATTTGTCGAGTGTTTATTTTCTAACTTGTTAGCGTTAAGGGGGGGGGGGGGGGGGCTAGTTTATTTCACGATGTGGGTTTTGGGTTGTGGGTAGGGTCTTATTGGAACAAACACGTTATTGTGGTGAATTGATGGTATCATGGTCTGAGGCTTGCGGCTCGGAGTTCATGCTCAACCGAGTCCCGGGGCGTCTCGGTTGGACATAAACCCCAAGCCTCAAACCTCAGCCCATGATACAGTCAATCCATCACAATAACTTATAATATTTGGCAAAATTCTTTATTTTTTAAGAATGTTTCAAAGTTTTAATTTCTATTTCACAGCATTGAGTGCTCTGGAACATAACCTAAAACTTTGAAGCATTTTAACAAATCAAGGAATTTCAAGGCCAGTGAACAAATTCCAAGTACTCACAATGTATTGAACACACAATTTTAAGTTCAAGGACTTTCAATGTTTTCAAGGATCAGACTGAATCCTGGTTGCGAAGATGACATGATATGGCCCAATTGTGATATCTTAAGTCACGACTGATAAAACATTCCAACAACATCATGATGATGTAATTGGAATATTAACCCTTTACCCAACGAATCGCGCGCATCCGCCCGCGTAATGTGCAAACTCAGCAGTTAAAAAAATATTATTTTTAAAAAAAAATTCAACAAAACCATATCATGTGACCCCTTGTTGGAACGAGCTCATCGAGCTCGTTCCAACGAGGGGTCACATGATATGGTTTTGTTGAAATTGTTCGAAAAATTTGAAAAAATTATATTTAAAATAATAAAATTTGATATCGTAATTAACACGCACCGTACTCCGAATTGCGCGAATCGGGCAGTATAGATCTCCCTCCATTTATATAACAGACTGTGTGTGTGATATAAGTCCAAGCATCAGATCTAGTCCCGAAAGACAGTACCTGACTAACAGCGAGAGCGAATCGATATCTGAGACTCAAAAGAGACGAAAATGTCCAGAATGGAAAAAAATGTTGGAGGAGGTGTCACATTCCCCCCTCTCTTAGCGGCGCCCTCGAATCCACCTAGACTGTCATAAACCATAGGCACCTGAAGTTAGTATGGTCTATACTGTTTCAAACGGTTTGCATAGCGCAGATCAGTTTTCCTGAGCGTTAACCTACAATATATGTTTGCCTCGAATTGTGAGGAGCAGCATTTTCAGTAAAAAAAAAACTTGATAGAAGTCAAAACAATCAAAAAAGTAGATAAAATCAAATACGCGATAGTACAAAACTGGATGCATGAGATATCCCTTACCTCTTAGTGTTCAATCACACATTACGATTTTACATTACACATAGGATGAATTGGGATCGTCCTGAACTTGCTTGTCAAGATGAAACTTCAGGAACGAACATGCACAACCGCTGTTCATTGATCGCCGGGTTGGGTACCCGGTAGCTCATGAACAGCAAATCTTGTTTGGGTCTAAAGTTGCCAGCTTGTTTCTTTGGTTCGATTATTGGTACATGTCTAAAACATGAATTAACGTGTGAGCGGAAAGTTTAAAACGACTGCGTAGGCTACTACCGTTGCTACGAACAACACTGTTATTGTAAACATTCCACCCATATACGCTAATTCAAGTTGACGGTTTCATTCAAAGCGCGAAGCGAGGCAAAGCAAAGCTGACAACAAGACGTGAGCAGCGTCATGTAAACGGAAACACTACGGATTTTTATACGGATGGAGGCTCTAAACCTCTAACATGGCATGTTGAATTGCTTCCACCAACTGCCATGCAAGGACTTTGTTATGAAATTTCAGCACCAATTTGATTTGATTTATTTATTTATTGGGGTTTAACGACATGCACTTTCGACAACCAGGGTCAGCTCGTGTCGGACAGTTTTACGGGTGGAGGAAGTCGAAGAAACCTCGATGAGCAACATTCAGAATCCCCAAGGTACTAACTTCACATAAACATGTTTAGCGATGGTTGAAGGCAAGAGCACCATTGACGTGTAGTGCGACCTAGTACTCAGCTCCACTGTTCCCCTAACGTGGGGGATCGTGATTAAGTACCAGCCCAAGAACACAACGCAGTTACCGCTGGCCAGGATCGAACCGCGAACCGTTGGGTTTGAAGTTCAATGCTCTAACCACTGAGTCATCACGGTCCAGTTTTATTGCATTACTTTTAAAAAGCGTCAATACCTTCTCAAAAACTGCGGAGGCTAAGCCAACCCCTCAATACATCCCGGGCTTCGCGGTGCCTGTGTAAATGCTTAAATATCTCCCAACCGACCACGCAATTGACGACATGTGTTATATCACTAACTCAACTCGATACAACCCATTTTTACCCTAACTGTGTTTTCGCCCAAAACATGACTTCCTATTGGAACGAGCTCGTTTAAGTGAGTTGCGGCTGTACACTGTATTTTGAATGCTGTTCCTTTTCATCTTGAATTTTGTGCTATTCAGTTTGTAATTCCACCCCGTTGTAAAATAATGACATTACATTATCATGCTGACTCAAATTTTGAATCAGCATGATAACATAATGTTATTTTTTGAGTCCAGAATGTTCACAATGAAAACAGGCACGAAAAAAGAATAGCTAAAAGGCATTTTCTCACTCTACGCGACGTGAGCATTGCACGCATTTTCGCGTGACGAGTAATGAGTGACAGGTTTTCTTTTCACTTAGAAATGTCGACACATTGAGCTGACTCTAATATGAGACTAGCTGTTGAACAAAGACAATAAGTAATTACACAAGAGTTAAATGTCGAAACTGAAAATGCAGTTAAGATTCGCTGTGTTTCAGTTTGGGCTGTGTATGCTAATGTAGGAAGTATATGTGTTTTAAAGCGAAGCTCAAATTGGAAGTTGTGTTTACCGGAATGTCACTTTCAGCATCTATGGCAATATCGTGATTACAAAACGAGCAGGTATAAAATCAAATTTAGCCGATCGTGTATACTTATTCTCTCCATGTACCCAGGCATTGGTTACCGCGTTCTCTTATACCAGTAACACAAGACTTGTTAACCAGTATTAAAGCAAGCAGTGCTCCACTTCAAATGGATCCCACTGTCGAAATTGTTTAATGTGAAGAAAATTGTTAATCATCACTTCCTCACCGCGCAAAAAACCCGCATGGGGTCCAGTTTGTAAAGACATGAACTCAAGCTCTCAAGCCACTAGTCAAATTATGCAAGGAGTTGGACGGTGTTATGACCTGGAACCAGTATAGAACTGCCCATCATCTGCGTTGAGATTCAATCGTCTGGAACATTTCAGTTGATCGGAAAAGAGAACAAATGTCATACGGTTCGCTTTTCTGACCATCTGACATATTCCATCCGATTGAATCTAAACAATACGATAAAAATTCCTTTTCTTTGAATCTACGCAAGAAATGTTTTTCACTCGAGACTCGATTTCACTGAATATTTAATGACTTTACCAATACTATTGAACAGGTTTGTTTTCTAAATAATTATGAATGCAGACTCAACACAGCTGTAGTTTTATGATTACGCCGCGCAGTTCCAACAATTGTGTTAACTGGGCAGCGCTATTCACAAAAATCAACTGTGGTATTATGTGTGTTAAAATTAACCTTAGCATAGAAACTGTCAAATGTTAAACTTCCCTAGCCGTTTTGCCCCACTGACTGCTCATCTCCATAGAAGACAGCATTAAAATAAAAATAGTATAACAGAGGCGGTCAGGCCATATGGTCCACCGGGAAAATTGTAGCCCCCCTGGGGCCCCAAAACTAATGCAGCCCAACACTTCTGGTGCATGAAATTTTGTGATAATGACCAAAAGATGAAATGGATTTGATTGCATAGACTGCCGGTATACTGAAACATCCTGTGTGTGGACTGCCATTGGCAGTCCACACAGAGATAGTTTCGATACATTTCTGGTCTGCATTTGATCGATCAGATGCAAGGAAACAGCGTTCTGTCAGTTTGAAAAATCAAAATTTTCTCCCATTGGTTTGAACTGTGGTCGGTTCCATGGATCGAACCACCCCGGGATGCAACCATTTTTCCGAATGAGCGACGAAGATGATATAAATATGCCATTGAAATGTCCTCTATGTGGACCTGCAACTGATCGCTCAAATGCAGCGAAAGAGCGTTCTTTCAGTTCGAAAAATCAAAATTTATCTGCCCCCCCCCCCCCCCTCCCCCCGGAAGCATTTCCCGGTAACTTTTCTTGGAAATTTCACTGTTGCAAGACTACTGAATACACCCACGACAATAGCCCCAGCAAATATTTTTAAAATTTCATATTTCAAGAAGGTACCATAAGCCCAGGGACCTGGTATTTGCTTTTTTCAAATTCCAGAAGGTTCAAGAAATTCGAGGAGGTGAACCTTGATTTGCACCATCCCTCACCTCTTGCTTAGCACACTGCCCTTTTCTGACTTCCGGTTTGGATGTTGTAAAACACGAGTTTTTAATAGGGCCTTTGGGAAGATTTTCAAAGAGGAGATGCAATTTCCCAAACTCTATTCCGAATCGGTTTCTCCCGAGTTTGTTTATTTGTATATTGGGATTTAACGTCACTCTCAAAAGCCAGGGTCACATCGTGTCGAACACTTTTACGGGTGGAGAAAGCAGGAGTACACGGAGAGTATCAGTGAGCAGCGACGAGCAACTGTCAAACTCAACAACTTACTAACTGTGCACACGTGGAGTTATCAGCGGTTGAAGGCAAGTTTACCATCGACGTTCAGTACGCCTAAGTACAGATCGTCAATGTATCCCCACGTGGACAATCGAGACTATGCATCTTGCCCAAGGACACAACGCGTTTACCGCTTGTCATGATCGAACCATCGACCAGTTGGTTTAACCCTTTACCCAACGTAACGGCAAGAACCGGCCAGAGCTATTCTCAAAAATCGCCAATTAATTTTCATTATATTTTCGTTTTTTGTCTCAAAAACATAGGTTATGACACCTCTTTGGAACGAGCTCGTTCCAATGAGGGGTCATAACCTATGTTTTTGAGACAAAAAATGAAAAAAAAATAGTTATTCAAGAATTTTGTTTGCAAGTGCCGTCTGCTTTTCATGTTAGGTAAAGGGTTAAAGTCTAATGCTCTAACCACTAAGTAACTGCGATCCCTTCTTTGTGGATAACTTCTTCCAATGTTGTGGCATTGCTTGACTGTTAGTTTTGAAACCATCCTAGTTTCCAGATCCAGTTGTTGCATGAATTGTCTCTGGGGCAGAATTGTGTTTTTTACCCTCTGTTAATCGGACACCCACCCCGTTTTTTTTTAACAAAGGGTCTCTTTTTGATGTCCATAAAAGAAAACACAATGATTACACTTTATTATACGTTAAACGATAGATAATCGAAGAAATTGCGGAAAGATAGACTCGTATCCCCCAATGTGAAGATACAGAAATTTTCACTTTCACGGTATCAATCAAAATGGCGGTTTTCAAAGCGTCACTTCAATGTGAGTAGGGGTCAAATTATCACTGGAAATGATCAGTTTGTTCCAGAAATGTATAATGAAAAGAAAGTCTAGTTGTTTTGGGTGGATAGCGATCATTTTCAGCAATAATTCAACACGTATTCACCATGAATTGATGCATGAAACCCGCCAGTCCAAACATGGCCTGAAAGTCCGTAATATAAGATTTTGGTTTTGTACGTCCTTTGAAAGGACGTACCAAACCAAAAACTTATATTACGGTCTTTCAGGCCATGTTTGGACTAGAAACCCGCCAACTGAATCAGTTCGCAAGACGCTATCTGTTCCGAGTATCTATCAAATCACTTCCACGTATCAATGATTCAATGCACTGTTTACTTTCCCGCATCAATTCCTGGTTGAAACGAGTGGAAGTATCAGATTCTTATAAAAAGCGTATAATAAAAAGAAAATCTAGTGTTTTTGAGTGGATATCGAAAATTATCTCACTTGTGACCGAGACAAATGGTTATTTTCACTCGCGCATGCGCTCGCGAAAAATAAACATTTGTGTCGGTCACGCATGAGATAATTTTCGGTATCCATTCAAAAACACTAGATATCATTTATTCTGGGGTAGTATCAAACAATGGTTCTTGTACTTTAATTTGACAACCAATCATGAGATGTCAGACTCGTGATTCTGTATCGTTTTCAGAAAATCGTCTGAGCCACTTTTCGTGTCATTTCAGCTCTTCAGATTCGCACGGAAATATATTTTGAAACCATTTCCAGACATATTTGGAGCTTTTTTCTAACCTCAAATGTACTGGAAATGGACGTTGTGAATAGTATGCGGCTATGATGGCAAAACGCACCCTTCCCCTAACCGCATAAAAATTGTCGCAATTTTACTTCAATTCTTTCAAACCGCTACATTAGCCACTTCAAATCATCACTTCCCATGGGGTGTATTCTAGCTTGTTGGTCTTATCATTTGATCAACATTTGCATGCTATGGCGATCCTGAAAATTCAAAAATGGCAACCGGAAGTGAAGATTTTGTGACTAACTTTGACTTTTGTCGTTTGTATCCTACGCAATCCCTAATCTGTACGAATTTAACTAAGACGAAAAGTGCATTTATTCGGGCATAATGCACCCAGCTATCTGTTTATAATCGGCAACATAATGTCTAATGGACGCAAGTTTTATATTGAATATCCCTGGTGAAAACATTTCGACCACATCATTTCTGATTTTTAATTTTTCATAACACTGAGAGAACAAGGAAACGTTTTGTGCAAGCACAAGCGCGCGTGAAAATGTACGTGAAACACTCTTATTTTGTGCATATATCATGCAATCTCTTAGCATTAGAACATAAACAAGAAACATTCTGTGAACAAAGTTGACTCTCTCTCACAAAACGAAGGTGAATACCACATCTCAAAGCATTGTTACTGTTGATTCACAATAAATTAGTTTAAATAATTTCAAGTTTATTGGACAAGGTTTCAGGCTATGGGGGTTAATATTATCCCTCGAAAACTCTTGAAAGGACACCCCTCCAACACCCAAACACCCCGTCCCCCAAAGATCAGCTTTTGAGACGAATTGTCACGGTACGAAAGTCGACTTGGGACAAAACGCCCGTGTCGAGGAGATTTTGGGAGGAACTGCCTCTACACCATTTCCAAGTATTGTGGAGGGTGGTTCTCGAAAATTCTTTTTAAAGAATTTCAAGCTTATTGGACAGTGGGTGGGGTGGCTTACGTGGTTACATTTTGAGGATTGGAGGAACATGTATTCATGCAGAGATCTCATCTAATATAATCTAATATAATCGAGGGTGGATGTATCACAACAGAAATGGTTTTAAAAACTACTTCTAAGTTTGGAGGTGGCATAACACAACATGAATATTGATAACATTGAATATGGTGAATAACGAATTCCGCATATTAGAGGATCCAGTATATATACGGTTCCACTTTTCATTGTTTTCCAAATCAATTGAATGGACCTGAGAATTCACTACTGCATGATCTGGGGCAATTATCGTTCTAATATACATGCGCGCACGTGCGCTAAATAATGCTGCATGTGACACATAACAACACAACAGCATCATGGCTGACAACTGTCGTCACTGGAAGAGATTTACAAGAAAGTTAGCAACCCTTAGCTTTCTAAAGTTGTCAGTATCTTTCTCGCCCGTGTAATAAGTTCAGGGGAGATAACTTTATCGAAAGTCGATTTTCATGACGAGATAAGTCAGGGATATTTGTAAGCAGGGACAATGGTACATGGATCTTCAACTCATCTTGGCTAATAAAGAGTTCTGTTATAGGACTACTTGTAGTCGGGCAGCTAGGTACACCCCCTATGCCCCCCCCCCTACCCACCATCCCCCAGAACCGAACGAGACCGATTTTTTCAGGTACCTGGACATCTTGAGAGTAGATTTTCAGATGTTAACAAGAAATCATCCTGGCCGGATATGACGTAATCCAAGATGGCGCCCAAGAGAGTGGATCAATTTCGCGATTTTACACCATCACTAATTTTTCTCGATTACGGAAAAACTGTATGAGATAAGGAACGAGAATTAACTCATTCGTATTTCTGGTATCATTCCCCGTATAATAACATCAATCAAGCATTCGAAAATCCAAGATGGCCACCAAAATAGGCCTCAAAATAGACGGAAATCGAGTTTTTCGACACTTTTTTCGCAAAAAAAAACTTATACAATCATGATAAAAAATTAGAAACCTGTAAACTTTTAGATGTTAAATTGATCGCAAGTTATTCTCCGATAATACCCAGCGTGAACATGTACCATCGAAAGCCGATGTGGAAAACAAGATGGCCGCCAGTGCGACCATCCGTTTTCAGTTATCCCGCTTTTGTAATGGACAAGTTTACACTATCTCAAGTTGTACGATGGTTGTGGAAAAATGTTTGATACAGGGCACAGGAATCAACTGTATAGTATTTTGGCCACTCTTTTCTGCGTATGATAAACCAATCAAATAAGTGAATATCCAGATGGCCGCCAGAAAAAAGCCTCGAAATAGAAGAAAATCCCAGTTTTTCGACACTTTTTCGCAAAAAACTTACAGAATCATGATAAGAAAAAAAGAAACATGTAAACTTTTATATGTTAATTGATCGCAAATTATTCTACGATAACATCCAGCCTCTGAACTCAACCAAGTCTTATAATCAACAGTCAGATTGCTTCATTTCCCATAATATGTGCATATCCATGAAGAGCTATGCCCCCTGTGTATAACGAAGTCCAAAATGATTTTCAAGGCCAAGCGGCAATCGAGCAGAAACAGGATGATATTGCTCGAATGGCTCGAATCTTACCCGGCGAATAAGCTATCGAGTAGCGACTGGAACAGTCATTGCTCGAATGACTCGAAACTAATCGAAAAAATAAGACAGAGTATTTACTCAAACGAGTGACTCCTCTTACGACTCTTATCCTCATCTGTATACTTATAACATGGTGATGTAGTACTGAAGGATACCTTTGGGGGATACCTTTCGAGGATACCTTTTAGAGGATACTTACCAGAAGATATCTATCTGAAGACAGTTATGGTCCCTAGTGTCTGTTCAGTTCCTTGCATCTAGACCTCCCCATGCCTTTATAGCTCCAAGACCGCTACTGCCAACTTGTCCAATATCGCAATCGTTTATCCTGTGATTAACTTCTACTGTAGTCATCCAATCTCATAGTCCTCGTCCATCCTCTTACCATTACTACTGATATGTAGCAGTACAGCAGGCTTGCTAACTATCTCAAATTGCTCAAACGGCTAGAATACCATCGAGCAAATAAACCATCGAGTAATTGCTCGAATGGGTGACTCCTCTTACGACTCTTATCTACATCTCGGTATTGGAGGATACTTATGACATGGTGATATAGTATTGGGGGATACCTTTGGAGGATACCTTTGGAGGATACGTTTTAGAGGATATTTACCTGAAGATAGTTATAGTTCCTGGTACCTGGTACCTGGTCGGCTTATGGTTTTATATCTCTAAGACCACTACTGTTGACGTACCGACATTCACTATCATCTGTCCTATCATTAGCTTCTACAGCAGTCATCCAATACCATCACTTCTACCACCCTTGCAGCCTTGAACCATTACGTCTGACTTGTAGCACTACTGCAGGCATGCTGACTATCTATGCCTTGACTCTGCGCTCGGCCAAACCTTTAACAGGTTCAATAAGATTGTGTCCCCCCCCCCCCCCCCCCCCCCCACTCCACATGTACCATTTTAAACAGAGTTCAAATCCCTTGTATATTATTTATAGATATAAACATGCTATGGAAGGAATTCTCTAAGTGGGATTCCAATCCGATTCCGTAAAGTGGGGTTCCGTGGTAGAAGACTATAGTATTTGTGTGACTGCTGTGGAAGCTAATGATAGAACAGATGATGGTGAATATGGGTAAGTCAACAGTCGTGGTCTAAGAGCTATAAAAACCAAAGCCGATCAAGTACCAGGAACTGTAACTATCTTCAGGTATCCTCAAAAGGTACCCTCAAATAGTACATCACCATGTCATAAGTATCCCCCAATATCAAGAAGAGTCACTCGTTGGAGCAATTACTCGATGGACTATTTGCTCGATGGGATTCTAGTCGTTCGAGTAATCTGACATGCCTGCAGTAGTGCTACAAGTCAGTAGTTATGAAACAAGGCTGCAAGAGGACAAAAGGATTGCGTGACAACAGTAGAAGCTAATCATAGGACAGACGATGGCAATATTGGAGAAGTCTGCAGTAGCGGTCTAGGAGCTATGAATGCCATGGGGGATTCGGGAGGGGGGGGGGGGGTGGGTCTAGATACAAGGAACTGAACAGACACTAGGAACAATAACTATCTACAGATAGATATCTTCCAATAAGTACCCTCTAAAGGGTATCCTCAAAAAGTATCCTCGAAAGGTACCCTCAAATAGTACATCATCATGTCATAAGTATCCGCCAATACCGAGATGAGGATATAAGAGTCGTAAGAGGAGTCACTCTTTCAAGCAATTACTCGATGGCTTATTTGCTCGATGGGATTCTAGACGTTCGAGGAATTTGAGATAGTTAGCAAGCGCGCAGTAGTGCTACAAGTCAGTAGTAATGGTACATGGCTACAAAAGGACTACAGGATTGGACGATTACGGTAGAAGCTAATCCTAGGACACACGGTGGCGATATTGGACAAGTCAGCAGTAACTGTCTTGGAGCTATGGAGGCCATGGGGAGGTCTAGATGCAAGGAACTGAACAGACACAAGGAACCATAACTCTCTTCAGATAGATATCCTCCGATAAGTATCCTCTTAGAGGTATCCTCTAAAATTATCCCCCAGCACTACATCGCCCTGTCATAGGTATCCCCCAATACCCAGATGAGGATAAGAGTCGTAAGAGGAGTCACTCGGTCGAGTAAATACTCTATGTCTTATTTTTTCGATTAGTTTCGAGCCATTCGAGCAATGCCTGTTCCAGTCGCTACTCGATAGCTTATTCGCTGGATAAGATTCGAGCCATTCGAGCAATATCTGTTCCTGCTCGATTGCCGCTTGGCCTTGGGAATCATATAGGACTTCGTTATACACAGGGGACATAACTCTGTATGGATATGCACTTTTGAGGGGGAAATGAAGCAATCTGACTGGTGATTATAAGACTTGGTTGAGGTCAGAGGCTGGGACAGAGACAGCTGAGACTAGGTAGGCAGCTACTATAGTCAGAATAGGGTCATTTGCAGACAAAACAGATAGAAACCGAGGATTCCAAAAAAATCCGAACTAGATGTCCATTACATAAGCGGAATAATTGGAAACGGATGGTCGCCCGATTTTTATCATGATTCTATAAGTTTTTTTGCGAAAAAGTATCGAAAAACTCGATTTTCTTCCATTTCAAGGCATTTTTCTGTCGGCCATCTTGGATATTCACTTATTTCATTGGTTTATCATACGCAGAAAAAGTGTACAAAATACTATACAGTTGATTACTGTGCCCTGTATCAAACAATTTTTTCCGCAACCATCGTACAACTTCAGATAATGTAAACTTGTCCATTACATAAGCGGTACAACTGAAAACGGGTGGTCGCATTGACGGCCATCTTGTTTTCCACATGGCTTTCGATGGTGCATGTTCATTCTGAGTATTATATGAGAATAATTTCCGATCAATTTAACATCTAAAAGTTTGCACGTTTCTATCTTTTATCATGAGTAGGTATATAAGGCGGATTCAGTATCACTTGTACACGATTTCGTACATGTACACGTACATCAATGTATACCTCCATATGATTTAGTGTTAAAATCGTGTACAGGTACACGATTTGTCGTTTTTTATGGTGATACAGAATCCGCTTGCGGATTCTATATCACTGGATTCTATATACACATCGCTCAAGAGTGAAAAAAATGTATGAAATGTTAAGGAAAAAAAGGTGTACTGTCTGATACAGAATCCGTAAATGGGTTTCCCCCATAGGATTCAGTGTTAAATCGCGAGCAAAAAACGTGTTGCGGATTCTGTATCAGCATCAAAAAGGTGGTTTGTGGATTCTTTATCATTCGTATCTGTACACGATTTTAACACTGAATCCCTATGGAGGCATACACGGAAACCCATTTGCGGATTCTACATCAGAAATCGACTTATGTACGACACATGGAAAAGAGGTGATACTGAACCCGCAAACCCACTGCCACGTTTCCCGAGGAAATAAAAAAAAGTGATTGATATATGTAGGAGAGAAAAAAAAATATAAATAAAATAGTTATTTAAAAAAATAAATATATCAAATCAAATAGATAATAAAAAAAAAATACGTAAATCATGAGCGCTTCCCAGACTATTAGAGCGAGGTTTCTTTTAAACATGCTGATGAGAGCATATGCAATCTGCGTGAATGAAGAACTACGTCCCATCTTGTTAGAACGATGCGTCGGATGTCGGGATCATCTAGACTTCAATCACGAGAATCATTCGTGTCTGACAATGGAAAGGGAAGATATGGTCGTCATGTATTTCGAACCGGCGTTCGAACGCGTTAGGTTCGACGATGTGATCATGCTTTGGAAGAGATTAGTCTTCTGTAAGGATCGAGACAAGCCCACAGTTTCGGAAGAACTGAAATTGGCATGTAGAAGTCTGACTTTAGAAGACAAGGGATGCATCATGAAATTATTGTTCAATGAAGCATATGTCTAAGTTTTCTCGTTGATATAAAAATAAGGGAGAATAGAAAATAAAAATAAATACACACATAATTTTTTTTATCTAATATTAGAAAGAAAAAAAAACACAAAAATGAGAACCAGAAATAAATTGTATCCGACGTTAGATGACGACGAGGATGAGAAGCCGAACGGCGTTTTGCCGATGGCACCATCGCTAGAAGAAAAAGAAAGAGGAGAGAGGTATCGCATCGATCAAATCAATAGAATCCAAGCGTATTTAACTCGAGAGAGAGATTCTTGCCGTTCTCTCAAGAAGAAGTATTCGCGTTTTGTGAAATTCGTCAATGCGATCGACACGACACTCATCACGATTTCCATGGGTTTACATGCAGCCAGCATCGGATTGTTGCCAACCGCAGTCGGCATTCCGATCGTGTTGACCATAGAAGGAGTGGCTCTCGCTGCCGGATTGTTTAGCACGCTCGGAAACTTTTTGAGTAGGAAATTATATCTGAAGGTGAGGAAACATGACAAGATTCGCGTCTTGGCCGACTCCAAGATTGACACGATATCTGAAATGATCTCGATGGCGTTGAAAGACGGTAGGATATCGGACGTAGAATACTTCACGATATTGGGTGAGAAAACGAAATACGAAGCCATGAAAGAAGCCGTGAGAATCAAGACTCGACAGATCATCAAAGAAGAGATGAAGGATTCTCTCATGGAAAAGGGGAGGAAAGAGGCTAGGGAGGAATTCAGTAAGATGATAGAACTCAAGAGCAGCGATTGAAAAAAAAATATATATATAATAAGAACAGAATTTTTAAAAAAAAAAATATTAAATTTATATATAAAATAAAAACGAAATTAATTTAAATATCTCTTAAAAATGTATTGCGTAAAGTGTAAGAGAGTTACCGAGACGAGTAATTCCCAAGAAGTATGAACTAAAAACGATAGACAGATGCTTCGCGGAATTTGCGATGTGTGTGGTTCTATCAAGACTTGATTCATCAAAAAAAAGAATGCAAGCAAAGGTAAAGGCACCGTGAATAAAATGATCAATAATCTACCTTTCGAAATGCATCTGCCTGGTCACAGTTTTGCGGGACCTGGAACGAAATTGAACAAGAGACTCAACGCCGATCTGACTCCTAAATCTTGGGGCAAAATGTGAATAGGGTGGACGCGGCCGCGTATGATCACGATCTGTGCTACGCCAGACATCCCGACACCAAGACTCGCAACGATGTCTGCGATAAAAACATGTTGGGGAAATTGAGAGGCATATCAAATCCGATGAGGAGAGAGAAGATAGAACGTTTGCTGGTCGGCAATCTGATCAGTGTGAAACATCGATTCGGATGGGGCGTTCAAAAAAAAAAAGCGCATCTGAAAAGAAGAAGAAATGATCATTGACGAGCGAATTGGCCGAGGAGTTACACAAACCCATCATGCATAAATTTCGAAAGAGAAGGGTGTTTGTGAAGGGTTTGGATGATATTTGGTCTGCCGACTTGGTCAACATGAGATCGTTTTCGAGGTGGAATGAGGGTGTCAAATATCTATTGACAGTCATCGACATGTTTTCCAAATACGGTTGGATCAGAGCTTTGAAGAATAAATCGGGACCTTGCGTCGCTGAAGCTTGAAGAGCGTGTTCGACTCGTCTTCTCGAAAACTGAGTAAATTGTGGGTGGATAAGGGAAAGGAATTCTACAACAAGCACGTTCATCGATTGGTCAACCTCTACTCAATCGAAAATGAAGAGAAAGCCAGCGTGGTGGAACGTTGGAATCGAATGATGAAGGAAAAGATGCATAGATACTTCACGGCGAATTTGACCAAGAAATACATATACGCTCTGAACGGTCTGGTTAAAGATTACAACAACATGCGACACAGATCGATCAAGATGACTCCCGTGGAAGCTTGCGATCCTCAAAATGAAAAACAGGTCTACGCGAATTTATATCCTGAAAGATCTAAGATTAGGAAGAAGTCTAGAACGCCGAAATTCGCGATCGGTGATCGAGTGAGAATCTACGCTTATAAGAAGCACTTTGAAAAGGGTTATACTCCTCGATGGACCTCGGAAATCATCGTGATAATCAAAATATTTCACACCAATCCGGTGACTTACGAAATCGAAGCTTTGGATGGAGAAGAGATCATCGGAAAGTTTTACGAACAACAATTACAGAAGACAAAGTTTTGATAAAGAAAACACATTTCTTTTATTTACTCTCTTTAACATTTTCTTGTTTACACACATATATATATAGGAGAGAAAAATAATAATAAAAATAATTAAAACTATTTTTAGATAAAAAAAAAGCAAGCTAATTAATAAACAAAAAAACAAAAACCCTTTAAAAATGACAAATATACTAGATATAGCACAAAGCATAGTGAAAGATGAAAGTATTCAAGAATATGAGGTTCACGAATATGAACCGGTAACCGGAACGAGTTTGAACAATGCGGGAGAGATAAGAATCAACGTTGAAACTCAAGATCTATTCATACATCCTAGCGAGAGTTACATAGTGGTGCAGGGACGTCTCACCAAGGAAGATGGGAGCGACAACGCCGACGACGACACGGTTACTCTAGCCAATAATGGCATCATGCATCTATTCAGTAATATAAAATACATGCTATCCGGACAAGAGATAGAATCTGTGTTTCATCCCGGTCAAGCCACCACGATGTTCAGACTCTTGACGTATCCTGATGATTTTTCGAAATCCAGAGGACTTAATCAGTTGTGGGTGAAAGACACCATCGGCCCTGCTAGCGCTGGCGCCGGCACGATATTCGACTACATCGTCAAGACATCCAGACATAAGGAACGTTTTCGTTCAGGATACCTTTGAAACACATCTTCGGATTTGCGGACGATTACAAGATCATGTACGGATTCAAACACAATCTGACGTTGATTCAAAAAGGAAATGACGACGCAATAGTGAGACTCACTGTGACCGATGCGGGTAAGATAACTCTACACAAGATATCGTGGTTCGTTTCACATGTGGAGCCTTCGATCGTGGAAAAAGTGCGTCTCTACAAGATCATAGAATCCAAGAGTAAATTACCCGTGGGATTTAGAATGAGACAGCACGACACGGCTAGCATTCCTCTCTCCACGAATCACTTCGATTAGAGACTGACAGTGAAATCTGCTTCCGAGAGACCGCATTTCATCGTGGTTGCGTTTCAGACCGATAGGGACGGGTCTCAGGAAAAGAAAGCATCGCTGTCGATCACTGCCATTTGAGAAACATGCAAGTGTTTCTGAACGCCACGAGATATCCAGCAATCGATTACAACATGTCATTCGACAAGAACGATTTCTGCAGACTGTACGGTGATGCCGCTGATTTTAGAAAGAAGTATCACGGTCTAGACGAATTGATGAGCAACCCTAACATATCTCCCGGTGAATACAAGTCAATGTATCCCATGTTCGTATTCGACGCCAGTAAACAGAGTGAACGACTCAAGAGTAGCATCTTAGATATTCAGATCAAAATGCAATTCAATAGGAACGTGCCGAGAAAAACCGAAGCCTTTGCCCTGGTCCTATCAGACAGAGAATTACAATTCGAATTGGATGGAAATAAGATGTCGATCATTCGATGAGAGACGTGTGTGAAAAAAAAATAAAACAAAAATAAAAAAAGTAATGAGTAATTATTAAAAAAAAAAACAAAAACAAAAAATAATAAAAGTAATGAGATCTAGAGAGATTGAAAATCTTTCTAAATCTCATTACTTTTTTTTTTTTTTTTTTTTTTTAATAATCACTCATTATTTTTAATTAATTTTTTCATTGTTCAAAGAATCTAGTTCGATCAGTATGCTCACCACGGAAGTGGCGGCTTCAGGATTATTGGTTTTCATAACGAAATTAATCCTGTCTCCAGCGTTCACTTTGAGAGGCGTGCCAAACCTGTTAACATTCGAGTGTTGATTCTCAGTCTTTTCGATGCTGTATCTCTTATCACTCTCTACTCCATTCACCACGAGATTGACGACCGCTCTGTTATTCAAATCCGTGGAAGCAGACTCATTCGAATGATTTTACCTCCCAACGGCATGGGATATCCCACCTGACCATGTTTCGATCCGCTACCTCCGTTTCTGAAAGACCACTCAGCTTTTCCCTCCTCTAACGTGCCGGCCTCCTCGGCCCACACGATGACCAATTGTTTAGCAGATTTGATTTTCTCCACCACCGAAATCAGGGTGCAGGCGTCCATCATGTTCACGGGATCCGGTAGATTCGTGAGCGCGTGTCCGCCCATGTCTAGTTTACCTTCCATGTATTCGCTCTTTCTTCAGACCGAGTTGTCATCCACGTACTTCCTGCTGACCATGCTGGAATCGAATTCAGGATCGTGACTGAGACCGAATAAATTCTCACCGTTCATGTTGATGCCACCCTCCATGGTTCCGCCAGATTGTTTGTTCAGGTAGAGATTGTCCACTTGTGATTCTATGTATTCTTGCGATTGTATCACGGCAGAATCTACGTAGCCCTTGTTGACCGCGGTTGAGTCCACATCCGTGTCGTCGACCTTCGACAGATTCAATATCTTGTGGAATGCTGCATTCAGATCTGATTTCATTTCACGTCTGTCAGACTTTCTCTGTTCCCAATCTACATAGTGTTTGGTCGCCACGTCCTTGGGATTCATGGGAGTGGTCATGTTCGTTATCTTGTTAGAATTGGCGTTCAATTCCAATTGCATCGTTTTCTGAACATATCTATTTCTCAAGTGTTCGCTGAATCTCGCGTGAGAGTCGTCAGCGTATTTCTTGGTCGCAGCATCGGTGGAATCTAGAGGATTTGCAATGTTCACCAAACGTTTGGATTTCAGATCGAGATCGTCGGTCATGGCTTTATCCAGGTAATTATCTAGCATGATTTGTTCAAAATCGGCGTTCTCCCTGTCGACGTATTTTTTAGTCACAGCATCTGCGAGATCTATTGGCTCGGGAAGATTGTAGAGCTTCTTATCATTCATGTTCAAAGGTTCCTCTCGAGGTTCATATCTCCGAACGTAACGTTCATCCAAGTTGGCAACATCGTAACCATCATCGACTTCGAGCGTCTTCCTTTTCTTTTTTAAGTTGAGTTTTTAGTCGTCACTTCTACCAAATTTATCGACTGGCATGCTGTTTTGAGATTTTTTGTTTTAAAAATATATTTCAAATGCAGTTTATTAAAAATGAATTATTTTATTTATTTTTATTTTTCGTTTTTATTCGATTAAAATTTTTTTAATAATTTTTTTTTACCTTTATATGCTATAAAAAAAAATCTCTCTCTAATGTAAATCATTGAGAATGTCTTGAAACCGATCTCCTTCAGACCATCTCTTGAGAACGTAAAGATACAGGTGACCGCAAAACACCTGATCTGGTGATTGCACTCGTTCCGTGTTGTAACAAACCATCGATTTGTTGAAATAGTTCTTTATTTCTTTCGGCGGTGAGATTCCGTAGCTGTCAAAATAATAATTCTTCTTCCCGTTCTTGAACCACGCCACCCAGTGAGTGCCTTCACATGATAAATCGTCTAGATTTAAAATTCCGCATTCCGATTGTCGAGGTCTTCTCTTCGCCAAGGCATCTCTAGAAAACACGCCTAGAAAATCTGATTTTCAAATCCTTCGCCGCATTTGACAGATCGATGTTGGATAGGGGTTCGTTAGGTAAGACGACACCTTCTATGGATATCTCTATTTTCTTATTCATAAATACGTATATAGTTTTTTTTTATTTATTTATTTTATTATAATTCACTAAAATTACGTTATTTTTTTTTTTTTTTTTTTTTCTTTTTCTTTTTAAACTAACTCTATCGACTTCCATAATCTTGAATCCGTCTAATTCCTCGACTTCCATAATCTTGAATCTGTTTAATTCCTCTTGATTTTCTGGAATCCTATCATCCTTAATCATATCTAGAATCCTATCATCCACAATCATATCTGAAATCCTATTGTCTAAAATTAGATCCAAAATCCAATGTCTGCGTGCCAAAGTGCTTATTTTATCGTCTAACATGAATCTCTTATCGTCGTCAGCCGTCAGTGAAATCTTGTTGACTATTTCAGTATACAAGTCATGATTTTTGCTTCGAATCGATTTCATAGTCTTATACACCGGACCACTTCCTAACAGGCAATCTTTATACTCTTGGAAAGAGATGTTTTTCTTCACCATGCACGCTTTAACCCCTTTGCACTTCTTGATCTCTTCATCTTCTAGATGATAAGCATACAGTTTGGGTCTTAAGCCCACGAATTCGAGGATTTGTTTACCGCCGCTCTCATCCTTAAATTTACCTAACACCTTCTTGTTATCGTTCGATTGAATGTTGGACGGGTGATCGACGGGATAATTGCTTGTGTCGAACCATGCGGCCACGTCTGGAGATATATCTCGGTAGACATCTTTCGTCTCTATCTCGTAAACTAAACTGTCTCTATCGGTGAACAGTAGTTTGGCTTTATCAACAAATTTTCGTTTTAGTTTTTTTTCCTTTTCTTTTGAAACTTGAAGTTCTTCAATGGCTTTTTGTTTAGTCGTCTTCTTATTTTTCACAATCGAAACGTTTTTGGTTTTTTTCGACATCGGCATTTCGATTCCTTTTACTATCTTTTTCTTCTTCTCATTTTTCACAACCGATGCATTTTTGACGTCGTTGCTATCGACATTTCGTTTACCTTTCTAGCATTTCACAAATATTCCTGTATGACTTCAATTTTTTTTGATTTAGTTCTATGATTTCTGAAATGTGGAGAGAAAAAACTTTTACAAAAATTTTTTTTTTACATTAAAGAAAATTAAAAAAATTTTTTATATATATAAAGAGCAAAAAAACCCAAACTTTTTAACAAATTATTATTTAAATACAAAATTTAAAAATATATATTATTTGCAATAATTCATAAAACAAAAAACCCAAATAATCGATCAGGACAACAACACCTAAAAGATGCGAATTGAAATTGAAACTAGTCGAAACGTATAAGAAACTCGGTTCTAAAATCTATAGATTACAATGACACGATCCCATCGAATTGAATGAGGTCGAGACGAAGGACTTAGAGCACAAATACGACAAATATAGCATGCCTTTGAAATTGGACGAAGCCATGCTCGATTTGTTTTACGACTACCAAAGCGATCTACAGAATATCGTCATCACCAAAGATAGAGAATTCGACAAGGACGATTTGTCATTGCCCTATGGAAGTTACATATTTCCAAACATCTCACTTGAACTCATGAACAAATCAGGTGGTAAGAGCGCGTTGAACGAAGTAAAAAAACTCAAAACAGTAAAGATAAACATTCAACACATTTGCGATAAAGGAGAAAAGACGAGTGTCAACATGCTAATAACGGACTTGGAAATATAAACAATAGAGAGATTGATTTTTAGTGAAGAAGAAGGAAAAAAAAAGTAATGAGATCAACTTTAGATCTCATCATTTTTTTTGTTTTTTTTTTGTTTTCCTTCTTCACTATTGCCCATATATTATAATAACGTTTCTTTTTTTCTTAAATTTCAGCATTGATTCTTCTTTTCTTTTTTCTTTTTTTTTTGTGATATGCTACGTTTTTATAAGAACACATTTGTTTATCCAAATCATAATTATGAATGAATGTTGTGCATCTCTCGGTAACACTCGCATCATTACCATTCTCTTCAGAAGATAGTGGTAACGGTGGAAAACGTCTCATTCTTTTAAATTTCAACCGCATATCCCGATCTTTATTTAACTCTTTTATCAGTTCTTTCCTAAGATATCCATCATTAGTGTCTAATCGTTTTTCCACATCTTTTTCACACTCTATCTCGCGATATTCATCATTATCGTCTAATTGTTTTTCCACCTTTTTATCCATTTTATATATTATTTTATACTTTCTATGATTTATATTTTATATTTATATAATTTTTTTACATTATAATAACATATTCAAAATCGGTATATTCTTAAATGGTGAATTCTCACCAAACAACAAACCCTTGCCGAGTCGCTCAACGTTCCGTCCACTCTTCAGATAGAGACCGTTTCCACTCAAAGAGTTGTCACCTTTAACAGGTTTTAGATACAATCCTTTACCGCTGTCGTCTACGTGGACGCGACACACGGCTCCTCCCTTCTTCAAAAACAGTCTGCTGCCACCCATTAATTTCTCAACTGCCGAACTCGCGAGTCCCGTGAGAGCTCCCACGCCGAGAGTGTTTCCGAGAAAGGGTAATGCCTTTGCGGCGAAGGGTAATGCTTTTGCAGCGATTCCTGCCAATAGCGGTAGGAAACAGCCTTTCATTCTCAAATTGTATCTCAATTGAGCGGGACTCAATCTCACCGTCAACCCTCTTCCATCACGAATCGCTTTCTCCATCCTTTTGATTTGACTTCTGGTCCAGCCGATCGAATCCTGACCGCCACTCGTCAGATCTTCGTGAGTGAATTTGAATCTCACCGCCTCGCCTCGAGTTGTTAACGCTCTCTTAAGTTTCTTCCTCTGTCTTGCGGATATGTTCACGTTTTTAACCACGTATTGTGTCATAATTCTTTTTTTTTAAATATATTTTCTTCACTTGTTTTTTTGTTTTAATGATAATTATATATATTAAATAATTTTTGTAAAATTAATATTGCGTTTATTTTATTTTTGTTATTTATATATATACACAATATTTTTTTTTTTTTTGCTTTTATATTTCTCTTATGTGAAATCGTATCGTCACCCTCTCTCCGCGAAGATCTAACAGTTCACCATTTTGATCCATCAACGTGGTTTTGAGACTATACAACGTGTCTAAAATCACTGGTAGATAAACTAAATTTCGAGGTCACTCCACGATCTTATAACCCAGCGACACATTTGTAAAGAAGGAATAGATCATCGGTTGAGCGCTACCATTCATGTAGCTTCCAGCAATCACATCCACATTCACCAGAATGCTATTGACTGCGAGAATGTCAACCGTATTTTCAGATGCTGCGTGGTCTCGATACATCTTTCGATCGAATCTCAACATCTTGCCTATAGAATCATCCATATTGAAATCCACTCGAAAATTATCTTCCAAATCCAACATCATCTGTAAGGTATTAGGATTGGGAGCGAGTCTGATCTTGTTGCTTCCCTTTCCATCCATCTTCATTCGCGTCTGAATGTAATTGTTCAAATTGTCTATGTCGTAACTTCCTTTGGGAATTCGAATCTCCAACCAATCCACTCTGTCGGAATACTTGAACGAGTTATTCTTTTCGGTGATGTTGGGAAAGGAATAATAAGTCTCCAGATTCACCAACGCCATCTCGTATCTTTTCTCTCTATTTAATTCGATGGAAGGTTCAAATTGAGTCGCAAATCGAGTCGAATTGCCACTCACCACGATTTGAATGGATTGTTTTGCAGCTGTATTCTCAGCTATCCGTTCTAACAATTCTCCTTGTTCGAACATTATATTTAATTTTATTTTTATTTTTTCAAAACTAATTATTTGAAGATTTATTATTTTCTATTTTTTTTTTATTTTCACGCTCTATCTTATTATCATCAGAAACATAAAACTTGTTGAATCCGCACCGATATTTTCCATGATTAAATTCGCTAGTCAAATCTATCACGACAAAATTGTAATGTCCTCCATCCCAAACCCTCTTGCAGAATCTCCTGAATTCCGCCACGCTCATGTCGTTTGTGACGTGATCGCTGTAGATGTGATTGAGATTCTTGAGATCTTGGCGAAAGAGACATAGAAAATTAGCGTTCTCCCTTATCGTCTGTCTGGGCAATCAAAAATAATTCTGCGACAGGTAGAAACAGTCCACGTTGCTGTGTCGACACCTAACGTAATACGATTCACATCAGTTCTGTCTCTCCAAAAGCAGATCATCGAAAATCATGAGATTCTTATCTTCCGATTTCAATTCTCTTAGATCCGGAACGTCACTAGCGTTCTCATAAAATCGACACTCGACGTTCAAAGATGCATTTCTCTTCATCAATTCCATCGCCGCACCGTCCAAAATAGTTGAAAGAGGAGCTTCACTTTTGTCGAATTCCACCCTACTGTCAAAGATTCTGGCTATGACGTCCTTGGGCAATCTACGATCCATGCACTCTCGAAGCAATCTGTATTCGGGTTGAAACAAGCTCTTGCCAAACACAAACAATCTGTCGTAATCCAACCAGTCGGGTCGGGACAACAGATTCATCAACAGATTGGTCTTTCCACAATTCGATTTTTCCACTATCAAGCCTCTTATGCTTTTGGGAAAGAACTCGTTATTCTACCTCTTGGTTGCGGCGTCATTCCAAGACATATCTTTAA
This sequence comes from Pictodentalium vernedei, assembly GCA_031216915.1. NCBI lineage: Eukaryota > Metazoa > Mollusca > Scaphopoda > Dentaliida > Dentaliidae > Pictodentalium > Pictodentalium vernedei. Next base: position 279,718,593 of record CM062292.1, read on the forward strand.
TGTTCATCTTTGTTTTATTTTTTTTTTGTTAGTTATTTTAGATTTTTTTCAAACACAATTTTCTATGTTTTTTCAAACTCAGTTTTTAATATTATTATTTATTTATATTACACCGTTGCGAGTTCTCTTCAATCCAGATCCACTCGTCATTTTGGCTAAATCTTGTATGGGTACCACAGCATCCTTAAAATCTTTCCAACTTTTTGGCGTTCGCTCTAACGCAGCTCGCTTTGCTGGTGGACTGATCAACTTGTTGATCAATGCGTCGGCTGCCCTCTTGCCAGCCACAGAAGCTATCCTACCACTGGCTTTGGAAGCGGCTTTCTTACCAGCATCCAAAGCCATCTTCTTACCGACCTCAAATGTGGTCGATGCGAGTTTTCTACCCTCATCACTCGTGAACACTCGCATTATAGAATCGACGATGCCAGAACCACCTTGAACGTAAGTTCTGAAGTATCCCCTGTTCTTTATCACCAACATTTCTTTTATTTTTATAATATATATTTGTTTTCACTGGTAAATCGTTTGTTGTTTAAACACTTTTATTATTCTAGTGTAAAATTTACTATTTTTATTTTATATATTTTGTTTGTTTCTCTCTACTTATTATATACATCAATCCTTCAATTCGTTCATCAGCCTTTTATAATGTTTTTTATTCAAAACCTTCTGTCTTAACAATTCGTCAGATATAGTAACTACCTGATTATCTAATCCTGTGTTACCAGCACGTCTGCTTGCCATCAACAAACTCAATTTCTGAGACAGAGCGTCAGAATCGCTCGGAAGAAAAGTGGTTTCCACCCCTTTGCCAGTCACCGATTCGACGAACTTCTTATGCGAATTCCATATAGGTTTCACCACTTTCGTCCACTTGTAACCTCTGTTGGCTTTAGGTCTCGTCTCTCCGTCATCGTTATTTCTCTTCATGGCGTTGGTCTGAACCAGAATGTCGCCGTAATTGGTGTAATCCTGTTCTGTGTAATCACTAGGCTTGTCGTAAAGGAGCAATTTGCGCAGTCCGGAAGTTAATTCATACCTATTCGGGCCGACGGTTAATTCATCATCATCTATTTCCACTTCTGTGTCGCCCACAAAAGTTCTACCGTCCGAATCCTTATAAAATCCATACAACAGATCTCTCTTACCACCATCCTCAGATGGCGCGACGCTATGAGTGGTGATAGTCGAAGCTGTATCGTCACTCTCGCTCACGTCGGTTTGAATCCCTGTGGGAACGTAATCCCGTATAGATTGAAAGGAATACTGATTTGCAAAACTACCGGGCAACGAACCCATTCTCAAAGAACTCTCTTTTATGGGTCTCAATTCTTCAACTATCTCCTTCTTGCTTCGCTCTTGAACCTCCGTCACGGGTTTAAATATTTTTGTGGTTTCCCGTCTCAATTCCATCTCTCCAAGATGCCTGCTTCTGTCAGCCGATTGAATGCTCTTCTTGGCACGTTCATATTCGTTTAAAATATGATCTCGACGTTTAGCATCCATCTGTAAAAACATTTTTCATTTTTAAATTATTAATATTCCTTTGAGTATGCTAATGTGAGTTATTTATTATTTTCAAAATTAAATGTATAATTATTTTTTATGTTTTAAGTAAATAAAAATCTTCTGTCTTTAATATAATAACTAAAAAACCAGTTGAGAAAAAACATTTTACACGATAAAACCTATATAAATGCGTTTTGCCTCACGCATCACCGATTATTCACTCAGTGTCAAACTGGGAAAACTTGAAAAGTTTAAAAGTTTTAGTGCATAAGAAACCGGTTTCTGATTTAATGCATTTGAGAATAATTACGTCTGTTAAAAGGATTTCATTCATATCTCAAAATCATTCACTCAGTGTCGAACTGAGAGAACTTTGAAAAAGTTTAAAAGTTTTAGTACATAAGAAACCGGTTTCTGATTTAACGCATTTGAGAATAATTACGTCTGTTAAAAGGATTCATTCACATCTCCGAACATTATCACGAATATATTAAAAATTTACCACTCAAACCTAATTGAGTGGAAAAATGTGTTTTATTATCTATTATTAAAACGATCCATTAAACGAAAACCTTCATTCACACCACAACAAAAACATGAGTGTCAATTCTACGAACTATTTTTATTTGAATGAAACATTCTATAAAGTGTTTTATTAAAATTTATTTCACAAAATTCGCAGTGACAAAACGTAAACAAACGATTTTTTACCTCCGATTTTTTCTAATTTTTCTAAACTCAATTTTTTTTTTCGTTTGCATTGAAACAAAACATGAATGTCTATTTTTTTTTACAGATTCAATTTTATAGTCGACTCTTTTGAACGAAAACCTTCATTCACACCAGAACAAAAACTGACCCTCATGTTTTATAGTCGACTCTTTTGAATGAAAACCTTCATTCACACCAGCACAAAAACTGACACTCATGTTTTATAGTCGACTCGTTTGAACGAAAACCTTCATTCACACCAGAACAAAAACATGAGTGTCAGTTTTACCTCTCATTTTTTTTCTAATTTTCTAAACTCAATTTTTTTTTCTAATTTTCTAAACTCAATTTTTTTTTCGTTTACATTGAAACAAAACATGAATGTCTATTTTTTTTACAGATTTAATTTTATAGTCGACTCTTTTGAACGAAAACCTTCATTCACACCAGAACAAAAACTGACACTCATGTTTTATAGTCAACTCTTTTGAACGAAAACCTTCATTCACACCAGAACAAAAACTGACACTCATGTTTTACCTCTCATTTTTTTCTAATTTTCTAAACTCAGTTTTTTTTCTAATTTTCTAAACTCAATTTTTTTTTCGTTTACATTGAAACAAAACATGAATGTCTATTTTTTTTACAGATTCAATTTTATAGTCGACTCTTTTGAACGAAAACCTTCATTCACACCAGAACAAAAACTAACACTCATGTTTTATAGTCGACTCTTTTGAACGAAAACCTTCATTCACACCAGAGCAAAAACTGACACTCATGTTTTATAGTCGACTCTCTTGAACGAATACCTTCATTCACACCTGAACAAAAACATGAGTGTCAGTTTTTACCTCTCATTTTTTTCTAATTTTCTAAACTCAATTTTTTTTTTCTAATTTTCTAAACTCAATTTTTTTTTTCAATGTAAACGAAAAACCTTCATTCACACCAAACCAAAACATGAATGTCTATTTTCACAGATTCAATTTTATAGTCGACTCTTTTGAACGAAAACCGGATTTTCAAAAAACGTACTTTTTTTCTGTTGAGTTTGGAAAATCCCACTATGGGTATTCCCCCACTTACGTCAGAAATGGGAGTGCCCAATAGTAGTCTGTTAAGTTTGGAAAAATCCACTAAGGGTATTCCCCCCACTTACGTCAGAAATGGGAGCGTGGTTTTGCGGGTTCAGTATCACCTCTTTTCCATGTGTCGTACATAAGTCGATTTCTGATGTAGAATCCGCAAATGGGTTTCCCTGTACGCCTCCATGGGGATTCAGTGTTAAAATCGTGTACAGATACGGATGATACAGAATCCGCAAACCACCTTTTTGATGCTGATACAGAATCCGCAACACGTTTTTTGCTCGCGATTTGACACTGAATCCTATAGGGGAAACCCATTTGCGGATTCTGTATCAGACAGTAAACCTTTTTTTCCTTAAAATTTCATACATTTTTTTCACTCTTGGGCGATGTGTATATAGAATCCAGTGATATAGAATCCGCAAGCGGATTCTGTAACACCATAAAAAACGACAAATCGTGTACCTGTACACGATTTTAACACTAAATCCTATGGAGGTGTACATCGATGTACGTGTACATGTACGAAATCGTGTACAAGTGATACTGAATCCGCCTTATATACCTACTATCATGATTGTATATGTTTTTTTGTGAAAAAAGTGTCTAAAAACTCGAGTTCCGTGTATTCTGAGGCATATTGTGGCGGCCATCTCGGATTTTCACTTACTTGATTGATATTATTTTACGGGGAATAGTATCAGAAATATGAATGAATTAATTCCTGTCCCTTATCTCATATAGTGTTTCCGTAATCGAGAAAAATTAGTGATGGTGTAAAATCGCAAAATTGACCTACCCTCGTGGGCGCCATCTTGGATTACGTCATATCCGGCCAGGATGATTTCTTGTTAATATCTGAAAATCTACTCTCGAGATGTCCAGGTACCTGAAAAAACTGGTCTCGTTCGGTCCTGGGGGGGAGGTCCCATAGAGTGTGTACCTAAGTGCCCGACTATTGTGTTTGAACAATTAAGAAGTTATGAATAAACTTCAAAAAGACCAAAGTACGGCAGCGTATTAGCATGACACAATATTTTAGGTTCCAGTAATACTAAAATCCTCGCCTTCTGTTAGTCGAGAGCAAGCGTAATTTTTTCTATGTTTACGGCTCCATAGCATATGTCACCGCTTGACGTCACCACGCGAACTATTTGAAAAGATGTTGCTGGTTTTGAAATTATTTCATCAACGGAGTGACTTGCAAACCGTTTAATTTTTTTTAGATTTTTCACATGTGTAGCAGATGTTCTGAATGCAGTGTTGTTTAAATTGCAAATCAGTTTGCGTTTGAACTAAGATGGAGTGACCTCGCCCTTTATCTGTTTTATTGATTATTGGATCCGTGACGTCGTGGGGTACATGTGCTGTTTATTTACTAAACTTGCTATCGTTAAAAGTTATCTTGTTCATTTCACGATGTAGGATTGGGGCTATGGGGAGGGTCTCATTGGAACATGGACGTTATTGTAATGAAGTGAAGGTTGTATGATCTGAGGTTTACGGCGCGGGACTTACGTTCAACCGAGACGTCCGACGCTCCGCGTCTCGGTTCAACATAAGCTCCGAACCGCGAACATCAGACCATGTTTCCGTCAATTCACCACAATAATTTATAATATTATGTTGTTATAACAAGATGGCCTAGTTGTTATAAGATAACTAAGCTGCTATAACAGGATGGTGAAGTTGTTATAACAAGATAGCTAAGTTGTCATAACAAGACCCAACAACGAGAGCTAAGTTGTTATAACAAGATAGGCAAGTTGTTATAATAACATAGCTAGGTTGTTATAACAAGGTAGCGAAGTTGTTATAACAAGTTAGCTAAGTTGTTATAACAACTCAACACGTTCACAAGCAATCAATGTTTCAGCCAATAACCACAGTAGCATATCATGTTGTGAGAGTACCTTGTGTGGTGGACTTCGAGCAGGATCTCATGAAGGGGAACCCAGTGGGAGAGAGGCGGAAGCAGGCGCTGAGGAAGGTGCGTGATATTAGGGAATGTGTCAGTATACCTCATGGATACTATATTTATTCTATGGCTTGTATAGTAATGCGTGTGTGGACGTGACTTTGGGTATATAGTATGGAAATGAGATAGACAATGCTGGGGGACGTGAGAAGTTTTTTAAAAACTTTTTCCCGCGAAACGGTCGACCTTGTAAATAACGTCAAGACATCATTTTACCAACGTGACCCCTAACCACCACATTCTTCCGTACCCATGTCCCAAAGGTACACATAAGTCCACAAAACAGCGAGTGTCTTCAGTTCCAATAGTCTCCAAACCACCACTGTCTTCAGACACCAAATCACCGCCTCTAGGTCCCAACTGTCCTAAAAGCAACACTGTATTCAGACCCCAAGTCATCAAACTATATGACCCTGGCTGTTAAAAAGTGCCATAAACCCAAATTAAAAAATACAAATATTTCTTCATATATCTGGACTACATACCCAGAGCCACGTAAATTCATACACCACTGTATATACAACAGCAAATCATAGGATATAGGCAGTATGTATATTCCCCTAATATCGTGCCTTTGATTAACCCTCTTCTTCTCCCCCCCCCCCCCCCCCCCACCTTCCTCACAAAATCCTATCTTATGGCCGCCAACGCCAATTGAGGCATTATCTGAACACAACAGAGCACTTAGCTATGCTATTATAACAATGTAGCTATTTTGTTCCAACAACTTAGTTATCTTGTTGTACCAACATAGCTGTCTTGTTATAACAACTTAGCTACGGTATATTGTTATAGATACTTATCTTATCTTAAAACAAATTAGTAAAAATTATTGTGTGATGCTAATACGCTAGCGTGACAAACATATGGAAGAACGTGTTGCAAAATCCCCTAATTTTCCCATGAATAAGTGAAACCTTAATACCGCAGCTGCAAAGATTGTTTATTGGTAGTGTTTAATCTCATTTTCAGCATGTTCGGTTGTATTGTGACCCCCAACACACACGTATCAAGACAATTTCAGACAAGCGTTTATACCATTGTTGCCCACTTTAGGGGTCTCACATCCAAAACATTGGTAACTGTATCTATGATAACAATAAAGTATAACCTGTTTACAGCAGTAAATCAACAGTACACTGCAGATAGGATTCCTATATGTATTAAAAGGTATCGATTTTCAGCCTGAAGTAATGAAAATAATTTTCAGGAAAACAAATGTGCTGTAACAATTTTAACCCCCCCCCCCCCCCCCCCCCACACACACACACACGCAGGCTGATAAGTTGTCACATGTTAAAACAGTAATCTTTCTAAAAACATGCACTCTTTTCTGTGGGTAAAGATTCGATGACACTGATGCAAACATACAATTTTTCAATTATGGAGCCTTAATTTGGCTCACGCGGGTATTTTGTCCAAGGTGTAAAACGGGATGGTTTTAGATCCTCACCAGTCACGCCTTCATGTGCTTTAACACAATTTGATTTATTTTTATTTCATTCGCCGGGTATTCCGTTTACACAGACTTCCAAGCTCTCAACCCACGAACCAATTTATGTTTGGAAATTGACTCTGTTATAGGCCCTTTACTCACAAACATATACAGATATTCTTCCGTGCACCTATTATAGATATTCCAGTCGCAAAGTGTTTCCTTCGCCTTGAAAACATAAAGATATTAACACAAATGGTGGAACTACGAGGCGTAATCACAAAACTACAGATGCGGGGAGTCTTCATTCATAAAATAATTTAGTTTAAAAGCATGTCTAATAGTTTTGATGAAGTCATTAAAGATTCACCCAAATGAAGTCTCGAATGAGAAACATTTCTTGCGTTGATTCAAAGAAAAAGAATATTTATGTTATTTTCAGATTCAATCATTAAGAATATTTCATTTGGTCGGAAAAGCGAATTGGAGGTTCGTTTTGCCGACCAACTGAAATATTCCGGACGATTGAATCTAAGCATAGGCGAAGGGCTATAACAGTGACAGATTTCCTCACAGACGTTGACTTGTCGTTTGAGAGTCTAACAGACTTTGTGAGGTCAAATAATTTACATACTGCTCTATTCAGTGATAACATTAGGGAATGTTGTGGTTAACGAGTTCAGCATCTTCTTATCACGTGCAACCAGTGGCGGTTGGATGGTGGTGTGGGCCCGTGGCCATAACATATTAGGGGCTTCAAGGCGCATCGATGAAGGAAAATTTTGAAAATTGCATATGAAAAGAAGCAAAAATCCTCGACCCTGAGAGTAGGTGCACTGAGGAATTACAAGTAGAAAAATTAACGGTTGGACGTCGCCTTTGTACGACTTCAGTTTGAAAACGTACAAACGCGAGTTCAGACCAGCCCTTAACAAAGATCTCTTACAGAGAATCGATGCACGAAAGACATCCCAGTTGGCGATTTAGGATACACGGATTTAATCAAATTCTTACAAATGCAAGTAGCAGGAGAGCGGTGGATTGGGCCTTATTGTCAGGACCCCGGTAGTGACGTCATGTCGCGTGACCCAGTGGCGCCATGTCTAGTTGTCATGGTAACCCACGTAAGTGGCCATCTTGTGACGTCATCCCCATAGTGATATGTGGTCCTAATGCGTATGCGCATTGCGTGTTGTTAGGGTGATATGTGTTTCCGTCGGCCATTTTGAATACTGCAGGCTTCTATGGTAGCAGGTGGTTGCTATGTTATCGAAAGGCTTACAACAGAACAGGGGTATGTTCAGAGGGTGTGTTCCTTTGTACAAGAGTTATTTTCCGATTCGAAGAATTACCACAAACAGCCCGACAAGTTTTACTATTTCAAATTCTTTCAGAAGCCTCTGCTTCTATCTATCTGTGCAATAGTTTTTCGTCAATCTGACCACGTTTGTCCTGGAGTATACTCCAGTAGAATAGAAGAGCCTATCAGGTGGGACAGCTTTGCTTATTGTTACTATATTTAGCTCTTCTGGTCTGATCTTGTTAATTCGGACCCTATTCCGAGTACTCTTGTTGTTTCATTTATCTAGATCACCCAATCAGTTACTTTCCTGGCGCTAACTAAGCAATCAGATTGCTTCATCGCCCGTAATTTGTATGCAGAGTTATCTCCCCTTATTACTACGAAGTCATATCCGATTCTCATCACCTCTATGGCCACGTCCCATGGAATCTCTTTTTGTGAAACGTCTTTGGTTATGGAATCCCTTTTTGGTCGAATGAGGCCATGAGGGCTATGAGAAAATTCCTCAATAAGGTCTAATTTACTATCCCTCTTTTCGATTGAGGATATGAGGGCCAGGGGAAAATCCCTCAATGAGGTCTAATTTACTATCCCACTTAGTCTCATTTCGGTATTTGAGGGTACCTATGGCATGGTATTGTATTATTTGAGGATACCTATCGAGGATACCTTCTGGAGAATCCCTTTTTTGTCGTATGAGGCTATTAAAGCTATGAGAAATGCCTTCAATGAGGTCTAATTTACTATACCTCTTAACCTCACTTCGGTTGAAGCCATGAGGGCCATGAAAAAAATCCCTCAATGAGGTATCATTGACTATCCCTCTTAGCCCCATTTCGGTATTTAGCAGCCATATCCCATGGAATCCCATTTTTGGGAAACATGTGGCCTTCTGCACCCATTTTTCCTGAAATGAGGCCATGTGGGCCATGGGAATATCCCTCAGTGAGGTCTAATTTACCATCCCTCTTAGCCTCATCTCGGTATTTGAGAATACCTGACATTGTATTATTGGAGGATACCTTTTATAGGATACTTGTTGTAGAAATTTTACATCCGGGTACTTCATGTTACTCCGGGTACTTCTATTGGGAAAGGTATAAAAGGGGTGCGAGCTCGGCTTAAATCTCATTTGTGTCCTGACCGTCGTCGATTGAAGACATGTTACCAGTTCGGTGCAGATACTGTTCCAAGTTATTTTCGAGATCGGATAATGCCAGAAGACACGAGGAGAACCATCATCGGCTCCACTGCAGATATTGTACGAAGTTGTTTACCCGATCATTCAGCGCTCGTAGTCACGAAGAACATCACTGTCCAAGAAGAACAGAAGAGCAGAGAGATACTGGAGATTCAATGACTGATCAGAATAAAGTACTTTTAGAATTTTTACGTCTTGTTGACAGGGGGTGAATCGATGCCGTTCTACGCGCTGCTGATGAAGATTTGATTACCTGTTTATGTAAATGTGCTACCAACATCATCGAAGATAAGATACCACTGAATTTGGCTGAGTTTGATGACCTGCTAAAATACGAAAATGTATTGAAGCTGCTGACACAATCATGATGGAATTTCTACCGATATAAAAAGAAGTATATTATGAAAGGGTTGCTTTCTCTCGGTGCTTATCACCCCCAGTCCCTGCTCTGAAAAGGGTATAAAAGGAGTGTACCAACACAAAATGCTCATTTGTTCTACGACCACGAAAGGGTGAAGTCATGAAAGTCCATTGCTGCAGATATTGTGGAAAGGCCTTTTCCAGTTCGGACAACATTCACAGACACGAGAATGCTTACTGTCCCATGAGGAAATCTGAAAAATCGAACAACACTGCAAGACTAGACAGAAATTCAGATACACCGCGAATCCTATCTGATGCGGATCGACATGAAGCCAAGACTATAATCAAGACGGCCTATGATGATTTGATACAATGAAAATGTGATTGTGCCTCGAATATCTTGAAGGGGGCAGTACCAGTGGCCAAATCTGAGAGAGCTCAGCTGATTCCATTCCATACAAACACCAGATTAGGAGAATTCCCTTACCAAAGAGAGAACTATCTTATCGGTAAAGAAGACGGATCATACAGAAACGAGGATTTTCAGGAAAGTAACTCAAACCCATTATCAATGTTCTGTACGATATCCTATAAAACAGATGTGCTCGTAAGAAACTTGTCATTTGTAATCTGACCTTTGAAGAGAGCAGATGCAACGCAACCCAGTTGTGCAACAAAACATTGGTCAATAGATTCGAACTCCGAAGAGTCGTCGGAACTGTCAGAAGATATGGAATATGAAGAAGAAGAAGAGGAAGATGAAGACGTTTCTATGATGCGATCTATCGTTCAAAGTGCCTGTGTCAAATACCAAGACGATTTTGACAAACTCATGAACAAGTATATCGAGGATGGAATGGATAGAGAAGATGCAGTTGAAACAGTATATAGAGCACTTCAAAAGAGGGTCAGAGAAGCCATCAGTGCGAAATACATTAATAGCCTAGTGTACGTTAGAAATGTTTGCAACGTCTCAATACACAAGAAAATTCAAGAAACAACCAAGCGTCTTGTTTGAAGAATCACAGAAATATGCCTGGGAAAAGCGAAGATTTCTGTTCGACAACCTTATGACAAACTACTCATTCAGAGTAGATCATGAAGAGGAAGAAGCCGATTAGATCAAAAAGTATAAAAGGAGTGTTGGTATGAAAATAAACTCGTTTCCGTTTTGAACGCCGAACAGTGAAGATTTCTGTGTCAACAACAGTGGTCAGATTCAAAGATGACTTACACATACAGATCTTCAAGAATGATGCTGGATTAAAGCTGACTTCCAAAGACCTGGCCCAAGTGATTCGTGTGGTAAGTGGAGCCAAGAGAAAAAATCTAGACATGGATGCTAGTGGAAAGAAACAAAGATGTGTGGATACTGGCCGATTCGTAAACAAGAGAATAAAGCCAGAAGAACTGACTGATGCTTCCACTACAAACAAGAATGAAGTTACTACGCAAATTACGAAACAACCTGAAGTTTCTACTGAAACTAAGAGTGATATTCAGAAGACTGAAGTTATTACTCAAACTACGAATCAGTCTGAAGACAAGAGAAAGATGCCAGCTCTCATAAAGAAAGATGTTTCCGCTCAAACTAAAAATAAAGTTACTACTCAAACTACGTATCAGCCTGAAGACAAGAGAATGATGCCATATTCCCGAAAGGAGAAGGCTCTTCTATTCTACAGGAATATACTCCAGGACAAACAAACATGGTTCCGGTAGACGAAAACTATTGCATAGATAGACAGAAGCAGAGGATTCTGAAAGAATTCTAAATAGAAAAACTTGTCGAGTTGTTTGTGGTAATTCTACGAAACGGGAAATTACTCTTGGACAAAGGAACACACCCTCCGAACATACCCCTCTCCTGTTGTAAGCCTTTGGGTAACATAGCAACCATGTGCTATCATAGAAACCAAGATGGCGGCCTCGAGTATACAAAATGGCCGACGGAAACACGTATCATCCTTACAACACGCGCTGCACATGCACACTAGGACCATGTATCAGTATGGGGTTCACGTCAGAAGATGGCCGGTCACGCGGGTTACCATAACAGCCAAACATGGCACACAGGGTCACGTGACATGACGTCACTTCCGGGGTCCTACCCGGGGTCCTGCCAATAAGGCCCGATCCATCGTTCTCCTACTACTAATGCACACAGACATCCCCCCTCTCTCTCTCTCTCTCTCTGTCTCTCTCTTTCTCTCTCTCTCACACACACTCTATTCCTCACTCTCTTTGAGCTTGTGTGCTCTTTATGACCTTGCGGGGCCCATGTTGAGCCGTGGGAGGGGGGGGGGAGCTCTGAGATCGGGGCCGAGGCTATTGGCCATCTGGCCCAAAGGACAAGTCGTACCTGCGTCCAACCCTGGGAAATTCGTTTTTTTAAATATACAGAAAAAGGTTAAAACCCTGTTTCAACTCCTACTTCTGACAGACATTACCACTAAGAGCTGCAAACCTCTTATCACTAGAATAAGTATAATTTTTTGTACTTCTAAACCAAACTCTTTTATGATAGTGAATCAACTTTTTTAGCATAAGCGTTTTTATTTGAATTTTCTTGAATTTGTTTGTGAAATTCTACCAGCATCCGATAGGTGAAGCGTTATTACATTATACATTTAAATATATTGGACACAATTTCCTCACATGTGTGTATGGTTGATTCAATCGCCTTTTTCATACTTTCGTCTGTATGTTAGAACAATAGATGGTGTTTTGGGTGTAACAAAGTACCATCTACAATACTTTAGCACCGCAGTTGGCGCCTTGTTGCACACAGGAACGAGATTCACTTGAATACGCTTTACAGAAAACTGTTCGGAACTTCACATGACAATTTTGGGATCTTATTTAAAATGACGTTTCAGGTTCTTGATAAATTGTGGCACTATCAGAGGCGGGATTTAACACAGGATTCCCCATACCTGACGTCCAAGGGAAGTCCAAAAGTAAATTTTGGTACTCTTATAAGCCCCAAATTGCACTTCGCCAAGTTCGTTTTGGGCTTATAAGAGTAGCAAGTAGTGTTATCCTGACCTAAATTGTGCGGAATAGGACAGGGTGTGTTCTATTAAACAAGAATACCTTTCTGGTTCGGATTCCTGCAGAACCCTCGCTTTATTCTCAATCCCGATATATTTTGTGGCTTATTCTTCTATTCCCAGACTCGTTTTTCCTATTACTGACCCTATTTTGACTATCCTAGCAGTCTATCTAGTCTTAGCTTCACTTCCACCGATATCTGGACCTGTCACAGCCTCTGACCTCAATCAATTAGATCACCCTATTTAGCTTAACCCCATCAAATACTACTACATATTGCACCTAGACCGAAATGTTCGCCTTTCATCGTATGAGGCCATGAGGACCATGTGAAAATCCCTCAACAAGGGCTTACAACAAAACCCTTTTACCATCATCTGGATATCGACCGGCAACGTCCAGTGGCACCCCACTTCCAGCACCCTAACTAACAAACGACTGGCCTTCGCACCCCTTTCTATCACATGAGTCCATTATGGTCATGTGAAAATCCCTCGATGAGGTATAATCTGCAGTCCCTTTTATCCTCATCTGGGTATCGAACGACCACACCCATGGAATCCCTTCCTGTGGCCCGTCTATGCATATAGAATCCCTTTTTGTCATATGAGGCCATCAGGGCCATGAAGAAATTCCTCGATAGGGCCTTAGAACAGAGCCCTCTTATCCTCATCTAGTGTACTGAAGGATACCTATGACATGGTAAGGTACTATTGAAGGATACCTCTTGGGGATACTTATCGGAGGCTATATGTCTAAAGATAGTTATGAAAACCTAGTGCCTGTTCAGTTCCTGCCATCTAGACCATGCCTATGCCTTTCATAGGCCTAAGACAATTACTGCTGACCTACCCTATTCACTACCACCCGCTCTATTGTCGGCTTCCACTGTAGTCACTATTACTGTAGTCTTCTAACACCCATGCAGTCTTGAACGATTAATACTAACGTGTAGCGCCACTACTAGGCTTGCTTGTTATCTCAGATCACGACCTCTATCCTCGACCAAGTCTTACAATGTTCACAGAACCATCCATACTCTGATACTGAAAACCAAGCATATACCACACAACCAAATGACCTAGCATTTCGAACTACTCATGGAATAGTACAAACCATTATCTGGTTTTCTAGTACTAAGGGGTAACAGTAGTCCTATGCGGCACGGACCGTACATCCCATATTGCCGTTCTAAACTTTACCTCGCAATGCCGCAAAGACCAGTATTACGCACTACCTATACCAACCCGATGGTAAAATACATTCACTGGGTTAGTAAAGTCGGAATTCGGAGCTTTGTCGCTGCTGAGGGAAATAGATTCCCCCCGCGTATTCAGCCAAAACTCAAGGAGTGTCGCCTGAATCCGTGCGTGAACGTATGTCTCGCCGTAACGAACCCGGCCGTTTCGCTTTTGCTGGGGTGGTTCTTATTCTGAAGGGGTTAATAACTTTTCCTCGAAAATCATAAATCAACAGGGGTTCACTGAAAACAACCATTTTAATACATATTCATATAAATAATATGGTAATTTGTGACTTACATGGAATCAAGTGAATATGATAAACAAACCGTCAATCACCCCCACCCACACAGTTTTTGAGTTACTTGCGGGCCCGCATACTCTGCTGTCGCTGGTTTTTCCTCCTTCTCGCTGGTGTTTGTTCTTTGGTCACCCTTTCACGGCAGTCGCACGGCCAATAACATATTGACACTTCACTATATCGCATTCCCTCCAACAGGTGACGGAATGTCACTCTGCCACTGCCGTGCGACACTAGCTTATTGATATTTTATTTGACGCTTTTCACTCAAGCAGTCGTCGCCAATGGGGTTAAACTCTCCCCTACGTTTATCTCAGAACAATGTTCATACAGGCAAAGCCTACTCTGCCTACGAATGGCTTGCTTACTAAAACAGGTAATGCCGTTTACCTAAATGCGAATAGCTCCCTGGGCTCGTACTTCGTGTTTCTGATCCTATTCTCATATATGGCCACCAACTTGGCCCGCGACTGCTCCTATTCTAAATGTGAGCTATGTGCCCCCCCCCCCCCCCCCCCACCCCTACATCACAAAGTGCCTATACTTTCGCACCGATACGGCACCTCCTCTAACCTATCGCATGGGACATCCCCATCTACTCGCAACGACCTGCAGCCTTACACACCTTCAAACTGGAATGTTTCGACAAACCCCCCGATTTTTATTTCCATAGCCAAAACATTAATTCTCAGTTTAATCGCCCCTCTTGGACTTGGCCGCTTAGATCTATCTTAATTTAATACTAGCTTTTAAGTTCGTTTGAAAGACTTACATTTTGGTATCTTTTGACATTCTGTGACAGGCTAGCTGCGTAATATGGGTGTGTGTCCAGAACATGTGCGATGTACTATGTTTACAACAATCACCTATTAACTGGCCATAATTACACAGATAATGACTACAGAAGAATAATGTCTCTCTTACTCCTTTTAATCAGATATCAGATAGCCCATGTGGCGTTCAACAAGTGCGCCATAATGGACATTAAATTTCATGCTCAATTAGCAGCGCTTGAATTATTGCTGGTCTGTTTAAATGACAAATCGGTTTTCGGGGTCCGCCATATAAACGCACATTCTTATACCTTTGGCCCGACCGAGCAAAATTATCAAAGATATATACACTTATATACAACAAAATCGAAAATTCAAGCTATCACCTCGACAAGTAGTACCAAGACACCCTATAGTACCGCACTAGACAACCATGCATTACCAAACTCCACTCCACATTACTGCTTGACCTAGCATTACGTACTACCTATACCATCTGTGGGCCAACACACCGTTCTAGATCGATAGTGGTACCAAGGGCTAGCATAGAACCAGCAGGGGTACAAAACACACATCCTATACTACCGCACTAGACAACCATGCATTATCCCCACTCCACGTCAGAATACTGCCCGATCTAGCATAACGTACTACCTCTACCAGTCATAGGATAATATGAAACATTGATTAATATTACCAAGGACTAACAGGGGACGTACAAAGGTAATATAACGCCCATACAATATTATCGTTCTAAACAACCAAGGACTACCTCGCATTACCGCACTTGACGACCATGCATTACATCTAACCACTCTACACTACTGCCTGAACTAGTATTCCATACTACCTATATCAGACACAGGATAGTATGAAGCATTGGGTCGATTATTTGAACTAAGGGCTAACAGGGGACCTACAGGAGGATATACCGCCCATACTATACTACCATATCAGTCAAGTGCGAGAAGCCCGACACACCCCTCATACGAACAACGTAATGTCGGAATGTACAGTGGACAACAACAGCGGTCAACGTTTCTATGACGTCGCCGGTGCATCATGACGTCACGACGTCAATAGCAAAGTCAACCGTTTCGTGGGAAAAACTTTCAAGAAAACTTATCTTCCCCGTCAATATTCCATCACATGCTCATACTATATACTCATAGCACTGTGTGTACATATATCACTATACATATCATAGCATACGATATATGCAGTGCGTACACCAGTTGTCGGATCTAAATTGGTGAAGCAGAAGTTTTGCACCGAGAAAGTTGCACCGGCAAAAGTTCGGTTCGTATAGGAATTGAACACTAGCTACACCTGCAAAAGTCCAGGTAATGGGGCAAGATCGGGAACATAGTATACTACTCTTATTATACCTCATTGGAACAAGCTCATCAAGCCCATTCCAATTTCAGTTATTAACAAAATTATTTTGAAGTGTTGTGTTCGGTAAATGATATATTTATTGCTATTTCGTACCACCTTCAGTATCTATGGCTATACCATGACCGCAATATAAGTCTGAATCCAGTTTCGCCAATTGTTTATGCCTATGCTGCCCACATTAAAGGGCCATCGCCACAGTCGTTGGTTACCGGGTTCTATTTTAGTATTTACAAGTAAAACAGCACTTGTTTACAAGAATAAACAAACACTGCTCTGCGTCACGGCTGTCCACATAGCCAAATGGTTAGAAAATTACAATCGTATACATATCCTGGAACTTGCTTACAGTACAAGTGCAGTGTGGCATATTATTTCTGTCAGTTATAATGGATTTATTACTAACTATTTAATTACAATTTATTGGCGAGTGCCTCTATACTTGTAACAAAAGAATTCCATACAAACAAAAATACAATTTGCATCAAGTTTAATATGAACACAAGCAAATAATATGATACCATCAACATGGATGCCAATATTTTTAAATAGGATTCCCAGAAAACAAGGACAGGGGCCATATTTTCCTCCGAAGTTAAAATACACGGGACTTTAAAAGACTTTGGGGGTGGGGGGGTGGGGGTGGAGGGGAATTTCAGGTCCGTCGACTAAAGTTATTTTATCACAAAGTCTGATCCTTCTTTTTACTTTTGTCGGAAAATTTATGATCTTGCCCCACCACTATAACTTGAAAGCTATCTATGCCACTGCGCGTAACCCATTTCACTGTGGGCTAATTTCGGTCACAAAAGTCTGTACTGTCCGCATGCAGGGGTTTAAATAAAGTGGGTGTGACGCTCAGTAATTTTTCCAATCGGGACCTTTTTGTCTGTACTGGAGTCTCAGATATCAGTTCGCTCTTTCTAGTAATCATACACTTTTTACGAGACTAGATTTGAGTCGATCACACAAATGGGGGTCTCACGTGATTCGGATACTTGGGGTCCAGCATGAAAAGTTCGCAGTGCGGGACGTGCTAATCATACGGGAATTTGGGAAGCGTCATAATCACTACAGTTGTTTATCCACAAACAAATTTTCAAGAACTCAAAGTTCGATGAAGTCATGCCTTGATAATGCAGAAGTTAAAATATTGTATAAGTCTTGACTTGAGCCATTGTTGTATCAGTATTGACTTGAGCATTCACAGTCGGAACGAGTCGGGTTTATACTCCAACCGGTCATCTTCGCGACGCTCCAGGCTGTCCTTCGGTAATTTCTGGACACTTTAGGTGGATTTTTACCCTGAGTGATTTGCATAACCTTTCGATGATTTCTATCCAAGGTGATTTACAATGGTGGCAACGTGACAACGGAAATCAAGAATAATTTAGTAAGGGATAGATTTTAATGTTCTGAAAACAACATATATATAGAAAAAGATAAAAAAGAAAACATATTTTGATAATATTCAATAATTTAATCAGGTGGACAATAACAGCACAAATAGATTGAAATACACCGAAAAGCTCGGTGGATAGCTCAAACTAAAACCAAGGGCGCCGGAAGCACTTCAGGGCAGGTGGGTCAGACCCCGGGAAAGGGTATTTAGTCGTACTAGCAGCCCGCAATGACATGCCGAAGCATGTATGTCAGAAGGCCGAAGGCCCGAAATGGGTGAGTTTGAGAGGAGGTGTCACACTCCCATCGGGAGGGGACACCGCCTCCCAAACTCAATCAACTTCCCAACTGAATTTTGAATGCTCACAGAACGGATTTGGGACGTATGTTAGCTTTACTTCGAGAGTACATCACTGAAAAAAATTGAGCGACCAGCCTGGGAAGGACATTGCTTGTAACCCCCCCCCCCCCTCCCCCCCCCTCCTCCCCTCTGTCCGAAGGCAGGGTGAGCACTCTGCCCCCATTCTTCCGGCGTCTCTGACTAAACCATTACTGCAGCGGATTATCATATAAGCACTTCACATAGATTTGAATAGTGGTACAAGTGAATACTCGTATTTGATCAGGCACTGAAAAGATAGAGTTTGGATGGATTTCGCGTTTTCGTTTTCATTGTTCAATGGGTTAATTTCCACAGAACAGACATTTAGTCAGACAACTAAAAACGTTAATTTACATGAGACTGGAGTGAGTGGATTAAAGATAATCTCCCAGAGGATTAAGGCATTACCAAATACTCATTTCACGGAAATTGATCATGAAACGTATAGATTTGACCTCACTAATACATACAATGCTAAAGTACGTTATCCCTTTGACAATAGACAGATTTGTGGTACCATGGTTGTTATCCATAGAAACCCAAACAATTGCTAAATATAAGGTATAAAACTGACTCCAACAACTTGAGTCCACATCCGCCTCTCACATTGGACATAGCCTGAAGTCTTAGTCGAGACCTACATATTCTTATTTTGCACCGTCGGCAGAAAACCTTAAAACCAAAAATGGTGAGTTGATTTAGAATATTTTTGGGTATATTTCCATTTTCCCTTCTTGGCCTTTCATTTGATATTGGCATAACCAGATGCCTAGCGAAGAGAAATTGAAGGACATTTTCATCTTGATTGAAGAAAGACAGTTTTGTCTGTATTAGAGTCTTGGATATCGATCCGCTAAAGCTGGTAATCATATTTATCTTACAATCAACCTGTATTTTGTCTGTATTAACTCCGCAACTGTCGTGTATCCGACCCCCTGATACAGATGTTTGCATCAGGGAGTCGGATACAAGCACATTCCTTTCGCAGGAGTTCCATTTTTTTTTCTTTTTGCCCATCCGTACGAATAAATAGTTCGTTATATATTCGTCTAAACATTCTTGACTTATCCCCAATATATTGTAAGATAAAATGATTATTACCATTATGTGGATGTACAAAACATGTATCCGAGTCTCGCTCCGGGTTCTAAGGGTAGATCACGACTCGTCTTCGACTCGTCGTGATCTGCCCTTAGAAACCGGAGCTCGACTCGGATACATATTTTGTACATCCACATAATGGTAATAATCTCTATATATACACCTGGAACTTAATTAAACACCCCTGTTGTTTCATTTCGTAGTGGTGTTAATAGAAACTGTTATTACTTTCATGCTATCGTTAAGATGGCCAAAGGTGATTGTTTGCGAAGAAAGGGTTATTGAGAAATGAAAGACAACACAGTGATGAAAATATGAAGTATTTTAATGGCGCTAATTACACACATATGTCACTAATGTTTTTGATGGAAAAATGTTCAGTCGACAAATATGGTGCTGGAACGGTCCATGATGAAACAATGCCGGTAATTACTGACAAAAAATGTAACTTGTGATCTTCTAAACACAATAGCAAAGTCTGACGTCAGAAGCGAGTGAATCCACTACGTGCCCGGATGGTAGTCTGAACCCTCCTCTTAATGCTACCAGTGAGCATTCTGATACGGTCCAGAGGCACCTGCTGCTACTCCTCGTGCAATGTGGCTTCCAAATCGGACAAATTATGTACAGGTGAATCCATTGCTCGCACACGGCGTCCAAGAAGTCCCAGATGTGTTCTAATGGATTCAAATCGGGGATCATTGCAGGCCAAGGTAATGTTATAATAGCCTTGTTCTGAAGGAATGCTCTCACGGTGTGTGAACTATGTGGCCCTGCATTGTCGTCCATGTCGTAGAGGGCTAGTAGTGGTTGTCAAAATGAGGCACGACAACCGAATTGAGAATGTCCAGGATGTACTGATGACCACTGAGATTCCCACGTAGTCACCATATAAAATTTACAATCATTAGAGGGGCATTCCCAAATCATTACTGATCCTCCAGGAAAGTAGGCCTGATGTTCATGGGCACGTAGACAGTATTTCTTTGCCTCCACACTCTCATGCGACCAAATGTGACGTGAAGAAGAAACCTACTCTCATCTCACAAATGGACTCTTGTCTATGTCCTGAGATTCCATTATTGTCGAGCCATACACCACTCGAAACATCGTCTTTGATGCTGATCGCACATAGCTGGACGCTTGATGAACCTTCTGGACCTCATATTCGGTGATTTGGGGCGTTTTCGGACAGTTCTGTTGCACAACGCCTGTTGGGGAGCCAAGGGCGTTTCAAAATCTCACTTGAAGTAACGGGTTCAGGCCTAACGAGGCGTGCCAAACTCTGATCTTCCCGAGGAAAGGTCTTTCGGGGTTGTCCAGGCCTTGGTCGGTCCTTAACATCGTTGGTTTGTTGATTTTTCGGACAAGTCTGCTGATGACTGAATAACTATAGCCAAGTTGTCTTCCAATAGCTTCGAATGACATGCCTGTTGTATGCATGCCAACGATTTGTGCCTCTGACAGTCTCCTCCCTGCCTTGTCAGCATTGATTGATAAAAGAAGTGACAATTTTTCTTGTTTTATACCCAGACATTGCATGTGGATGATAGTGGGTTTTTTGTGACATTCGTGGGTAGCATACTTCACGTGGACGAGGGGATTTGTTTCAATTTGTTTGGGGTACGCTATTAACCAGAAACATATTGTTTCCCGAGCTAAAATCTACTGCAAGACATAGTAATCATTAAAACATAATAATCAGTAACAGCAACTTCACTGTCATGAAACATTTCAGGGGGTGCTTAATTACGTTCCAGGTGTATGCTTTCTTTCGAGAATTGATTTGCTACTTGGTCTTGTGTCACACACACAGTCGGTTTTACAAATGGAGATCCGTGACCAAATTGGAGTACGATATGCGTTAATATAATAATAACATGAGTTTGGAGGGCGTTACAGTTTATTAACGGCCCAAGAGGAATGAATAATAGCCCTAGGGTGTATTAGCGGCCCGAGTGGAAGTATAGAACCGATAATAAGCCAGAGGGCTGTTATTCAGTCCTCAAAGGTCGTTAATAAACCGGGACGCCTGACAAAATCATGTTATTACTATTATTACCATGACCGGAATCGGGCGGTGGGCTGTTAATGAATTTTGCTTTCATTAACTCCCGCCAGTCGCTTCCGGTTGCATGACGCCGTGAATTACTGGGTTTTACCGCCCCGCTAAGCTCCGTTAATATACAAGAGAACGCCCGCTGAAGTGGCATTAATTAAAGTTACGTCATGACAACTGTATGTATATTTCATTTATCCACATAATTATAAAAGAAGTGTTGAGTTTTTTTATAACTTTTATCCCGACTGACTAATATTCCAACTACATCACCAACGCATACCTTCGATGAAGGTGTGCCTTGATGCAGATGGAATATTTATCAGTCAGGACGCGAGTCATCACTGTGGGGACAAATCAGGCTAACACTCCCACCCCCAATTAGTCATCTTCACGACGCCCATAGCCACACCTGCAGATTATTTCAAGTGAAGTGCAAATATAACCAAAACAATGTTTCAATCTTGGAATTTTTCTGCATGATAGTAGTTGATATTTTGGGCGATTTATTCGATAAAAGTTCGTCCACTTCTTCATAAATCGTAGGCAATCAACCCATTCGCTCATGATTTGTTACGTGGTATGTTTTTTTTTATAATTTGTCATCAAGTCGTGGGTGCGGTAACCCAACCGATACCACAGCCGGGCATAAAGGGGCTGGGGTCAGGCGGAGAATTCTCTCACGCCATCGTCAAAAATTCTAAATGGCACAGTCTGCTTGACTCAAACAGCTGACGATTTTTGTTAGCGTGCAATTGTTTTTATCAAATGATACGCCATGAACCGTGGTAAACCATAGTATTGTCCCATGGCAAAATATGGTATTGTCCCAAATCACAATGGTAAACTAAAGTGTTTACCATGGTATTTTGAGAGAATGCCATGGTTTACCACGGTGTATTATGTACTGTATTTTTTATAAGGGTTCCATCAAAATCCAGTGTGGGGTAGTCCCAGTCACATGACTTCCCGACTGCACGCCACTGACTGACTGCTGTGGAACATCAACGGTTCTGGTGAAGGTGCACCTCCGTTTTCAAAATGTTCATGCAGTATAGGTCTAATATCCATGAACCCAACGCCCGTAAATTATGTTACGAAATTTATCTACAGTTGTAATAAAAAAAATGCAAGAAATCGAAACTTCAATAATTTTTTATTGGGGTTTAACGACACTTTCGAACGCCTACGTCATCTCGTGTCGGACGGTTTTACGGGCGGAGTAAGCCGGAGTACCCAGAGAGAACCACTGAGCAGTGGCGAGCAACTCTCAGACTCACCAACCGTACTAACTCCACACATGCAGGGTTAGCATTGGTCGAAGACAAATGTACCATTGACGTACAGTACGCCTTAGTACACAACGCTACCGTGCCCCACATAGGAAAATCGGGATTAAGTGCCTTGCCCAAGGACATAACGCAGTTACTCCTGGTAGGGATCGAACCATGGACCTTTCGATCTGAGGTCCAATGCCAAAACCACTGAGCCACCGCGCCCCTCAACGAGAAACTGTTTGTTTGTTTATTGGGGTTATCGGCACTTTCAACACCCATGGTCACAGCTTGTTGGACAGTTTTGCAGGGATAAGAAGCCAATGTATCATGAGAGAACCACCGAGCGACGGAGAAAAACTACCAAGCTCTTCAAATTACTAACTCTGCACTTTCAAAGTTAAATTTTGATTTTGAAAGCTAAGAGTTTAATTTTTACATTTTGACTTTGAAAGTTAAAAATTTTGTTTTGAAAGTTAAAAATTCTAACTACAAAAAGTTAAAACTATGACTTTGAAAGGGCCTATTTCTTCACCCATGTCCCTAAAACACAACTGCTGTTTTCTCAGCCCATGCACCATAAAACTGAAAATATAAGCGGACAAAACAAAAAAAATCACTGAAATTTTAATACTTTGGAAAATATCTCATCATGCCAAAAATTAACCTGTTCATTTTTAAAAAAATATGAACTTCAGTTTGTTACAAAAATGAATTTGGTGAGAAACAAATTCAGAAAGATACAGTTAAAAAGTTAGATTTTCATTCCTCGTTTTCATCTACAATTACAAACCAGCATGACAGCAACCTCAAAACACTTTCATATAATTTTTAATCCACTCGTTTTACCTGTGCAGAATGTTCTTTGTTTATTTACTTATATTATTCAAAATATTTTTTAAGTAGAAAAGCCTTTAATTTATAGCCCATCTCTCTCTCTCTCTCTCTCTCTCTCTCTCTCTCTCTCTCTCTCTTTCTCCCTCTCTCTCTCTCTCTCTCTCATACCCACTTACATCCCCGAGGGGGAGGGAGGTGTTTTAGGGGGTTATCATCTCTCCACGTCCTGCATGTCCAAATGTTCTTTGATGTTGGCGTTATTAATTTGCGAACATTCTTCCCTCTTTCAGCGTGAATGTATCTCTATCCATGTTGGACAAGCTGGAGTTCAGATTGGCAATGCCTGCTGGGAGCTTTACTGTTTGGAACATGGAATTCAACCAGATGGTCAAATGCCGTCAGACAAAACCATTGGAGGAGGTGATGATTCATTCAATACTTTCTTCAGCGAGACCGGAGCTGGAAAGCACGTTCCAAGGGCTGTTTTCGTCGACTTAGAACCAACGGTAGTCGGTGAGTTATTTTCTTTGAAAACATATTTTTTGATTGCCATATATTCTGTAGCCGAATCAAATACTATGATTAAATATACTGACCCGCTCAATACAATGTGCACGAATTTTTGTGTGAAAGAAAATTCGGTAATCAGCTATCTAACAACATAATGGACAAGATCTAATTAAGGAGGGATATTAATAATTTACTCAAGGGCACCGAAAGCATCCGAGGGAAAAGAAAAGGGGTGGGGTATCAAAAAAGGCTCTCCTCTTTGGGTATGAGTTAAGATCGGGAGCAGGGGCGCAGTTAGAGAATCTTCAATGGGGGGAGGGGTGATTAGTTAGATTTCCAACTGGGGGTTGGGGTCGGAGCACGACATGACAGTCCCCGTCGGGAGAGGGAATATCCCCATGGTCGGTAAGTAATTTTGAACCCCTGAAATTGATTCTGGGGTCTCCATTCTGGCTTTAATCTAGTCATTTTATCCACAAGAAAAATGCATTACCCCAGGTTGGTCAATTCACCCTTACACTGACCAGGCTACAGAAGGACTATGGAATGACAGCTATTCAGCCAACAACTACTCCTTCAAACTGACTACTCTGAGTAGGAAAAACGGAATGATGAATTCGAAAAACTGGACCGGTCACAGATTCGAGTCGGAATTTCAGAAAAATTTTGTCAGCTGATTGGAAAAGTGGGAGAATTGGATTGAAAATTGGGAACTCACTTTGGCTCTGACTGAAAAAAATATGACAAGAGCAAATTAAATTAATATTATTGAATTTCCAACTTCTGGAATTTACATCACAGAGTTTCCAACTTTTGAAATTTTAGGCGATAATTGGGGTGAGGGGTGAGATACCGACCCCCCCCCCCCCCCTCTAGCCACGTCCCTGATCGGGAGTTCACAATGTTCCATAAATTGTAATGTGACACTCAACAGTATTAACATTATAAATAGATATTCCCATTTGAGTGTTACAAGGCGCCGCCTGCAGTGTGTTTTAGTTTTCGTTTTTAGTATTCGCTTTAGTGGTGATACACTCCAGGAGATGTGCAGTATACCGAAAAACCGAACGGATACCGATACCATGGGGATACCGAAAAACCGAACCAATAACTGAACACCGAAATCATCTGTATTTTCAACTGTTTTTCTATATTTGCTACTTATAAGACCTTGTTGGGGTTTGACAGCAGCAGAAGTCTTGATTTTCATGAAAAAAGTGATTTATTTTCTTTTAAGTTATGTTAACCATTAAAGGCACCGGCAGTTGTCCTAAATTCCTACTAGTCCTGAATTCTGTACATGTCCAGTTCCGTTGCAATGATTTCCTGTTAAGGCAGCCAAGACTTGAATAGAAATCACTGCCCACGACTTCACTAGAAATCACTGCTCAAGACTTCACTAGAAATCACTTCCCATGAGATTTGTCTATTATCAGCCGACCTTCTAATGATGTCATGTTAAGGGCACATGATCCGAAATCACAAAAGCTTGGAATAGGCCTTTAAAGGTTAAGGTGTGTTTAGAACAAGTCACATAATTACTGTAGATATGATTTATGTTGGCAAATGAATGCCTGTGTTGAGCTCATTGGCAGGGACATTCAGGGCCAGGAAAAGAGTGGGGGCCCGGGGTAGTAACCCCGGAACCTGGATCTTTGGGGTCAGTGCCTGGCCCAGGAGTCAAATTCGCTGCCATTGAGGCAAGAACGGCTAAATCCGACACGTTGAGGACTGAATATGCATTGCACACATAATTATTTACTGTATGTGATTGTTGTCACCTGACCATTCACTGGCCAATACCACGTGGTTGTCGTTCATTTGGTTTATTTCAAATTATTTGGTTATAATATAATAGAGTTTTAATGACCAACTGCTGATCTTCACGTCGATATTGACTGTCGAAGGTGCAATGAATCAATAATTCCATTCATTTTCGTCGCACGATGCTTCATTCGCTGCTCGAAATAACTTCCAGCAGAGCTTCAAGGAAAATGAGACATTTGGAGTCCAAATTTGAACAATTTCCCCGAAATATCCCCCTGATTACACTTCTCATACTCTTCACTTCAAATACGTGTGGTACGAATATCGAATGGTTCGAACTAAGCCAATTTTCCACTGAGTTCCTTTTCCAAAGTTAGTACCAATGTAACCTTATCAACATTTTAGTTAGAACTAGAGGGTCTTACTATTAACGCATTTCAGCTATACGAACCACTAGTTATATAGCTGCGTAGAACTAAATGTTAAGAAGGGGACTATATCTATACCTCCCTAAAATACCAAATACCGCCCATCTCTAATACCGCCCATCTCTAATTCTTCAGACGGAGGTTACACTCTCCATGCTTATTATTAAATATATTACCATCCCATTTCTTTTTTGCATTCTCAATGAATCTCGTCCTCCCAGGTTGATATTTTCGGTGTTAATGCCGAAAATTCCCTTTTGTATCCATTACTCCCCAAAATACACATTTGACGTACCTTATCTCCCTATTGTACCCCTAAGCAACAATGGCCTTGATGCCAGCATCCATAACCTTACTATGCGTCATCCAAGTATCATGATCCTTCATGTTATACTAACAATAAAACCCTCTCCAACGTGGTTTTCCCATCAGATATGGTTCGTGGAGGGTGTTATATTACTAAAACCACCACAGACTGCAATACCCAGATGGAACGGGTTCAGATAGGTCTTTTGGCAAAAAGCGTAAAAAGCAGAAGCAAAGTTTCAGCCAATAGATCTCCTGGTTCGCCCCGAAGATCTGTTGCTAGTTGAAACCTTGCTTGTGCTTTTTCACAGAACAGGGGCTGTTGCCTGGGTAGACTCACCGCTTTTCGGTGGAGGGAAGTATTAGTGGCAATACATTAGTGTACCTCATTGAACACTGAAGCTATTCCTTTCTAAAAGTTTATGTTGACTGCGAATTATTTTTCTCATGATTCGATGGAATGGGGATCCAGGTTCGTAAAGTGGGTGTCCGATTGCTAGTTGTTATTTTAAACATGTCATTCCCGTGTTAAGCTGCCTACAGTTTTCCAGGTGTCAACTGGCAAGTTCTGTGGAGTAGCAATTGTGAGCACAAACTACCAGCGGCCAGTTCAAACATGAATTTTTTTATGAAATGGGCAGCCAATTGGCAGTTGGAGATTATAAATATTATCCCATTTCAACACTTATGTTTTTTCGAAACATTCTTGAACAGATCAATTGACAGTCAGCAAGTTAAACAACTTTTTTTCAGAATTGGCAGATGGTGTGCATGTCCTGAACATGCGGACTACCAATTCATCTTCTGGAGAATATTTCGGAAGGCTGACTTTTACAAATGCAAGAAAGATTTGAAACACGCAGCTTGCTGTCCACGTCATATGGAGGACTGATATTTTGTGGAGGAAAAACTTACTCCAAGAGCTTGCGAAATGTTCAAATGCAAGAAACTAGTCCTTTCAAAACGTCACACAAATACCTTTGCAAAAAGAAACGTCTCCGCCAATGAGCAGACAGACAAGAAATAAAGATCCCACCACAAGACACTCAAATCTCCAACTGAACACGGCTAGAAGACGTCACTGGCTGATCCGACGATGATGACTCATGTCGCGACTGATAAAATATTCCAACTGTATCATCAAGGCATGTCTTCATTGAGGGCATCCATTTGATGTTGTTGGATTGAGTAGTCGTGATTGTGGTTCTAAAATTGAAGACTTCTTGGAAATTCATTCGTGGTTAAATAGCGGTTTATGAAGCAGTCTTGGGTTTCCTGAATTCTGATTTAATTAGCATGTACCACACTATAAAATAATGACGCTGAGTTCCCAACGGCCTGAATCGAGTACTGAAGCCCTCCATTCGTCGCACGGATGATTTTGTAGGGAACTTCGCGGACGTGACAGTTGTTACTTATTTCTATTTCCTTATTCGACATTCGTTATCAATCGATTTTATGGGTTGATAACGAATATCGAATAAGGAACTAGGAATAAGTAACGGTTGTCACGTACTCGGGAACTTCAGTGACATGTTCTGAATCTTTCTTCAAGAATCAGGAAAGCATCACAAAATAATAATTGTGGAACCCATGTGTCGTTTCCTCACAAAACGTGTTTTTCATTTTAATAAGCACGTTCAAATCAATGGCGTGGTCTACGATCGTCGATTTGAATGAGGTTGTTCGAATGAGTATTCCTAGACTGTTTTAGAGGACAAGAAACATAACTTTCAATTATTTGCGAATAGATGGTAATGGTGTTGTCGTTTTTCGTTTCGCTTGAACGACAATTTAATATCATAATCCCTTTATTGCAAGTTTACGACAAAACACAATAATGGTTAATAACTTAAGTTTCGCGACCAATGGTTGTACAGGTTCCTTCCAAATATGAATCGAATTCTGTCGAAAACACGATAAATATAAGTAAAGTTTCATACATTCTTATCTAATGGACCTTCATGTTGAACCTGGAGGTCCATTAGAAAATAATTCTCTTGTGCTTCTAATACTCTTTTACGAGATGTGATAGCTTTTGCTTGTCGAAGCCTGGAATCCTTGTCTTTGCAGTGCAAATTGCACTGTACTTTAGTTGAGTTTATTGGTAAATTTCCCTAAAATGAGTGGATGAGAACATCACGTGTGCACTGAAGTCTTTTCCACCCATTCCCGGCGCATTACAGACTACGATAGACTGCGAGTTTCTTCTTTTTACACTTACTAGACCAAAACTAATGTTGACGCCCAAACATAATTACAGCGTATGGACCACCGGATAAATTACCCTGAGATGCGAATGCACATTTTGGGCCAACAAGAGCACGGGCGTTTGTTCGCTAAGGTAGCAGAGTATCACCGTCTGTACTGTATATACATACACTTCTAAAACAAAAACTAGTTGTTGACTTTCTACATTTTTCACTCCAACCTCTTTCAAAATGCCCCGGACACACCTTGATTTTCTGTCAACTAATTGATATATTTTAATTTTTTTGCAGATGAAGTAAGAACCGGCACATATCGTCAGTTGTTTCACCCAGAACAGCTCATCACCGGTAAGGAAGATGCTGCTAACAACTATGCTCGTGGTCACTACACCATCGGTAAAGAAATTGTTGATCTTGTACTTGATAGAATCAGAAAGCTGTCCGACCAATGTACAGGTCTCCAGGGATTCCTTATATTCCATAGTTTTGGTGGTGGTACCGGATCGGGATTCTCATCACTCCTCATGGAACGCCTAAGCGTTGACTATGGAAAGAAGTCCAAACTTGAGTTTGCCATCTATCCTGCACCTCAAGTATCCACGGCCGTTGTTGAGCCATATAACTCAATTCTGACAACACACACCACGCTCGAACATTCAGATTGTGCTTTCATGGTCGATAATGAGGCCATTTACGATATCTGTCGTCGAAACTTGGACATCGAGAGACCAACCTATACCAACTTGAATCGCCTGGTTGGTCAGATCGTCAGCTCCATAACAGCGTCTTTGAGATTCGATGGTGCTTTGAATGTGGATCTCACAGAATTCCAAACTAATTTAGTACCATATCCGCGAATCCATTTCCCTCTGGCTACCTACGCGCCTGTCATCTCGGCTGAAAAGGCATACCATGAACAACTTTCCGTATCCGAAATTACCAACGCTTGCTTCGAGCCAGCCAATCAGATGGTAAAATGTGATCCACGTCATGGCAAGTACATGGCATGCTGTATGTTATACAGAGGAGATGTGGTGCCAAAGGATGTCAATGCTGCGATTGCCACCATAAAAACAAAGAGAACCATCCAGTTCGTTGACTGGTGTCCAACTGGATTCAAAGTAGGAATCAACTACCAACCACCAACAGTTGTACCAGGAGGTGACCTTGCTAAGGTTCAGCGCGCCGTGTGTATGTTGAGCAACACGACAGCAATAGCGGAAGCTTGGGCACGACTAGACCACAAGTTCGATTTGATGTACGCCAAGCGTGCTTTCGTGCACTGGTACGTCGGAGAAGGTATGGAGGAAGGAGAATTCTCAGAGGCCAGAGAGGATCTGGCGGCTCTTGAGAAGGATTACGAAGAGGTGGGTGTGGATTCAGTTGATGGCGAGGAAGAAGAGGGCGGTGAAGAATATTAAAACACCGTGTCACTTAATCACTCTGGTCTTTCGTGTGTTGACGATTTTTTTTTTATAATCTGGGTCATTACCCGTCGGGAACTTGATTTTGCTCAATTGAACATGCATCACGACTAAATCAATGTGATTTATTTGGCTGCCGAATTCACCTTGTTGTACCACGTGTAAGAAAAACTAGCTCCCACCCCCACCCCAAGAACCACAGTAAGCCAACAAATATGGCTATGTAACTTATTCACACCTTTTCCAGTTCTCCGACGGCGGAACGATTTTCAAAGTGTGTGTGTGGGGTGGGGGGGGGGGGGGGTGGGGGGCTGGATCGGGTGATGGATGGTCATCGGTATGAAAATTTTAGCTTCCAGGGTCCAAAAAAACCCCATTTCCATGCATCTGAGTGGATATTTTGAGATTTTTCAGATGTATTTGAGAGATTTCACACTTTGAGAGCCGTTAAAAAACGCCGGTAAAGTATAAGGTGAGGTCTATTCTTAACGACCCAAGCTGATAAATAGACCTCACATGTATGCTTTACCAGACGTTTACAGCAATTATACTGCCTGTGGATTATCTTGTCTGCGGTTGATTTGGTACTTGTTTGTAAGATTTCGAGCTACTTCAGTTGACCGATTTATTAACAGACTGTATACATCTTTGCATTTGTTGCCACTTTCTGCACAAAATCATCCGAAATCCAACGAAACTGAACAAGTACGAGAGAAACATAGCTGGCGAAAATATGGGGGAGGCTCTGGATCCGCCCCTATTATTTATTTATTTATTGGTGTTTAAGGTCACATATATTTGCACAATGGCTAATCACGACCACATGAGTATCAACTCAAGACCACGAGGTGAGCGTTAATACGCCATGTTGCCCATTTTAGAGAGGGTTTGCAACTCCCAAGCATTGGTGACTGGGTCCTCTTTTACCAGTAAAACAGAGCATGTTTACTGCAGTGAACAGGCACTGCTTCACTTCCCGGGAGGAGGATCCGCCCCTTATTTCACTAGTCATTGGTTGTGTTGAAATATATTCATACAAATAAACATGGCCCGGCAAAAAAGTGGAGGGGCTAAAGCCTCTCCCCCCTCCCCCCCCCCCCCCGGTTCCGCCGCCCCTGTCCGAACTGGAAACGGTGCGATTAATTTACTGAATACGGCCATATTGTTGGGTTTCAAACACCACCTTCTATAGTACTTTTGGGGGTCATTCTACTGCCACGAACAGGGACTGTAAACGTGATACCCAATTCTAAAAGATGATGCCTATACTATTCTCGTTTGTTTCCTCTTCATTGATGGTATGAAGGCAGCGAGATACGAAGTGTGCCATGGGCATTTTGCGCCCCTGCTTATGTCGAGGCCTTCCCTCGCTCCTCCGGACGACAGTAAACATCCATCTTCACACGGATCTTCATATCGGGCCGAGAAGTCAAGAAGGCGTGAATGGTAATTGATCTCCCCTTCTGATTCATCAAGAGTACAAAAATATATTAACCTTTCATCTCTGACGCCCTGAATACTATCGGTCATGAACCACTGTCGACAAGAAAATGGAGTTCATTAATAATTTAAATTATTACTGATCGTTCTTCCTCCAAAATTGGAATGTTTTGTTGTTGCTTGTGGACGGTTAACCTTATAAAAAATAATTATGCATTCCATGTTGAAAGGGTTAAGGTTGTTTGTTTTAGGACCATAGTCACTGAAGATGAATTACAAAGTTTTCTTTGCATTATTGATTATGATTATGATGTTAATTTCGAATTTTCCAATCAATATTTTTAATCTAATAAATTTTAGGAAAAAAATCATTTTTTTAGTTTATTCAAATTGTGCAATATATATCGAGATATTTCACTAGTGTAACAGTTACCATATTAATTT
Source organism: Pictodentalium vernedei (assembly GCA_031216915.1). Classification (NCBI taxonomy): domain Eukaryota; kingdom Metazoa; phylum Mollusca; class Scaphopoda; order Dentaliida; family Dentaliidae; genus Pictodentalium; species Pictodentalium vernedei. The sequence goes on from CM062292.1 coordinate 279,750,534, forward strand.
TGTTTGAGGGGTTCCCTTTTACCCTTCCAGATTAGTAAATCAGCCCAAATTAAAACTCTGAAGTATTCTTAAAAATCCAGGACTTTCTCAAGGCTAACAAATTAAAAGTACTTTCAAGACCTTCAAAACACAATTTTCAATTCAAAGACTTTCAAGAACAACAAAACCAGGTCGTAAAGATGACCGGTTGGGGAATGGAGTTGTAGGGGGTGGAGGCTTGGGAAACCCGAGTTGTCCAGAATATTGGTGCAGTTAAACAACTAAAAATATATTGGCGAGGATGTCAGTCCAACTCCACCCCACCTCCTTAGCAACGTAGCTGAATCCGCCCAGGGTATCAACAAAAATAGGCACCTGAGGTGAGGATGGCGTGCAGCGTTTTAAATGGGCTGTATCGCATTGGTCAGTTTTTCTGGGCGTTAGCCAACAGTATATTGAACAGTATTTGGTATCAGTCAAACAAACATTTGTTTATAAAAGCCAAATCAATCAAACTAGTATGATAAAGTGTATCAAATGCGCGTTTTTTTTTTACTGAGCTGAATGTGTGATATATCCCTGACATTTTAGTGTTTGATGGCGCGTGACGGCTTTGTGGAATGAACAAAGTGAACTGGCCAAGGGAAGTCCTGAACCAACAGGCAAATTTGCTGTTCGAGGACCATCAGGTAGTGTACCTGGTGGTTCATGAAGAGCAAATGAGCTTGTTGACCCTAACGTTAAAACGTTGCATTGTACATGTGCTCATGTCTCCAAACCGACCATACAAGTTCAAGTCGGCGTCTGTTATAACGCTAACTTGACATGCGTCATGTTCAAGTTCCTCCCATTTTTACCGTAAACGGTATTTTCGTCCAAAACATAACCTTAATGCAGGGACGTCGCGAAGATGGCCGAGTGGGTGTGAGGATGTAAACTGTGATAGCTCAAGTCCCGACCAACTATTCCAACTACATCAAGGCATGCCTTAAATTTGTTAATGTAATTGGAATGTCAGTCAATCGATTTTATGGTTAAAAAACTCGACACTTTTTTGGAGTATTCGTGCCGCAACTTATTATTTAACCCTGTGAACCCTAGCAGCCGTTTTTCCGGTCAGCAACATAATACGCCACAACGTCATTAAATAGGATGGCTGTTCAGTATATGTGTGAGGTAGACAAATCAATATTTTCAACGTGCAGCCCGGAGGCTGCACGTTGAAAATATTGATTGGTCTACCCCAAATAATGAATATGGACTCTTCTAATTGCTGTCATTGAACTGTCATGCTAGATACCACTAGAGTTCAAAGGGTTAAATAGCACGTACAAAGATGGTACATCCCAAATAGGGTACCACAGACCTCAGTTTGTCTTACTGACCGACTCTGTGTGTGTGATATAACACAAGTCCAAGTAGCAGATCTCGTCTCGAAAGAAAGTGTATGGTTACAAGCAAAAGCGAATCGGTATCAGACAGTTCTCCTAAATACCAGAACCCACCAGAACCGCACATAACCCCCCCCCCCCCCCTCTAAATTACATTTGTGCAGTGTTTTAAGATGAAATATGTTTATTTTATGTAATAATTGTTACAGGAAAGAAGAAAAGAAGTAAATTCATTCTTATAGTTGCCATTGTCTACTTCAGGGGAAAATAACAAATTTGGGGGGAAATTATCAATTGGGGGGGGGGGGGGGGGGTGACAGGGACAAGTGTCTGACATTCAGACCATGTATGAATTTGGATGCTAAAAAGAAACTGAAAATGGAATATTTTCCCCGCAGCGGCATGCAAGAGTCATTTAGAAGGTGGGTTTAGCTAATTCTGTGCGGTTCTGGTATTTAGGAGAAAAATACTAAATACGAGAACTCCCCACAACCGCCTAGACAAAGGCAACTATAAGAATGAATTTACTTCTATTCTTCTTTCCTGTAATGATTATTGCATAAAATAAACATATTTCATCGTAAAACATTGCGCAAATGTAATTTAGAGGGGGGTTCTGTGCGGTTCTGGGGGGTTGCGCGGTTCTGGTATTTAGGAGGACCTGTATCAGAGACTCTAATCCAGATGCGGATGCCACCCCCCCCCCCCCCAACTGAAAATATTAATATTACTGATGATTATGGGGGGGGGGGGGGGGGGGGGGGGGGGGGGGGGGCGGCGTACCCTGTCCCTATTTATTTGAGTTTGGAGTTTAGGGGTCACTTTCAGCATCTTTGGATATCTCAAGACCGCAATATTGGGATGAGGTTAAGTTCGTTAAGAGACTAGTTTATACCAATGCTACGCACTTCAAGAGGAATTCCACCCTATGGATTGGTTACGGGCTCTACTTTATCAGTAAAGCATAACTTGCTCGCCACAGTAAACAAGCACTGCTGGAGAAATACACGGGGAAACCATCTTCCCTTGCAACGTAGTAGGCTTATTCATTTATTTCATTGGTGTTTAAGGTCACATCATCTTGCACAATGGCTAATCGTGACCACTACATTATATGAATGGTAACATGTCAGAGGTTTGCCGCTCGAAGCTTAAGTTTAACATTCGCCCCGAGCCGCAAACATTAGACCATGTTACCGTTAATTCATCACAATAACGTATATGTTCCAATAAGACTCTACCCAAAGCTCAAACCCACATAAGATTATCTGACCGATTTGAAGTATCACACTGTGTCAAAATTGAACACTAAGAAGAATGAAAGTGTCAATGACACTGTAGCTCAACTTGTCAAGACATGTACATGTATAGTATGTGACACCGTAATGACAAACATCTAGGTAATGACCTGATAACAAAGGTACATATGAAGTATTGTAACGGTCTGTACATAAATACTGACCGTAGCCTGTAACAAATGTATAAGTAAAGTATTGTAAAGGTGGGCGACAGTCAGATGCTAAACTAGAAAAGAAAACTTTGAGTCCGAGAGTGGGTGTGACTGAACCCCAAAATATTTGTTCTCATAGCACAGTGATAACAAAGGCACCCCAAAACACACTCATTCCTGTCCCAAGGTGAAAACAAAGGCACCCAAGAAGTTTCGTGAAGATCAGTTCATAAATATGAGCTGTATAGAAGTTGTGACAAAAAACTGATTGGACCTAATTTCGGTACAAAATGGCCACTGGCAGCCATCTTGAATTTTGAACCGCACTCAGAAACACTCCTTCTCGTCCCAAGGTGATAACAAAGGTACCCAAGAATTTTCGCGAAGATCGGTTGTTAAATACAGCCTCTAGCCCGAGCCGTATTGACATGTGCACTTACAGTGTTTAAGTTGCACTAAATAAATCAAAATTTCTGCACGAGAAAAAAACCCGTACTGTATGTGATGTATTCCATTTTACTAAACAATCATACAAAAATTTATTCAAATCAGAACTTTCATACAGAAGTTCTGTACAAAAGACTGATTGCACTAATTTTGGTACAAAATGGCTGCTGGTGGCCATCTTGAATTTTGGACCACACCCCAAACACTCGTTCTCATCCCACGGTGATAACAAAGGTACCCAAGAAGTTTCATAAAGGTCGGTTCATAAATACGGCCTCTTGCCGGGGCCGTATAGAAGTTGTGTACAAAAAACTGATTAGACCTAATTTCGGTACAAAATGGCCACTGGCAGCCATCTTGAATTTTGGACCACACTCAGAAACACTCGTTCTCATCCCAAGGTGATAACAGAGGTACCCAAGAAGTTTTGTGAAGATCGGTTGATAAATACAGCCTGTAGCCCGAGCCTTATTGACATGTGTACTTACTGTGTGTAAGTAGCACTGAAAAAAGCAAAGTTCATCTAATTTGCATAATTTCTTAGTATATGTGATATATCCCATGGTACTAAACATTCACACAAAAAATTATTCAAATCAGCACTTTCATATGGAAGTTCTGTGCAAAAATCTGATTGCACCTAATTTTGAACAAAATGGCTGCCATCGGCCATCCTGAATTTCGGACCGGACCCCAAAACACTCGTTCTCGTCCCACGGTGATACCAAAGGTACCCAAGAAGTTTTGTAAAGATCGGTTCATAAATACGGCCTCTAGCCATATTGGCATTTGCACTTACAGTGCTGAAAGTAACACTAAATACATCAAAGTTAGTCTAATGTGCATAATTTACGCATGAGAAAAAAACCTGTATTATATGTGATGTATCCCATTGTACTAAACATGCATACAAAAAATTATTCAAATCAGCACTTTCATATGGAAGTTCTGCGCAAAAATCTGATTGCACCTAATTTTGTATAAAATGGCTGCCTGCGGCCAACTTGAATTTCGGATCGGACCCAAAAACACTCGTTCTCTTCCCACTGTCATAACAAAGGTATCCAAGAAGTTTCGTAAAGATCGGTTCAAAAATACGGCCTCTAGCCCGAGCCGTATTGAATTGTTGACAGACAGACGGACGACTGGCCGTTGCATAAGCTCAAATTTGGCTTTGCCAAAGTTGAGCTAAAAATTGGGTCGGAGATGTGGCCTGTAGAGTGTGCTAATGGAATTGTTCACAATTTATATGTCAAATCCAAGATGGCTGCTGGTGGCCATGTTTTTCAACAAAAGTCAGAAAAATTACATAGCTTCCATATAGATATGACACCAAAACTACATATGAAATTTGAAAAACATCGGGTGAGAAATGTGGCCTGTAGAGCGTGTTGACAATTTACTTACGTGACAAATCCAAGATGGCTGCTGGCAGCCTTGTTTTTCAACAAAATTTCGACAAATTTGATAGTGCCCATCCAGATATCACAACAAAGGTACATATAAAATTTGAAAAAAGATTGGGTGAGAGATGCGACCTGGAGGGTGTTCCAGTGGAATTGTTGACAATATATGAGATCAATCTGAGATGGCCGCTGAAGGTGATGTTTTTCAACAGAATTCGGAAAAATCCAATAGCACCCATCATGCTAATGGACTTGTTGACAATTTACGTGACAAATCCAAAATGGCTGCTCACAGCCATGTTTTTCAACAAAATTCAGACAAATTTGATAGTGCCCATCTAGATATCACACCAAAGGTACATATAAAATATGAAAAAATGTTTGGGTGAGAGATGCGACCTGTAGGGTGTTCCAATGGAATTGTTGATAATATATGACCGATCTAAGATGACCACTGAGGGCCATGATTTTCAACAGAATTCGGAAAAATTCAGAAGCTCCCATCTAGGCATTGTCCTAAAGGCACATATGAAATTTGTAATTAATGGGGTGAGAGATGCAGTCTGTAGGGTGTGCCAATGGCATCCAAGATGGCTGCTGGCGGTCATGTTTTTCAACAAAATTCAGAAAAATTTGATAGCTCCCATGATGCCATCTAGACATTGTCCTGAAGCCACAGATGAAATTTGGAACCAATCTGGTGAGATCTGTGGCCTGTAGAGTGTGCCAATGGAATTGTTGACAATATATGTGCCAAATCTAAGATGGCCACTGAGGCCATGTTTTTCAACAGAATTCAGAAAAATTCAATAGCTCCCATCTAGGCATTTTCCTAAAGGCACATATGAAATTTGGAACTATTCCTGTGAGAGATGTGGCCTGCAGGGTCATGGGTGTGCTAATGGAATTATTGACAAGTCATGTGCCAAATGCAAGATGGCCGCTGGCAGCCATGTTTTTCCAACAAAATTCAAAAAAATTTGATAGTTCACATCTAGACATCACACCTAAGCTGCATATGAAATTTGAAACTAATCAAGTAAGAGATGCGGCATGTTGGGTGTGCCAATGGACTTGTTGACAATTTGTATGCCAAATCTAAGATGGCTGCTGACTGCCATGTTTTTCAACTAAATCTGAAAAAAAATCAATAGCTCCCATCTAGACATTGCCGCAAAGCCACATATTAAATTTGGAACTGAGCATGTGAGAGCTTCAGTCTGTAGGGTGTGCAGAAGGAATTGTGGATGGACAGACATACGTATAGATGTACGTATGGACATACAACGAATCACAACCCATCACAATAGCTCATACTTGATGTTGTCAATTTGAGCTAAAATGCTGATTACAGATGGCACCTGTAAAAGTACTATGATGCACACTAATAAAACAGAGGCCTATAAAATATAAGACAAGAAAACCAGCTGTTGACTCTCAATGTTTTAATTTGATAGAGTTATGATATTATGTTATACTATTAATGAATAAGCCTTTACCCAACACACTGGTTATAAAAATATATTTAAATTCTTGTTTTTTGAAAATTTAAAAAAAATGTCCACCAAACCTTATCATGTGATCCCTCATTAGAACGAGCGCAATGAGCTCGTTCCAATAAGGGGTCACATGATATGGTTTTGTTGACATTTTTTTAAATATAATTTTTTTTAACAACTCATTTTGTAAACTAGGCGGGCAGATGTGGTGGGTTTATTAGGTAAAGGATTAAATAACTTAAAGATGAAATAATGAACATTACTGTGTATTTGATAATCAACTGTGGCATTATGCTGGATGATAGCTCTTTCCCATTTATTTAACATGACTGCAAAAAAAGCACCATTCACACAAAACTGTCATTCTAACTTTATTTTTTCCATTTTTTTTGCCTAAAAAATCCAGCTTATAACGCATCATTGGAATGACTTCAGTGTGCAGTCATAAATTACATGTATGTAATGAGCTTGTCCCAATGAGGAGTCATAGCTATATTTTTGAGGCAAAAAATTTAAGTCAATAAATTTTTTTCAAAGTGTCATCTATTTGTTTTGAATAAAGAGTTAAGATAAAAGTTGTTTAGTCTGGTATCCTTGCAAACTTTATGATGGAATGCAAATAAGCAAAACTATTTGGGGTTTGAAGGTTTCAGGGAGTGAAATAATAATTTGGTTGCAGGATTAAATTATAAATTTTCCACCTTACAAAACTGAGAAAGGAGAAGCTATCTCCTTCTCATGATCTCATGATTGGATTTTGACACATTTACACTGATGGACAGAGATTTTGTTATTAAAATATTGCAAAATCAGAATGAATCATTAAAAACAAATGAAAATAGTATCCCAAGATGCAATATTTTCCTTATTCAGGGTTCCCACCGATATCAGAAAATCAAATTTAAGCACTTTTCAATGTCTCTGACCATGATTTTCAAGAACTGTTATAATTTTGATATGAACTTACAACACCATAGCAACAAAATAATTTCAGTCTCGAGGACCCGATCCTTGGAAAACCCAACAAGCTAGATATATATTGTTCTCTGGAAAACCCAACAAGCTAGATATATATCGATCCTTGAGTTCCAAAAGGAGCCATCGGCAATGCTAAAGCATTGCAGGTGATGCCTTGTTACACTCAAGGGACAATATAAAGATCAAATAAATGTGTTTCCTGACCAATTTTGTGACATCACATGCATGTGGGGAGGTTATCCTAAGACATATTTTCTCTTGAGGTTATAGGTAAACTGAATTCAAGTACTTTTCAAGGGGAGTGATGGAAAATAAGGCTAGAAACAGTTTCAAGCACTTTTGAAGGAAGGAGCCAAAATTCAAGAACTTTTCATTTGAGAGAGAACCCGTTATTATTTCATGAGATTTTAACAGTGTTGTGGGCAGAAACGTGGCCACAGAATTCAACCAGACCAACAACCCAGTCAAAACTCTCTGTTCTCTTTTGTAATGACAGTATTCTTTGGTTATTGTGTTGTTCCTTTATCAACTGGGATGTGTTCCTTTATGAAATAAAGTTTAGGAGCAAAGATCTCCCACTAAAATAAAAGATCTTTAAGCTTCAATAACAAGCCAGTACATGTGAAGTACTGTGTTTATAAAAGCAGGCAGAAAGTCGCAATCCAGTAGAAATTTTCAATATGCTTTTCTGCCCACAGAACTGTACATCACATATTGAAATAGAAATAAGAAAACCTTGTATCTCCAGTGATATTTTCGGTGAGGAAATATAGATCCACTGCAGAAAATGTGTCACAATCTGACTGTGACAGGATTGAGAGAAGCCACTTTTGTTTACTGAGTGTAAACATAGTATTGTATATTGTTCAATTAATGCAGACTCTGATAACTTTTTAATGCAAAGGACAGGTGCCCCAACATGCATTGTTTGGGTGAACTCAAAACTTGTTTTCTAAGTACCTTCTCAGTTGTTTCTAGGCAAGTCTTGGCTGCCTCTGTAGGCAGCAAAGACTTGACTAGAAACAACTGCAAGGCCACAGGAGGTAGCCTTTCAAAGCATTGCAAAAATGTTTAAAAATCTCCAGGCCTTCAAGGGTAAAAGTACTACTGAGTACAAAATATACTTTGAAGATGGTGCTTTGAGAGCCAATTTAGAGGAAGAAATCATCTTTGGGAAGAGCGTTTTAGGAATATAAATAATTTACAAGAGGTATTACTAGCACTTTGAACTGAGGTATTATTAAAATTATGATTAGGTAATACCTAAAGATCCTCGATTTATATTTCAAAATATTTACAAACCTTAAGACAGAACACGATGGGGGTGGAGTACGAGGGACAGGAATCAATGACCTGAGTTCAGAGTTTTTCCTGTATTTTGTCAAAGACACACACGAAATACAGGGAAAACTCAAACAAGAATTCTTGAATCCTGTCCCCTGTACTCATACCGGAGATTGTGTTCTGTATTTATACAACGATTTGACTTGAATTCAGTGGAAGAAGCTGGTATTTTTAAAGAAAAATATCACCCTCAGTGGTCTGTTTACATTCTTGTTTGACCATGTTTTTTGCCAAATCATTTCATTCATGTCACAACATCACTCAGATATGTAATGACCGATCAGATACATTGTAATATGACATTCTTACTTGTAGGCCAGATTCCATGCTTGGCATATCTATCACAATTCCCAATGTCTGTACTGTATCGCATGGCAGAGCAATCGTGGTATACTTTGTAAAGACCCCTGCTTTATATTTGACAATATTTACAAATGTATGGTTTCATCTGTACACATCGTGTAAGAAATTATTTTCATTGATTGATGGATTGGCTTTAACATATTAAGCAGGAATATCGTCCCATCTATCTTGACCCCCCCCCCCCCCCCCCCCCCCCCCCCCCCCCACACACACACACTTTTTCCATGTAAAAACATATTCGAACATATGTACCAACCCTTTTCTCCTTGTGGCCAAATTTGCGAACATGAAATTACTCTTAATGGTAAATAAATAAAGAATACCTATGGTTTTCTTTTGAATACCTGAATGAGTGACTGGAAAGAAATATGAAATTTTCATGAGCAGCTGAAAGCTGCAAATAAAAATTCCTTATTTCTTAACAGTCAAGAATGTCATTATGTGTACATTGCATACAAAACTGCACTTGTTAATACCCCGTCGTTTGTGTTGAAACGACCGCATATGAAAAGCTGTTTTAGTGCGGTCATGTGAGAAGGATTACATAACCAATTAATGTTTCGAGAGAAAAATCTTTCATAGACTGTCCCTGATTAGCAATTATATTGTTCAGTCAGAAAATTTCTAAAACCTACATTTAATAAAATATTCAGATACAAATGCCATATATTTCATTTCTAGAACTCTGTACTGCGGTTTAATACAGGAATTGAAAAAATCTGTTTGTTAATTTGTGAGATTTTCGATCTGTTTTCATATTAAAGTTAAAAAATTTGTAGTAATTTATATATTTTTTATACTTACCAATGACCCAGACATAGCTGGTGCTAACTCTAAAAAATCCAGGGCCAAACACAAATTTTGCCCCCCAATCCCCAAAATTTGCATCTAAAACCAAAAGAAATCATGTCCTAAAGGACCTCCATACTTTGCCCTTACTGCGCATGCGCAGTGTCAAGGACGTTCCGAAATTGGCGCCAATTATCATTCTTACTGGCAGTGCCTGGTCAGAGCTATATACTCAGCGGGGAGGTAAGAGTTCCCAACTCCTGGGAGGGCCATCCCCGTCTGGGTTATTGGTAAGTATAAAAAATATATAAATTACTATAAATTTTTTAACATTTTTATACTGTACCAATGACCCAGACATAGCTGAATAGTAAAAAGGTTGGAGGGCCTAGGACATGGAGGAAAATCCAATAAGCTCAACTATATAATATAGAGTCAATCCCTCAAGGAGAAAAGGAGTATTAGGCTTTGCATGTATCTTTCTTATTTTATGTTAAATTAGAAAGATACAATACCCTCATAATTGAGCACAATAACATCCATGTTCTCTATTAACATCCAGTATAACCCTTATACTAATTATTTTTAAAGTAAGCCAATAAATAAAGTTAGTCCAGAGAATTGAGACTCTTTATATTCTTTAAAAGTGTCCGAGGATTGTATATTAACGCCTGTTTGACACTTGACATTTACAAATGCTTCAAACCGAGCTACACTTTAAAAATATGACATGAATGAATTTTTTACATTAATATTACACTTTAAAACCATCCCGGAAACGACTCAGAAATACTGACTTCGGAGGAGGCATTCCCTTGCTTTTCACTATAAAGCGGGTGACCTAAGGGAACACCCTCCCCTCCCCCTCCCCTTGCCCTGGGTCAAATAGCCCAGAGCAAAGAGGGCAGCCGGACGGAGTCACTGCCGGAACAGAAAGCCTGCATAACTATAGTTGCAACTGTTTAGTGGACGACATTCTGAGCAACAGATAACGGACCTAAACAATGCAGGTCTCCAGAAATGGACTCAATATTTCTGAGATAAAAATTTGTGAATGTGGATGGCTGAGACCAATAAGCAGCCTTCATTAAATCTGTAATAGCAATACTATTAGCGTAAGCCCAAGAAGTAGCAAGAGCTCTTACTTCATGAGCCGAAATCTTAAGCACAGACTGCTGAGAAGAAGATAAATTTTCATAAGCAGTACGGATAGTTAATTGAATCCATCTAGCAATAGAATGGACCGAAATGTCCTTTCTATTAGGCATCAGAGACAGAAAGAAACTTTTTCGTCCCTTTCTGATAAACTGAGATCTCTGTTTATAGATACGTAACGCTCTAACAGGACAGAGTAAAGGCCTACGTCCGTCTGAAGACGGAAGAGCCTTAATAACAATAGGTTCCGGATATTTATTAGGAGCCTGATTCTTAGCTAAAAATCCCACATTAGTAGTGAAGGTGATAGTGTTCCCGACACTACGATAGTGAGAATCATCCACCGACAGTGCATGAAGCTCACTGACTCTTCTAGCAGAAGAGAAAGCTAAGAGAAAAGCTGTCTTATAAGACAAGAATTTGAAATCTACTGTCCCAAGAGGTTCAAATGGCTTTTCCTTCAGTTTAAGAAGAACCCAAGCTAAATTCCACTTAGGAATTAACCTAAGAGTTCTGGGTCTATTTATCGAGAAGTTTCTAACTAACTTAGATAAAGAGACATTAGATCCAATTTGTAAACTATCATGATGTGCATAGGTATCAGATAACATAGACCTATAATCCTTAATAGTAACAGGCTGCAGTTTGATTTCGTCAAACAAGTATACTAGAAAGTTTGCAATGTCTGGTATGGAGGGATCAAAAATATCAACAGAATGATCCCTACACCAACGACGAAAAACCTTCCACTTAGCCACATAGTTTAGCGAAGAGGAGGTCCTCCTACAGTTAGAAATCGCGTCCACTGCTCGTCCTGTAAAGTGCTTGCCATGCAAGAAGGACCGCACAACGGAAAAACGTGAAGGTTGAGACCTTGCGGGTTGTGATGGAGTTGACGCGATTTCCCCTGCGAAAGAAGATCCTCCCGTGGAGGAAGCTTTCGCGGTAGGTCCCACAACAGACACCTGAGTAGATTTATCCACGGTTTCTGTGGAGACAGAGATGCTACCAACAGAATCTTGCATTGAGATTGTTTTATCTTTAGCAATACTTGCTGAATTAACGGTGCTGGAGGATACGCATATCCTATCATTCCGTCCCAAGGGATCGACAGAGCGTCTACTGCAAATGCTCTTGGATCCGGACACGGAGACACATACGTCTGCAACTGATTGTTGAGATGTGTCGCAAATAAGTCTATCATTGGCCGTTCCCATTGGTAGCAAATCTGATAGAATACTTGTTTGTTGAGAGTCCAAGCGACCCTTTCGTGAAAGGGAGTCTGCTAGTACGTTCAGACGACCCGGTATATGACGGGCCGAAAGAAGAACCTGATGTTCTAGAGCAAACAGAAGGATTCTTTCCGTTAGACTGAACAACGGAATTGAATGAGTGCCTCCCTGATTCCGTATATACGCCACTACTGTCGTATTGTGGATAGGATTTGGACATGAGCATTGTGAATAATGTCCATCCAATGACGTAACGCAAGCCAAATTGACATCATTTCCTTGATGTTTATGTGCTTGCCCAGGAATTGCGGATCCCAAAGACCCTGGCATCTCGAATCCGTTGGGATCAATGATGCGCCCCCTACCTGTTTGACTGGCATCCGTCATAATGGTAAAACTCGGATCCGGCAACTGCAGCGGAACTCCCTGAGTTAACCACTGAATGTTTGCCCAAGTCTGAATCTCTCGTTTCACTTGATCTGACAAGAGAACGTCTATGTCGAGCGAATGAATTTTCACACTCCAATTCTGAGTCAAGAAAATTTGGAGAGGACGCGTGCGTAACCGCCCCATCGGAATGAGATCCGCAGCGGCTCCGCACAGACCTATCAGTCTCATGAACTCCCTCGCTGTGACTTTGTCTGCGTGCAGACAATAGCGAGCGTAACAACTGACTAATTTTGCTCTGGTTAACGGCAGACGAACGAGATTGTTGTGCGTCTCGAAGCTCATTCCCAGATGTGTGAATGACTTGGACGGCACCAGATCCGACTTCTCCTCGTTTATTATAAAACCGAGACGTTGGAGCAATAGAAGCAGATTCTGCACATCGTTCTGAAGCGTTAACTCGTTGCCGTACCTCTGAAGAATGTCGTCCAGGTAGGCCGACCTTATCGCAGACGAATGAGCTCGGAAATACATCATTACCGAGATCATTACCCGAGTGAAAGCCCAGGGTGCTAGATTCAATCCGAAGCACATCGCCCGGAATTGATACACCACCCCTAGGACTGCGAAGCGTAGATACTTTCTGAATGTCAGATGTACCATGACGTGAAAGTACGCATCTTTGAGATCTATGCTTGTTGCATAATCGTTCACCTGAATACTCGCTCTGACCGATCGAATTGTCTCCATATAAAACTTCGGAGCGACGATCAGCTTGTTTATCCAGCTCAAATCTATGACTGGACGGAACGAGCCGTCTGGTTTCGGAACCAGAAACAGATGGCTGTAGAATCCCGGTGTCTCCTGGTTTTCTACGACCTCTACCGCGTACTTCATTAAAAGAGACTGCACCTCTGATAACAGAGCGTCTCTTTTCTGCGGATTTGACGGAAGTTGAGTCCATTTTGGACTTCGAGTTAATGGAGGCTTTCGTTTGAAGGATATCTTTAGACCTTCCGAAATCACCCCTCTCACCCAAGGGTCGTCCGTAATCGACACCCACTCTTGTGAAAAACTCGACAACCTTCCGCCAACCGGCACGCGATAGAGGTTGAAGCCATCACCTCCTGGACCTGCTAGGCCTGCGGTAGGAGAAACCACGTCCTCCACGACCTGCACCTCGTCCCGTCGACCTCGGGGCGTCCGACCGGTTGTCCCGGCCCGAAGGATGTCCCGATCGTGAGTCGCTGCCTTGATGGTCTCTTGAATAAGACCAAGAGGACGCACCGGAACCTCTATAGGAACCTCTCTTGGGCGCATTAGACCCAGAAGTGCCTGTCTTACTCTTATCTGCCGTGTCCGACTTCTTAGAAGCAGATTTGAACAGCAGAGAATCCGAAGCTTTCTTAGTAATTTTATCGTAAATTGCAGAAAGCTTGCCGTCGAAGAGAAGTTCTCCGGAGACCAAAGCGACTCTGAGAGAGTTCTTCACCTTACTATCCACGAGTGTGGATGTAGCTAGGGCTGCGTCACGTCTAACCAACTCCAGGTTTGCCACTGAAAGGGCGGAGTTACACGTGGAATAAGCTACTGCCCTTGAAAGAAGTCTTAAAGAGGATTGTATATCCTGGAATTCTTTCCCTTGAAGACGCAGTGGTAACGCCTTAGTAAGGTGGTCTGCGTAAGATAAAGCATCTAAACTGGCTCTGTTAGACGAAATAGTCGTCTCCAACACCGCGGTTGGAATAGACGCAGATGATGGTAATGATAATTCTAAGTCTTCCGCCTCGTCGTCCATACGCAGAGGAACTCTCGGGATACCCTGTCCTGCCGTATCGAATTTATTCCTTGCATTAATGAAAGGCAGGTTGAGAGTATTGGCGGACAAGAAACCCGCTTTTCCTGTTTTGGAAGCAAGTTTGAATATAGCGTCGTTCAATAATTCAAATGTTCTTGCAACATTATTGGACTGAGACGGAAACTCGGGAGCGATGTCCCTGAACCGCTCAAAGAAATCAGAGTCCAATGACGCTATAATTCTCTTGTCCGGAACCGCAGCAGTCTGGCCCGACGGAACAACTTGAGGAAGAAAGTGGCGGATGAGGTCCACGGCAGCTTTATGTTGTTCCGAAAGGGATAGCTCCAAGTCATCCGTATCCCTTTCACCATCCGGTCGGACCTCATGATGCTCCCGGTCGTCCGCCCCCGATGCTTCGGCGGAGCGTACCGACCCAGCGCCGTCGGATAATTCCCAATCCGACACCGTTTCTGTCGGTTGCTGGGATGCTGCGATAAGTTGTGCTATTTGAACAAGCACGTCCGACATCGAGGCCTGCGGAGGCGCAGTCTTTCGCTGCTTTGCCGAGGGCAGCTCCGCATCTGGTGACTCCCGCATACTCTTCCTATGCGAACGTCCGGAGTCCACCGGCCTCGTGTCCCTGGCTACCAGATGGCGTGACCTGGTCGCCGAAGAATCCCTGATCGGCGAAGCTGGTAAAATATCGGCGGTCACGTAGCCAAGGTGCGGTCGTGTGCGCTGATGAGAGGAAGAAGCCTGAGCAGTCTCCGCGGACTGCCTATACAACGGAGCATCCCGAGCGACGGACGTGTGCTCCGCTTGCGACACATTTTGTACCACAACATCTGGTCCCAGATGTTGTTGTACGAGAGAGGGGCTTCTCTCGCTCGTGGCCCGGGTGGACCTGGACGAGCTAGGAACCGGACTCGAAGGCTTCCTCCAATCTCTCCTACTATCCGCTGTCACTGGGTGTGCACGTTGAATGTTTATAGTGCTCGCATCACCCAACATTTCCTCCTGGACCGCATCGGACGAACCCGGCTGCCGAACCATTCGGTGAATGGACGCTACACCGGGCGAGCTAGCGGACGACATTTGTCTAATCTGCATGAGCACTTTTGCCGCTAGCTCTGTATTCATTTGTGACGACGGAAGCGCACTTGCGTAAGATAACATGGAAACATCACCCTGTTCTTGTTCCTCTGAAATAGAAACTGATAGAGGAGAGTGACCCTGCGGAGAAAGAGCCGGCATAGCCCTTTCTCCACTAACAACATATCGTGACACACGTTTCCAATGTTTATCATCCCAATATTGACATATAGAACAGGGATTAGTGCAAGAACACTGACTACAATTAATACAATGATCATGAAAGTCAGAGGAAGATTTCTTCCTATTACAATTTGAACAATATCCTTTCATTGTGAAAAGTCAACAACAAGTCCTAGTACTCGCACAAACCCCTAACACAAAGATACATAATAACATGATCCATTAATAATGAAAAAACAATTGAAAATCAAAATAATTTTTGAAAAATATTTTTTCAGCGAAGCCCAAGTTTCTGAAAAGTAACGTTGAGCCCCAATGGATCCCAAGGCTAAGTGTGGTCAAAAATTTTAAAATTATATTAAATAATTAATGCAACACTTACGGATAATAATAATGTATCTTATAGTGAGATAAACTACTCCAAAGGCAAACAGCCCCCCTCAAAAGAGACTGTTGCCAATGTAAACAAACAGTGTAAAAACACCAGAAAACATGACTCCAGGCACTGACAATACTGGCCCAAAATCAGTCATCAAAATTACACTCTATCTGATGCAAGACAGAGACTCCCAGGGGAGAATCTGCAGAACATCATATGAAGATGCAGAACACAACGTTTATACACCCATGGGTGAAAACGTAACTATGGGGAAAATAACAGAATTCATTCTGTAACCAAGCTAACTCTCCCAAGAGAATTTAGAAATGATCTTTCTCAAAAATATGCCAAAAGCATGGGAGAATAGCAAGGGGGGACTTAGAAGACCAGGGGAGAGGAAACACTGAATAAGCAGTGCAACTTTATAGCAAGAATGACAACAAGAGGCCCATGCCTCGAAAATAGGCAACTTAACATAATTTCATAAAAAATTTTAAGTACAGCCCTGATTATTTTTTGTCACTCCTTTTTCCTCTCCTCCTTCTATATCCTCCTTAGAATCACCATTTCTCCAATAATTACGTGTCTGGCATCCTTTAAACTGAGATTTACAAGCACAAAGATCAGTGAGATGTTGACTGATGAAGGGCCAAACAGAGAATGATAATTGGCGCCAATTTCGGAACGTCCTTCACTCTGCGCATGCGCAGTAAGGGCAAAGTATGGAGGTCCTTTAGGACATGATTTCTTTGGGTTTTAGATGCAAATTTTGGGGATTGGGGGGCAAAATTTGTGTTTGGCCCTGGATTTTTTAGAGTTAGCACCAGCTCTGTCTGGGTCATTGGTACAGTATAAAAATATAAAATTTTCGCTGATATATGATTTGGATCCCCTCCGTATAATTGAAGGTCGGATTGTCTCCATCGAAATGATCTTGTCTTCATTCATTCTCCTAACGGTTCATCTGTATTTTTTAAATGAAATTATGGAATAGAACGAGTATTTCAGTGAATGTGAGAGTCTTGGCGATACATCCTGGCATTTCGCTGTGGCAATAGCTTTTCCGACACAGGATTATGGACTCTATACTGTGCCGAGTGCCCGAACATTTCAAAGTTAAAACCCGGTGATTTAATTTTTATTGTAGCATGAGCTTTTTTACCGAAATAGTTTAGATGAACTAAAATGAGAATCTATTATTCATTAAAAAAATTAATCGTCCAATATGCGGGAAAAAGCATGAAAACCGCTAGCAAGCTTTCTGTTAACTATTTACCCAGCATAACTGCCAAAACCAACCCACCTTAAATACAAAATAAGTAACGAGTTTGGTCGATTTTTTCCCTTCCCTTCCCCCCTACAGAAAATGGCAAAACTGGTGTTCTTGGCGATTTTCGAGGCTGCTATGACCGTCTCCCCCAGTTACTATAAGATGCTGCAGTGTTGTTCTCGCAACCATGAATTCAAGTAATGTATTCCTGGTATGGCATCATTTCGTTTTCGTGGGGACACGCTTTATCGATCGGAAGGGTCCAGAGTTGAATTTGGATGCCGTGCTTTAAAATAGCTCCAGAAAAAGGCATGTGCAGGTGGATCTGATCTGTTTCGACAACAATCCACTTTACTGAATTTCTTGGGCTGTAAATAGCTGCCAGATATGTTACAAAAATCATGTTATAATTTGACATTTGGGTGGATTATGGTGTTATTCCCCTGACAAAAGCAGATAAATTCCCTTGATGTTCAAAAATAAAAATGTATAAGCAATCTATAACTTTCAATGTCTGTTGAAAAACAGACTGAATACTGAGTTTGTTCGCCGGTCTCCAATGACTTCAGAATATTTCATGCAATGTAGATCCAACTGATGGAAGAGCCACACTGTTGCACATGATCGGCAAAATTCTAATTTTTTGGGTCAAATTTATCACACAAAATAACGGGATTTACCGAACCAATTTTCACCTTTAAAGATTTTATTTGATATACAAAATTCCCAAACAAAATGTATCAGGTACAAAAAAAAGATTTAGTGAACAGAAATTAATACGTTAATTAGCGAACCTTTTCCCAATACAGTCCAATCAACAATGATTAGTGAGTGGACGTCTGACATTATGTAATTACACATAACACACTCAGTCGATTTTTGGATAATTTTTTCGTATGGAGTGTACATGTAATGGATGATTCAGGTATTTAAACAAAAAATGTAGGTATTCTTTTTATATGATCATTAATTTTGTTCGGTAATATTATATTTGTAGAAACTGTCATTGTTTACAATGAAATTTCCGAGAAACCTTGTGAATGACAGATTGATTGGAAACATATGAATGTAATCAGTGATCAGATCAAGGGAGAAATATGATTTCTAAATACGACTTTTGTATACACTGTGTCGCTCAAAGAAATTTTTATATATTGCACTTTCCATTTCAGCAATTTCAAGGTATTTTAGTCGCGGATAGATGCTTGTAACAAACTGCCAACAATCGCGTGCACTGCAGGTTGTTTTCTGCGTGGGCAGCAGTGAGCATGTGCCTGTCAATGTAACATAATCTTCTACAGACAAATTTGACATTCTTCTCTTTGATGAGGTGTTGATAATTGCAGATTATAATGCCCAAAAAATCCCTCAGTATGAGTAATGGTGCTTCCAAAATAAATTGACTGTTTGGTTATGTTTCAGAAAAACCATGTTCTGATTTTGCTGAATTGTTTGAACGTATGAACGTATGTCATAAAAAATGTACTTTAAAATCTTGCATTTTAAAATTTGTTTTTCAATGGTCAATGTCAGACAATGAGGGGCTCTTGATCAATGAGTCATATAATAATTTCTTACCACACCCCTTTCATGACTCGCAACATATTCCCACCAGAAATTTCATTGCGATGAATAGGTAAATGTAAACGTGGAACTGTTTGTGACATTTGTCTTAGAAGTGAACCGAAATAGATTCTCAAAAAATTAGGAGAACATATTCGCCCTACGATCACATCAAATTCAAGCCACTTGAGGTAAGAGGCTCTTTGCTAATACAGTTAGCCGGTTACAAAAATGGGCCAACCATTTCAGCACTAGTCGATATGTGACCCAGAGGTGAGGTCAAGACTTCAATATACCATCTCAGAAACCCACATTGTGGTAATAACCCATTTATCTTACCATATTCCTCCCTTTCTTGACTTGTTTGCATAATGAAGGTTTGGTACAGTTTTTAACACGTTTTGTTTTGACCGTCAATCAGAGTCTATGAATTGATTATTTATACAATGACATCATAGTATTGCATTCCTGTGCTGTGCATGATGTAATCCCCATTCATTGTTCCACTTGCACAAGAACCTCTGTCGTTTATAGCAGTGTTTCAGCTGTGTATTTCTTTGTTTTATTTTTCATGTTTAACACATGGTAGGCCTATATAAAAATATCATCATGGAAAAAAATGACCTTGTCTAATTTTAGTTGGGCTGATTTATTTGGCATTTATTATACTGTTATTAAAACTGATGGTCTCGACATGTATAATAACTCGATGCCAACTGAGTGCAGGTGAAAAACATTATCTTTTCTGAATCGAATGATCGCAAAAGCAGTTGCTACACTCAATGCAGATTTGTATTTTATTTAGAAATTTTTACTTGTATTGGGAAAATACATTCTTGTTGTAAGATAAAAATATTTATACCATTTGAAGGTAAATATGCTGAAACACAAGCAGCAATAATATATAATATACAAGATGCATATCTTTTCTTTATCAAATAAACAGCATTTTATGAACAAAATTGATGTGAATCAATTCCAACCATTCAATAAAGGTCATTTGTTTTTGTGGGTTTTCTGCATTTCTCAAAAGTTTCAGGCCTTCCATGAAATACCTGCCATGAACAGTATTTCTGGAACGATGGTGTACATTTTTATGTGAAAAAATGGCGTTCTTTCATTTAGGCAATGAAGTGCATTGATGTAAAACACAGTTGGAAATTTGTCTAAGAACCCTTTCCAATAGTATATTACATCACAACACATTATCAGCTGAATGAAATAATTTCATGAAATAAGCTGCTGCATTTTTGCATACTCATCTGAGCCTCTTTTCAAACTCTGGTTAAGTCTAAAAAAGTAAAACAGCTGTTTCTCAGGTCCTCCTGCATGGTCCTTTTGGCTGCCGAATACTCTCTTTTTTTACCAATACAAACTTGAACAAATAAAAATTAAATGGTTCATGACTGATATTTTACCCAAGTTAAATAAAATTGATAAATTTGTTCCCTGAGAGCAACAAGGCTTTGCAATGCTTTAGCACTGCAAAGCATTCTTGCACTCAATGGATGAAATACACCACCCCCATGCTATTCTGTACATTATGAGGCCTAAAATATAAAACAAACCAAGAACATGAACTTTTGATAGCAAAGATAAAATAAAAAAACGTCTGCCCACATGCAATTTTACAAAAAATGGCCTGAGAAACAGATCTCTTTTGTGGGGCCTTAGCACATTATTAATTTTACTTTCTCTTCCATAAAATCAGAGAGAGGATTACACAAAAAACAGGTTTCCTGAAAAAAATTGAGGTAATACCTTTTTCAAGTGCTTTAATCTCTAATTTGTACAGCTCTGTATATAAATATATATTTAATTAAAATAAATATTTTCCAAGGATCTTCCGTTATTTTTCCCAACAAGATCCGATTTCAATCAATTGCAAAGGCTTGAAATTTGTTTTAAAATTCAATCACTTTCAAGCACTTTTAGGACCTTCTACAATCCCTTGACATCTCATACCAAGATCAATCAATCCAAACTGCTGACACAAAGTTGAGACTTTTGAACACTTCAAAGTGATTTTTTATTTAATCCCTGATGTTTAATGAGACTTTCAACTGCCAGGGTTATATTGTGTCAGACCGGCGGAGAAAGTCGAAGCGCCCAGATAGAACCACTAAACAGAAGCAAGTTACTATTAAACTCTCGAACATACAAATCCTGCACAAACAGGGTCAACATCGAGTGAAGGCATGTGTACCATCGATGTGTTGTACACTTCAGCTCAGTGTCACCGGGCTCCCTTAAAAGTGATTACAATACAGCTTAATTTGATAAATCATTAACACCGATAAATAATCACAATTTTAATTTGTTCATTAATCTTGAGAAATATCTCTCTCCAGTTGGTACTCGTTTCAACTTCTCCAACAAATTATCCTCACTGAAAAAAAAAAGTTGGTGTATTTTAACTTCATAGTCAGAAGTACTTTAGACAGGTATTACAACAGGCATTATTTATTCTCATACAATGAGGTCAAAGTACACAGGAGGGAGGGGGGAATATTTAAAGCTTGATTCCCAGTGCCAAGCAATTAAATATTTCTCTGCTTCATGTTAATAACATTGAAAAACCTGTTTGACCCTTTAGGATCTGGAGATTTTATACATTTTTCCTACATTTTGACAGTCTACAACCTGTAACTTTGCAGTTCTTTCTAGGTAAGTCTTGTCTGTCTATATAGGTGGCAAACAGTTTCCTAGAACCAATGACCAAGGCACTTTGAATACAGCTTGCAAATTAACCCTCAAGACTGCACATTGAGGCAGTTGTTGTGAACACTCTTACACAAGACCAGCAGAAACTTGGAAGACCAAATGAAAAAATAAACAACTGATGGTCCACGAGGTAATGTATCCGGTGATCAATGAGTTTCAAATATTCTTCTTGGTCTTAAGATTTCTACTGATCAAGTAAGTGAATATATATGTGTATATCCCTTTGTCAGATGATTGTATTCTACATTTCAAGAAGGCTTTGCAATGCTATTTGACTCTTTACCTAACGTAATGACCATATGTGGCATTCTTTTCACAAAAATCACCTTTCAAATTTATTATTTTTTTTCAATTTCCACCATCAAAACACAGCTTATGACGTCTTATTGGAGTGAGCTTGCCAAGTCTATTTTAACTAGGGGCATAAGCTATGGTTTTTTTTTTGCAATATGTTATTCAAAAAATTACTTTCACGTGTCGTCACATGGTCGTGTAGGTTGAAGAGTTTATTGTTATTTATTTATTAGTGCTCAGTTTAACTTTCCACATTTGTGGTTATATCAGGACACAAGTATAAAAGTCCAGTTTAAGCAAATGTTGATACCTAACGTACTGACCCGTGTCCAAGCCCATACTCATGTGGAAGCCCACCCCCCATGTTTTCAGATTTCAGAATCAAGGAACTCTACCCTTTGTCAAAGCCCATTCCCAAAGTTTCAAGTTGGCCGAGATGTCAATTTCAGGTGAGTGAAACGAAAATAGGTGACTTGTTGCAACATTCTACTTAGCAAATCAGGACTGGATATTGGAGTTTTTATTTTTGGAGTGACTTTTTTAAGCTTTTATTTGATAAACTTTGTAAATAAAAAAATATATACTGATGTTCACTTTGCTCATTTATTCCCCTGTTTACTGAATAAGGGCATAAATCCATTTTATTTAGCACAAAAATAGAGGTGTCCCAGTTTCAAATTCAGATGATGAAAGGGAAATAACTGCATAGGAGATTCCCCACATACTGTAAATATAGATAGAATGGGATAACCCCTATTGAACAGTTCTTCTGATTCCAAGAAAACGTGTTGTCTTGTGCAGAATCTATTTTCTTTAGTGTGAAAAAATATTAGCAGCAATGATTGGTGGGTTCATATGTTGAATACACTGACAGGGATTATTACTACTGAGCATTTAGAAAAATTCAGGTATTTTTTTTCACAAGATTTCAATACTTTCAGTGTAATTTTGATGATCTGAACCCAATGTGCACCTCACATGATCTCCACTTTACCTACAGTGTACATCACATCACACTGACAGTTAGGGAAACCCAGTAAGTAAACAATGGAATAATAGCAAAATCTTATTATTTTTTATTGAATTCAAACGTATGTACCAACTATTTGGATTTATATTTTTCATATTTTTATCAACTTTTTCACTCTAAATTTTAATGCAAAATGATAACAATCAAAGCATGATACTCGAAATAATTTTGCTTCACAGCACAGTCTGCAGCTGTCAAAACATCGAAGTGATGTTCAATTTGTTCATCATTTTAAACTGATCATTTATTAAAACAGTTGACAGATATGTGTGGGATAATTGGGTGGATATTTGTTATTTAGGAGTGTACTCTGTTTCTTAGGTGATTTTCTACAAAAACGTATCATACCCAAAGGATAATTACTCATTTCCTATCCTGATGCACACTGACTTGACTTGTAGGCTTGATTACTCCTGAAGCCACCCCCCCCCCCCCCCCCCCCACACACACTTTTTTATTTTTCCACTGCACACACCCACTGGGCTTCAAGATGGGTCAGTATGGTTTCTCTACCAATATTAAGAGGGCTTTCACATCAGGCAACCAGGTTCTATTTTATCAGTATATAAGAACTTGTTTCTCAAAGGGGAGGTAAAGGGTTAAAAAATTACAATCATCTACACATCCTAGACATGCTTGATGTTAAGTGGCGTGCCATATTATTTCTGATAGTTACAATTTATCTATCCATAATTCTTTAATTCCAGTTAACTGAAGAATGCCTTTCAGGAACTCCAGTAACGGTAACAAAACAATTCCATACAAAAAAAAGCATTTGCTTCGGATATGAAACTCATGAAAAGAATATGAGAACATTATCATGGTACCACCATTTTTAAATAGGATTACCAGAAAACAAGGGCTGGGTTCATTTTCTTCATTACCAACTATCTGAACGTACGTTTTAAAAAATCCCATGACTTTCAAGGACTTCTGGGAATCTTCAAGCACTCCAGTCTTGGACTAAAATTATTCTATCACAAGATTTAACTCCTTTTTTTATCATTAAACTCATACTTTAAGGCTGAAAAGAAAATGGTTTGGGTTCACAGGTAACTGAAACTGAACTCCCTTATCCAAAGTTTTTTGGCTTACAGAGTGTTCCAAAATTACTATGGAATCGTGAGACTTAAATGTTTACCTGTTATGATTGATATGTATATTTATTTGGTTGTGTTTGCAACAAAGCATGATAAGGCCCCACAAGGTAGATCTTCTGGTTCTCAGGCCATTTTTTGTAAAATTGCATGTGGGTGGGCATTTTTTATTGTTTGTTTTTGTAATTATTTCTTTGCCATAAAAAGTTCATGATCTTGGTTTGTTTTATGTTTTAGGCCTCATAATCTACAGAATAGCATGGATGATGGTGCATTTTGTCCCCTGAGTACAAGAAGGCATTGCAATGCTAATTGCAAAGCCTTGTTGCACTGAAAGGACAAATTTCTCAATTTTATTAACTTGGGTAAAAAATCAGAAAAATGCTCTCTTTTTATAACCAATGCAAACTTAAAAAAATAAAAATTTAATGGTTTATGTCTGACATTTTACCTAAACTGAAAAATTTGTCCCTTGATTGCAACAAGGCTTAAAACTTAAAACAAGCCAAGAACATGAACTTTTGATGGCAGAGAAATAATTACAAGAAATAAAAAATAAAATAAAAAAACGCCTACCTAAATGCAATTTCACAAAAAAATGGCCGGAGAAATAGAAAATCTACATTGGGAAGCCTACATTAGCTCGAATTTACTGCACTGTAAATTTCTTTATAAAGTGGATTGTGTTGGAGATCCTCTATTTCATCATCTCTTATGTTTGTATACATAACAGTTAATATTATATATTGATACATGTAATCCAGTTATACTTGTACCAGACACTTATCTTTTGAGAAGCTCTATCAGAGTTTTTGAAGGATCAGTGTCAGGCCTCGGTATATTTATTCAATGGATGAGAAACACAATTTACACACAAAAACATGCTAATGATTTCACTTGTTTGCACAAGGAACCAAAATATGAACGTACTGTCTTGATTTGAACAAACTTGGATCAGACACATAGAAGGATGATGTGTACCCAATATCAAAAGATTTGGAGTGGTGTACCTGAAGATGATTTTTAAACGATATTCCTCATATTGCACGTTGAAATTCTGATTCACATGGGGAACTCAAATATGACTTGATTTGAACAAACTTAAACCATAGCACCCAAAGGAAGCAGCATACCAAATATGAAAAGATTCTGACAGGTGGATCTGAAGAAGAATATTTATAAAGAATATTCCTCATATTTCACGAAGTTAAAATTTGGGCTTCCAAATATGAACCGTAAACCTCATTTCAACAAACCTAACAAACTTACATTTGACCCCTATAAGGATGACGTATACCAAATATGAGAAGACTCTGACTGATGGCTTTTCCTCGTATAGCATCAAATTCAGGTCTCCATAAGGAGCCCAAATATGAACTCAGAACCTTGATTTGAACAAACTTGAATTTGATTCCCAAAAGTGTGCTGTATATCAAATATCAAAATTTTCTGACTGTGGATTTGTTTGTTTGTTGGTGGTTAACGTCACATATTTATGCACTATGGCTAATCGTGACACAACATGGAGATGAAGTCAAGTGTAGTCAATCGTTGATCAACATGTTGCCCATTTTAGAGGACTTTCACCCCAAGCATTGGTGACTGGGTCCTATTTTACTAGTAAAGCAGAACTGGTTTACCACAGTAAACAAGTGCTACTTACTTCCCGGGGTTCCCACGGGGATCTGACTGGTGGATATGAAGAACATTTTTAAAGAATATTCCTCATACTGAACTACGCCAAAATTTCGGATTCCATATAAATGCAGGGAATAAACTTAAAATTGGATACTCCTAAGATTGGTTCTGCAGAAATGTTTTTTGTTATTTTTGAAAAGCTTTAGGGCAAAGGCCTTCATCTGTGGAAAGGAATACAAAATATTGATTTCATGCTTTCAATGTGAGTTACAATTTGCAATGACAGTTCGAACGTTGAATCTATCATGAACGTAAGTTTATTTAACGACTGGGTGCAATGTAAAACCAGCGGGACTATGGTGGTGCAGATTCAAATAAGAAGTTGATGTCGAATAAACTTACATTTGCGATAGATTCAACACTAGAACTATCATTGCAAATTGTAACTCACATTGAAAGCATGAAATCGATATTTTGTATTCATTTCCATCGATGAAGGCCTTTGGACGAAAGCAAAAGATATTCTTAGCTCTTGGGCTATCACATGAGCACAGACTATCTTTTTTTGGGGAGGGGGGGGGCATAAATGAAGAACATATCCCCTAATACTACTGTATACCTAATTTTGTCCAAATTGTCCCAAGGAATACAATGCACTTTTTGGAGATCTCACGCCATCACTTCGTGATTCACACTAATTCACACTAATTTACGGTTATTAAACTAGATTTTCCTCAAACATGCCAACATGTATGGGATCAGGGATAATAAATCTCTTCACTGCACTGCACAGTTAATTTTTTAATAATCACCTCTGTAAAGTACCAGGCTGATTTATTTTCAATAAATAACTTTGAATTAAGCATAAACAGATGCTGCCACTGACGCCATGTGCTGCCGTCACAGATTCCATCTTTGAAAAGAGGGAAATTGTAAAATGGCAAATGGCAACAACCTGCGATAATGTGGGAGTTTTCAGAAAAGCAAAGAAACCCATTGAAAAAATACAGACACAGTTCGATTGTTATGCTAAGGATCAATGTGGTACAGAAAATGGCTATAATGAAGTAAGTATCCAATTCTAATCATAACCAGCTTTGTATTTGTGAGTAAAATGTATTGGTTCATTTAGAAGTTGCTTCCATGAGGCAAAAAAAACAAGGAGCAACGCCACCGGTATCCCCCGCCAAGGGTTTCTAATTTGAAATAATGGAAAAAGACCTATAACTCCAGAAAAAATGAAAGTGTCAATGACACTGTAGCTCAACTTGTTTAAGACATGTACATGAATAGAATGTGACACAGCAATGACAAACATCTAGGTAATGACCTGATAACAAAGGTACATGTAACGTATTGTGAAGGTCTGTACATAAATGCTGACCGCAGCCTGTAACAAATATATAGGTAAAGTATTGTAAAGGTGGGGTGACAGATGCTAAATTAGAAAAGAAATCTATGAGTCCCAGAGTGGGGCTGACTGAACCCCAAAATATTTGTTCTCACAGCACAGTGATAACAAAGGCACACAAAAATACTTGTTCCTGTCACAAGGTGATAACAAAGGTACCCCAAGAAGTTTCGTGAAGATCGGTTCATTGAGCCGTATTGACATGTGCACTTACTGTGTACAAGTAGCACTAAACAAATCAAAGCTCATCTAATTTGCATAATGTCTGCATGAGAAAAAAATCTGTATTATATGTGATGTATTCCATGTTACTAAACATTCCTACAAACATTTATTCAAATCAAAACATTCATACGGAAGTTCTGTACAAAAAACTGATTGCACTAATTTTGGTACAAAATGGCTGCTGGTGGCCATCTTGAATTTTGGACCGCACCCCAGAACACTCGTTCTCATCCCACGGTGATAACAAAGGTACCCAAGAAGTTTCGTAAAGATCTGTTAATAAATACGGCCTTTAGGCTAAACCTTATAGAAGTTGTGTACAAAAAACTGATTGGACCTAATTCCGGTACGAAATGGCCACTGGCAGCCATCTTAAATTTTGGACCACACCCAGAAACCCTCGTTCTCGTCCCAAGGTGATAACAAAGGTACCCAAGAAGTTTTGTGAAGATCGGATCATAAATACAGCCTCTAGCCCGAGCCATATTGACACATGCACTTACTGTGTATAAGTAGCACTGAATAAATCAAAGTTCATCTAATTTGCATAACTTCTGCTCGAGAAAAAAGTTAAAAAATTTATAGTAATTTATATATTTTTTATACTTACCAATGACCCAGACTTAGCTGGTGCTAACTCTAAAAAATCCAGGGCCAAACACAAATTTTGCCTCCCAATCCCAAAAATTTGCATCTAAAACCAAAAGAAATCATGTCCTATAGGACCTCCATACTTTGCCCTTACTGCGCATGCGCAGTGTCAAGGACGTTCCGAAATTGGCGCCAATTATCATTCTTACTGGCAGTGCCTGGTCAGCGCTATGTACTCAGCGGGGAGGTATGAGTTCACAACTCCTGGGAGGGCCATCCCCGTCTGGGTCATTGGTAAGTATAAAAAATCTATAAATTACTATAAATGTTTTAACATTTTTATACTGTACCAATGACCCAGACTTAGCTGAATAGTAAAAAGGCTGGAGGGCCTAGGACATAGAGGAAAATCCAATAAGCTCAACTATATAATATAGAGGCAACCCCTCAAGGAGAAAAGGAGTATTAGGCTTTACATGTATCTTTCTTATTTTATGTTAAATTAGAAAGATACAATACCCTTCATAATTGAGCACAATAACATTCATGTTCTCGTATTAACATCCAGTATAACCCTTTATACTAATTATTTTTAAAGTAAGCCAATAAATAAAGTTAGTCCAGAGAATTGAGACTCTTTATATTCTTTAAAAGTGTCCGAGGATTGTATATTAAAGCCTGTTTGACACTTGACATATACAAATGCTTCACACCGAGCTACACTTTAAAAATATGACATGAATGAATTTTAACATTAATATTACACTTTAAAACCATCCCGGAAACGACTCAGAAATACTGACTTCGGAGGAGGCATTCCCTTGCTTTTCACTATAAAGCAGGTGACCTAAGGGAAACCCTCCCCCTCCCCCCCCACTCCCTTGCCCTGGGTCAAATAGCCCAGAGCGAAGAGGGCAGCCGGACGGAGTCACTACCGGAACAGAAAGCCTGCATCACTATAGTTGCAACTGTTTAGTGGATGACATTCTGAGCAACAGATAACGGACCTAAACAATGCAGGTCTCCAGAAATGGACTCAATATTTCTGAGATAAAAAATCGTGAATGTGGATGGCTGAGACCAATAAGCAGCCTTCATTAAATCTGTAATAGCAATACTATTAGCGAAAGCCCAAGAAGTAGCAAGAGCTCTTACTTCATGAGCCAAAATCTTAAGCACAGACTGCTGAGAAGAAGATAAATTTTCATAAGCAGTACAGATAGTTAATTGAATCCATCTAGCAATAGAATGGACCGAAATGTCCTTTCTATTAGGCATCAGAGACAGAAAGAAACGTTTTCGTCCCTTTCTGATAAACTGAGATCTCTGTTTATAGATACGTAACGCTCTAACAGGACAGAGTAAAGGCCTATGCCCGTCAGAAGATGGAAGAGCCTTAATAACAATAGGTTCCGGATATTTATTAGGAGCCTGATTCTTAGCTAAAAATCCCACGTTAGTAGTGAAGGTGATGGTGTTCCCAACACTACGATAGTGAAAATCATCCACCGACAGTGCATGAAGCTCACTGACTCTTCTAGCAGAAGAGAAAGCTAAGAGAAAAGCTGTCTTATAAGACAAGAATTTGAAATCTACTGTCCCAAGAGGTTCAAATGGCTTTTCCTTCAGTTTAAGAAGAACCCAAGCTAAATTCCATTTAGGAATTAACCTAAGAGTTCTTGGTCTATTTATCGAGAAGTTTCTTACCAACTTAGATAAAGAGACATTAGATCCAATTTGTAAACTATCATGAGGTGCATAGGTATCAGATAACATAGACCTATAACCCTTAATAGTAACAGGCTGCAGTTTGATTTCGTCAAACAAGTATACTAGAAAGTTTGCAATGTCTGGTATAGAGGGATCAAATATATCAACAGAATGATCCCTACACCAACGACGAAAAACCTTCCAATTAGCCGCATAGTTTAGAGAAGAGGAAGTCCACCTACAGTTAGAAATCGCGTCCACTGCTCGTCCTGTAAAGTGCTTGCCATGCAAGAAGGACCGCACAACGGAAAAACGAGAAGGTTGAGACCTTGCGGGTTGTGATGGAGTTGACGTGATTTCCCCTGCGAAAGAAGATCCTCCCGTGGAGGAAGCTTTCGCGGTAGGTCCCACAACAGACACCTGAGTAGATTTATCCACGGTCTCTGTGGAGACAGAGATGCTACCAACAGAATCTTGCACTGAGATTGTTTTATCTTTAGCAATACTTGCTGAATTAACGGCGCTGGAGGATACGCATGTCCTATCATTCCGTCCCAAGGGATCGACAGAGCTTCTACTGCAAATGCTCTTGGATCCGGACACGGAGACACATACGTCTGCAACTGATTGTTGAGATGTGTCGCAAATAAGTCTATCATTGGCCGTTCCCATTGGTAGCAAATCTGATTAAATACTTGTTTGTTGAGAGTCCACTCCGACGGCAACAAGCGACCCTTTCGTGAAAGGGAGTCTGCTAGTACATTCAGACGACCCGGTATATGACGGACCGAAAGAAGAACCTGATGTTCTAGAGCAAACAGAAGGATTCTTTCTGTTAGACTGAACAACGGAATTGAATGAGTGCCTCCCTGATTCCGTATATACGCAACTACTGTTGTATTGTCGGATAGGATTTGGACATGAGCATTGTGAATAATGTCCATCCAATGACATAAAGCAAGCCAAATTGACATCATTTCCTTGATGTTTATGTGCTTGCCCAGGAATTGTGGATCCCAAAGACCCTGGCATCTCGAATCCGTTGGGATCAATGATGCACCCCAACCTGTTTGACTGGCATCCGTCATAATGGTAAAACTCGGATCCAGCAACTGCAGCGGAACTCCCTGAGTTAACCACTGAATGTTTGCCCAAGACTGAATCTCTCGTTTCACTTGATCTGACAAGAGAACGTCTATGTCGAGCGAATGAATTTTCACACTCCAATTCTGAGTCAAGAAAATTTGGAGAGGACGCGTGCGTAACCGCCCCATCGGAATGAGATCCGCAGCGGCTCTGCACAGACCTATCAGTCTCATAAATTCTCTTGCTGTGACTTTGTCTGCGTGCAGACAATAGCGAGCATAACAACTGACTAATTTCGCTCTGGTTAACGGCAGACGAACGAGATTGTTGTGCGTCTCGAAGCTCATTCCCAGATGTGTGAATGACTTGGACAGCACCAGATCCGACTTCTCCTCGTTTATTATAAAACCGAGACGTCGGAGCAATAGAAGTAGATTCTGCACATCGTTCTGAAGCGTTAACTTGTTGCCGTACCTCTGAAGAATGTCGTCCAGGTAGGCCGACGTTACCGCAGACGAATGAGCTAGGAAATACATCATTACCGAGTTCATTACCCGAGTGAAAGCCCAGGGTGCTAGATTCAATCCGAAGCACATCGTGCGGAATTGATACACCACCCCTAGGACTGCGAAGCGTAGATACTTTCTGAATGTCGGATGTACCATGACGTGAAAGTACGCATCTTTGAGATCTATGCTTGTTGCATAATCGTTCACCCGAATACTCGCTCTGACCGATCGAATCGTCTCCATATAAAACTTCGGAGCGACGATCAGCTTGTTTATCCAGCTCAAATCTATAACTGGACGGAACGAGCCGTCTGGTTTCGGAACCAGAAACAGATGGCTGTAGAATCCCGGTGTCTCCTGGTTTTCTACAACCTCTACCGCATTCTTCATTAAAAGAGACTGCACCTCTGATAATAGAGCGTCTCTTTTCTGCGGATTTGATGAAAGTTGAGTCCATTTTGGACTTCGAGTTAATGGAGGCTTTCGTTTGAAGGATATCTTTAGACCTTCCGAAATCACCCCTCTCACCCAAGGGTCGTCCGTAATCGACGCCCACTCTTGTGAAAAACTCGACAACCTTCCGCCAACCGGTACGCGATAGAGGTTGAAGCCATCACCTCCTGGACCTGCGAGGCCTGCGGTAGGAGAAACCACGTCCTCCACGACCCGCACCTCGTCCTGTCAACTTCGGGGCGTCTGACCGGTTGTCCCGGCCCGAAGGACGTCCCGCACGTGAGTCGCTGCCTTGACGGTCTCTTGAATAAGACCAAGAGGACGCACCGGAACCTCTATAGGAACCTCTCTTGGGCGCATTAGACCCAGAAGTGCCTGTCTTACTCTTATCTGCCGTATCCGACTTCTTAGAAGCAGATTTGAACAGCAGAGAATCCGAAGCTTTCTTTGTAATTTTATCGTAAATTGCAGAAAGCTTGCCGTCGAAGAGAAGTTCTCCGGACACCGAAGCGACTCTGAGAGAGTTCTTCACCTTAGTATCCACGAGTGTGGATGTAGCTAGGGCTGCGTCACGTCTAACCAACTCCAGGTTTGCCACTGAAAGGGCGGAGTTACACGTGGAATAAGCTACTGCCCTTGAAAGAAGTCTTAAAGAGGATTGTATATCCTGAAATTCTTTCCCTTGAAGACGCAGTGATAACGCCTTAGTAAGGTGATCTGCGTAAGATAAGGCATCTAAACTGGCTCTGTTAGACGAAATAGTTGTTTCCAACACCGTGGTTGGAATAGACGCCGACGACGGTAATGATAATTCTAAGTCTTCCGCCTCGTCGTCCATACGCAGAGGAACTCTTGGGATACCCTGTCCTGCCGTATCGAATTTATTCCTTGCATTAATGAAAGGCAGGTTGAGAGTATTGGCGGACAAGAAACCTGCTTTTCCCGTTTTGGAAGCAAGTTTGAATATAGCGTCGTTCAATAATTCAAATGTTCTTGCAACATTATTGGACTGAGACGGAAACTCTGGAGCGATGTCCCTGAACCGCTCAAAGAAATCAGAGTCCAATGACGCTATAATTCTCTTGTCCGGAACCGCAGCAGTCTGGCCCGATGGAACAACTTGAGGGAGAAAGTGTCGGATGAAGTCCACGGCAGCTTTATGTTGTTCCGAAAGGGATAGCTCCAAGTCATCCGTATCCCGTTCACCATCCGGTCGGACCTCATGATGCTCCCGGTCGTCCGCCCCCGATGCTTCGGTGGAGCGTACCGACCCAGCGCCGTCGGATAATTCCCGATCCGACACCGTTTCTGTCGGTTGCTGGGATGCTGCTATAAGTTGTGCTATTTGCACAAGTACGTCCGACATCGAGGCCTGCGGAGGCGCAGTCTTTAGCTGCTTCGCCGAGGGCAGCTCCGCGAAGCTGGTAAAATATCGGCGGTCACGTAGCCAAGGTGCGGTCGTGTGCGCTGATGAGAGGAAGAAGCCTGAGCAGTCTCCGCGGACTGCCTATACAACAGAGCGTACTGAGCGACGGACGTGTGCTCCGCTTGCGACACATTTTGTACCACAACATCTGGTCCCAGATGTTGTTGTACGAGAGAGGGGCCTCTCTCGCTCGCGGCCCGGCTGGACCTGGACGAGCTAGGAACCGGACTCGAAGGCTTCCTCCGATCTCTCCTACTATCCGCCGTCACTGGGTGTGCACGTTGAATGTTTATAGTGCTCGCATCACCCAACATTTCCTCCTGGACCGCATCGGATGAACCCGGCTGCCGAACCATTCGGTGAATGGACGCTACACCGGGCGAGCTAGCGGACGACATTTGTTTAATCTCCATGAGCACTTTTGCCGCTAGCTCTGTATTCATTTGTGACGACGGAAGCGCACTTGCGGAAGATAACATGGAAACATCACCCTGTTCTTGTTCCTCTGAAATAGAAACTGATAGAGTAGAGTGACCCTGCGGAGAAAGAGCCGGCATAGCCCTTTCTCCACTAACAACATATCGTGACACACGTTTCCAATGTTTTTCATCCCAATATTGACATATAGAACAGGGATTAGTGCGAGAACACTGACTACAATTAATGCAATGATCATGAAAGTCAGAGGAAGATTTCTTTCTATTACAATTTGAACAATATCCTTTCATTGTGAAAAGTCAACAAGTCCTAGTTACTCGCACAAACCCCTAACACAAAGATACATAATAACATGATCCATTAATAATGAAAAAACAATTGAAAATCAAAATAATTTTTGAAAAATATTTTTTCAGTGAAGCTCAAGTTTCTGAAAAGTAACGTTGAGCCCCAATGGATCCGATGGCTAAGTGTGGTCAAAAATTTTAAATTTATATTAAATAATTAATGCAACACTTACGAATAATAAAAATGTATCTTATAGTGAGATAAACTACTCCAAAGGCAAACAGCCCCCCTCAAAAGAGACTGTTGCCAATGTAAACAAACAGTGTAAAAACACTAGAAAACATGACTCCAGGCACTGACAAAACTGGCCCGAAATCAGTCATCAAAATTACACTCTATCTGATGCAAGACAGAGACTCCCAGGGGAGAATCTGCAGAACATCAGATGGAAGATGCAGAACACAACGTTTATACACCCATGGGTGAAAACGTAACTGTGGGGAAAATAACAGAAAACATTCTGTAACCAAGCAAACTCTCCCAAGAGAATTTAGAAATGATCTTTCTCAAAAATATGCCAAAAGCATGGGAGAATTGCAAGGGGGGACTTAGAAGACCAGGGGAGAGGAAACACTGAATAAGCAGTGCAACTTTATAGCAAGAATGACAACAAGAGGCCCATGGCTCGAAAATAGGCAACTTAACATAATTTCATAAAAAATTTTAAGTACAGCCCTGATTATTTTTTGTCACTCCTTTTTCCTCTCCTCCTTCTATATCCTCCTTAGAATCACCATTTCTCCAATAATTACGTGTCTGGCATCCTTTAAACTGAGATTTACAAGCTCAAAGATCAGTGAGATGTTGACTGATGAAGGGCCAAACAGAGAATGATAATTGGCGCCAATTTCGGAACGTCCTTGACACTGCGCATGCGCAGTAAGGGCAAAGTATGGAGGTCCTATAGGACATTTCTTTTGGTTTTAGATGCAAATTTTGGGGATTGGGGGGCAAAATTTGTGTTTGGCCCTGGATTTTTTAGAGTTAGCACCAGCTAAGTCTGGGTCATTGGTACAGTATAAAAATATAAGTATTATATGTGATGTATTCCATGTTACTAAAGATTTACTCATTTGATCTGTACTATTGCAGATCATTGGAGAGAGCCTACAGGCACTTTTCGATGATTTATAATGGACCAAACTCATAGTAACAAAACAGGGCTGGGGGAGTTGATTTTTTTTATCAAGCCCACAGTAACAAAATAGGGCTGGGGAAGTTGACTTTTTATGTCTATTTTTTGTTGACCTACTGCATGAGGGCTACCTCACCTTCAGTATACATAATGTACCCATTTGATTTGTACTTTTGTAGATCATTGGAGAGAGCCTACGGGCACTTTCCAATGGTCTATAATGGAACAAACCCACAGAAACAAAATAGGGCTGTAGAAGTTGTTGATTTTTACATGGTTATTATTGCTAGTCTTCAATTGTAAAATGCAGGTAGAGTCAGACGCGTGTGCTTATGTTTTTGTCTTCTATTTTTTGTACTATCTCCAATGGGCATAACGCCCACGGTGCATTGAAGTTTTGAATAAACATGTGTACAAAAATTTATTCAAATCAGAACTTTCATACAGAAATTCTGTACAAAAAACTGATTGCACTAATTTTGGTACAAAATGGCCGCCGGCAGCCATCCTGAATTTTGGACCACACCCAAAAACACTCATTCTCGTTCCAAGGTGATAACAAAGGTATCAAAGAAGTTTCGTGAAGATCGGTTCATAAATACAGCCTCCAGCCCTAGCCGTATTGACATGTGCACTTACAGTGTGTAAGTAGCACTGAATAAATCAAAGTTCATCTAATTTGCATAATTTCTGCACGAGAAAAAAACCTGTATTATATGTGATGTATTCCATGTTACTAAACATTCATACAAAAATTTATCCAAATCAGAACTTTCATACAGAAGTTCTGTACAAAAACACTAACTAAAGTACAAAATGGCTGCTGGTAGCCATCTTGGATTTCGGACCGGACCCAAAACCACTCGTTCTCGTCCCACAGTGATAACAAAGGTACTGAAGAAAAGATTGGTTCATAAATACAGCCTCTAGCCCGAGCTGTATTGGCATTTGCAGTTACAGTGCTGAAAGTAACACAAAATAGATCAAAGTTAGTCTAATTGGCATAATTTATGCACGAGAAAGAAACCCGTATTATATGTGATGTATCCCATGTTACTAAACATTCACACACAAATTTATTCAAATTACTGCTTTCATATGGAAGTTCTGTGCAAAAATCTGACTGCACCTAATTTTGTACAAAATGGCTGCCAGTGGCCATCTTGAATTTCAGACAGAACCCCAAAACACTTGTTCTCATCCCACGGTGATGACAAAGGTACCCAAGAAGTTTCGTAAAGATCGGCTCATATATATGGCCTCTAGCCCGAGCCATATTGGCATTTGCACTTACAGTGCTGAAAGTAACACTAAATAAATCAAAGCTAGTCTAATTTGCATAATTTACGCACGAGAAAAAAGCCTGTATTATATGTGATGTATCCCATGGTTCTAAGTATTCATACAAAAAATTATTCAAATCAGAGCTTTCATATGGAAGTTCTGCGCAAAAATCTCATTTCACCTAATTTTGTACAAAATGGCTGCCAGCAGCCGTCTTGAATTTCGGACCGGACCCAAAAACACTCGTTCTCGTCCCACGGTGATAAAAAAGGTACCCAAGAAGTTTTGTAAAGGTCGGTTCATAAATACAGCCTCTAGCCTGAGCCGTATTGAATTGTTGACGGACAGACAGACGATGGACGACTGGCAATGGCATAAGCTCAAATTTGACTTACGTCAAAGTTGAGCTAAAAAATGGACAAAACCTTTTACTTGTGAATATCCTTTCCCTCATGGTGGTCTATCAGCATACCAAAGATCATTTAAATCCATCATCTGAGATATGAAGGTCCAAAGTTGTAATGGAAGGATGGATGGATGGACAAATGGACGAACAGATCGGAGGGATCCCATTTCTATATCCCCTGCAAACTTCGTTTTGTTGGGGGGGGGGGGGGGGGAGAGATAATCAGGCCAGTTTTCTACAGAGGTTATTTAAAAAAACTAAGCGTTCAGAAAAGAGATTTATTATTCCAGATCCGAATATTGGTTTAAGGAAAGTCTAGTTAAATAACCAGAAATTAGCATGAATCGCAAAATGGTGGAGTGATATCTCCAAAAGAAGATTGCATTTCTTGCATTTTATTATATAGAGAGATCAACATATGGAACTTCAACACAACAAAATAATACACTGTGAGCTTTAAGAACTTATTTTCAATATTCCTAGACGGATGTACAGAGATAGAAGTATGGAGCTTAAACATAACATTAAAGTAGAGTGTGGGCTATAATTTTCATTTTGTACAATATTTGCCAATAAAAATTTCAGGTTCCTGTGCTTCAGTAATGATATGTTTAACTGCATACAGTTACAGAGTAAAATCCTGTTAACTGAACAAAACATTTTGTGATATATCGAAAAATTAAACTAACAATCCTTATATTTCTCAGCTTTACAGACTTCTCTGGTTGGGATCAGCATTACCAATATAAACATTTAAACTGATATCATCAGAACACTGGGGAAAATGACAAAACTGTGGTTAACTCTTTTCCCAATGCACACGATATTAAAACTTATTTTTTTTCAAATTTTTCAAAACATTTCCACAAAACCATATCATGAGATCCCTCATTGGAACGTTTCAATGAGAGGGTCACATGATATTGCTCTGGTGAAATTTTCTTTAAATTTGTTTATTTTTCAACTGCTGTTTGTATATTATGCATGTGAATGCGTCCAATTCGTTAGGTAAAGGGTTAACTGAATTTATTCATGAATTTTCCACTAATATTAGAAGTTGCATTGTTTATAAACACTACTGATAATACTCACTTGATTTTCCCTATCATCTGTTTAATAATAAATGCTGCCTGTTTGTAGGGGTGCTCATGAGGATCAATATTCACTGTTAACAAATACTTAGCAACTGCAACTACATCTAAAACTTCAAGAGACACACTGAAATATTATAACAAGAAGATGATGCTCTGTTATACACCAGTAAATCGATTTATTACATGCTCAGGTGTACATTATCGAGAAAAAGTTAGAGTGGTGAGACTGGATGTCAACCAAACGGCAAATATAGAGATAATTGATGTTTAACATTAAATCATCACATTAGTCACTAATGATAGATAATTCAATAAAAAACAGTGGAACTTCAAAATGAAAAATGATAATTTAAGTAATTTGTATATTTTTTATACTTACCAATGGCCCAGACTAGCTAACTGGCGCTAACTCAAAAATTAATCCAGGGCCAAACACAAATTTGCCCCCCAATCCCCCAAATTTGCATGCAAAACCGAAAAATTCAAGTCCTATCTGGTCCTCCATACTTTTGAGATCTGCGCATGCACAGTATCCAGGAAGGAACTGAAATTGGCACCAACCATCATTCTTTCTACAGATTGCCTGTTAAATGTTATAAACAGCGGGGAGGTATGAGTGCCCACTCATGGGAGGGCCATACCCGTCTGGGCCATTGGTAAGTATAAATGAAAGTGTCAATGACACTGTTGCTTAACTTGTGTGTTGAGTTTGATGAAAAGGATAATGTTCAATGTTTATGAAAGGATTATGAAATAAGACAAGAATTGTGATAATTGGGAATATGTTCATTTCTGTTCCCTGCATGCTATGTTTTTGATAAAAATAATGTAGGTGTAATGAGGTGTACACTGTACTAAAGAGCTGAGGGGTGGGTTAATATGACCTCACAGTTAATGTATGTGCCCCTCACAGTTAACGTATATCAACGAAAGTTACCAAGTTACAGTGAAATTATTCCGAAACGAGTCATCCTATCAAGTTACATTGAAATCCCTTCATAAATATGGCCTGTAGACTGTGCTAAAGGTTTTCGGGCTTCGGCCCCTGTAGCCGTCAAGTTTCCTAATTGCGTCCAAAGGGGATGTTCTCATCTAGACATTTTATGAAGTCAACCTAACAAGTTACAATGAAATCCCTTCATAAATATGACCTGTAGACTGTGCTAAAGGTTTTTGGGCTTTGGGCTTGGGCAGCCATCATGGTTGAATGATCGAAACCAAAAGGGGACATTCTCATCTGACATCATCTGGAGTGACCCTACTAAGTTACAATGAAAGCCCTTCATAAATATGACCTGTAGACTGTGCTCAAGGTTTTCAAGCTTCGGGCCCCTGAAGCTGTCACAGTTGACCAAAAGGGGATGTCATCATCTAGGCATTATATGGAGTCAAACTAACAGGTTACAATAAAATCCTTCCATAAATATGACCTATAGACTATGCTAAAGGTTTTGGGCTTGGGCAGCCATCAAGGCTGAATGATCGCAACCAAAAGGGGACGTTCTCATCTAGACATTATTTGGAGTCATCCTACCAAGCTACAATGAAATCCCTTCATAAAATTCACCTGTAGACTGTGCTAAAGGTTTTCAGGCTTCAGGCCCCTGTAGTCATCACAGTTGCCTAATGGAGTCCAAAAGGGGCTGTTCTGATCTAGACATTATATGAAGTCAACCTACCAAGTTACAATGAAATCCCTTCATAAATATGAACTGAAGACTGTGCTAAAGGTTTTAGGGCTTTGGGCTCAGGCAGCCATCATGGTTGAATGATCGCAACCAAAAGGGGACATTCTCATCTGAGCATCATCTGGAGTGATCCTACGAAGTTACAATGAAATCCCTTCATAAATATGACCTGCAGACTGTGATCAAGATTTTCGGGCTTCGGGCACCTGTAGCCATCACAGTTGACCAATCACGACCAAAAGGGGATGTCATCATCTAGGCATTATATAGAGACAACCTAACAAGTTACAATGAAATCCTGCCATAAATACGACCTATAGACTATGCTAAAGGTCTTTGGGCTCGGGAAGCCATAAAGGCTGAATGATCGCGACCAAAAGGGAATGTTCTCATCTAGACATTATTTGGAGTCATCCTACCAAGCTACAATGAAATCCCTTCTTAATTATGACCTGTAGACTGTTCTAAAGGTTTTTGGGACCCTGTAGCCATCACAGTTGCCCAATCGTGTCCAAAAGGGGACGTTCTCATCTAGACATTATATGAAGTCAACCTACCAAGTTACAATGAAATCCCTTCATAAATATTACCTGTAGACTGTGCTAAATGTTTTCGGGCTTCGGGCTCGGGCAGCCATCATGGTTGAATGATCGCAACCAAAGGGGACAATCTCATCTGGAGTGATCCTACGAAGTTACAATGAAATCCCTTCATAAATATGACCTGTAGACTGTGCTCAAGGTTTTCGGGCTTCGGGAACCTGTAGCCATCACAGTTGACCAATCACAACCAAAAGGGGATGTCATCATCTAGGCATTATATGGAGTCAACCCAACAAGTTACAATGGAATCCTTCCATAAATATGATCTTTTGCCTATGCTAAAGGTTTTTGGGCTCGGGCACCCTTCAAGGCTGAATGATCGTGATCAAAATGGGACGTTCTCATCTAGACATTATTTGGAGTCATCCTACCAAGTTATAATGAAATCCCTTCATAAATACGACCTGTAGACTGTGATAAAGGTTTTCGGGCTCCTGTAGCCGTCACAGGTGCCCAATCACGTCCAAAAGGGGACTTTCTCATCTAGACATTATATGAAGTCAACCCACCAAGTTACAATGAAATTCCTCAACAAATATGACCTGTAGACTGTGCTAAAGGTTTTCTGGTTTTGGGCTTGGGCAGTCGTCACGGTTGGCAGATCACGCCCAAATGGGGAAATTCTCATCTACACATCATAAGGAGTCATCCTACCAAGTTACAATGAAATCCCTCCATATTAAACATGACCTGCAGACTGCTAAAAGTTTTTGGGTTTTGGGCTTGGGCAGCCATCAGGGTTGACAGATCATGCCCAAAAGGGGACGTTCTTATCTAGGCATTATGCAGAGGCATCCTACCAAGTTACAATGAAATCCCTTCATAAATACAACCTGTAGACTGTGCTAATGGTTTTGGGGTTTTAGGCTTGGGCAGCCATACTGATTGACCGACCGTGATCAAAAGAGGACGTTCTCATCTAGACATGACCCCAAACCTGCATATGAAATTCCATTGACGATCAGACAAGAACTGCGGGGTAGCCTGTGCTTAAGGAAAATGTGAACAGACTCACAGACTAACAGACTTCTGCACACATGATGGCAATAGCTTATCTTGACTTTGTCAAGTTGAGCTAAAAATATACAAATTACTTAAAATTTATCATATTTTTATACCATATCCAATGGCCCAGACTAGTTGAATTATAAAAAGGTTGGAGGGACTAGGACTTAAAGGAAAATCCAATCTCTCA
The DNA here is from genome assembly GCA_031216915.1 of Pictodentalium vernedei. Classification (NCBI taxonomy): domain Eukaryota; kingdom Metazoa; phylum Mollusca; class Scaphopoda; order Dentaliida; family Dentaliidae; genus Pictodentalium; species Pictodentalium vernedei. Next base: position 279,791,623 of record CM062292.1, read on the forward strand.
ATTACATCAGTAAAGGATAGCTCCTACAGGAGAATAGGAGAAGATAGGAATTATATATGTCTTTCTCCTTTACGTGAAAAGAGAAAGGCATAACACCAATAATGTAATTGAGTATTACATAATATATAATCTTTCCATTTAATGCCAGCATAACCCATTATGCTAATTCGGTGAAGGAAAACCAATATAGTCCAGAGGATGAGACTCTTTATACTCATTTAAAAGTGTCCGAGGATTGTATATTAAAGCCCGTTTGACATGTGACATATACAAATGCTTCACACTGAACTACACATTAAAACCATCCAAGCACCGACTCAGGACTACTGACACCGGAGGAGGTCTTCCCTTGCTTTTCACTATAAAGCCAGATGATCATAAGGGAAAAAACCATCCCCCCTTCCCCTTGTTCTGAGGTAAACTTCCTCAGAACGAAGAGGGCAGCGGAATAGCGTCAGTGCTGGAACGGGTTGCCTAAAGGCCTTATAAATGTAACCATCAGTGGATGACATTCTGAGCAACAGAAAGAGGACCTAAAAATCTTATGTCACCGGAAATGGACTCTAAATTTCTCAGGTAAAGCTTGGTAAATGAAGAGGGCTGTGTCCAGTACGCAGCCTTCATGAGATCAGTAATGGCTACACTGTTGGAATAAGCCCAAGAAGTGGACAGTGCTCTAACCTCATGTGCTGATATCTTATTAACAGAACGTTGATCCAAAGATAGATTTTCATAGGCAATGCGTATTGCCAACTGAATCCATCTAGCGACAACATGAACAGAAATATCCTTTCTGTAAGGAATCAAAGAAAGAAAGAAATGTTTTCTTCCCTTTCTAACAAAATCTGATTGACGTTTAGAAATGCACATAGCTCTGAATGGACATAGCAAAGGTCTACGGTTATCGGAGGACAGTAAAGCCTTAATGACAATAGGCTCTGGCCACTTGTCTGGAATCTGATTCTTAGCCAAAATACCCCTTCCGTAGTGAGGGTAATGGTATTACCCACACTACGATAGTGAAATTCATCAACAGATAAAGCATGAAGTTCAATGACTCTTCTAGCAGATGCAAATGCTAAGAGAAATGCCATTTTATAGGTCAAGAATTTGAACTCTACAACGTCTAACGGCTCAAAAGCAGCTTCTTTAAGCTTCAACAGAACCCAAGCCAAATTCCACTCAGGAATTAATCTGAGGCTTCTAGGTCTATTGATAGAGAAATTTCTAACTAGCTTGGTAATGAAGTATTTGATCCAATTGCCAAGTTATCATGATGAGCATAAGTATCTGATAACAAAGACCTATAACCCTTAATACTGACGGGCTGCAGTTTGAGATCGTCAAACAAGTAGACCAGGAAATCAGCAATATTTGGTATGGATGGATTGTATATGTCTATCGACTGATCCTTACACCAACGGAAGAAAATCCTCCACTTCGCAGCGTAGTTCAACGAAGAGGAGGACCTCCTGCAGTTAGAAATAGCTTCCACTGCACGTCCTGTAAACTGTTTCGCATGCAAGAAGGACCGTACAACAGAAATACATGAAGGTTGAGACCTTCCGGGTTGTGATGCAGTGCATGTGACTTCCCCTGATAAAGAAGGTCCTCTCGTGGAGGAAGCTTCCGGGGAATGTCCCATAACAGACACCTGAGAAGATTGATCCAAGGTTTCTGTGACGACAGAGGTGCTACGAGCAGAATTTTGCAACGAGACTGTTTGATCATTAACAGAATCCGCTGAATCAACGGAGTTTGAGAATATGCGTATCCTATCATTCAGTCCCATGAAATTGACAGAGCGTCTACTGCATAAGCTCGATGATCTGGACATGGCGACACAAACGTCGGTAACTGATTGTTCAGGTGTGTTACAAAAAGATCTCTCATTGGACGATCCCACTGGTAGCAAATCTGTCTGAATATTCGCTTGTTGAGAGTCCATTCCGATGGCAACAGACGACCTTTCCGAGAGAGCGAGTCTGCTAGTACGTTCAGACGACCTGGTACAGAATCCTCTCCATTAATTCGCATAATGGAATCGAATGAGTGCCGCCTTGGTTCCTGAGGTAAGCAACTACTGTCAAATTGTCCGACAGAATTCGAACATGGACGTTCGCTATTAGGCAAATCCAATGTTGAAGTGCTAGCCATATTAACATCATCTCTTTGATGTTTATGCGCTTCTCTTGGAACCAAGAGTCCCAAAGACCCTGACACTTCAAGTCTGCGGGACTTAGGGTAGCGCCCCAGCCCATCTGACTCGCGTCCATCATAATTGTGAAAGCCGGATCTGGCAGTTGCAGCGAAACTCCCTGAGTTAACCACTGAAGATCTGCCCAAATCTTTTGTTTTACTAGGTCCGTTAAAACAATAATGGTTTCGAGCGAATGCGGCTTCACACTCCAATTCTGAGTAAAGAATATCTGGAGGGGACATGTGCGCAGGAGGCCCATCGGAATAAGATCCACACAGCCCCATCAATTGCATGAATTCTCTGGCTGTTAATGCGTCTGAGTGTAGACAAAAGTGAGCATAACAACTGACAAATTTCGCTCTGGTTAACGGCAGACGAACCAGATTGGTGTGAGTCTTGAAGCTCATTCCCAAGTGAGTGAACAACTTGGACGGAGCGAGATCAGACTTTTTCTCGTCTACAATGAAATAGAGACGTCGGAGTAATAGAAGCAGACTCTGAATATCATTCTGAAGTATAATAAAAGAACAAGCAGACTGGCTTCGCTACGAGGTACAGGTGACTGTGAAAACCCTGAGAATTTTGATTCTCGATGACCTCTATTGCTTCCTTTAATAAGAGAGCCTGTACCTCTGCTAGGAGAGACTCTCTTTTGAAAGGATCCGCTGGAAGATTTGTCCAACACGGACATCTCATTTGTGGGGGTTTCGCTTGGAATGATAGCCTGGCTGTCCGAGACTACACTTCTCACCCACTGATCTTCCGTGACTGCTATCCAGTTTCTCGCGAAGTTTGATAACCTTCCACCAACTGGCAAGCAATAGAGGACTTGCACATCACCTGTAGGACTTGCGAGGCTTATGGGAGGAGAAACTAAGTCCTCCCCCCATTGGCTTAGGAATGTCTGACCAATAGTCCCGATCAGACTTACGCCCTTTTCGCCGAGTCGCTATATTGATGACCTCCGGAGTAATTGTATGAGGGTTACTTGTACCCTCGGGAGGAGTTCCCTTCTGATGATTTTGATTTGGAACGTCCTCGCTTACTCTGGTCTGCTGAAGCAGGTTTTTGAGACGCCAACTTCAATAGCAGAGCACTGGATGCTTTCTTAGTATCTTGTTCACATACTAATGAAAGCTTGTCGTCAAAGATAGTATGTCCGGAGAGCGGAGCAACCCGGAGAGAGCTTTTCACCTTGTCATCCTTAAGTGATGACGACGCAAGGGCTGCATCATGTCTAATTAACTCCAGATTAGCCACTGTCAGGGCTGAGTTATACGTGGCATACATGATTGCCCTGGAAAGAACTCTAAGCGAGGTACACATCCTCAAATTCCTTCCCTGAGAGACCTGAAGGCCTGCGACACCTGCCTTGACTGTACCAGGAAAGAAAAAACTTCTTCCTTCCTACGTGTAAAGTCTGCGACTAGAGATGCCAACAGTTTCTCTCTTTTGACGCAGCTTGCTGATTTGGTGGAACAAACTCAGGGTAATATTGATGGATAAAATCCATCGCAACCATCCATGTGTTGTTCCGAAAGGGAAGGGGAATCCTCTTCCTTATCCCTTTCACCATCCGAGTGAATCAGTTGAGAATCTTGGTCCATTACATCTGCATGAACAGACGACTGGACCGACCCAGCACCGTCCGACAGCTCAGGTTCTGAGCCAGAGGGAGGCTGCTCCCACACTTGATGGGATGCTGTGATCAGCTGCGCAATCTGTGACAGCAAGTCCGTCAACGAGGCCTGAGGAACAGCGGCTTTCTGTTTCTTAGCCGCTTACTGCTTCTGGGACGGCGTTCTGAAGATGGATCTCTTCTCCGAATGTCCTGATGATCGAGGCTTAGCTACCGGATGGTCCGACTTCACGGGCGAAGAGTGGCTCCTTCTTCGCACAGCAGGCTGGATATCCGAAGTCAGGTAGCTAGGATGCGGTTGTGTGTGCATAATGTTCGTAGCGGAACAAGCCGTGACTGTAACCGAGGCCGGCTGCAGTCTAGACAGAGCGTCCCGAGCGGCAGGTGTGGACGCATGCATGTTTTTCGTAACATCTGGCCCCAGATGTTGCTGGGTTAGAGAGGGACCTCTCCCACTCACGGCCTTTTCAGACCTTGCCAAGCTTCCCGACAAGAAACTTGCTGGCTTCCTCCCTAGTTCCGTCGTCGCTGGGTGAGCTTGTTTTGTTTTTAAGGTGCTCGCTCTACCCACTGCACTTCCTTCGACTGCAACAGACATACCCAGTGTCACGGCTCCCACGGACGGAGTAACCGCTTCACCGGTCGAGCTAGCTGCTGGCAAAGGATTAAGACCACCATCCAGTGGCCTTATCCCATGCCTAATATTCAAGAGCACCTTAGCAGGTAGCTCTGTTTGCTCATCAAAGCGTGATGACGGTTGCACACTTTTGGTAGGTGTCACATTACCATCACCATGTTCTTGTTCCTCTGAAAAAAACTTGATTGACCTTGTGGCGAGAGTACCAGCATCGGCCTCTCACCGCTAACAAAGTACCGTGACATCTGCGTCCAACGTTTGTCATCCCAATGAACACATGTAGGACAAGAATTCGTAGGAGTATACTGACTACAGGCAAAGCAACATGCATGTAAATCTGAGGAAGACTTCCTCGCCTTGTATTTTGAGCAATAAGCTTTCATGATTAATCAAAACTAAGTCGATCCTACTCCCACAAACTCCACAATAAATATATGATAAAGATACATAATAATCAACAATCAAAATTGGAATCGAAAAATTTAATTTAAAAAATTTTTCGAAAAGATTTTGACAAAAGCTCAAAGGGAACATGAAGAGCCCAATGGTATCCCAATAGAGCCTAAGTGTGGACAAAACTCCAAAAATTATTGCTACACTACCGGAATATTAAATAATGTATCTTACAACAATCCTACAGTAATAATAACTAAATACTACATATATTTAAGGACGTTGTCAATGTAACAACGCCAAGGAAAAAAACGGAAACAAGACATCAGTCACAGAAAAAAGGCCCAGAGTCAGTAACAGATTTTTAAAGCTACCAGATGTAAAGCAAGATCTTTAAACGAAGAAAAAACGATACATCGGATAAAAGATGCATGACCTAAACGACCGAACACCCCGAGGGTGAGGACGTAACCATGGGGATAAACAGAATAATCATTCTGTAATACACAGAATTTTCAATAAAAATAAGCCAAAAAGCTTGGGAGTTTAACAGGAGGGTTTCATGGAAGGATAGGGAAGGAACACTTAACAGTGGATAAATCATTAGCAAGAATGATGATGTCAGGCACATGTCCCGAAATTGGGAAACATAAAATAATTTTTATAAAAATTATAAAGTTACAGCCCTGAACATTCCTAACCACAGTTGTTCACTTCCATTATCCATTTATGTCCTTGGATCCACCAATTTTACCATTGATTTGTGTCTGGCATCCTCAAAAAAGGAGATTTAAAAGCACAGATGTCAGTTCATTGTTGCTGACTTTAGGGCCAAACAAAGAATTATGGTTTGCGCCAATTTCGGTACTTTCCTGGATACTGCACATGCGCAGATCTCAAGTATAGAGGACCAGATAGGACTTGAATTTTTTCGGTTTTGCATGCAAATTTGGGGGATTGGGGGGCAAAATTTGTGTTTAGCCCTGGATTAATTTTTGAGTTAGCACCAGTTAGCTAGTCTGGGTCATTGGTTGTTGTATCAAAATATATTGTTTCAGGATATTTCCCTTCCTTATTCTAAATCAGTTTTGACCCATTTGTGCATTATTATTTTGGAAATACTAGGAGACTAAAACTTGTTGCATTGGTTATCCCTCTGCCCACTGAAGACAAAATACCAAAATATCAAGCAGCCAAGTTTTCCCATAATGCAACTGGGAATTTTACCAATTCTATCTAGTTTGACAGAGCTCAAAGAGCCAATGTTGAATTGGTTAAATTCCTAGTTGCACAATGGGAAAAATTTGCAACTTCAATATATAAACTTTGACATTAATGGGCAGAGGGTTAAATACATGTGGCAGTGATGAAATATTTAATTTTCAGGATCTTATTACAGGTGCATTACAATGTCTCTTGTACAGGTTTTAATATTTATTATTAATTATGGAATTTCATTTCTTTCAGGGCGCTTGGTTTGCCAGTCAAAGTGTTAATTTTTATAGGTTGTTACACTGATTACAGATCACAGAATGTTAAATTGATGCCTTTGTTTATTACAGGTCACTTGATTTTCACTTCACTATTTGCTGACTAACATGCTTCACTCTATGCATGCAGTGAACACTAATTAAATCATTCCTCATTGGATAATCTCTTTGATTTCTTGGCTTAAATGGTCTGCCCTGTCCAGTATTTTTACACTGTTTGTATCTGTGACCTGTTAATGTGATCTTGTGCGTGAAGTGCTCTTTGCAATTCTGTTGTTTATTCACTGGTCAAAACTTAGTTGAAATTAGTTTAAATTTGTATGTGAAACAGTGAAATCAGTTATGTTGTGTCTATTTCCTGAAGGTTTCATAGGATTCGAAGAATTCATTGGATTTTCGGAGTTTAGAAGTTCAGGTACAGTCAAGTTTCCATTTTATGCTATTTTATTTAGAATATTTACTGTACTGACAATTTAAGTTTATTTTAATAATGATCGAGTAGCCTGGTCAGCGTTTCATATCTACGAAATGCTGGTCTGGCTACTGAGATTGTTACTGGGTGTGTTGAGTTCAATCAACGCTATTTTCATTTCGTAAATCTCTACCGATTAATTTTGTTAACGATGTCTTCACTTTGAAGTCTGGTAAAGTTTAATTATCGTAAATTACTGCATTCATTTTGTATTTATTTTGTAATTACTAGGGAGCATCTATGGAGTATGCAAAATATCATTAGCTTTGATTGTCCCCAACGATGGGTGATTTGGTTCTTTCTGCGAGAGCAGGGCAAGCCGGATTGCGCACCGCTGTGGAAAAATCAATAGATGCTGGTTAACTTAACCATTTTCCATCCGTCATATCTCTAAGACAATGTTTTATTCTGTGCAGGTTCAGGAAATATCACTACATATATTATGTAGACAAGTACAGTTAAAACCATGGGAACTCATCACACTGAGGGTATGCATTCATTAGTTTAACCCTTTATTTACTGGTACATCTGCCAGGCTACTTATTTGAAATGTCTACTGCAGATAAATTGGAATAATGTTGTATAAAGTTTGTGTTTGTCTGCGTCACCTTCCGTGAATTCATATTTTCATAATAATTTATTACTTGGTCTATTAAATATTATTAATATACTGTTGATCTAACCCACTGGTGTGTAGGTGTACACTACATTTAAATGAGTTCAGCCCTGTAAATATTTGTGTACTTTTATTATCGGTGGATGGCACACTCGTTTGGTGTTAAGTAATAAGTAATACATCAGTATGTGCTATTTTGATTGGGGCCACTGTGGTCGCAAGAATGGGAATCATTATACTGTCTTGTAATATATTTCTTGCTTTATGGTACATTTTATTTACTGCATAGGCATTGGTTGTTGTGTTCTGCTGGAAGGAGCTCATTCCAGCAGAGTCGACCAACCCATGTTTTGCAAACTGGAGTGTTATTGCACTGTTGAATTTCGCTTGAGTGGTTAGGTGATAAAAGCCTATATTAGGGTTCTATGGAAAGATACACTAGTACTATAATTTAATACAATGGCATAGCGGGAAGTTCAAATGTATAATTTAATAGTTTCACACATATGCATGTGTGTTAGTTGGTGTGTGCTTTATGCATTTTTACTGGGAAGCTTTTGTCTGTATGGATTTGTTTTGTTTCAACCTATTGGCTCTCTCCAGTGAATTGAAGCAGGCTAGGCCCATATGAGCGGGTGCTACTAATCAAACTTATAGAGCACCCTCCGGTTAGTATAAATTATGAAAGTCAGCTCACATATGATAGTTACTTATTAGTTTTATATTGTTTTTAATTTCCAAGTTTATTGCAAATGTATTTTGTACATAACTGTTTCCCTGTATCCAACAGACACAGTTTATTAAGGAAATAAAACGAACTTACGTTTAACTTTATTCTGCCTCATTTTATGTATTAGTGGGTTCAGGGGGCCGGGGGGTGCGGTGGCGTTGCGGTAACCGGTTCTCGTCAGATCACCGCAGTTAAGCAACGTCGAGCCCGTTTAGGCCTCGGATGGGTGACCGTCTGAGTGATCGATTCGGACTCCCGTGTTGTGTTCTTGGGCAAGGCACTTAACCCTGATTGTCCACATGGGGGCATGATGACGCAGTGTACTAAGGCGAACTGCAGGTCGATTGTGCGCATGTCTTCAACCAATCTTACCCTGCCTGTGCGGCAGTACACAGTTACGATGTTGGGGAGCTGGCATCTGCTCGTCGTTGCTCGGTGGTTCTCTCCAGGTACTCCAACTTCCTCCACCCGTAAACTGTCACGGTCAGGATTAGCCATTCTGCATAAGTATGTGACCTTAAACACCAATAAATAAATAGTTGGTTCAGGCAGGTACATGCACAGCAGGAGAATGCTTGGACAATGAAGTGATGATTTGAGTTTTGAATGATTCACTGTTGGCTTTAAACAATGGGACTCTAATTTTTCTCAAGCACTTTAACAAGATGAGTGGCATATGCCCCCCAACGGTGTCATAATGCCATGGCGAAAAATTTTCTAGGTGTAAAATATTCTATGTCGACAGAGTGAAAAAGGGCCATAACTGTGGGAAAATTTATTGGAGGGAACTCGTTCCTTGTGCATATCTGTCCCCCTATGCAGGTCTATCAGCATACCTAAGGAGATTCAAATCCGACTGATGGCTTTGAAATTACAATCCAAAATGTTTGTATAGACAGATGGACAGTCAGAGGTCTCCACTAGATACCCCCAAATCCTCCTTCTGAGATCGGGGGCATAATAAAATGAGAATCTTGTGTTTTTACATAGATACCAACAATTATCTCATTTGTGGACATAAAAAACTATATAATTCTAGTCATGGCAAAGCCACTCGTGAAATTACATAGATTTTCTTGTGCACACTCGAGAGCTAGTCACCAGTATCCAAGCAAAAACACAAGATACTATCTATATTACAAATACTGCACCTTTGGTGTGAGGACTATTATTCCTCGTGGACCACTATTTTAGCATAGTCATCAACATGCCATGTAATAATTATTGCATTATACAGTGGAACCCACTGAATTGGATATCTCTTAATTGTATATCCCTGTTAATTGAATATAATTTCCCAACACAAAACCATTTACCATACCTCAAGTACAAATTTGACCTGTTAATTGAATATAGGTTATAGAGTAAACTCCTGTTAATTGAATAAAAAATCTTGTAACCTGTCGAGAAATTACCCTGACTCTCCCCAGTTTTCCTTTGTTTATAGACCTATTTGGCATCAGTACATCCAATACAGGCATTTAATCTATTATATCTTGTTTGACAGAGCTCATGGAGCTCTGTCAAACAAGATATAACAGAATAAATGCTAAGTTTATCTCTAGAATACAGGAAAGTGACAATCCCTGTTAATTGAATACTCCTGTTAATTGAATAATTTTCATTGGCAAAGTAGCTATTCAATTAACAGGGTTCCACTGTATCGAACAAACCAAGAAAGAATCTTGTTACCATTAGGATTCCAATCCAAACAACATTGCCTTTTGTCAAGAATCTTTCCCAAACAAGCATTTTTATTCTTGAACTGAGAAATAACAAAACAGAATTCTAGAAAAATATTCTGGTGTTGCTTCTGTCAAATTTCCCAGAATATTCCACAGCTATTTTTAGAAAATATTTAGTGCACAGTTAATTTTAGAAACCTTGATAGGTGAAACTATCGGAAATAGTATAGTACCTCTCAGCCACAGTGGCGTCATGCCAACGGTGCACGGGGGGCCGGGCTCCCCCAAATATTTTCAGTGAAGGCCTGGGAAGTGCCTTTCTGGCAATTTGGGAGGCATTTTTTGCCAAAATTTTGGGGCACACTACGTGCCAACCGATGGTGGCACTCCGCTTAGATGGTGTTACCGATCCCCCCCCCCCCCCCCCCAACCAGATTTTTCCCTAGCATGACGCCCCTGCTCAGTCAATTAGAGAAAAGAAGGGCTACATGAGATAAAGTATATATCAATACACAAGTGCTGGCAAGTTTCCCTGTTTCATCACATAATCATCTGTGCTGGATTGTATGGCAAGACATTTCCAATCTGCACCTCCTCACACAATGCTCACTCATTAATAAAATTTTTGCTACCCAATCACAAGTTTTGGAGGCATTTCCAGGCTAAAGTGACATGAATTTCTTATGAACGTATGGCGTCCCAATGAAACAAACTTCACTAGCTCGATACTATTGCAATCATAACTATCTTTCGAATAGAAGACAAATTTATAAAGAAAAAATACCTTACAGATTCTCAAAGACAGGATGTTAACATTTTAAACTATGTTTTATTTGGTATGTGAAAACCCAGACATTTTACACCTTGTTTCAGGTTTAGCAAAAGATAAAAAAAAAAATGTTTTGGAGACTTTTCAATAAAAGATTGTATCCACAGAAGTTTACCTGAAATTGTTAACTGAGATCTTATAGTCAAATGATGCATAATCTACTTCCCGAGCCAAGCACCGGGCTTCCATTACCTTGTTTGAAATCCATCTCATAACCTAAAATAGAAACAGTAAAATCACAATTAGCAGGCTTGGTTTTTTTTTAGGTGAGCAAATTGCTCTCATGGACTATTTTTCATTGTTTTGTTTCACAAACATCCTTTACATTCCTTGTAAATGGTGAGCATTCTCCATGGAATGCATTCAAGCCAATCAATGAAAATAAACTGCCGTAGAACCTGTGTTCATTTTTGACAAACCCTTCTATCCCAGTAAGGGCCGATTGAGCAAGAAGTTCTGGCTAGAGTCTTCCAGCTCAATCGGCCCATACAGTTGTATATTCCAGACATCAGAAGGGGGTACTCAGCAAAAATGGTGTGTAAAGCATTTTATTGGCATTTCTAGGGTACCTTTTTTTGCACCAATTATGAATCCGATTGATGCAACTCTGTAACCCTTGAACAAATTGAGATATTGAACCCTTTTCAGACCTACTCAATAATTTTCTTTTTCTAATAAAATTTGACTTTACATTTAGGTTATATATGTTAACTAGGGATAATCTGGAACCGGAAATTCTGAGTTTTTGATTCTTGAAATCTGAAAAATAACAAGAGGCTCCAGGGGGCCTTAGGGTGCTCACCTGACATGGTAGTCTAAATATCAAACCAGGGACTTGACTTGAATAAGCAGCATACGCCCCTCCTAAGAAAAGCATATACCAATTAGATGAAGCGATTGCGCCCACACAGTACACAGGATTTTCCTTCTATTTTCAGTTCCTGCACTTTTACGTCCCAAAATTGAGATAAATGCATAAAAAAAGAGATTTTTTTTTATTTTTGTTCAGAAATTTTCGAAGTTCCAAACAAAATATTTTCAGACTAAAATTTTTTTTTCTTCTTAAAATTGACCAAAATGCATAAAAATACAAAAAACTAATTTACGGATTTTGGACAAAAATTTTCTAAGTCCCACCAGGCCCCCAAATTTTTAGTGTAAAATTTTTTTTTTTTTTTGGTCTTAAAATTGACCAAAATGCATAAAAACAAAAAAAACTCATTTCTGGATTTTGATCCAAAATTTCTAAGTCCAGACCGGGACCCCAAATTTTCAGCCTAAATATGAACCCAGGGATTTGGCTTGAACAAACTTGAATCTCACCTCCGTAAGCATGCTGCATACCAAGTATCAAAAGATTCCTATTGGTAGATCTGAAGAAGAAGATTTTTAAAGAATATTCCTCATACTGCACTAATTTAAACATTTGGGCTCCCGTAGAGAGCCCAAATATGGACCCAGGGAATGATTTTAATAAACATGTGAAACAATCTTCCAAAGATGTTATATGTGAAATTTGAAAGCTTTTGGAGCAGTGGTTTGGGAGAAAAGTGGTCTTAAATGTTTTTCCCATTACCTACAGTGTTAAAAAATGCGGACTCAGCACATTTTCTTAGTCCCCAAAAAGCCAAAAAGTATCCCATGATAAAAACAATAGCAATTTTTTTTGACCAATCCATTCTGTTGGTCCTAAGGAAGCTTCACAGCAAATAAGAATACTCAGTGCCGTGTAGTTTTGGAGATATGGGCATTTTAATTTTTCGCTCTCGCAGTTCCCGTGGGGCGACAGGAAAACAAATTTGGGCATAAATTAAGTACTTATGACCCAATAAGCCCTCATATCGAATTTGGTTCAAATCTGCCTCTCGGTTTGGAAAACAGAAATTTTGGGCTTGGCAAAAATTCTTGCCCCTCCCAGAACAAAGGCAAATATTGCCCGTCAAACTTCTCTTGAACAAACTTGAGTCTACACCTCAAATGGAAGCTACATACCAAATATCAAGTCTCTGCTATAGCTGGTTCATGAGAAAAAGATTTTTAAAAATTTTGTGCATTTTGGCCCCATCCCCCTTCCCAATATGAGCAGAAACCCAATTAGAAGAAAAACCCAAATGCCCCTATATAACCACTACTCATGTGAATTTTCATTGAACTGCAGTCAGTGGCTTGGGAGAAAATGACCCAATCACCACCTTCACGATGTACGACAGACGGCAGACGACGGATGACGGACAAAAAGTGATCAGAAAAGCTCACCCTAACTTTCAGTCAGGTGAGCTAAAAACTGGGAACCGGGAAATGTGAAACATTCAATTTTTACCCCCAAAAGGGCCAAATTACTTGAGAAATGTTTTCTTTGTACCGATTATTGTGATGCTTTCTAAAACATACCTTATTAACTTATTAAAAGTACAATAATACCCACGAACACTCACTACAAATTAGATGTTTAATTATTTATTGTCGATAATAAATTTATTTATTTGTTCGTGTTTAAGGCCACATATTTCTACTCAATAGCTAATCGTGACCGTAATATGGAGATAAACTCAAGTTTAGTCAATTGCTCATACTCATGTTGTTCATTTTAGAGGACTTCCACCCCAAGCATTGGTGACTGGGTCCTATTTTACCAGTAAAACAGAGCCTGTGTACAACAGAAAACAAGCACTGCTTCACTTCCTGGGGTTCCCACTGTGACATAATAATAAATAATTAAATATATAATTGGCATTGATTGTTCATGGGTGTCATGGTACGGTCGATTACAATAAACAATTAAATATATAATTTGTGTTGGGTGTTTGTATAGGACTCGCAGACTCTTTCAATGTGCATGCATTTGGCATACAAAGTTGTACAAATGGTACGAATCAGCTGCACAATGTTTTGATTGATCAGGAAACGTATGTTTTTCATAGAAATTATAATTGCAGCAGAATTCATTGGTATAAATAATATACTAAATACTCTTCCATTTGCTGGACTTTTTGTTGTTTTCAACTGGCCGGTCAGGGACATGCACCACAATTTAAAGAATGATTTAGACAATTCGTTGGACAAACGACCAAAAACATATTCAGAGTAAGAAGCAGGATATTCCCAATTCCCGGATTTAAGGGTGAAAAATATCCTGGTCCCATTTTCTCGGAAAAAAAAAATTTATAGTAGTTTATATATTTTTTATACTTACCAATGACCCAGACTTAGCTGGTGCTAACTCTAATATTCTAGGGCCAATCACAAATTTTGCCCCCCACCCCCCCCAAATCCCCCAAATTTGCATAAAAATCCAAAATTAGATGTCCTATGTGGTCCTCCATACTTTTATCCACTGCGCATGCACAGTAGTCAAGGAAGTCCGAAATTGGAGCCAAATCCTCATTCTTACAACCAGTGCCTGGTAAGTGTTATGTAATCAGCAGGGAGGTATGAGTTCCCTACTCATGGGAGGGCCATCCCTGTGTGGGTCATTGGTAAGTATAAAAAATATATCAATTACTATAAATTTTTTAACATTTTTATACTGTACCAATGACCCAGACTTAGCGGAATAGAAAAAAGGCTGGAGGGCCTAGGACATAAAGGAAAATCCAATAGGCTCAATTACATGTAAACAGAATTATCCCCTCAAGGAGAAGAGGAGAACAGGTTTTACATGTATCTTTCTTGTTTGTATCAAAAAAGAAAGACACAATACCATTCCGTAATAGAGCACAATAACACCAATGATCTCTATTAACATCCAGTATAATCCATTATACTAATCTTTTTAAAGGAAAGCCAATAAATAAAGATAGTCCAGAGAATGAGACTCTTTATACTCATTTAAAAGTGTCCGAGGATTGTATATTAGCGCTCGTATGACACGTGACATATACAAATGCTTCACACCGAGCTACACTTTAAAAATATTACATAAATGAGATAGACATTAGCTTTACACTTTAAAACCATCCCGGCACCGACTCGGAATTACTGACTCCAGAGGAGGTATATTCCCTTGCTTTTCACTATAAAGCAGGTGATATAAGGGAACACCATCCCCCTCTCTCAAACAAGTAGACCAGAAAATTAGCAATATCTGGAATGGAGGGATCATAAATATCAATAGAATGATCCCTACACCACAGATAGAAAACCTTCCACTTAGCAGCATAATTTAGCGAAGAGGAGGTCCTCCTACAGTTAGAAATTGCGTCCACTGCTCGTCCTGTAAAATGCTTGTCGTGCAAGAAGGACCGCACAACAGAAATATGTGAAGGTTGAGACCTTGCGGGTTGTGATGCAGTGTGCGCGATTTCCCCTGCGAAAGAAGGTCCTCCCGTGGAGGAAGCTTCTGTGGAATGTCCCACAACAGACACTTGAGTAGATTTATCCATGGTCTCTGGGGTGACAGAGATGCTACCAACAGAATCTTGCAGTGAGATTGCTTGATTTTTTGCAACATCTGCTGAATCAACGGAGCTGGAGGATACGCGTATCCTATCATTCCGTCCCAAGAGATCAAGAGGGCGTCTACTACAAATGCTCGAGGATCTGGGCATGGCGACACATACATCTACAACTGATTGTTGAGATGCGTCGCAAATAAGTCTATCATTGGACGATCCCATTGGTAGCAAATCTGATTGAATATTTGTTTGTTGAGAGTCCATTCTGACGGCAACATGCGACCTTTCGGAGAAAGGGAGTCTGCTAAAACGTTCAGACGGACCGATAGGAGAACTTGGTGCTCTGGGACAAACAGAAGGATCCTTTCCATTAAATTGAATAACGGAATGGAATGAGTGCCTCCCTGGTTCCGAATATACGCTACTACTGTTGAACAGAATTTGAACATGCGAATTCTGAAGAATGTTCATCCACTGACGTAGCGCAAGCCATATTGACATCATCTCTTTGATGTTTATGTGCTTGTTTAGGAACTGTGGATCCCAAAGACCCTGGCACTTGGAATCTTTTGGGCTCAGAGTTGCGCCCCAACATGTTTGACTCGAATCAGTCATTATATTAAAACTCGGATCCGGCAGTTGCAGTGGTACTCCTTGAGTTAACCACTGAATATCTGCCCAAGTCTGAATCTCTTGTTTCACTTGATTCGACAAGACGATGTTCGTTTTGAGCGAATGAGTCTTCACACTCCAATTCTGAGTAAAAAATATCTGGAGTGGACGAGTGCGTTGCCACACCCCATCGAAATAAGATCCGCAGCGGCTCCGCACAAACCTGTCAGTCTCATAAATTCTCTCGCTGTAACTACTTCTGAGTGAATACAAAAGCGAGCGTAACAACTGACTAATTTCGCTCTGGTTAACGGCAGACGAACGAGATTGCTGTGCGTCTCGAAGCTCATTCCCAGGTGGGTAAATGACTTGAACGGCACCAGATCCGACTTCTTTTCGTTTACTATGAAACCGAGAAGTCGGAGCAGTTGAAGCCGACTCTGAACATTGTTCTGAAGCGTTAACTCATTGCCGTACCTCTGAAGAATGTCGTCCAGGTAGGCCGACGTTACTACAGACGAATGAGCTCGGAAATGAGTCATTACCGAGTTCATTATTCGAGTGAATGCCCAGGGCGCTAGATTCAGACCGAAGCACATCACTCAGAGCTGATAAACGACTCCTAGGACAGCGAAGCGAAGATACTTTTTGAACGCTGGATGTACCATGACGTGAAAGTATGCATCTTTGAGATATATGCTCGCAGCATAGTCGTTCACTCGAATGCTTGCTCTGACCGATCGGATGGTCTCCATATACAATTTTGGAGCTACGATCAACTTGTTTATCCAGCTCAGATCTATGACTAGACGAAACGAGCCGTCTGGTGTTGAAACCAGAAACCGGTGACTGTAGAAACCTGGAGATTCCTGGTTTTCTACGACCTCTACAGCGTTCTTGTCCAGAAAAGATTGAACTTCAGATAGAAGCAATTCTCTCTTCTGAACATTTGACGGAAGCCGAGTCCAACGTGGACTTCGAGTTAACGGAGGTTTTTCCATGAAGGACAGTTTTAGACCTTCGGAAATCACCCCTTGCACCCATGGGTCATCCGTAATTGACAACCAATTGGTCAAGAATCTCGACAGCCTTCTGCCGACTGGAATACAATAGAGGTTTACACCATCACCTCCTGGACCTGCGAGGCCTGCGGGAGGAGAAACCACGACCTGCACCTCGTCCCTTCGACCTACGGGTGTCAGACCTGTTATCTGGGCCAGTATAACGGCCCCTGCCAGAGTCGCTACTCTGACGGTCTCTAGAGTAAGACGTAGAGGCTTTCTTAGATCCTCTATAGGAACTTCCCTTGGACGTATTCGCCACCGAAGTACCTGCCTTAATCTTCTCTGCGTAGTCTGACTTTTTAGAAGCGGATTTAAGAAGCAGAGAGTCTGAAGCTTTCCGCTGAAGAGAAGCTCTCTGGAGACCAGAGCGACTTGAAGAGAGTTTTTCACCTTACTGTCCACTCTAGTTGACGCAGCCAGGGCAGCATCACGTCTGACCAACTCCAGATTTGCCTCTGAAAGGGTGGAGTTATACGTAGAATATACTACAGCCCTTGAAAGAACATCCTGGAATTCTTTCCCTTCGAGACGTAATGATAACGCTCTGGTAAGGTGATCTGCATAAGATAACATGTCTAAATTAATTCTATTAGACGAGATTGTCGTCTCCAGTACACTGGAGTTAATAGACATGGACGCCGGCAATGACAATTCCAGGTCTTCAGCCTGGTTGCCCAAATGCTGAGGAACTCTCGGAACGTCTTGTCCTGCCGTTTCAAATCTATGTCTCACATTGATGAAAGGCAGCTGTATAGCGCTAGGTGATAAGAAACCGGATTTGCCAGTCTTAGAGGCTAGCTTGAATATAGCGTCATTCAAAAGTTCAAATGTCCGTGTGACATTACTGGACTGGGTCGGAAACTCAGGGACAGTGTCCCTAATCCAGCCGAAAAAGTCTGTGTCCAGTGACGCTATCAGTCTCTTATCCGGGAATGCAGCATTTTGGCCCGGCGGAACAACATCTGGAAGGTGTTGCCGGATGAAATCTAGGGCCACCTTATGTTGTTCAGAAAGGGAAAATTCCAGCTCCGCTGATTCCCTTTCACCATCCGACTGGACCATATGAGAATCTCAGTCGTCCCTTTCTGACTGTGCAGGGGAGCGAACCAACCCAGCTTCCTCAGACAATTCATGTTCCGAAAAAGTTTCTGATGGCTGCTGGGATGCTGCAATGAGTAGCAAGTCCATCATGGAGGCCTGTGGAGCCGCGGTCTTACGTGATTTAGCCGCTGGGAGCTCCTGGTTTCCGTTACTTCCTACATATTTCTTTTATGCAAACGTCCCGACTGGTGAGGCCTCGTGTCCTTGGCTACCGGATGGCATGACCTGATCGACGTGGAATTCCTGGTCGGTGATGCAGGCTAGATATCAGTAGTCACGTAGCCAAGTTGTGGTCATGTGTGCTGCCATGAGGATGAGGAAGCCAATAGACTAGTCGCGCCAGACTGTCTATACGACAGAGCTTCCCAAGGGGTGGACGTATACTCCGACTGACGAACATTACGTACAACAACATCTGGTTCCAGATGTTGTAAAAGAGAGGACTCTCTCGCTCGCGGTCCGGGCAGACCTGGACGAGCTAGGTACCGGACTGATTGGCTTCCTCCGTACTATCCTCGGATCCGTCGTCGCCGGGTGTGCATGATCCATGTTTATAGTGCTCGCAATACCCGATTTTCCTTCCTGGACCACAACGGCTTCACAACCATTTCGTGAATGATTGCTACACCGGGCAAGCTAGTGGGCGACAATGCCATCGATCATACGCGGGACCTCTTAGGCATTTGCCGAATTTCATTGAGCACTTTTTCGGCTAGCTCTTCATTTATCTGCGACGACGGAGGCACACTTCGTGAAGACATCACGGAAACATCACCCTGTTCTTGTTCCTCTGAAAAAGAGACTGAAAAACTAGAGTGATCCTGTGGTGAGAGGGCCGGCATGGACCTCTCATCACTAATAATATAACATTACACACGTCTCCAACGACTGTCATTCCAATTTGCACACACTGAGCAAGAATTAGTGCGAGTACACTGACTACAATTAATACCCTGAACAATAGAATCAGAGGCAGACTTCCTCGAATTACAATTTGAACAAACTTCTTTCATATTGAAAAAAGTTAAACAGTCAACATACTCGCACTAACCCTTGAAAATAAGATGCATGATAATAATATAATCTATTACAAACATTTCGGAAAATAATTCGAAAGAAAAAATTTTCATAAAAATTTTCAAGTTGAGCCCAAGTTCCCAATGGGAACGATGAGCCCAAATGGATCCCAAAAAAGCCTAAGTGTGGACAAAAATTTTAAATCATGTCTAAAAATTAATGTTACACTTACGGACAATATTATGTATCTGGCTATGAGCAGAACTAAATAAATGACAAGGAATCACTGTGTGAAGTAACCGTTGTCAATGTAAACAAAAGTGAATAAAACTGGAAACAAGACTCCAGGCACTGAAAATATGACCCAAAATCAGTAACCAATTTTAACACTATCCGATGTAAAACAGAGGCTTCCTGAGAAGAAACTGCAGTACATTAGATGGTAGATGCATGACTGAAACGCCTAACCACCCTAGGGTGAGGACGTAACCATGGGGAAAAACAGAATTATCATTCTGTTACCAAGCCAAAACTCCCAAGAAATTTCATTGTAAAATAATTACAAAAAATAATGCCAAAAGCATGGGAGAATAGCAAGGGGGGTATTAAGGAAAGGGAGAGAGGAAACACTGAATAAACAATGGAAATTTCATAGCAAGAATGAAAATATCAGGCCCATGCCCCGAAATTAGGGAACATGAAATAATTTTTCATAAAAAACACACATCCTTCCACTGTTTCTTCCTCTCATCCTTTTATTTCATCCTTAGATCCACCATTTCTCTCATGATTATGTGTCTGGCATCATTTAAACTGAGATTTAAAGCACAGATATCAGTGTGATGTTACTGATTGTAGGGCCAAACAAAGAATGAGGATTTGGCTCCAATTTCGGACTTCCTTGACTACTGCACATGCACAGTGGATAAAAGTATGGAGGACCACATAGGACATCTAATTTTTGGATTTTGATGCAAATTTGGGGGATTGAGGGGGGGGGGGGGGGGCAAAATTTGTATTTGGCCCTAGAATATTAGAGTTAGCACCAGCTAAGTCTGGGTCATTGGTACAGTATAAAAATATGGGTAAAACATTTTTTGTTTTGTTTTTTTATACTTTTCTTCAGATATAAAATGTTGTACACTGTTTGTTTCAAAAATGCATAATAGTAAAAGATATGTATTCTTTGTATTCAGAATATAAATAATAGTTTACTTCAAAGTTAAACTGTTCCATTATGGAAAGTTTGCAACAAGTGTTCACCGTACTCTTTGGTTAAACTAGTGAAACAAGGTTTTTTTCTTCCGCCAGCCTTCGATTTGAAAAGTTAAAAAATAAATACTCTCCATGGAAAAGTGTTGAGAGTAACAAATAATTATCTCTCCTACTATGGTGCCTATGAGATTCGCCCCAAATCCTCATCCTGCTGAGCACCTGACAAAGCAGAATGGAAGATTTTGGGCGAGTTCAGAAGGAAGAAACAGAGTCCTTCCATGGAGAAAACATGAACTACGTCTAGGAGAAAAATAGAAGTTGAAATTAGCAATATGGTTGATTAGACCTGAACATTGGTAATGATTTATCCAAGAATTTTATCCATGAGGCTCCATCTTAGGTTTATTGCTGCTGTCTTTCTGTTTGAATATACAGGTAAAGAAACGTCCTTATCACAACACAAAGTCTGACAGAAAATGGATTTGTTGCCAATTTGAAAATGGGTTTATGGCGGAGGGTTTTGTGAGTCCTTCCAGTAATGACCAGGCTTTCAACACGTTTGCCCTGAACTGGTTGGTGTGTTTTGAAATTCTAACAACCCTTCACGATGCAAGTACCACATCCTGCAACTGTCAAATTTTTCAAAAACGTCATATAGACGAGGGTTTTCCATGGGGCAAAAATCAGTTCATCTGCAAGTTTTTTTTATCCATGTAAGTTTTAATGCATTACTTAGTGTTCTGATGTGGGGAAATTTTAGGCCTAGGCCTCCCTGTTCTATCAAACTGATAGTCATAGTACGTTTGATTTTATAATTTTTTGTGGACCATAGAAAGTGAAATAGTATATGTTGGAGCTTATCCTCGATGTGTTTTGGGGTGGAGGTCTGGTAATACAGTCAAGCAGTGTATTAATATTGGAACTGCTAGGGTTTTGATAACTGGTCTTTCCCATCAAGGTCAGATTTTGGAAACATCAATCATTTAATAATTTATTAATGGCATCTATTTTTTCTTCAAAATTTTGGAGCACACAATCTTGAGCGGAGAGGTTAAATTTGATACCAAGGATGGTAAAGGTACTACCATGGTTCCAAAAGGACGACCTTCTTCATGGCACCCTTTCTTTGAGCCAATTTAGATGACCTGTGTGTTCTCAAAGTTTGCACGGAAACCTGATAATTGCAAAAAAGCCTTACAACATCTAAAGCAGAATTCAGCGAATGACCGTCGTCACTCAGAAAGGGAGTTGAGTCATCAGCGTATTGACCAATTAGATATTTGGACTCATTTATTCTGATTCTGTTGATGTTTGGATCATTTTTAAATTTTAGAATTTCTGCAAAATTAACATGGAATTATGTTTCTATTTTGAGCACACAGCTATTTTTAACTCCTGGGGTTCCTCAGGACACAGGAAAACTTTTTTTGCATGAGTCAAGAACTTATGTCCCAATAATACCACATACCAAATTTGGTTCAAATCGGACAATCGGTCCAAAAATAGAAATCTGGGGCGTGGCCAAAAATCTGGCCCCTCCAATTACAAAGGCAAATATTGCTCCATGAACTTAGTTTGAACAAACTTGATTATACACCTCAAAAGGAAGCTCCATATCAAATATCAAGTCACTGTACCCACTGGTTCATCATCAGATGATTTATAAAAAAATTTGGAGCATTTTTCCCACCCCTCCCTATGGGACTGGGCATGTTGAGTTGAACAAAAATGCAATGTCCCTTCAGGACCAACACACACACACAAACTTTAACTTGAATTAGCTCAGTGGTTTGGGAGATGTCCAAAACATAACGTTGACGAACATCAGATGGAGCTGGTAAGCTAAAATGCATGTGAGCAACAAAAGTAAAAGAAATGGGAGCAACAATAGATAAAAACACCTTTAGAAATTAATTGCCTTTATATCGTCCATTTTAGATTTGACTAGAACAGAATCAAAAGAAATGTTTTACTTTCTAGTTTACATTAAAACTTTTAAATAGCATGTCTGCTGTAGTGCACATTGAGGTATAAGTAGATGATCAGTCCTGAAAAAAATATGAACACAAACACTCAATAATTCTTCCCATTACCCATTATTTCTAAATACCATGGAATGAAATAGTGTATTTATCAACTCTAGTGTTCAACCAATTACCAAAAATGGCTGCTGACCAATTACTGGTTATTTGAGCTCACACTCGGCCGATTCAGATTGTAATACTGTGAATTACTAGACGAGTCAAGGCTTGAAAGAACTACATTAAATTGAACATATTTCCCAGTGTTAAACGTTGTTGAATCAGGTCACAGTAAAATGACCAGACGCGAACACTTGGACAGTATACGTGGCTCTCCGAGACTCGTCATTTTACTGCGACCTGAGTCAATGGAGTGCAACCATCACTTTTTCTGGTGTGAACTGGCGATTGCCACAAGTAGGCTCAATTGTAAGCTTTATATGTTGTTTAACTTGTATATCCCACAAAAGGGGCATCAAAAGAAATTAAGAATACACATTGTGGTTGTTTCCCAACTTTATTGAAAGGTATCATTAACTAATGAACAACTGCAGAAGATAATAAAATGTGGTTAATGAATCATCACAACAAATGCTTGGCAACAATCAGTTGAACAGATGTTCCAGGAGCCGATGCTATTGTCATCCGATTGCCCATAATCAGCTGATTGGGTTGGCCAATTCCGATGATCGGTTGAACACTAATCAACTCACCATTGGTAAATCTGCAAACGTCTGACACTTCATGCCGATTTGCCCAACTGTTATGGCCTGTTTAACATAATTTCTAGCTATCTGATGCCAAGGTTTCAAATTTGCTGAAAAAGATATTTCTTCATTTATTATATCACCCACAAATGTGTGATAATATAAGGTGATTAACTCATGTGGCAGAAAATATTCATGGGGTTAAGACAAATGCCCATTAACCCATTTGATGATGCTTTATTCTTCTAACAAAGTATTTAGATTACACTTTGAGCTGAGAAAACACAGGACTGAACAACTTTGTTTCATTTTGTTTTTAACTGGTAGAGTGCTAAATTATTTTTGGTCATCAAAATTTGTTTACATGTCTTTGCCTTGTTGCAATTTATGGGAGAGTGCCAACAAGCATTCTCCCATTAACTGTAACAAGGCAAATCCTCACAGACTAAATACTGTGGCATTAAGGATAATATAAAGCATATCCACCAAGTATGAAGCTTTAATGTTGCGGTACCTGTACTTCAGTATCAAGCCCAAATATGGGCTTCCAGAATACTACCAGTTAACACTTTACTTAACCCTTTACCCAAAGCACAGGATATCAAAATTTATTATTTCAATTATTTTTTTGTAAATTTTTCCGAAAATTTAAACAAAACCAGATCATGTGACCCCTCAATAAAACCATATCACATGACTCCTCATTGGAACAAGCTTGACAAGCTTGTTTCAATGAGGGGGTCACATGATATGGTTTTATTTAAAGTTTTTTAATTTTTTTTTTTTCAGCAGCTGAATTTGTAGATTATGCAAGCAGATATGGCAAATTCTTTGGGTAAAGGGTTAGAAAAAAAAATTCCAACTGCCTCTGTCTCTCTCTAATAAACGGTGGGCTTGGGTCTCACTGAATGTGTTTCATGGAAGAATTATGTTTATATCAGTGTAGTCTATTTTATATTCTGATTGTTCCATATCATAAATTAAACAAGAGTAACTGTTTTCATCTTCATCTTTGAATTGGTCCTTTTGTTTACATTTTTGCTTAATGACAAAAAATTATCACCTGAATTCTGCATAAACCAATATAAATACCAACAGTCATGTCTCTGGGAAATCCCAATCTGACTTCAACTCAACATCTGTGATGCAATTATTTGCATTTATGCCAAGTTCCAGGAGATTGCTTTTGTCACAAAACTGTAAACAAGATAGTCATTTCGAACCAATTTTTTTTAATTTTTTCTTTAGGGTTTAAGGTCACTTTCCAGCAGGCATGACTATGTCATGACAACAACACAAGGATAAAGTAAAGTTTTGTCAACCATTCACACCAATCCTGCCCACTTTAGATGGTTACCAACCCAGGCACTGGCTACTTTGCCCTGTTTTGCCAATAAATAACTGCTGCTCTTTCCATGGGAAACTAAATTTTAACTAGGCCTGTTCATAAGCACAGCTAACGAAATGCCCCCGCAATGTGCAGGCCAACCCAAAATAAAGATTGCTATCAAGTTGAATTTTAAAAACATATTAGCACTTTGTATGGGTGCCTCATTTTGATACTCAGAAAAGGAAAGGAAAATAAAGTGTCACCATACGGTGATACAAAAAATACCCCTACTTATTTAACAATGCAAGCCTGACTATAGGTGATACAGTTTTTGGGTATATACAAATACCAAGTCCATAAAGGGCAAAGACTCTGGCAATAAAATCTCGAACACCTGCACTTCACTATAGGTAATACAGCAATAGGATACACTTGCACACCATATATCAAGTCACGCAACCAAGTACTTTACAAGTTATTCATGATTGAATTTCAGGATGGACAGACTGATAGGGAGATGGACGAACCTTGTACTGTGGGTACACATCAATAAGATAGAGTTGCATATCAAATATGAAGTCATTCCACTGAGTACTCTGCAAGTTATTTATGAATTAATTTCAGGGCGGACAAATCCATAAAGGGCAAGGACTCTGGCAATAAAATTTTGAATGACACCTTCATTTCACTATGGGTACACAGCAATAGGATACACTTGTATACCAAATATCAAGTCACTCAACCCAGTACTTTACAAGTTATTCATGAATGAATTTCGGGATGGATGGATGGACGGACAGACAGACAGGCAGACGGACAAGGCGATTCCTATATAACCCCGATGGGGGTATAAAAATGATAAATTTACAGTAATTTGTATATTTTTGATACTTACCAATGATCCAGACTTAGCTGGTGCAAACTCAATATTATCAAGGGCCAAACACAAATTCTGAACCCCCCCCAATCCCCAAAATTTGCATACAATACCGAAAATTGAACGTCCTATCTGGCCCTCCATACTTTTTACTATCTATGCATGCACAGAACTCAGGAAGAGACTGGAATTGGCGCCAACATCATTCTTTGTAGATGAGCCTACTAAAATAATAACTCAGCGAGGAGGTATGGGTGCCCACTCATAGGAGGGCCATCCCAGTCAGGACCATTGGTAAGTATAAAAAATATATAAATTACTTCAAATTTATCATATTTTTATACTAATAACCAAAGTCCTAGAATCAGCTGAATCATGAAAAGGCGGAGGGCCTAGGACTTAAGAATTAGCAAACCAAATACAGCTCCTAAGCCTGCATTCCAAGGTGAAAAGGACAATAAATTTAAAAGGAATTACATGCATGTCTCTCTATACAATAATAGAGAAGACATATTATAAACAAGAGCACACATATCACTGAAGCATTACAATGTCCCCTACCGGACTAATGAGCATTAATAATTATACAAATGTTATAACCTAGATGTGATCAGCATGAATTCTGTTGAAGCATTTCCAAAAAAAGTCCAGAAAACTGATATTTTGGCGCTTTTCCATATTACCAAGGGCCATAACTCACACAAGAATAATGCAATCAGCATGAAACTCAAACTTGATCTGTAAGTTATCGTTCTATAGTAGGTTACCAAGAATGAAATCATTCGGTTGAAGCATTTCCCAAAAAACTCTGGAAAACTAAAGTATGACTGACAGACTGACTGACAGACTGACGGATGGACAGAGTACAAATGAAACTTGATCTGTAAGTCATCGTTCTATAGTAGGTTACCAAAAATGAAATCATTCCGTTGAAGCGTTTCCAAAAAAAGTGCGGAAAACTAAAGTATGACCGACAGACTGACTGACAGACTGACGGATGGATGGATGGACAGAGTGTAAATGAAACTTGATCTGCAAGTCATCGTTCTATAGTAGGTTAACAAAAATGAAATCATTCCGTTGAAGCGTTTCCAAAAAAAGTCCGGAAAACTAAAGTACAACCGACAGACTGACTGACAGACTGACGGATGGATGGACAGAGTGTAAATGAAACATGATCTGTAAGTCATCGTTCTATAGTAGGTTACCAAAAATGAAATCATTCCGTTGAAGCATTTCCAGAAAAAGTCCGGAAAACTGATATTTTGGCACTTTTCCATATTTCCAAGGGCAATAACTCACACAAGAATAAGGCAATCAGCATGAAACTCAAACTTGATCTGTAAGTCATCCTTCTATAGTAGGTTATCAAAAATGAAATCATTCCGTTGAAGCGTATCCAAAAAAAGTCCGGAAAACTGAAATTTTGGCGCTTTTCCATATTTCCAAGGGCCATAACTCACATAAGAATAACGCAATCAGCATGAAACTCAAACTTGATCTGTAAGTCTATAGTAGTTTACCTAAAATGAAATCATTCCATTGAAGCGTTTCCAAAAAAACTCCGGAAAACTGATATTTTGGTGCTTTTCCATATTTCCAAGGGCTGTAACTCACACAAGAATACGGTAATCAGCATGAAACTCAAACTTGATCTGTAAATCATCCTTCTATAGTAGTTTACCAAAAATGAAATCATTCCGTTGAAGTGTTTCCAAAAAAAACTCCGGAAAACTGATATTTTGGTGCGTTTCCATATTTCCAAGGGCCGTAACTCACACAAGAATAAAGCAATCAGCATGAAACTCAAACTTGATCTGTAAGTCATCGTTCTATAGTAGTTTACCAAAAATGAAATCATTCCGTTGAAACGTTTCCAAAAAAACTCCGAAAAACTGATATTTTGGTGCTTTTTCCCATATTTCCAAGGGCCATAACTCACACAAGAATAAGGCAATCAGCATGAAACTCAATCTTGATCTGTAAGTCATCGTTCTATAGTAGTTTACCAAAAATGAAATCATTCCGTTGAAGCGTTTCCAAAAAAACTCCGGAAAACTAAAGTGTGACTGACAGACTGACAGACAGACAGACTGACAGACTGACAGATGGACTGAGTGCAAACCTATAGTCCCCTCCGGCGATGCCGGTAGGGGACTAATAAGGAGCCATATCCAAGTAATTCCATAATCTTAGCATGAATGATTATGCTAATTGGGTGTAATGAGCCCCCAATTTTAAGGCTAGTCCAGACTAAGCCCCTTAAATTAGGATGGCATATTTGAGAGTGAGAGACTAACCCCCACAAACACACACCGTATATATAAATAATAAACAAGCTGTATCTAGGATCAGTAATAATCTACAGACAAAACAGCTTCACCCATAGTTTCACACTTATCAAGCTGGAAGAGATGGAAGAAAAATCACCCCACCTCTTTTTTTTTTGAAGGGATATTCTTCAAAACAAAGAGGGAAGCGCTCTGGAATCAGTGAAAAGCGGCACCAAATAATCAATATATATTCGCCCAACAGCACCCAGTTATTAATTATTGGTGCTTAATGCCACTTCAGAAGATAAGGCTATCATGGCGATCCCGGTTATTAACAGTGCACGCTTCTAACGTATACCGGAGTCGGAGTACGTAGGTAGGTCGAAAACTGGTGATATAATGTGTACATCCATACACTTGTCCAACTGAATCCCAATGGAAAGTATCTGCTAGAGCAAACACGCTTCTAAGGCAACCAACAGGCGACCCCGTTCAGGTGTACAATTAATTCCAATAATAAAACTCCAAATGAACCCTGCGAATATACGAGAATGTGTACCGTCTCGGGTAGAAACCTGGATTAGAACATGGAATGAGCTATGATAAACAGACTTGTCACGGACCGACCCCGAAATAATTGTTTCCTAGGTCCGTAACAACTAATGACTGTTTGGAGAAAGAATATACTACTCCGAATAATGATGCAAAGAATTGAGAACGTATGCATAGACAGCCTATTGGAAGTTCCATAATTGATCCAAACAGCCCCAAAATTCGCATGAGCTCTATAAGCAGAGCAAGAATTTAAATAATCTGTTCAATAATGCGTCTGCCTTATAATTACACATATTATGCATGCGAGCAATGAAATCCTGCATCTGAATACAGCCTGTATCCACGGGATGACCAAGTGATACAAGTGTAACCAGGAAACTGAATGAATAATATGACGTTATTATGTAGTTAACTGAGTAATAAACTCATACGTCGTAAGAAAAGGCCAGACCAGTCTGAGCGAAACTTTTCAAAGTGGACAAATTGCCACATTGGAGAATGTTGCCCAGATAACTGACATGTCAGCCACACAGGTGCACGAAGGCTAGAAATTTTATTGATAAGGAATCATATGCTTGTATATGACTTATAAACGAACAACCACAGGAAACAAACCAACTAAATAGTGGATGTGCCCATGAGGTCGCCATTAGAACCTCCTCTAACATAATGGTATCCTGTCCGATAGGACAATGAACTCAGCCTAGCTGAAGCAGCTAAAGGTCTTCCTATTCATGAAGACAATAAAAAGGCCTATAACTACAGTCTTAGAAGCTCACTAAGGAGACTTACTATGCCAGTCTTAGCCTATAAGTCTTCATCTCCGTGAAGACAGATATATTGGTGTAAGCTGCGACCTTGAAAGCTCACTGAACGGAGACTTACAACTATCGTCGCGCAAGGTAGGGATTGAAGAGCCGCTATTTTAAGAGCCGTAAATTCCCAAAGAGACAGTAGTCTCAAGAGATAATTATTTCAGTTATGTCATTGCATAATTACTGAAAAACATCGCTCATGATTCTAACTAGGCTACTATGGTGTAAACAATAAGACTCAAGTCTATGACACCTTGGAAAACAAACCGAAAAGTACTCTACCTTTAGCGGTTTTATTCCCAAAAGACACCAGTCAGAGCCTAGCTAACGTAGTTTAGAAGTCTTCATCTCTGTGAAGACAGATATCTCAGTGTAACTTGCGACCTTGAAAGCTCAGTAGCGGAGACTTACAACATTGGTCGAGCAAGGTAGGGAATGATGAGCACCTATTCTAACAGCCGCAATTTCCAAAGAGACAGTGGTCTCAAGGTAGCTATGCAGTTATGAGTCTTCGTCTGCATGAAGACATATCTGTGTCACTTGCAGCCTTTGAAAGCTCACTAAATGGAGACTTACAACACTAGCTGCAAATGTACAAGAAAAGACTGCTGTAACAATACATAAGGCTACTATAGTGACCACAATGCCATTAAATGTCCTGACGCCAAGGAATACAACACCGAGAAGGAAAAGACGTACTTATTCCTTAACGGCTCTATTCCAAACAAGACAGCTGTCTCAGCCTAACTGTGCACTATGGAACCTCTATTCGTAAAGAATAGGGCATAGCATTTCTTATACTATTACTAAGGCAAGGAAGGTGTTGTTACTCGGGACAAAAGCCCTCAACACCTGAGCCAAAAGATCCGGGGATGAAAGATCTTTGTCTTTCTATCACCCGGTATGATAAGCTGTTTTTTGCCTAGCAAATGCAGACTTATATTAAGATGGAACAAAATTCTAAGAGCTTAAGGCTACAATTTCATAGCTTAAGGTGCCCTTCTGTGAGGGATGGAAACTCACAATCCGCAGCCCTCTCACCATCCAAATTTTCCATTTGAAAATATGGTCAACTCCATCTGAGTGAACGGATGACCGGACCAACGCAGCACCATCCGACAGCTCACCATCGGAGCCTGTTAAACGGTAGTACCAACGACTACTGGAATGCTGCGATACGCAGAGAAATCTGCGGCAGCCGGTCCATGGCCAAGGCTAGCAGAGCAATGATAATCCACTTGTTACCGTAAGCTGCTCACGGGACAGAGATCTGGTCCCAGATCTTCGACACGTCCCCAAAAAATGCCTCGAACGACTAGCTATCGACCCGAACATGCGAAGTCAGATAGCTAGTCTGTGGTCAATGTGCTTCATTAATGAAGGAGGGCAAGATGCCATAGCTGCAACCGAATCCAGCTGCAGTGTGGAAGGAGCGTCCCAAATCGCAAGCGTGAACAGGCATCCCAATTCACTCAAGTTTCTCAAACCAAAAACAGTCGACCCCGACTGCTGACGGAAAGGAGAGGGTTCTCCAGCTCATGGCCTGCTCCAGACCTCGTCGAGCATTCTGTCAGAAACTTGTAGGCATCTTTTCCTTATTGTGCATATCCATGGAAGAGGAGGAAGCCATAACAACAGCCGACCCCGGTTGAAGTGCAGAAGACGCATCCAGACTCGTCACATAGGACGGATGCTCCTACTCATTGAAGTTTCTTACAAGACGAAACAGTCGTCCCCGACTGTTAATGGGAAGAAAAATGCTCTGCACTCACAATCTGTCCCCAGATCTCGCCGAGTATCCCGCTTAGAAACTTCTAGGCTAATCCTCTTTTGTGCGTTTACAAGTAAGTAAAAGAAGCCATAACTGCCACCGGCCCCGGCTGCTGTGTGGTAGGAACATTCTGATACGTGTTTCGACTCAATATGGTTTCTCACAATGGACACAGTCGACCCCGACTGTTAACGGCACGGAGAGGGTTCTCCAACTGGTGATCTGGCCCCAGATCTAGCAGAGTGTATCATAGAGAAACTTCTGACTTCTTCTACATGCACAATTGACCGGACCGACCCAGCACCGTCTGACAGCTCACTTCCATTCTACTGACGGATACCCCTTGCTGGGTTTTTAAGCTGCGCAAATTGCGACAGCAAGTCCATTAGGGAGGCTTGTGGAGTAGTGGCTTATGCGGCACATATTGCTACCAGGACAGAGATCTGGCCACCGATCTCTTTGACGAACGTCCCGATGAATCAAGCCTCGAATCACTAGCTACTGTATGGACCGACTTTCTTTTCCTTCTTCATCTTCTTTCTTCGAGGGTAAAGACTGGAGCGTCTTCACTCGGCTGCATGAGCATCTACAGTCGGGTAGCTAGTGCTTCGTCAATGCAGAGGAAGAAGCCGTAACTGCAGCCAGCCCCGGCTGCAGTGTAGAAGGAGCATCCTGAGCGGCCAGAGAGGACGTTAGCTCCGACTCAGTGCAAGTTTCTTAAAGCAATAGTCGACCCCGGGTGAGCTTTGGATTAAAAGGTGCTCGCTCTACCCAAATCTACACTCTCCTCGATCTCATCGGATATACCCGGTATTACAGTTCCCACTTATGGGTAACCGCCTGACCGGTCGAGCTAGCTGCTGGAATAAGAGGCCTTATTCCTTATATTCAAGAGCACCTTAGCAGCTAGCTCTATTTACTCTTTAGAGCACGACGATGGCAGCACATTCTGGATGGGTGTCACAATACCATCACCATGTTCTTGTTCCTCTGGAAAAGAAACTGAGCAATCAAATTATCTTGCGGTGAAAGCCCCGACCTTGGAACTTCACCGCAAATACATAGCGCGACACCCACTTCCAACATTAGTGTCCTAATGAGTCGACCCTTACCACACTAATAGGACCAGAATCAGTAGGAGTGTAGTGACTACAGGCAAGGCAACAAGCATGTAAATCCGATGTAGACTATTACGCCCTACACACAGAGCAGTAATTCATAAATAACAAGAGCTGCACTGTTGTCTGGTGCATACCCCCACGTGGTGTACCGCCTAGTGTGGGCATACCTATGACCAAATATTATAGAAAACAAGTTCCATAATAATTTACTTAAGTTATGAAAGTTATGAATATTCTCGGACGGTCTCACACACGAATGGACGGATGCATGTAATCCAGTATACCCCCATTTTCTTTGAAAGTGGGGGTATAATTATAATCCAACAAGTTCACTGCACTCCTAACATCTAACATATAATCATACAATATAAGGATACATGACGAAGACAATCCAAAATTATTTCGAAATAAATTAAAAGAAATTTTTTTCCGAAATAATATTTTGAAAACGCTTAAGTTCCATAAGGGAACCACACAAGTCCAAGGGCATCCCGATAGAGCCTAAGTGTGGACAACACCAAAATATTAAAGCTACACTATGGGAATATTAATAAATGTATCCTAAAATAATTGTGATGAAATAAAACCCTGAATATTACCTGTTAAGGGCATTGTTAAAAGTAAACGTCTGGATAGAAAAAACGGAAACTTGGCAAATAGCACAACAAAGACCCAAGTCAGTAAATAATAAACTGATACCTGAGGGTGAGGATGTAACAGTGGGGATAAACAGAATAAACATTCTGTACAACACGTTAAACTCCCAAGAAATTTAATTAAAATTTCAATAAAAAAAAAACAGCCAAAAGCTTAGGAGTTTAACCAGAGGGTTCATGGAAGGATAGGGAAGGAACACATAATCAACAGTAGGTAAATCATTAGCAAAACTAATGACGTCAAGGCATATATCCCGATATCGGGTGACATGAAATAATTTTCATATTATTAAAATGTTACAGCCCTGAACATCTCAAACCACTATTGTTCACTTCCATCATCCATTTACTGCCTTGAATCCACCATATACTTTATTGATTTGTGTCTGGCATCCACCAAAAGAGAGATTTAAAGCACAGATGTCAGTTGAGATGTTTACTGACTTTGGGCCAAACAAAGAATGCTGTTTGCGCCAATTCCGGTCTCTTCCTTAGTACTGCACATGCGCAAATAGTAAAAGTATGGAGGGCCAGATAAGTCTTTTAATTTTCAGTATTGTAAGCAAATTTTGGGGATTGGGGGGTTCAGAATTTGTGTTTGGCCCTTGATAATATTGAGTTTGCATCAGCTAAGTCTGGGCCATTGGTTATTAGTATAAAAATACTCATCTTCAAAGGGATTCAATTCAGACTGCAATTATAATGCACAAATATAAACAGATAATTCTTCTATTGAAGCCATTTGGTATGAAGGGCAAATTATTGATATATACATAAAGAAAAAAGTTAAGCACACCTAAATATAAGGAATGATAACATGCCACTGTTCACTGAAAGTCTGTTGCTAGTTATATGTATGATTATATTGATGACACAACAAATGGTTGTGAACATGTATGATTGTAATCAAATTTTAAGTGAATGTAAACAAAAATATTGAAAAGGCAAATAGTTTAACTGGAGCTGGGTGGTTCTAGAATTTCACCTCAGTTTGGGTTTGTATTTTTTTTACCCAAACAAAGTAAATCGATTTTGTTTTTTAATAAACATAAAACAAACTAATAACAGCTTGACTACTCTGATAAAACTGCCTTGAATGGGACCCGAGAACCAGTTTGAAGTCCAATGCCTAACCACTGAGAGTTACTGTACAACAGGCAGTATTTAATACAGGATATGTATGCAAGGCCATTGAGTACTGTCACACATCCATATGAAGCCAACTTGTCAGCTTCATATGGACGTGTGGTGGAACTCAATATTTATTCATGGATATTCATTTATCAGGGTTCTAATGTGAGAATAAATAAGAACTGCTGTACCTATGGGTTTTTCTGTCAAGTTTATAGATAACACTGATGGTGAAGTAATCCCATTCTCCTGGAATTCTATGTCCAGTCTAAAAATGTCATACAGGAACAGAAAACTCAAAGATTTCTTACTGTCCTTGATATCTGCAATATGCCATTGATGGAGACTGCAAAGAAAAAAAAACTTCACTGTATTTAACCTAATTACCAATATTGTGTACATGAAACAAAGTAACCTTTTCATAACAAGTTCCTGTACTTTAACCCTTGAAACTAGAGAGAGTTATACACACCTTCTGTAGCACCTTCTGAAGCAAGTATAACTGTTTACGCCCCCCAACAGAAAGAAAGAAAATGGCCTGAGAATCAATTAAGTTATTTTGTGTGGACTTATGCATGGGCTGGGTTCACTTATTTCTATATTAACTCTAAGATAGGGCCCTATGAATCGGAATTTCTATCTTTTAAGTCAAATTGTGAATCAGGGGTCCAATGTCAATATCAAATCTGAATGGAATTGGAATCTGCAAAATAATTTTTGAAAAATCACTTATTTTACCAAATTTCCGTTCAAACCCTTGCAACTTGGACATGTTGTAGGTAGCATGAGTACCCGAGTGTAGATATCACAAG
This sequence comes from Pictodentalium vernedei, assembly GCA_031216915.1. NCBI lineage: Eukaryota > Metazoa > Mollusca > Scaphopoda > Dentaliida > Dentaliidae > Pictodentalium > Pictodentalium vernedei. The sequence goes on from CM062292.1 coordinate 279,825,786, forward strand.
TTTGATTGCTACAACAATATTAATAAAGTAGAATGCATGATTGACATGGTACACTTTATAAGTACTGTTATAACAATGTAACTTTTCAGGCAGACAAGCATGCTAATAAGTTGACTGAACTGAAAATGAAACATGCAACTCTTCTTTCAATTCGGTGCCTTCATGCCACCAATAGAAAATTGCCTGAGAATCAATTAAGAAATTTAATAAAAAATTTCGATAAAAAAAAAACAGCCAAAAGCTTAGGAGTTTAACTAGAGGGTTCATGGAAGGATAGGGAAGGAACACATAATCAACAGTAGGTAAATCATTAGCAAAACTAATGACGTCAAGGCGTATATCCCGAAATCGGGTAACATGAAATAATTTTCATATTATTAAAAAGTTACAGCCCTGAACATCTTAAACCACCGTTGTTCACTTCCATCATCCATTTACTGCCTTGAATCCACCATATACTTTATTGATTTGTGTCTGGCATCCACCAAAAAAGAGATTTAAAGCACAGATGTCAGTTGAGATGTTTACTGACTTTGGGCCAAACAAAGAATGCTGTTTGCGCCAATTCCGGTCTCTTCCCGAGTACTGCGCATGCGCAAATAGTAAAAGTATGGAGGGCCAGATAAGTCCTTTAATTTTCGGTACTGTAAGCAAATTTTGGGGATTGGGAGGTTCAGAATTTGTGTTTGGCCCTTGATAATATTGAGTTTGCATCAGCTAAGTCTGGGCCACTGGTTATTAGTATAAAAATACTCACAAATAGAAAACATTTATCTGCCATTGCCCCATCGTGAAAAAAGATGAGTTACCCGATTAAAAAATATGTGAATCAGGAAGCCAATTCGATCTTGATACCAAATCAGGTCATCGATGTCAATATCAAATAGAATCTTTGCAGGGCCCTATCTTAACCTTTAAGGGTCTGGACAAGTGTCTGAATTCCCACCAGCTTACAGCCACTATACTAACAGCGGCTTAGCAGTGAATTCAATTCAAGTCTTGGCTGCCTGTTAAGGCAGCCAAGACTGGCCTAGAAACCATGCACCAAGGTAATTTGTTTTTTGTTGGTAGGACCCACTCATGGTGGCTTCTTAAGGGCAGCTTTTCTGAGGTCGTAAAAGTCGGAAATAGGCCTTTAAGGGTTAAAGGTAGCCACATCCGAGAAAAGAATGCAGGTCACTTCATATATGGCATGGCACAAAAACAAAAGACTTCTAAAACAGTTTCATATCAAAGTAAGTTCCAGTAAACAGACTTGTATTCCTGGATTCCCAAGACTGGAATTCGAAAATTAGACTTTTGGTTCTCTGACTATTAAGAGATAACAAAGGGAGCACTGCTTATCATTGTTGTGCTTCTTGGAAACAACTTACTCATTAAAATAAGTTCTGTCAATCATACTGCAGTATGGATGGAATGACTCCATTACAACCATGCCAAGCTTTTTTTTTCATTATTGCAATGAATATGAAGAGGGCACCATTTATAATGGGTGTGCTCGATTGTATGGCTCAGTAATGTTTGTTGTTTGCGAGGTAAAGTAAATTTGAGCTGATTTCATTTACATAGAAGGAAATTAATCTGAAAAAGTTAATTACAAATTTGGGGGAAGTAACTCTGAACCAAGAATTATCAATTCGTTTTTTGTACTACTGTCTATCAATGCCATTCTACAGTGATTACTACATTTGATGCTGATACTGGTTTGCTGATATGAAGAACTGAAAAAACTTAAATTCAACTTTTAACCTTCTTCAGCTAAACATTTACAGTTAGTTATATTTTATAAATGTCAATAACAGGTGCTGTAAAACAGCAACGATATTTGGTGAAAAATTTTGAAAAAATAATATCCACAAAACATTAATGAAACGATTGATAAGATTTACAGGGAACAACTTCCATTAAAATATAGCTTGATGTGTTTTGGAATGCTGTTAACCCTTTACCTAACATGAAAAGAAGACAACACTTGCAAACAAAATTCTTGAATAACTCTTTTTTTTAATTTTTTGTCTCAAAAACATAGGTTATGACCCCTCATTGGAACAAGCTCGTTCCAAAGAGGGGTCATAACCTATGTTTTTGAGACAAAAAAGGAAAAAAATAATGAAAATTAATAGGTGATTTTTGTGAATAGTGCTGGATGGTTTTGGCCATTACGATGGGTAAAAGGTTAATTTAATAGCCACTTCATCAATGAAAAATATTCAGTGAACAGAAGTATTCAGTACACAGGAATTTGGTCCTTTTCCTGTATTCTAATGACACCTTGAATTTTATTGCATTATATCTTGCTGTGTGTACTTGTGTTGAATAGGTCTTTAAACCTGCAGAATTCAATGGTTGTCAGATTGAATCTTCGATAGATCACCAGATTTTTTTTCAATTCATAGGATTTGACTCCATATCCTATATTAACTGGCCGAGTGCTAGAAGCCACTATCACAGCTTTATTGAAAAGTGCTGACAGCCACTCTAGTGGCTTTATGCTATTTACATTAGAATGTTCTTCGCTCACTTTTAAAAAAAAAGTTTTAATAGAACTGTTTTGTTGCAATTTATTGGAGAGTACCCATTCGCTAATAGGTTAATACTGCACAACTTTTGGAGAATACCATTAACATGATATGTGCTAACCTTTGCAGGATGTCTATTTTCCTAGACATAATTTTAAAATCCTCATTAGAAAATGAAAATGATTTCTCTGTTCTGCTCAGTTCTTCTTTTTCACGGTCTTGTTTAGAGAGTGCTCCTGATAAGCTAATTTTGTTATGCTCCAGTTCTTGTTTCATTCTGAAAAGAAAGTGAAAGAATTCCAAATCACCAGAATGAAAAAGGGTTGCCCCACAATTTATGGGCCATACATGTAATTCAAGGGCCTCTTGAGACTGACAAAAGGATTTTTAATCAGGTTTTGAGATTCTTTCATTTGTCAATTGATATAGTCACTTTCAGCATCTACGGCTAAATCATGATTGCAAATAATATGTCAATGCCTGCACTAATTTAAAGATTTGGGCTCAAATAGAGTGCCCAAATATGGACCCAGGGAGTTGATTTCAACAAACATGTGAAACAATCTTCCAAAGATGTTATATGTGAAATTTGAAAACTTTTGGAGAAGTAGTTTTGAGAAAAAGAGTCTTAAATGTTTTCCCCATTACCCACAGTGTTAAAAAATGTTGACTCAGTTTTCTGGGACCATTCCATTCTGTTGGTCCTAAGGAAGATTCACACCAAATAAGAATTCTCATGGCGTGTAGTTTTGGAGATATGGGCGTTTGAGAATTTTTTCCCCCTATTTTTACCTCGTGGTTCCACGGGACATTTTGAAAAAATTTTGGGGCATAAATCAAGTCCTTAGGACCCATTAATACTTCATATCAAATCTGTTTCAAATCGGCCTCTCGGTTTGGAAAGTTAAAAAATTTATAGTAATTTATATATTTTTTATACTTACCAATGACCCAGACTTAGCTTCTGCTAACTCTAACAAAACCAGGGCCAAACACAAATTTTGCCCCCCAATCCCCAAAATTTGCATCCAAAACCAAAAGAAATCATGTCCTATAGGACCTCCATACTACGCCCCCACTGCGCATGCGCAGTGCCGAGGACGTCCCGAAATTGGCGCCAATTATCATTCTTACTGGCAGTGCCAGGTCAGCACTATGTACTCAGCGGGGAGGCAAGAGTTCCCAACTCCTGGGAGGGCCATCCCCGTCTGGGTCATTGGTAAGTATAAAAAATATATAAATTACTATAAATTTTTTAACATTTTTATACTGTACCAATGACCCAGACTTAGCTGAATAGTAAAAAGGCTGGAGGGCCTAGGACATAGAGGAAAATCCAATAAGCTCAACTATATAATAAAGAGGTAACCCCTTAAGGAGAAAAGGAGTATTAGGCTTTACATGTATCTTTCTTATTTAATATTAAATTAGAAAGATACAATACCCTTAATAATTGAGCACAATAATATTCATGTTCTCTATTAACATCCAGTATAACCCTTATACTAATTATTTTTAAAGTAAGCCAATAAATAAAGTAGTCCAGAGAATTGAGACTCTTTATAATCTTTTAAAAGTGTCCGAGTATTGTATATTAAAGCCCGTTTGACACTTGACATATACAAATGCTTCACACCGAGCTACACTTTAAAAATAAGACATGAATGAATTTCAACATTAATATTACACTTTAAAACCATCCCGGAAGCGACTCAGAAATACTGACTTTGGAGGAGGCATTCCCTTGCTTTTCACTATAAAGCAGGTGACCTAAGGGAACACCCGCACCCCCCCCCTCCCTTCCCTTTGCCCTGGGTCAAATAGCCCAGAGCGAAGAGGGCAGCCGGACGGAGTCACTGCCGGAACAGAAAGCCTGCATAACTATAGTTGCAACTGTTTAGTGGACGACATTCTGAGCAACAGATAACGGACCTAAACAATGCAGGTCTCCAGAAATGGACTCAATATTTCTGAGATAAAAATTCGTGAATGTGGATGGCTGAGACCAATAAGAAGCCTTCATTAAATCTGTAATAGCAACACTATTAGCATAAGCCCAAGAAGTAGCAAGAGCTCTTACTTCATGAGCGGAAATCTTAAGCACAGACTGCTGAGAAGAAGATAAACTCTCATAAGCAGTACGGATAGTTAATTGAATCCATCTAGCAATAGAATGGACCGAAATGTCCCTTCTATTAGGCATCAAAGACAGAAAGAAACGTTTCCGTCTCTTTCTGATAAACTGAGATCTCTGTTTATAGATACGTAACGCTCTAACAGGACAGAGTAAAGGCCTACGCCCGTCTGAAGACGGAAGAGCCTTAATAACAATAGGTTCCGGATATTTATTAGGAGCCTGATTCTTAGCTAAAAAACCCACATTAGTAGTGAAGGTGATAGTGTTCCCGACACTACGATAGTGAGAATCATCCACCGACAGTGCATGAAGCTCACTGACTCTTCTAGCAGAAGAGAAAGCTAAGAGAAAAGCTGTCTTATAAGATAAGAATTTGAAATCTACTGTCCCAAGAGGTTCAAATGGCTTTTCCTTCAATTTAAGAAGAACCCAAGCTAAATTCCATTTAGGAATTAATCTAAGAGTTCTGGGTCTATTTATCGAGAAGTTTCTAACCAACTTAGATAAAGAGACATTAGATCCAATTTGTAAACTATCATGATGTGCACAGGTATCAGATAACATAGACCTATAACCCTTAATAGTAACAGGCTGCAGTTTGATTTCGTCAAACAAGTATACTAGAAAGTTTGCAATGTCTGGTATAGAGGGATCAAAAATATCTACAGAATGATCCCTACACCAACGACGAAAAACCTTCCACTTAGCCGCATAGTTTAGCGAAGAGGAGGTCCTCCTACAGTTAGAAATCGCGTCCACTGCTCGTCCTGTAAAGTGCTTGCCATGCAAGAAGGACCGCACAACGGAAAAACGTGAAGGTTGAGACCTTTCGGGTTGTGATGGAGTTGACGCGATTTCCCCTGCGAAAGAAGATCCTCCCGTGGAGGAAGCTTTCGTGGTAGGTCCCACAACAGACACCTGAGTAGATTTATCCACGGTCTCTGTGGTGACAGAGATGCTACCAACAGAATCTTGCATTGAGATTGTTTTATCTTTAACAACACTTGTTGAATTAACAGCGCTGGAGGATACGCATATCCTATCATTCCGTCCCAAGGGATCGACAGAGCGTCTACTGCAAATGCTCTTGGATCCGGACACGGAGACACATACGTCTGCAACTGATTGTTGAGATGTGTCGCAAATAAGTCTATCATTGGCTGTTCCCATTGGTAGCAAATCTGATTGAATACTTGTTTGTTGAGAGTCCACTCCGACGGCAACAAGCGACCCTTTCGTGAAAGGGAGTCTGCTAGCACATTCAGACGACCCGGTATGTGACGGACCGAAAGAAGAACCTGATGTTCTAGCGCAAACAGAAGGATTCTTTCCGTTAGATTGAACAACGGAACTGAATGAGTGCCTCCCTGATTCCGAATATTCGCCACTACTGTCGTATTGTCGGATAGGATTTGGACATGAGCATTGTGAATAATGTCCATCCAATGACGTAACGCAAGCCAAATTGACATCATTTCCTTGATGTTTATGTGCTTGCACAGGAATTGCGGATCCCAAAGACCCTGGCATCTCGAATCCGTTGGGATCAATGATGCACCCCAACCTGTTTGACTGGCATCCGTCATAATGGTAAAACTCGGATCCGGCAACTGCAGCGGAACTCCCTGAGTTAACCACTGAATGTTTGCCCAAGTCTGAATCTCTTGTTTCACTTGATCTGACAAGAGAACGTCTACGTCGAGCGAATGAATTTTCACACTCCAATTCTGAGTCAAGAAAATTTGGAGAGAGGACGCGTGCGTAACCGCCCCATCGGAATGAGATCCGCAGCGGCTCCGCACAGACCTATCAGTCTCAAATTCTCTCGCTGTGACTATGCCTGCGTGCAGACAATAGCGAGCGTAACAACTGACTAATTTTGCTCTGGTTAACGGCAGACGAACGAGATTGTTGTGCGTCTCGAAGCTCATTCCCAGATGTGTGAATGACTTGGACGGCACCAGATCCGACTTCTCCTCGTTTACTATAAAACCGAGACGTCGGAGCAATAGAAGTAGATTCTGAACATCGTTCTGAAGCATTAACTCGTTGCCGTACCTCTGAAGAATGTCGTCCAGGTAGGCCGACGTTACCGCAGACGAATGAGCTCGGAAATAGATCATTACCGAGTTCATTACCCGAGTGAAAGCCCAGGGTGCTAGATTCAGTCCGAAGCACATCGCCCGGAATTGATACACCACTCCTAGGACTGCGAAGCGTAGATACTTTCTGAATGTCGGATGTACCATGACATGAAAGCACGCATCTTTGAGATCTATGCTTGATGCATAATCGTTCACCCGAATACTCGCTCTGACCGACCGAATCGTCTCCATATAAAATTTCGGAGCGATGATCAGCTTGTTTATCCAGCTCAGATCTATGACTGGACGGAACGAGCCGTCTGGTTTCGGAACCAGAAACAGATGGCTGTAGAATCCCGGAGTCTCCTGGTTTTCTACGACCTCTACCGCATTCTTCATTAAAAGAGACTGCACCTCTGATAACAGAGCGTCTCTTTTCTGCGGATTTGACGGAAGTTGAGTCCACTTTGGACTTCGAGTTAATGGAGGCTTTCGTTTGAAGGATATCTTTAGGCCTTCCGAAGTCACTCCTCTCACCCAAGGGTCGTCCGTAATCGACGCCCATTCTTGTGAAAAGCTCGACAACCTTCCGCCAACCGGTACGCGATAGATGTTTAAGCCATTACCTCCTGGACCTGCGAGGCCTGCGGTAGGAGAAACCACATCCTCCACGACCCGCACCTCGTCCCGTCGACCTCAGGGCATCCGACCGGTTGTCCCGGCCCGAAGGACGTCCCGAACGAGAGTCGCTACCCTGACGGTCTCTCGAATAAGACCAAGAGGACGCACCGGAACCTCTATAGGAACCTCTCTTGGGCGCATTAGACCCAGAAGTGCCTGTCTTATTCTTGTCTGCCGTATCCGACTTCTTAGAAGCAGATTTGAACAACAGAGAATCCGAAGCTTTCTTTGTAATTTTATCATAAATAGCAGAAAGCTTGCCATCAAAGAGAAGTTCTCCGGAGACCGAAGCGACTCTAAGAGAGTTCTTCACCTTAGTATCCACGAGTGTGGATGTAGCTAGGGCTGCGTCATGTCTAACCAACTCCAGGTTTGCCACTGAAAGGGCGGAGTTACACGTGGAATAAGCTACTGCCCTTGAAAGAAGTCTTAAAGAGGATTGTATATCCTGAAACTCTTTCCCTTGAAGGCGCAGTGATAATGCCTTAGTAAGGTGATCTGCGTAAGATAAGACATCTAAATTGGCTCTGTTAGACGAAATAGCTGTTTCCAACACCGCGGTTGGAATAGAAGCCGACGACGGTAATGATAGCTCTAAGTCTTCCGCCTCGTCGTCCATACGCAGAGGAACTCTCGGAATACCCTGTCCTGCCGTGTCGAATTTATTCCTTGCATTAATGAAAGGCAGGTTGAGAGTATTGGCGGACAATAAACCTGCTTTCCCCATCTTGGAAGCAAGTTTAAATATAGCGTCGTTCAATAATTCAAATGTTCTTGCAACATTATTGGACTGCGATGGAAACTCGGGAGCGATGTCCCTGAACCGCTCAAAAAATTCAGAGCCCAATGACGCTATAATCCTCTTGTCCGGAACCGCAGCAGTCTGGCCCGACGGAACAACTTGAGGGAGAAAGTGCCGGATGAAGTCCACGGCAGCTTTATGTTGTTCCGAAAGGGATAGCTCCAAATCATCCGTATCCCTTTCACCATCCGGTTGGACCTCATGATGCTCCCTGTCGTCCGCCCCCGATGCTTCGGCGGAGCGTACCGACCCAGCGCCGTCGGATAATTCCCGATCCGACACCGTTTCTGTCGGCTGCTGGGATGCTGCAATAAGCTGTGCTATCTGCACAAGAATGTCCGGCATCGAGACTGCGGAGGCGCAGTCTTCCGCTGCTTCGCCGAGGGCAGCTCCGCATCAGATGGCTCCCGCATACTTTTTCTATGGGAACGTCCGGAGTCCATCGGCCTCGTGTCCCTGGCTGCCGGATGGTGTGACCTGGTCGCCGAAGAATCCCTGATCGGCGAAGCTGGTAAGATATCGGCGGTCACGCAGCCAAGGTGCGGTCGTGTGCGCTGACGAGAAGAAGAAGCCTGAGCAGTCTCCGCGGACTGCCTATACAACGGAGCGTACCGAGCGATGGACTTATGCTCCGCTTGCGACACATTTTGTACCACAACATCTGGTCCCAGATGTTGTTGTACGAGAGAGGGGCCTCTCTCGCTCGCGGCCCGGCTGGACCTGGACGAGCTAGGAACCGGACTCAAAGGCTTCCTCCGATCTCGCTTACTATCCGCCGTCACTGGGTGTGCACATTGAATGTTTATAGTGCTCGCATCACCCAACATTTCCTCCTGGACCGCATCGGACGAACCCGGCTGCCGAACCATTCGGTGAATGGACGCTACACCGGGCGAGCTAGCGGACGACATCTGTTTAATCTCCATGAGCACTTTTGCCGCTAGCTCTGAATTTATTTGTGACGACGGAAGCGCACTTGCAGAAGATAACATGGAAACATCACCCTGTTCTTGTTCCTCTGAAATAGAAACTGAGAGAGTAGAGTGACCTTGCAGAGAAAGAGCCGGCATAGCCCTTTCTCCAGTAACATACCGTGACACACGTTTCCAATGTTTGTCATCCCAATATTGACATATAGAACAGGGATTAGTGCGAGAACACTGACTACAATTAATACAATGATCATGAAAGTCAGAGGAAGATTTCTTCCCATTACAATTTGAACAATATCCTTTCATTGTGAAAAGTCAACAACAAGTCCTAGTTACTCGCACAAACCCCTGACACAAAGATACATAATAACATGATCCATAAATAATGAAAAAACAATTGCAAATCAAAATAATTTTGAAAAAATATTTTTTCAGCGAAGCCCAAGTTTCTGAAAAGTAACGTTGAGCCCCGATGGATCCGATGGCTAAGTGTGGTCAAAAATTTTAAATTTATATTAAATAATTAATGAGACACTTACGGATAATATAAATGTATCTAATAGTGAGATAAACTACACCAAAGGCAAACAGCCCCCCTCAAAAAAGGCTGTTGCCAATGTAAACAAACAGTGTAAAACACCAGAAAACATGACTCCAGGCACTGAAAAAACTGGCCCGAAATCAGTCATCAAAATTACACTCTATCTGATGCAAGACAGAGACTCCCAGGGGAGAATCTGCAGAACATCAGATGGAAGATGCAGAACACAACGTTTATACACCCATGGGTGAAAACGTAACTATGGGGAAAATAACAGAAAACATTCTGTAACCAAGCAACTCTCCCAAGAGAATTTTAGAAATGAACTTTCTCAAAAATATGCCAAAAGCATGGGAGAATTGCAAGGGGGGACTTAGAAGGCCAGGGGAGAGGAAACACTGAATAAGCAGTGCAACATTTTAGCAAGAATGACAACAAGAGGCCCATGCCTCGAAAATAGGCAACTTAACATAATTTCATAAAATTTTTTAAGTACAGCCCTGATTATTTTTTGTCACTCCTTTTTCCTCTCCTCCTTCTATATCCTCCTTAGAATCACCATTTCTCCAAAAATTACGTGTCTGGCATCCTTTAAACTGAGATTTACAAGCACAAAGATCAGTGAGATGTTGACTGATGAAGGGCCAAACAGAGAATGATAATTGGCGCCAATTTCGGGACGTCCTTGACACTGCGCATGCGCAGTGGGGGCGTAGTATGGAGGTCCTATAGGACATGATTTCTTTTGGTTTTGGATGCAAATTTTGGGGATTGGGGGGAAAAATTTGTGTTTGGCCCTGGTTTTGTTAGAGTTAGCAGCAGCTAAGTCTGGGTCATTGGTACAGTATAAAAATATAGAAATTTTGGGTGGGGCAAAAATTCTTGCCCCTCCCGTAACAACGATAAATATTTCCCCTCAAACTTCTCTTGAACAAACTTGAGTCTACACCTCAAAAGGAAGCTGTATACCAAATATCAAGGCTCTGCTACAGCTGGTTCATGAAAAGAAGATTTAAAAAAAAAAATTGGGGCATTTTGGAGAAATCCCTTCAATATGAGCAGAAACCCAATTTGAAGAAAAACCCAAATGCCCCTATATAACCACTACTCATGTGAAATTTCATTAAAATGCGGCCAGTGTTTGGGAGAAAAAGACCCAAACATCACCTTTCAGTCAGGTGAGCTAAAAAACTGAACCGAAACAGAGGTTTTTCATGAAATCAAAACTGTATGAAAGTGTCAATGACACTAGCTCAACTTGACAAACTTGAACTGGGTAAGTTGAAAGTGAAATGGCAAAACTGAAGATCATTCTTTCCAATGTTATTTGGTGAAACTTCAACATAATAGTATCCCTCTAACCTGAGATGTTTCCGTGATTTTTCTGCTATATTTTAATTTCTTCGGCAAAGTGCTGGTCAAATAACTGGTCTGCAACCAAATTTTACGAGAAAAATGGGTGGCAAGCCATATTTGACTGAATACCAATTATTTGTGCAGCAAATGCATTTGTTTTCCAAATCATTTTTTTTAAATTACCCATTTTAATACTATTCACTGGCCTGCAATTTCCAAAATCAAATTCCATAACTTTCCAGACATTTTTTCCATGACACTGCAGGAACCCTGTTGTATGTGTTGTTGTTTTTATAGTGTACAGATTTTATGTCAGGGTTCTTACATATTCTGGACTTTCCAAACTTTCTATAACCTTCCGTGCCATTTATCCAGACTCTTGAATATGCGCAAATAACATAAATTTGGAGAGATGGGTGCTTCAATAATTGTGTTTCTCACCCTAATGATATACATGCATGTAAAGATGGGATGTTTTTAGATTTTCTGGTTTGGTTCCAATTTTGAAAAAACTGAACTGCAAGACCCAGCAAAAATTGACCCAATGGTTTTACTGTATTTGTGCATAAACTGATCAAACTATCTTACTGAGAGGGAACTAGACTAGTGACCCATATGGAATCTTGGCAAATATGTTGTGTTCTTATTGACACATTTTCTCCCTTATTTTGACCATGGAACACAACATAGTCGAGATTAACTTCATTTGTTACCTTAATATATTTTTTTATCTAACTCAATAGACTTAGCAACTGATCTTCTTGAACCAGAATGATCAAAGGAAGTGAGGCTGAACCCAATAGGGAGGCTTGCAAAACTTTTTTGGAGAGTTGTGCCATATAAACTATTGCATTTTTTCCCAAATTACAGAGCCTGAAGTGTTATTTACTAAGTGTTCTTAACACATAGAAAAGAGGTCCCAAGGGATCTGAGAGCGCTCACCTGACACTGATAACTATCAACCGAGGGTCCTGATTTGAACAAACTTGCATCTGCCCCATTAAGAATACCATATACCAAAACATTCTGACCGGTGGATCTGAGAAAAAAAAGATTTTGAAAAAATATTCCTCATATTGAACTAAGTTACAATTCGGGCTCCCACAGGGAGCAGAAATATGAACCCTGGGACTTGGCTTGAACAAACTTGAATCTCACCTCCCCAAGGATGCTGTATACCAAATACCAAAAGATTCTGACTTCTGGATTTGAAGAAAGATATTTTTAAGGAATATTCCTCATATTGAACTAAGCTATAATTCGGGCTCCCACAGGGAGCCCAAATATGAACCAAGGGCCTTGGCTTTAACAATTTGAATCTCACCTCCCTAAGGATACTGTATGCTAAATATCAATAAATACTGACTGGTGGGTGTGAAGTAGAAGATTTTTAAAGAATGTTCCTCATATTGAACTAAGTTACAACTAAGTCTCCCACAGGGAGCCCAAATATGGACTTAGAGACTTGGCTTGAACAAATTTGAATCACACCTCCATAAGGATGCAGTATACCAAATATCAAAACATTCCGACTGCTCGATATGAACAAGAAGATTTTTAAAGAAAATTCCTCACAATGAACTAAGTTATAATTTGGGCTCACACAGGGAGCCCAAATATGAGCCCTGAGACTTGGCTTGAACAAAATTGAATCTCAACCCCCTAAGGATGCTGCATACCAAATATCAAACGATTCTAATTGGAGGATCGGAAGAAGAAGATTTTTAAAGAATATTTTGGGGCATTAACCAGAGCACGAAGATGGTTAATGCCCCAAAATATTCTTTATATACTGCACTGTGGGGTGTGCCAAAGGGAAAAATTGATGCCTAACTAAACTAAGTTCATCAAAGGTCACTCACGGCCAAGAGCAACTATTTTTGATGGAAATGGACGAAAATCGATTGCTCACATCCAGAGGTCACCCCAAACAAGCATAACAAGTTTCAAAGCGATCCAATAATGCGACCTGAGCGGTGTGCCAAAGGAAATTGTGGACATACGTACAGAAATATGGATGTACATATGCAGACTGGCGAAAAGTGACGGTAATAGCTCAGCCTGACTTCGTCAAATTGAGCTAAAAATCAGAACTGCCTAACATTATATGCATGTAGGACTAGACCTGGTCAATCTTTTCTTAAAAGTCAATTGATCAGCAAGAAAATATAGCCGAGCATACCCATAATATAGTATATACATGTATATACATGTTTCAAAACTTGGGTGATGGAATTGTCTTTTCTTTCAACAACTGTCATATGGATATCATTTAATATAGTCCTGCTGAACAATTTACATGAATACAATAATAATTGCTCCCCACCACCAATAAAAAAACAACAAAAAACCAAAAACAGAAATAAAACCCACACAAAACATTAAATCTGTTCAATCTCTGTTCAAACAATTAAAGCATTTTTAAATATTCGGAAATCTACTGCTAAATTGACGTATACTCGCAGCTCCACCAGAAACTGTTGATTTTCAAAGATTTTGTTTGTATTTTATTTAAAAATTCTATATAATTTATTTATAAAATACACAAATGATTATATTGAAGGTCTCGAGATCCAAACTGTCCAAGGTCCAATCATCCAAGGTCCATGTCTGAAAGTCTCAAGGTTTCATCATCCACACTTGAAGTTCAAATCATCCATGGTCCGAATTGTCCGAAGTCTTTGTTTGAAAGTCTCGAGGTCAAACTTGTGCACACTGAGGTATAAATTGTCCTGGTTCCGAATCAAAGCTTTTTTATTCCAATTTTTATCTGAGGTAACCCACGGTCTGTACTTCGCATCTTTTGTCGGCTTATCAGAATAAACACTTCTGACATCTACATGAATACAATATTCACTACCACAATGACAATTTAATTCTAAATATCATCTTTTTGACATTCAAGATGACAGCTACAAACTTCAGCAAGTTTAAATGCCATCACATATATACAGATAACTTAAGTTGAGAGTGGATAAACAGGTTTCTACACTTTTTATATCTTTTTAACACATCGGCTGTTCCAGTTACAAATAAATTTCCGACATAATCTGTAAATGAGAAATTGGAGACTGCTTATACTTTTCTGATCCTGTAGCTATCACAACACCTCAGACTTAATCTATAGTTAATGGTGAACAGTGCCCAAAATTTGTTTTCCCTTTTGTGAATGCAGTGTTTTGTGTTTGAGAACACCAAGTGTATTAAATTGCTTGGGGGTTTTAATGATTTTAATTAATTTCCATACTTTTTAATACCCTCAAAGTTTTAATTCCGGTTTTTCCATACTTTTCAGGACCTTTTCCAGAAAGACATGAATTACCATAGTTTTTCAAGAAGTTTAGCCTAGTTATGTAACAACCTGAGTATTTAAAAATAAGAGCCCGGCTTGGAGTCTACTTTTGAAATTGAGAAGCCAAATTTACTTCTTGACCAGTCGTGTGCTAAATTATTGTTATTTGTCAAAACTTTTTCATGTGTTTTACCTTGTTACTATTTATGGGAGAGTGCATTCGGCACTCTTCCATAAATTGTAACAAGGCAAATCCATACAAATGACATAATTTTACTCAAAAGATAATACAAAGTACATTTACAGTACATGAAGCCTTTAAGTTGCAGCACCTTAACACCAGCATAAATGACAAATATGGGCTTCATGTACTCAACCAGTTAACTGTAGTTATACGACTTTTCTTAACAATCTTCTTGTTGGAAGCTTTCAGCTGTGTATTATGAAAGCTTCCAACAAGAAGATCGTTAAGAAACATGCTGGGGTCCTTCACTGTTACATTCAGTTTTCCTGGTTGAAGTGACCTGGCAAATACGTAAATTATGCTTTTAATTACATTCTTTTTTGGCATAATTACAGTCGTTTTTAAAATAATCCAAAAATATTTTTACACCATTATAACCATTCATTTTTACAATAGTTCCTAGTCAAGTCTTGGCTGCCTAAGTGACCAATGGCAGAAATGGGATCTTATGGTTACAAGCCAACTTAGAAGCCTGTACCTAAGATTCAGGACCCAAAGCATAATTTTAGGAGTCAAATTCACATTGGCTACTTATTAGATCTGTCCCTGTTGTGTATTTTGTGTAAAATGATAACAAAATTTACCAGTATTCAATATTTACTATTCAAGAAATCCACTTGTCCAGAAGATGACTGCTTGATGTGACAAGTGCTTTTCCATGCACTCTGCCTGCAATCAATATTGGGGAAACCATTTTCAGAGACAAAAATGCGTGAAGAAAACCTCTACAATTTCCATTTTGTATGACAGAAACCGATTTGTGATTTTGTGCATTTGTATAAAACCTACTTACTTTGTCAAAGTCACTACTTTTTCCTCTTCTTTCTCTAGTTCTGTAAATTGAAAATACATCTGTAGGACATGAAATTGCAACATCTATTGCTTTATCATGACTGCAATGAAGTATAAAGTCATGTTTTATTTATACATATTTTACTCACTTTAGAGAAGTTCTACCCCAGGTATTGGTTACAGTCCTACTCCACCAGTAAATCACAGCTTGTTTACGACAGTAAATAAGTATTGATCCAAACCCATCATAAGACATTTGTAAAATAGAATTCAGAAAATGGTATTAAATTTAAGAACCTTTCACCTAAAATAACAGCCTTAACTGTCCAGTGCTATTCACAAAATTTGTCACCTAAATTTAGTTTTTTTAAAAATTTTGCCCTCTAAACAGTGCTTATGACATCTCACTGGAATGATCTGGTTGAGCTTGTTCCAACTAGGGGTTTTTGGCTATGTTTTTTGGGCCAAAAAAAGAAAATTTTAGTTTTTCAAAAGATTTTTTTTTGACAAGTGATGCCCACTATTTGCATTTAGTAAAGAGTTAAAGTCCTTGTGGGGGGGGGGGGGGGGGGGGGGATCATCATCTAAAATGGTTATATTATGAATTCACCCTTCCATCCCAATACTGATTTATGTTAATTTTTGAGAATCCCTTATAGCTGATACACTTCATACCTGAAAAAAAAAACCCAAAAGTTGACCTAGTCATTTCAAATTCTATTAACATTTTATCATTTGTTGTTTGCAGAAGACACCTGCTGGGGTCCTTCATTGTTACATTCAGTTTTCCTGGCTGAAGTGACCTGGCAAATACATAAATTATTCAATGGTCTGTTAACTGAGAATTTTGATGATCCAACAACAATATATGTGGGTTTCTTGGCTTTTCTGGAAAAGTTATAATATCTGTAATACCTTTAGTTACTGTTGATATATGTAGTACAACCTCTCTCAGTGCTGCTGCAGTTTCATCAGTGATCTCCTGGTCATCACATGAATTATCCAGTTCTTGATCCAACAGTTTATTAACTACAAATAAAAGCAGATTTAATTAATTCATTATCTAATATTAGCTTCGGGTAAGCAATATTTTTTTCCTAAATAATTTAAAAAAAATATCCTCCAGGTTTGAATTTCAAATTTCATCAAAATTGATTCTCACAGCATCTTCAGTTAAACCATTGATTTGTTGTTACATGAAGAACATGATTTCTCCCAAAATTCTCAATGAGAATAACTCCTTAAATATTATTTTCTCATTCAAACTCAGTGTGTCTTAAATAGTAACTTTTGGGTGATGGGGGAGGGGAGAAGAGTGGAGCATTCCCCCAAAAATTATTGAAAAAAAGCTTCGAGACAAGCCCCCATTTTTAATTCCTGGGTAAAATGAATATTGGGAAGGATCAGCCATCAGCTATGAGGGTGTTTTGTGTATGCGTTTTTTCCACTCATCTTGATGTTTAATTTTTCTTAGGTGGCATGTGTTCGTTCAGATATTCATCTATTATGGGTATTGGCACATCCGGATTTGAATGGAAAAACCTGGGGTAGAGTGGAAGTTGAATTGTATTTGGAGGTAATCATTTCATTTATTACACAACTACTGTCATTGTGGGGCAGTGCACTAGGTAAAAGTCACATCTCATCATGTGAGGGTAAGCTACTCAAGTTCTATTCATTGGCAGCAAAAATATTGCCCTTGCCATTACAATGGGAAAATTCTTGCATCTCTACCCACAATACCGTTAATTGATAGAGGGCTTGATTGATTTTTACAGAGAAATGAAGTCATGTAGTTGTAATAACAGTAATGATAAGCGTGCTACATACTCTCTCCCATAAGGCAAATTTTTAATTCTAGGCATATAACAGGTGGGTTACTGTCTTTGTTTTACAGAAGGAGAGGAATTCCAACACCCATTAGCAGTGGTCAGATTCACATCTGTTAGGGAAGGTTGGTGACAACTGGACCATCTACTTGGGAGATATGGAACTACTGTCTTTGTTTTACAGCAGGAAAATTCAAACCCCTCCCCAGTGGCAATTGTGAAGGCCATAAACACCTGTGGGTAAAGTCTGATGATAATCAGACCATCTAGGTGGAAGGAGATATAGAACATACACTTACTACACAGTTTGGGAGGGAATTTCCATGTATTTTCTTTCTTTTACAGTGGGAATGTGAAATCCAACCCCAACAGTATAAACAAGAGCTACTGCTGAAGGCAATTTATACAAACATTACATTACATTGTTGGACTGACAAAAAATAAAATAAAAGCAAAGTAAGGACCACAACTCTGTTGAAATAATTGCATTTTTATAACATGTGCAGGACCAGCTCGTCACAAGAATTGTTCAATACCAAATTTCACTGAAATCCATCCATTCACTGCCGAGATATCACTGTGAAGAGAAAAAACCTATGAAAAATTGACAAAGTAAGGACCATAACTCTGGCAAAAAATTATAAATTTTAAGTAATTTGTATATTTTTTATACTTACCAATGGCCCAGACTAGCTGGTGCTAACTCAAAAATTAATCCAGGGCCAAACCCAAATTTTGCCCCCAATCCCCAAAATTTGCGTGCAAAACCGAAAAATTCAAATCCTGTCTGGTCCTCCATACTTTTGAGATCTGTGCACGTGCAGTATCCAGGAAGGAACCGAAATTGGCGCCAGCCATCATTCTTTCTACAGACTGCCTGTTAAATATTATAAACAGCACGGAGGTATGAGTGCCCACTCATGGGAGGGCCATACCCGTCTGGGCCATTGGTAAGTATAAAAAATATACAAATTACTTAAAATTTATAATATTTTTAAACAACAACCAATGGCCCAGACTAGCTGAATCGTAAAAAGGCTGGAGGGCCTAGGACTTAAAGGAAAATCCAATCTCTCAATTACTTCAGTAAAGGATAGCTCCTTCAGGAGAATAGGAGAAGATAGGAACTATATATGTCTTTCTCCTTTATGTGAAAAGAGAAAGGCAAAACACCAACAATGTAATTGAGTATTACATAATATATAATTCTCCATTTAATGCCAGCATAACCCATTATGCTAATTCGGTGAAGGAAAACCAATATATAAAGACAGTCCAGAGAATGAGACTCTTTATACTCATTTCCCCTTGTTCTGAGATGAATAACCTCAGAACGAAGAGGGCAGCAGAACAGCGTCAATGCTGGAACGGGCAGCCTAAATACCTATAGATGTAACCATTAATGGACGAAATTCTGAGCAACAGAAAGAGGACCCAAAGATCACCGGAGATGGACTCTAAATTTCTCAGGTAAAACTTGGTAAATGAAGAGGGCTGTGTCCACTACACAGCTTTCATGAGATCAGTAATAGCTATACTGTTAGAATAAGCTCAAGAAGTGGACAGTGCTCTAACCTCGTGCGCCGATATCTTATTAACAGAATGTTGATCCGAGGACAGATTTTCATAGGCAATGCATTTTGCCAAGTGAATCCATCTAGCGACAACATGAACAGAAATATCTTTTCTGTTTGGAATCAATGAAAGAAAGAAATGTTTCCTTCCTTTTCTAATAAAATCTGATCGACGTTTATAAATGCGCATAGCCCTGACTGGACACAGCAACGGTCTACGGTTATCGGCGGATGGTAGAGCCTTAATGATAATAGGCTCTGGCCGCTTGTCTGGAATCGATTCATAGCCAAAAATCCCACTTCCGTAGTGAGGGTAATAGTATTATCCACACTACGGTAGTGCGATTCATCAACAGATAAGGCATGAAGTTCACTGACTCTTCTAGCAGCTGCAAAGGCTAAGAGAAAAGCCATTTTATAGGTCAAGAATTTGAACTTTACGACGTCCAATAGCTGAAACAGAGCTTCTTTGAGCTTCAACAGAACCCAAGCCAAATTCCACTTAGGAATTAATCTGAGGGTTCTAGGTCTATTGATAGAGAAATTTCTAATTAGCTTGGATAAAGAAGTATTTGTCCCAATAGCCAAGTTATCATGATGAACGTAATTATCTGATAACATAGACCTATAGCCCTTAATAGTGACGGGGTGCAGTTTGAGATCGTCAAACAAGTAGACCAAGAAATCCGCAATATTTGGTATGGACGGATCGTATATGTCTATTGACTGATCCTTACACCAACGGAAGAAAACCCTCCACTTTGCTGCATAATTCAACGAAGAGGAGGACCTCCAGCAGTTAGAAATTGCATCCACAGCACGTCCTGTAAAACGTTTTCCGCAAAGGAAGGACCGCACAAAGGAAATACGTGAAGGTTGAGACCTTTCGGATTGTGATGCAGTGTGTGGGACTTCCCCTGATAAAGAAGGTCCTCCCATGGAGGAAGCTTCCGGGGAACGTCCCATAACAGACACCTGAGAAGACTAATCCAAAGATTCTGTGATGACAGAGGTGCAACTAGCAGAATTTCGCAACAAGACTGTTTGATCTTTAACAGAATCTGCTGAATCAATGGAGTTGGAGGATGTGCATATCCTATCATTCCGTCCCATGAGATTGACAGAGTGTCTACTGCGTATGCTCAATGATCTGGCATGAACGTCGGTAACTGATTGTTCAGGTGAGTCGCAAAAAGATCTGTCATGGAACGATCCCACTGGTAGCAAATCTGTCTGAATATTCGCTTGTTTAGAGTTCATTCCGATGATCCTGACACTTCAAGTCTGCAGGACTTGAGGTCGCACCCAGTCCATCTGACTCACATCCGTCATAATCGTGAAAGCCTGATCCGGCAGTTGCAGCAGAGCTCCCTGAGTTAACCACTGAAGATCTGCCCAAATCTGAACCTTTTGTTTTACTAGGTCTGTTAAAACAATACTAGTTTCGAGCGAATGCGTCTTCACACTCCAGTTCTGAGTAAAGAATATCTGGAGGGGACGCATGTGTTGGCGGCCCATTGGAATAAGATCCGCAGCCGCTCCGCACAGCCCAATCAGTCGCATGAATTCCCTCACTGTTAATGCTTCTGAGTGTAGACAAAAGCGAGCATAACAACTGTCTAATTTCGCTGTGGGTAGCGGCAGACAAACCAGATTGTTTTGAGTCTCGAAGCTCATTTCCAAGTGAGTGAGCGACTTGGACGGAGCTAGATCCGACTTTTTCTCATTTAAGATGAAACCGAGATGTCGGAGTAATAGAAGCAGTCTCTGAACATCATTCTGAAGTATAATTCTGTTGCCGTATTTCTGCAGAATGTCGTCCAAGTAAGACGAATGAGCTTGGAAGTATGACATTACCGAGTTCATTATTCTAGTGAATGCCTAGGGAGCCAGGTTCAGACCAAAGCACATTGCTCTGAACTGATAAACCTTCCCTTGTACGGCGAACCGCAGGTACTTTCTGAATGCCAGGTGTACCAAGACATGAAAGTAAGCATCCTTTAGATCTATGCTTGCCACATAGTCGTTCACTCGCTCTTACTGACCGAATGGTCTCCATGTAGAACTTTGGAGCCACGATAAGCTTGTTTATGCAGCTCAAGTCTATTACCGATTGGAACGAGCTGTCTGGCTTCGGTACAAGGAACAGGTGACTGCAAAAACCTTGAGAATTTTGATTCTCGATGATCTCTATTGCTTCCTTTAATAAGAGAGTCTGTACCTCCGCTAGGAGAGATTCTCTTTTGAAAGGATCTGCCAGAAGACTTCTCGTTAGTGTGGGTTTCGCTCGGAATGATAGCCGTAAGCCGTCAATGACTACACTTCACACACACTGATCTTTCGTGACTGCTATCCTGTTTCTCGCGAAGTTTGATAACCTTCCACCAACTGGCAAGCAACAGAGGTCTTGAACATAACCTGTAGGACTTGCGAGGTGAGGAGAAACTACATCCTCCCTGCGAAGATCCTTTCCCCGTCGGCTTAGGGGCATCTGACCGATAGTCCCGATCAGACTTACACCCCTTTCCCGAGTCGCTATATTGACAATCTCCGGAGTAATTGTATGAGGGTTTCTTGTATCCTCGTGAGGAGTTCCCTTTTGATGATTTTGATTTGGAATGTCCTCCTTTACCCTGGACTGCTGAGATGCTAACTTCAATAGCAGAGCACTGGACACTTTCTTAGTAGCTTGTTCATATACCAATGAAAACTTGTCGTCAAAAATAGTATGTCCGGAGACCTGTGCGACCCGGAGAGAGCTTTTCACCTTGTCATCTACAAGTGATGATGACGCAAGGCATCATGCCAAATTAACTCCAGATTAGCCACTGTTAGGGCAGAGTTATACGTGGTGTACACGATTGCTCTGGAAAGAACTCCAAGAGAGGTATGCACGTCCTCAAATTCTTTCCCGTTGAGACATTGTGCCATAGCTCTAGTAAGGTGATCTGCGTTGGACATTGCATCCAAATTCGATCTATTTGATGAAATTGCAGTTTTCATTACATCTGAGCGAATACTGAATGATGCAGGTAAGAAAATATCTAAATCCCCGGCCTGCTTACCCAAAAGCAGTGGAGCTCTCTGTATATCTTCTCCAACCGTTTTAAATGAACGTGGTCCAAGGAACGGTATATCTATGGAAGATTTTGACAAGAAACCGCCTTTTTTACTTGCACTCGAGAGGTTAAATATGGCGTTGTCTACATGGCTGAAGGCCTGCGACACCTGCCTAGACTGAACCAGGAAAGAAAGAACTTCTTTCTTTCTCTGCATAAAGTCTGCATCTAAAGACGCCAGCGGTTTCTCTCTTGTTGTTGCAGCAGTTTGATTTGGTGGAACAAATTCAGGGTAGTATTGATAAATGAAATCCATGTGTTGTTCCAAAAGGGATGGGTAATCCTCTTCCTTGTCCCTTTCACTATCCAAGGGAATCATTTGCGAATCTCGGTCCATTACATCTGCGTGAAAAGACGACTGGATTGACCCAGCACCGTCCGACAACTCAGACTCTTGAGTCTGAGGGCGGTTGCTCCTGCACTTGCTGGGATGCTGCGATCAGCTGTGCAATCTGCGACAGCAAGTCCGTCATCGAGGCCTGAGGAGCAGTGGTTTTCCGTTTCTTAGCCGCTTGCTTCTCCTGGGACAGTGTTCCGGAGATGGATCTCTTCTTCGAATGTCCCGATGATTGAGGCCTCACTACTCAGCTACCGGATGGTCCGACTTCACGGGCAAAGACTGGTCCCTTCTTCGCAGAGATGTCTGGATATCCGAAATCGGGTAGCTAGGATGCGTTTGTGTGTGCGTTATGATTGTAGCGGAAGAAGCCGTGATTGTAGCAGAGGCCGGCTGCTGTCTAGACAGAGCGTCCCGAGCAGCAGGTGTGGACGTATGCTCTGTCCCACGCAAGTTTTTCATAACAACATCTGGCACCAGATGTTGCTGGGTTAGAGAGGGACCTCTCTCGCTCACGGTCTTATAAGACTCGCCGAGCCTCCCGACAAAAAAACTTGCTGACTTCTTCCCTAGTTGCGTCGTCGCTGGGTGAGCTTGTTTAGATTTTAAGGTGCTCGCTCTACCCACTACACTTCCTTTGACCGCAACGGACATACCCGGTGACACGGCTCCCACGGACAGAGTAACCGCTTCACTGGTCAAGCTAGCCTCTGGCAAAGGATTAAAATCACCGCCCAGTGGCTTTATCCCCTGCCTAATATTCAAGAGCACCTTAGCAGCTAGCTCTATTTGCTCATCAGAGCGCGACGACGTTAGCACACTTTTGGTAGGTGTCACATAACCATCACCATGTTCTTGTTCCTCTGAAAAAGAAATTGAAAAATTTGAGTGACCCTGCGGCGAGAGAACCGGCATCGGCCTCTCACCGCTAACAACATACCGTGACACCCGTGTCCAACGTTTGTCATCCCAATCAGCACATGTAGGACAAGAATTCGTAGGAGTACATCAACTACAATCAAGGCAACATGCATATAAATCCGAGGAAGACTTCCTCGCCTTGCATTTTGAGCAATAAGCTTTCATAATTAATCAAAACTAAGTCAATAGAACTCCAACAAACTCCAAAATAATATATGATAAAGATACATAATAATCAACAATCAAAATTGAAATCGAAAAATTAAATTAAAAAAATCTTTTGAAAAAATTTTGACAAAAGCCCAAGTTCCCAAATGAAACATGAAGAGCCCAACGGTGTCCCGATAGAGCCTAAGTGTGAACAAAATTCCAAAAATTATTGCTACACTACCGGAATATTAAAACATGTATCTTACAACAATCCTACAGTAATAATAACTAAATACTACATATATATAAGGACGTTGCCAATGTAAACAACGTCAAGGAAAAACCGGAAACAAGACATCAGGCACAGAACAAAAAGGTCCAAAGTCAGTAACAGATTTCTAAGCTACCCGATGTAAAGTAAGATCTTCAAATGAAGAAAAAATAGGCCGATGAAACTGTCAGATGTGTACCCATACGCGCAACTAGTAGAAAGCTGTATGGCGGAGGGCCACCACGGATGTCGACATTATGTACACCATACAAGGTATGGGTACATATAGAAATAAATTGGAGGAGTGTCTAATTTGATGGATAAATGGTTAATATCTCCGGAGCAAATTATCAGATTTACATAAAAATAGGCCGATGAAATCGTCAGATGTGTACCCATACGCGCAACTAGAAGAAAGCTGTATGATGGAGGGCCACCATGGATGCCGACATTATGTACACCATACAAGGTATGGGTACATATAGAAATGGATTGGAGGAGTGTCTAATTGTCTAATTTGATGGATAAAGGGTTTATATCTCCGGAGTAAATTATCAGATTTAAATAAAAAACTATACAGCACAACACATCAGTAACCTGAATAAATATATAAAGTAACATGACAATCAGATTGATATTTTTTGAGTTATCTCATGCCAAAGGGATTGGAGGAATTTTCAATTTGAAGGATAAAGGGGGTTAATATTTCTGGATCAAATTATCAGATTTACACCAAAAACTATACAGCTCTGCACATCAGTAACCTGAACACAATTATAAAGTAACTTGACAATCCAAGCAATATTTTTCAAGTTATCGAATGCCGAAGGGATTGGAGGAATTTTCAATTAGAAGGATAAAGGGGGTTAATATTTCTGGATCAAATTATCAGATTTACACCAAAAACTATACAGCTCAGCACATCAGTAACCTGAACACAATTATAAAGTAACTTGACAATCCAAGCAGTATTTTTCAAGTTATCAAATGCCAAAGGGATTGGAGGAATTTTCAATTTGAAGGATAAAGGGTTAATATCTCAGGATCAAAATAACAGATTTACACCAAAAATTATACAGCTCGGTACATCAGTAACCTGAACAAAAATATAAAGTAACTTGACAATCCAAGCAATATTTTTCAAGTTATCGAATGCCGAAGGGATTGGAGGAATTTTCAATTTGAAGGATAAAGGGTCAATATCTCAGGATTAAATTATCAGATTTACACCAAAAACTATACAGCTCGGCACATCAGTAACCTGAACACAAAATAAAGTAACTTGACAATCCAAGCAATATTTTTCAAGTTATCGAATACCAAGGGGATTGGAGGAATTTTCAATTTGAAGGATAAAGGGTTAATATCTCAGGATCAAAATAACAGATTTACACCAAAAACTATACAGCTCGGCACATCAGTAACCTGAACACAAATATAAAGTAACTAGACAATCCAAGCAATATTTTTCAAGTTATCGAATGCCAAAGGGATTGGAGGAATTTTTAATTTGAAGGATAAAGGGTTAATATCTCAGGATCAAAATGACAGTTTTACACCAAACACTATACAGCTCGGCACATCAGTAACCTGAACACAAATATAAAGTAACTTGACAATCCAAGCAATATTTGTCAAGTTATCGAATGCCAAAGGGATTGGAGGAATTTTCAATTAGAAGGATAAAGGGTTAATATCTCGGGATCAAATCATCAGATTTACACCAAAAACTATACAGCTCGGCAAATCAGTAACCTGAACACAAATATAAAGTAACTAGACAATCCAAACAATATTTTTCAAGTTATCGAATGCCAAAGGGATTGGAGGAATTTTCAATTTGAAGGATAAAGAGTTAATATCTCAGGATCAAATTATCTGATTTACACCAAAAACTATACAGCTCGGCACATCAGTAACCTGAACACAAATATAAAGTAACTTGACAATCCAAGCAATATTTTTCAAGTTATCGAATGCCAAAGAAATGGATATGGACGCCGGATGGACAGACGGACAAAGGATGGACGAACGACGGATGGTCACCCCGGATGCCGGCATTATGTGTACCATACATAGTATGGGTACACATAAAAAACTATACAGCACAACACATCAGTAACCTGAATAAATATATAAAGTAACATGACAATCAGAGTGATATTTTTTGAGTTACCTCATGCCAAAGGCATTGGAGGAATTTTCAATTTGAAGAATAAAGGGGGTTAATATCTCCGGATCAAATTATCAGATTTACACCAAAAACTATACAGCTCAGCACATCAGTAACCTGAACACAATTATAAAGCAACTTGACAATCCAAGCAATATTTTTCAAGTTATCAAATGCCAAAGGGATTGGAGGAATTTTCAATTTGAAGGATAAAGGGTTAATATCTCAGGATCAAAATAACAGATTTACACCAAAAACTATACAGCTCAGCACATCAGTAACCTGAAGACAAATATAAAGTAACTGGACAATCCAAGCAATATTTTTCAAGTTATCAAATGCCAAAGGGATTGGAGGAATTTTCAATTTGAAGGATAAAGGGTTAATATCTCAGGATCAAAATAACAGATTTACACCAAAAACTATACAGCTCAGTACATCAGTAACCTGAACACAAATATAAAGTAACTTCACAATCCAAGTAATATTTTTCAAGTTATCGAATGCCAAAGGGATTGGAGGAATTTTCAATTTGAGGGATAAAGGGTTAATATCTAAGGATTAAATTATCAGATTTACACCAAAAACTATACAGCTCGGCACATCACTAACTTGAACACAAATATAAAGTAACTTGACAATCCAAGCAATATTTTTCAAGTTATCGAATGCCAAAGGGATTGGAGGAATTTTCAATTTGAAGGATAAAGGGTTAATATCTCAGAATCAAAATAACAGATTTACACCAAAAACTATACAGCTCGGCACATCAGTAACCTGAACACAAACATAAAGTAACTTGACAATCCAAATAATATTTTTCAAGTTATCGAATGCCAAACGGATTGGAGAAATTTTCAATTTGAAGGATAAAGGGTTAATATCTCGGAATCAAATCATCAGATTTACACCAAAAACTATACAGCTCGGCACATCAGTAACCTGAACACAAATATAAAGTAACTAGACTATCCAAGCAATATTTTTCAAGTTATCGAATGCCAAAGGGATTGGAGGAATTTTCAATTAGAAGGATAAAGGGTTAATATCTCAGGATCTAATTATCTGATTTACACCAAAAACTATACAGCTCAGCATATCAGTAACCTGAACACAAATATAAAGTAACGTGACAATCCAAGCAATATTTTTCAAGTTATCGAATGCCAAAGGGATTGGAGGAATTTTCAATTTGAAGGATAAAGGATTAATATCTCAGGATTAAATTATCAGATTTACACCAAAAACTATACAGCTCGGCACATCAGTAACCTGAACACAAATATAAAGTAACTTGACAATCCAAACAATATTTTTCAAGTTATCGAATGCCAAAGGGATTAGAGAAATTTTCAATTTGAAGGATAAAGGGTTAATATCCCAGGATCAAAAGAACAGATTTACACCAAAAACTATACAGCTCGGTACATCAGTAACCTGAACACAAATATAAAGTAACTTGACAATCCAAGCAATATTTTTCAAGTTATCGAATGCCAAAGGGATTGGAGGAATTTTCAATTTGAAGGATAAAGGGTTAATATCTCAGGATCAAATTATCCGATTTACACCAAAAACTATACAGCTCAGCACATCAGTAACCTGAACACAAATATAAAGTAACTTGACAATCCAAGCAATATTTTTCAAGTTATCGAATGCCAAAGGGATTGGAGGAATTTTCAATTTGAAGGATAAAGGGTTAATATCTCAGGATTAAATTATCAGATTTACACCAAAAACTATACAGCGCGGCGTTTCAGTAACCTGAACACAAATATAAAGTAACTTGACAATCCAAGCAATATTTTTCAAGTTATTGAATGCCAAAGGGATTGGAGAAATTTTCAATTTGAAGGATAAAGGGTTAATATCTCAGTATCAAAATAACAGATTTACACCAAAAACTATACAGCTCGGCACATCAGTAACCTGAACACAAATACAAAGTAACTAGACAATCCAAGCAATATTTTTCAAGTTATCGAATGCCAAAGGGATTGGAGGAATTTTCAATTTGAAGGATAAAGGGTTAATATCTCGGTATCAAATCATCAGATTTACACCAAAAACTATACAGCTCGGCAAATCAGTAACCTGAACACAAATATAAAGTTACTAGACAATCCAAGCAACATTTTTCAAGTTATCAAATGCCAAAGGGATTGGAGGAATTTTCAATTTGAAGGATAAAGGGTTAATATCTCAGGATAAAATTATCCGATTTACACCAAAAACTATACAGCTCGGCACATCAGTAACCTGAACACAAATATAAAGTAACTTGACAATCCAAGAAATATTTTTCAAGTTATCGAATGCCAAAGAAATGGATACGGACGCCGGACGGACAAAGGATGGACGAACAACGGATGGTCACCCCGGATGCCGGCATAATATGTACCATACATAGTATGGGTACTCATAAAAATGATACATCGGATAGAAGATGCATGACCCAAATGACCCAACACCCCTAGGGTGAGGATGTAACCATGGGGATAAACATTCTGTAATACACGTTAAACTTCCAAGAAATTTAATAAAAAATTTTGATAAAAATAAGCCAAAAAGCTTGGGAGTTTAACAGGAGGGCTTCAAGGAAGGATAGGGAAGGAACACTTAACAAACAGTGGATAAATCATTAGCAAGAATTATGACATCAGGCCCATGCCCCAAAATTGGGAAACATGAAATAATTTTGGTAAAAATGATAAAGTTACAGCCCTGAACGTCCCAAACCACCGTAGTTCACTTCCATTATCCATTTATGTCCTTGGATTCACCAATTTTACCATTGATTTGTGTCTGGCATCCTCAAAAATGAGATTTAAAAGCACAGATGTCTGTTGACTGTTGCTGACTTTAGGGCCAAACAAAGAATGATGGTTGGCACCAATTTCGGTTTCTTCCTGGATACTGCGCATCTGCAGATCTCAAAAGTTTGGAGGACCAGATGACAGAACTTATTTATTTATTTATTTATTTATTGGTGTTTAAGGTCACATATTTCTGCACAATGGCTAATCATGACCACAACAGTTTTACGGGTGGAGGAAGCCGGAGTACCCAGAGAGAACCACCGAGCAACGGCGAGCAACTGTCAGCTTCCCAACATACTAACTCCACACAAGCAGGGTTAGCATTGGCTGAAGACAGGTGCACCATTGACGTGCAGTATGCCTTAGTACACAGCGTCACCATGCCCCCACATGGGCAATGGGGGGTGGGGGGGTGTGAAGTGTCTTGCCCAAGGACACAATGCAGTTGCCGCAGGTGGGATTCGAACCGAGGACCTCTTGGCTTGCAGGCTGCACCTCTACCTACTGAGCCACCGCGCCCCGATGACAGAACTTGAATTTTTAGGTTTTGCATTGGGGACAAAATTTGTGTTTGGCCCTGGGTTAATTTTTGAGTTAGCAGCAGTTTGCCTGGGCCATTGGTTGTTGTATAAAAATATATGCAGGCAACTTTGTTATAACACGTTCTGAAGCAGCTTGTCACAAGGATTTCTCATACCAAATTTCTACCAAACTGAAATCCAGCCACTAACTGCTGAGATATTGTGTGGGTGGATGGATGGGTAGATGGACAGACAGACAGACAGACAGGTGGATGCAAGTAATCCAGTATACACCCCCTCTCTGAGAGTGGGGGTGTAATTATGAGGTCGACATACACTCATGTGCCCAGGTTGGTGATGATCAGACCATCCACAAGGGAGATGTTGAACAAGTACACATGCAAACAAACAATTCTCAAGAAACACTAGAAACTGTTTTAGCACACTAAAACATATGTCTCCCCTTCCTTTCTATTTAATGCACTGCAAATTATATATACATGAATAATATTGACAATCATGCCAAATAACTAAGGTCTAGCTCAAAAGACAAAAAAGTTATGCCCCGGACAAAGTTTCCCTTAAAAAGGACATAAATCTGACCTTCAGGTCAAAGGTCAAGGTCACATGAAGGTCACTATGGTATGCGACACACCGGCTCATGGTGATACATCCACATGCCAACTATCTAAGGTCTAGGTCAAAAGACAAAAAAGTTAGGCCCCGGACAAAGTTTCCATTAAAAAGCACATAAATCTCACCTTCAGGTCAAAGGTCAAGGTCACATGATGGTCCCTATTGGTACGCGACACACCAGCTCATGGTGATACATCCACATGCCAAATATCTATGGTCTAGGTCAAAAGACAAAAAAGTTATGCCCCGGACAAAGTGTGTATGAGAAGAAGAAGAAGAAGAAGAAGAAGAAGAAGAAGAAGAAGAAGAAGACGAAGAAGAAGAAGGAGAAGAAGAAAAAGGAGAAGAAGAAGAATATGCACTAAAACAATATGTCTCCCTTCTGGGAAGGGGAGACATAAAAAAAACTAAGATGGCAAGCTAACTGTTATAATTTATGGAAAACATTTACACTGCAAGTATGTATATTGTGCTAGTTGTTTTCTATGCCATAAATAATCAAAATCACCATTTAGAAGTTCCTGGTTGAAAAGAATAATTGCTATTTTTAGAAAATGGCTGAGAGCGGCCATTTTTTACTGCTGTTAAAACTCAAAGCATGACATCATATTCACCTCGTTTTCACCATGGTGTCATATCATTCACCCATCCATATAATTTTGTATGGATGGAAGAATGGACAAACAAACTAATGGATAGACGGACAAACAAATGCAATCAAGTATACCCCTATTCTCTTCAGGTGAAAATGATTCCTTTATATTCCCCTTTACTTAGCTTACAGATTGTAAAATAAAGCCTACCTTCATCCAGATCTGTGCAACATTTGTTAACATCTTCAACAGCATTAAGGATGTCTTGAACATCTGACTTTATTTTATCACAACTGTCCTGAAATCAGAGAACACAACATGACACGACACAATATACAAAGCATGCACTGCAGAATCCCATCCCACCTTCATCTACAGAATTTTCAATTGTAAAAGTTAAATATTAGAATTTAGCAATCTTATAGAAGTAAATCCTCGCCATGTCAACTCAAAAATGTCTTTAAAACCAGGCCTGGAAAGGCACTAAGTAGTGTAAAACAACAACAAATTAAATTTAACCCTTTAAACAACGTAATGGCCAAAACCGGCCAGCACTCTTCTTAAAAATCGCCAATTAATTTTCACTATTTTTTCATTTTTTATCTCAAAAACATACATTATGACCCCTCGTTGGAACGAGCTCATTCCAATGAGGGGTCATAACCTATGTTTTTAAGACAAAAATGAAAAAAATTAGTTATTCAAGAATTTTTTCCGCAAGTGTTGTCTGCTTTTCATGGTAGGTAAAGGGTTAAACTAGTTCAGAGCTGTGTATATTAACCCTCTGTACACTGATGTCAAAATATCAAAATTTTAACTTGAAAATTTCTACCCATAATGCAACTAGAAATTTAACCAAATCAGACTTGTTTGACAGAGTTTAATGAGTTCTGTCAATCAACATTTAATTGGTTAAATGCCAAGCTACATTGTGGGGATTATCTGCTTCTTGAAATTTTAATATTTCGACATCACTTTGCAGAGGGTGAAATTTCACAATTCTATAACTCATCACTTGATGCCATCAGAATTGAGTAATCACCCCAAAAGCATATTTGGAAATATAAATATCATGGAAATAATAACTTAGCTGGAAATTTAGATATATGCATTAATGAAAGAGAAGGTCATAAGGCCACGGGTTGATAGACAATGAAAAATAATAAACATTTACATTCTCGTCATCTTTTCAAGATCACAATAAAATTGACTTATTTGAGTCTTCTTCAAGTATGAATACAAAAAAGGTCCTATGATAGGCAGTGACTGAAAAATGTGATTGATTTTTTTTTCCTTTACAGGGAAGGGGTGTTAAACCTTTGACCCTGAGTGTTCTCGACTTTGCATCAGGGACAGCAAGGTTCCATCCACAAAAACAAACTGCTTTATAACTTTTTGGAGCAGCTTGACTATTAACTGCAAGTGAGTGAATGCACCAGATCACAGATTATTGTACATTTGAGATGGTAATCTTGACCTTTAGCACCTAATTCTGATCACTGTTTACAACAGAAACGGTACCCCCAACATGCATTCTATGGGTGCACTTTGCGAGTTACATGCTAAGTACATCGGTAGTTGTTTATAGGCAAGTTTTGGATGCCAATATAGGCATCCCAAACTTGCCTAGAAACAACTGCAAAACCACAGGGTGTACGCTGTTAAGAGTGTAGCAAAAATGTGCAAAAATCCTGAGACCTTTAAGGTTTAAGTTGACTTGTAATTCTCTTTTATACTTTTGCAAAGAGAATATTTTATAGCTTGAGCCCTTTGTCTATGGCAATGGTCATATCCAGCCCAGACATGTTAACTCTCCCGGAATGCTCGGGAAAATCCCGAAAGACCAAAAATCCTGGAAAACAACAGTCGAATATTTCTTTCTTGTTGTTACTTATGTAAAATGTTCGGAGACAAATCACAGGCATTTCAAACTCTGGTAAAAACTTGTGAAGCAGTAAAATATGGATTTAAGTTAAATTTATTTAAGAAAAGGGTATTTTATTATATATATTTCGACTGTGTTCATGTTTATTTCTGTTTTTGTCTTCGTAATCAGAGATTCATGATCAATGTGCGAATGTCGAAGTGAAAATAAGTGACATACTTTCAAAAAATTGAAAACGCCACCTTCATTTAAATGCAGTTTTGGGGTAAATAAAATATATGAAAAGGAATTAAACCATTGTCCCCGCACAAACTTTTCCCTGAAATCTATCCCATTTCCCAGAAAATCATCCTCAGGTTCCCTGAAAAATGATAAATTTAAAGTAATTTGTATATTTTTAGTACTTACCAATGGCCAACTAACTCAGCCTAGCTGAAGCAGCTAAAGGTCTTCCTGAACATGAAGACCATTAAAAGCTAATAACTGAGTCCCTAGAAGCTCACTAAGGAGACTTACAACACTAGCCATAGCTTATAAGTCTTCATGTTTGTGAAGACAGATATATTGGTGTAAATTGCGACCCTGAAGGCTCACTTAATGGAGACTTACAATTATCGTCGCGCAAGGTAGGGAATAAAGAGCCACTATATAAACAGCTCTAAATTCCCAAAGAGACCGCAGTCCCAAGAGATAATAAATTCAGTTATGCCACTGCATAATACTGAAAAAATCTCGCTCATGATTTTAGCTAAGCTACTATGGTGTAACAATAAGACTCCAGTTTATGACACCTAGGAAAAACAAACCGAAAAGCACAGGATCTTTTTTGGTTTTATTCCCAAAAGACAGCGGACAGAGCATAACCCAAGAGACCACAGTAACCGTGCAGAAAGCTACTATGGCATCCACAATGACATAATTGTCTTGATGCCAAGGCATATCTCAGCCTATCTATGCACTATCCATCTCGATTCAGGTGATAATAAAAAACTGGAGAATAATTTTGACGACATCTAATGCTTTTCTCCAATAGGAAAGCTTATACCTCCAGAAGGAAAGCCTCTCTTGGAAGATTTGTCAAACAAGTATTCTTGTAAGTGGAGCTTGCTCGGGCTGACAGCCGCAAGCCTGCTGAGACTACATTTTCATCCACTGATCTTCCGCAATTTATCCACTTTTTGCGAGGTTGATAACCTACCGCTAAGTGGAAAGCAAACGAAATCTATTGTCGACGACCTCAATTGTTCACGTCAATAAGAGAGCCTTTACTTCCACTAGGAGCGACTCTGTTTCAAAGGAACTTCAGTGATTAACATCCAGTTTCTCATGAAATTGATAACCTTCCGTCAACTGGCAAGCAATAGAGGTCATGTCCATCACCTGTACGACTTACAATGCTTATGGGAGGTGAAACTACATCCTCACCATGCAGAAGCTTGTCTCGTTGACCTCAATTGTTCCCTTCAATAAGAGAGCCTTTACCTCCACTAGAAATGACTCTCTTTGAAAGGAACTTCCATGATTAACGTCCAGTTTCTCGTGAAGATGATAACCTTCAGTTAATTGTTGGCCTTGATAGGACCTATGCCCCTTTCCCCAAGTCGCTATAATGACAACTTCTGGCGTACATATAAGAGGGTTACTGTACGCTCGCAAGACATTCTCATGATACTTTCTTAGAAGCAGAACGGCCTTGTTTACCCCGGTCTGCTGAAGTGTGTTGATGAGACAGCGACTTCAATAGCAGAGCACTGGAAGCTTTTTTGTAGCCTGCTCATATATCAACGCAAGCTCGTGCAAGTTTCTCATAACAACATTTGGCCCCCAAATGTTGTTAGGTTAGAGAGCGGCCTCCCCCGCTCGCAGTTTATTAGACCTCGCCGATCCTGCCAACAAGAAACTTGCTGACTTCCTCCCTATTTCCGTTGTCGCTGGGTGAGCTTATTTATATTTAAGTGCTCGCTCTACCCACATATACACTTCCTTCGACCGCAACAGACTTACCCGGTGTCACGGTTCCCACATAATAACCGTTCCACCAGTTGAGCTAGCTGCTTGCAAGAGATTAAGAACACTAACTAGAGACCTTATCCCTTGCATGTCATGAGCACTACAGCTAGCTCTATTTGCTCAACGAGCCGCGACGACGGCAGCACACTTGGATGGGTGTCACAATATCATCACCATGTTCATGTTCTTTCGAAACAGAAACTGAAAAAATGAATTATAACACGGTGAGAGGCCTGGCCTCAGAACCTCACCGCCAACAACGTACTGCAACACCCGTCTCCAACATTAGTCATCCCAGTGAACACAGGTATGACAAGAGTCCATAGGAGTGCATCGACTAAAGTCGATAATACTCCAAACTCCACAACAAAATATATAATTAAGATACATGAATAATAGCAATCAAAATTAAATTCAAAATATTTTAGAAAATTTTTGGGGGGAAAAATGCCTAAGTTCCCAAGGGCATTCCGATAGAGCCTAAGTGTGGACAAAATCCAAATTTATTGCGCTACACTACGGTATAATAATCCATGTATCCTACAGTAATTCAACAGTAATAGAATATAAAATACTACCTATATATGAGGACGTTGTCAACGTAAACAACGTCAATGACAAAACTGGAAACAAGACATCGAGCACACAAAAAGGCCCAAAGTCAGAAATCAATTTAAATGCTACCAGATGCAAAGCTAGATCTTCATACGAAGAAAAAACGATACATCGGATAGAGGACGTAACCATGGGGAAAAACAGAATAAATATTCTGTAATGCATGTTAAACTCCCAAGAAATTTAATAAAAAATTTCAATAAAAAATAGCCAAAAAGCTTAAGAGTTTAACAGGAAGGGTTCATGGAAGGATAGGGAAGGAATACTTAACAAACAGTGGAATAATCATTAGCAAAAATGATGACGTCAGGCGTATGTCCCGAAATTGGGAAACATGAAATAATTTATAATTATTATAAAGTTACAGCCCTGAACGTCTAAAAACCACCGTTGAATACTTCCATCATCCAATAACAGCATTGAATCCACCAATTCTTGCAGTGATTTGTGGCTGGCATCCTCAAAAAAGGAGATTTTAAAGCAAAGATGTCAGTTCATTGCTGCTGACTTTAGGGCCAAACAAAGAATGTTTGTGCAAATTCCGGTCATGCGCGGGAAGTAAAAGTATGGAGGACCAGATAGGACTTTTAATTTTCAGTTTTGCAAGCAAATTTTGGGGATTGGGGGGTTCAAAATTTGTGTTTGGCCCTTGATAACTTTGAGTTTGCATCAGCTAGTCTGGGCCATTGATTTATATACTACTCAAAGTTTGCTAAGCACCACATATTTGACACATCATTGTGAAATTTTCTTGTGACACATTTGCGATATTTTTGGTGAATATGTTTGAGGAATGTATTGAGATGGTCCCCAGTGTTTACATTAGCTCTCTTGACAGGCAGACTTTTTGTGACAGTCATGGAAAGCATGTACCCCTTGATTTTCATGATGTTTTCTTGTACTGTCCACATGTATATGAGATGTGTAGGGTATTCAGTCTTCATTTCAACACAAACCCTTGTGATTTAATGATTGAATATGGCGAATGCAAATGTAAGAAGACATTTGTCTGAACCAGAAATGTGTTGGGCAGTAGGGTTGGTGGGACAGGGGGCTACCCATCGTCAGGTTGGTGAAGCCCTTGGTGTGCACCATACAGTGATCACCAGAGCCTTAGTCAGATTTCAGCAGTATGGCACACCAGTCAGAAGACATGGTGGTGGCAGAGAGATATGGCAACATCTGCAGCTGAAGACCGGTTTGTGATCATTCAGGCCCAAGGAACCGCTTTGACACAGCAGCCCAACTTTGCAGTGACCTTCAGAATGCATCCGGGGTAAATGTTTCGACGAAGACTATCCGGGCAAGGTTGCACGAAGGTGGTCTCTGATCGAGAAGACCATGTATTCGCATTCAGCTGTCCCAGAACCACCGCCAAGCATGATATGAATGGGCCATGGATCACATTGGATGGACCAAAGAAGATGGATGACCTGTCGTTTTTACAGATGAGTCAAGGTACTGCCTGGACAACACAGATAGGCATTCTAGGGTATGGAGAAGACCAGGAGAGCGATTCCATGCAGCCAACATTGCTAACAGTGACCGCCATGGTGGAGGGTCAATAATGGTCTGTGGCGGCATCACCTGGGATGGACGTACAGAGCTCTGTGTCCTTGACCATGGTACATTGACTGCACAGCGGCATTTTGATGAGATCCTGGTTGCCCACGTCAGATGGTATGTAGGTGCAGTGGGTGATAGATTCATTCTGATGGACGATAATGCCCGTCCTCATGTTGCCCATACTATCCAGGAATACTGACAGAGAGAGGGGATTGAGCATATGGACTGGCCAGCAAGATCCCCTGACCTCAATCCAATCGAACATGTCTGGAATGAGTTGCAGCTTGCAAATTCAGTCTGTCCAGTCCAACCAAGAAGTGTCCAGGAGCTTGGTGTCATGCTGGTCCAATAATGGAACAACATCCCACAAAGGACCATCTGGCACCTGATTAGGAGCATGAGAAGGCGTTGTCAAGCTGTAATTAACAATAATGGGTCTCATACTCGATATTGAACCCATATCAGTTCGCTCCGTCAACTTCTTGGCAAATTTGAAAAAATTCCTCTTTTACCAATAATATCCATTTTCCATGGTTATCGTATTCAAAAGCTGAAAAATAATGTCAAACACAAACAAAATCTCAATTTCTGTGCTTAAATCATTAAAGATATAATAAAATATAAAATATATACACTTTTCATAACAATATTTCAACTAAAACGTAAAACAGGTAGTTGGATATAATTGGTGCTCAGCAAACTTTGAGTATTATAGTTAAAAAATAGTGCCTTTCATGGTTTCTGAATGCCCTAACTCTTTCCCTATCAGTGATGACTATGGTTTCCATGCAGTTGATTTTGAATTTGCCTCAATGCAGTGGATTTGGAATTTAGGATTACCCATTGTTAGAGTGTTCTCCTCTGTTTTTTTGAGAAGGTCTATTCTTTTAAAAAAAATCGCGACATCGACGCCATAGCTGCGACGGGTGGTGCAATTTCACAAAATTCTAACTTCATCAAGGGCCATAACTCCAAGAAAAATATTTGGAACAACACATGCATTGAACAGTGGCTAGACATCAATAAGATACACTTATAGCCAAATATAAAGTCATTCCATCAAGTATTTCAAAAGTCATTGAGTTTTGAAACTCGTTGGTCACAGACAGCCCGACCAACCGACAGACAGACCGACATTGCCACTTATAGAGCTGCTAGTCGCAGCTAAAAATATTTAAAATAAATTTCAAGTTCATTTAGAAGCTGGGTCATTCATGGTTTCTGAATTCCTTAATTGAATTGAAAAGCGTAGTTAAAAATGTTTTCGATATCCTTCGATATTTTAAGCATTATTAACAGTTTGAGTCAATTTATTTCTACGGTAAATGACAAAATATTACAGTTGTCTCCCTTCCCTTCTGTGCTGAGTAATAATACCAATACACTGTCAGTGTGCAAAAAAATAACAATTTCTGCTGACCATCTTGCATTGACACGTGTGATTGGTGCAATGAAGGCCTGCCATTTTTATCCATTCTTATATGTGTGATTTATATCATAGCCTTATTACATTTAACCCCCTTGGAACTCAAGTTTTCAAAGAAAAACTTCCACTGCAAATTGCAGTGCGAGTTTCAATGGAACAAATTTTTCAATGGAAAAGAGAATACTGTAACCGTAAGCAATTTCGACTTTTTTATGTATGAACTGTCTCTTTCACATTTTTTATTCTTTTGAAATGGTGGTTAATTAACTTCTAATTGACACAATACGTGTCTTGAGTGATTCGTTGTTTTTGCTGGCTCTTTGTTTTTAAACAGCCACTTTGTGCTGGTTGCTATCAGTTGGGGTGAATTGTACGAACGACTATGCCATTACAACTCTTTTCAAAAATATAAAATTAGGCTAGTTTAGGCTATTTTTAGAACTGTATGACGGATTTTAACTGCAGTCGTGTTTACTTAATGAATGCGGAAGCGTTTTTAAAAAAGATAAAACACAAGAAAATGCATAAAACTGCCATGTCTCCCAAGGAAATTCTAAAGGGCGACTTGAATTTCGCCCCCAATGTAAGCCAAGGCTAATCGAGGAATGACAAGGTGACTTCTTTGCCTTAGTCGCCCACTCGGCTGACCCCTGGTAAGAAGAAAATCCCCCCTCCCCTCCCCCCTTTTTTTGAAAAAATAATCTTCAAAACAAAGAGGGGAGCGGTCTGGAAACAGTGAAAAAGCAGTACCGAATAATATATATATTCGTCTAAAAGGCATCAGGCTATTAATTATTATTAATATATTATTAATTTATTGGTGCTTAATGCCACCTCAGCAGCTAAGGCTATATTGTCGCGATCCCGGTTATTAAAATCACAAGCTTCAAAATGTATGTTACATACGGAATACATAAATAAGTCGAAAACCAGTGATCTAAATATGTACAACCTTCACTTGTCCAATTGAATCCCAATGGAAAGTTATCTAATAGAACTATACGTTTCTTAGCCAACACACAGGTGACCACGTTCAGGTATACAATTAATTCCAGTAATGAACCTCCCAATTATATGAGAGAAGGAACAGATCTTGTGTACCACTCTACGGTTGAAAACTGTATTTTCAATATGGAACAGGATACGATTAAAAAGCAACTGAAAGGGCGGAGTGGTACGTGGCATACATGACTGCCCTGGAAAGAGCTCTTAACAAGGAATTAACAACCTCAAATTCCTTTCCATTTAACTGCTGCGCCAGAGCCCTGGTGATATGATCTGCTTAGGACATAGCGTCCAGAATCGCTCTATTACATGAAATAGAAGAGTCCATCACATCCGAGCATAAATTGAATGATGTAGGCAAGGATGTATCCAAATCCCCAGCCTGCTCATCCAGATGCAGAGGAACTCTCTGAACATCATCTCCAACCATTTTAAAATAACGTGCTGATTGAAGATGCAGATAAGAAACCGCCTTTCTTTTTCGAACTTGCTAAGTTGAATATGGCATTA
This sequence comes from Pictodentalium vernedei, assembly GCA_031216915.1. NCBI lineage: Eukaryota > Metazoa > Mollusca > Scaphopoda > Dentaliida > Dentaliidae > Pictodentalium > Pictodentalium vernedei. The sequence goes on from CM062292.1 coordinate 279,865,129, forward strand.
TTAATGTTGCCGAAGGCCTCCGACACTTGCCAAGATAGTCTCGGGAAGGAAAGAACATCATCCTCCCTTCGCATGACATCTCTGTCTAGAGACGACAGTGGTTTCTGCCTAGAAGACACAACTTGCTGATCAGGTGGAACAAGGTCAGGATAGTATTGATGAATGAAATTCATCGCTACCATATGTTGTTCTGAAAGGGAAGGGTAATCCTCCTCCTTCTCCCTTTCACCATCCAACTGATTTAGCGGAGAATTTCGGTCAACAGCATCTGAATGTACAGATGACCGGACCGACCCAGCACCGTCCGGCAGCTCACCTCCGGAGCAGACATGTTAACTCTCCCGGAATGCATGGGAAAATCCCGAAATTTCAGTGTAGTTCTTTCCCTCCCGGACGGGAATCAGTTTTGGACCAAAAATCCTGGAAAACAACAGCTGAATATTTCTTTCCCGTTGTGACTTATGAAAAACATTCAGAGTCAAATCACATGCATTTCAAACTCTGGTAAAAACTCACGAAGCAGTAAAATATGGATTTCAGTTAAATTTATTTAAGAAAAGGTTATTTTATGATATATATTTCAACTGTGTTCATGTTTATTTCTGTTTTTTTCTTCGCAATATTCGTGATCAATGTGAATGTCAAAGTGAAAATAGGTGACTTACTTTCAAAAAATTGAAAATTCCACCTTCATTTAAATGCAGTTTTTTGGTAAATAAAATATATGAAAAGGAATTAAATAATATATATTTATTTATTCATAGAATAGCTTTAATCCTCATCCCTTTTCCAAATCAAAACGTAAACAACACCTGTCATGACCTCAGGGACTTAACACAATTTAAAAGTCGCTTAGGATGCTGAAAAATTATGACTGCATATTTATACTACACAATGGACTTATTTTCTAACACTACATTTATTCCATTGTGCTGACTACAAAACTGTTAACTGTTGGCCATCTGTACACTGATAATTTCGAATGGAATCAAAAAAAAATTTAAAAAATATGCTTCAATGTTGAAAAGAAAAGCTTTGTGCGGGGCATAAGTGTCCACACATGCAAGAAGGATTTTGATTGAGATACTTTCCAAGTACTAATCTTCTTGCAGTAAAGTAACTGAACATTAGGACACATTTTCATGTTAACATTTCCAGACTTGGGAAATTATTAGCTTTTAGACTTTGATAAATGCAAACCACAGGTGGTGTATTTTATGATTTTTTAACATGGTATAAATGCATCAGCACAATTGACAACTAGATCTGGATATAACCTGGTGTTAATGGTGGTCCATGAGCTGAAAATTCACAAGTTTTTTCTTTTGTTTTGTCCCCGTGCAAACTTTTCCCTGAAATTCATCCCATTTCCCTGAAAATCACCCTCAGGTTCCCTGAAAAATTATTCTGGAGGTTAACATGTCTGCTCCAGAGTTTGCGGAAGGCTGCACTTGCTGGGAAGCTGCAAGTCTGTTACAGAGGCTTGAGGAGCAGCGGTCCTCTGTTTTTTCACACAATTGCTGCTCCTGGGATGGACATCCGGACATAGATCTATTCTCCGAATGTCCCAATGAATGAAGCCTCGGATCACAAGCTACCGGATGGGCCGACTTCATGGGCGAAGACTGGGAATGTGTTCGTGCAACTGCCTGGATATCCAAAGTCGGGTTGCTAGTGTGCGGTCGTGTGTGCTTATCTGAACCTGAGGAAGAAGCCGTAACTGTAGCAGACCCCGGCTGCAGTTTAGACGGAGTGTCCCGCGAGTGTGGACGTTAGCTCTGGCTCAGTCAAGTTTCTCAAAACAACATTTAGCCCCAAATGTTGCTGGGTTAGAGAAGGCTCTTCCACTCGTGGTCTATCAGACATCGCCGAGCTTCCCGGAGAGAAACCTGCAGGCTTCTTCCCTTTTGCAATCGTCGCTGGCTGAGCTTATTTTTTGAGGTGCTCGCTCTACCCAATTCTACACTTCCCTCGACCGCAACAGACTTACCCGGTGTTCCGGCCCCCACTAACAGGGTAACCGCTTCACCGGTCGAGCTAGCTGCTTGCAAAGGATTATGAGCACTAACTAGAGGACTTATCTCTTGCTTAATATTCATGAGCACCTTTGCAGCTAGCTCTGTTTGCTCATCAGAGCACGACAATGTCAGCATATTATGGATGGGTGTCGCAATACCATCACCATGTTCTTGTTTCTCTGAAAAAGTAACTGAAAAACTCTAATTATCCTGCGGTGACAGCTCCGGCATTGGAACTTAACGGCCAACGACATACCGTGACACCCGTATCCAATGTCTGGCAACCCAATGTACACAAGTATGACAAAAATCTGTAGGAGTGCACAGACTACAGGCAAGACAACAAGCATGTAAATCCGAGGAAGACTTCCTCGCCTTGCATTTACAGCAGTAATCTTTCATAATTATTTACAACCAAAAAACAAAGTCGATAGTCCTACAAGTTCAGCAACAAAAATACATGATAAGGATACATGAAAATAGCAATCAAATTAATTTCGAAACAATTATAAAAAAAAAATTTTGAAATTTTTTTTTGGAAAATGCCCAAGTTCCAAAAGGGAACATGATGAGCCCAAGCGCATCCCGATAGAGCCTAAGTGTGGACAAATCCCAATTTTTTGAAGCTACACTACCAGAATCATAATCAATGTATCCTACAATAATTCTAAAGTATTATAATACTAAATACTACATTTTAAGAGCATTGCCAAATGTAAACAAAGTCAATAGAAAAAACCAGAAACATGACAACAGGCACACAAAAAGACCTAAAGTCAGTAATCGATTTAAATGCTACCAGATGCAAAGCTAGGTCTTCATACAAAGAAAAAACGAAACATCAGATAGAAGATGCAAGACCAAATCGATCCAACACCTCTAGGGTAAGGGTGTAACCATGGGGATAAACAGAATAATCATTCTGTAACACACATTAAACTCCCAAGAAATTTAATAAAAAATTTCCATTAAAAACAGCCAAAAAGCATAGGAGTTTAACAGGAGGGTTCATGGAAGGATAAGGAAGGAACACTTAACAAACGGTAGGTAAAGCATTATCAAGAATGATGACGTCAGGCCCATGTCCCGAAAATGGGAAACATGAAATAATTTTTATAATTATTGTAAAGTTACAGCCCTGAACGTCTCAAACCACCATTGTTCACTTCCATCATCCATTTATAGCCTTGAATCCACCAATTCTTTAATTGATTTGTGTCTGGCATCTTCAAAAATGAGATTTTAATGCACAGATGTCAGTTCAGTTGTTACGGATTTTGGGCAAAACAGAAGAATGATGTTTGCGCCAATTCCAGTTTCTTCCTGGGTACTGCGCATGCGCAAGCACTAATAGTATGGAGGGCCAGATAGGACTTTTAATTTTCGGTATTGTATGCAAATTTTGGGGATTGGGGGGTTCAAAATGTGTGTTTGGCCCTTAATAATATTGAGGTTGCACCAGCTGAGTCTGGGTCATTGGTTTTAGCATTAAAATATTATCCTGGAGGTTAACATGTCTGATCCAGCCAGAAAAATTAAGAAAATCACTGTTCACATTTGATTATTTTTTCAATTTTTATCTCCTTAAAATTGCTAATGATGCCTCAGTAGAACAAACCCAACAAGCATGTTCCTTTGCAGGATGAAAAGCTTTGTTTTTGAAAGAAAAAACTAAATACTACAAACTTTTTCAGCTATCTGTTCATTCCGTATTGAAAAAGAAAATTTCAACATTTCACAAAGTATTACAGTACGGCTGCCGTGGACTGTCACTTTCCACAGGCGGGCAATATTTATATACGACACAACACTATTAGATTTCAAACAATAATTACAGGAATAATCATCTAAAATTTAATTAATGAACATCTGGGTACAAACCAGTGCTTCATTAATTAAAATTTACCTGGAAAACACATGCGTGGACACCACTGCCCATGCGTGGATTACAACCAGTCCATGGCAAGTATGCTGTATAACTGTAGAATTTAAGGGTAATAACTTGTAATGATTAAATCAAGCCCCAGCAAATTTTTGTCTCACACATCTGAAAGAGATCTTAATCATGTACACCAAGTTTCAAACCAGTATCTTAATAAATATAGGAGTAGTTTGATTCAAATGACTTTTCATACAATTATAACTGTACATTTCAAGGGCATCAATTCTGTGACACCAGAATCAAGCTGCAGCAAATTAATGTCATGCACATCTGCAACTGATGATAATCATGCAATCATGTTTCCAACCAATATCTTGAGAGTAGTTTGCATCACAAGATTTCAACAGAATGACCAACCCACTAACCATCTGCAACAGTGACTCCAGTATACTGCACCCATCAAACTACATTTGCAGGCATGTCAAAAAAATTCAAGTTATTTAAAACTTTTTTAAGTAAATATCTGAATTAGCAATGACAGTTTAATATTACTGAATTAGTTTCAAGTCCTCAAATGATATCACCTGACAACAGTTTTAATAAACATCTTTTTTCACTAGACATGAGAGAAACTATCTTGATCAAAATTTGAAAAAAAAATACTTTTCTTCTTAAAAATTACTTTTAAATCACACAATGTTTTATTAAGAGTGACTTTTCGTTTTTCTTTCCACCATTTCTTTGCCATCTTCCTGCAAGCAGCCTTACAGTCTTCTATTTCTATCTTCAGGTCATCAATCTGCAAGATTACAAACACTGTGAAAAATTGTGAATTTTTTTTTATATCTTCAATGGGTTAATTATGAATTAACCCTTTATCAAATGCAACTGTTGCAAAAAAGAACAAAACTTTTTTTGCCTAAAAAACATAGACTATGACCCATCATTGGCACGAGCTCATGAAGCTCATTCCAATAAGGTGTCATAACCTCTATTTTCAAAAGCATGGCACATCTGGCTCATCCCAATAAGGTACAACTAGAACTATCACTGAAGGTGATTAATACCCCCGCTTTGGGTTTTTAGAGGAATGCACTTCTGATCATGTAGGCGAAGGCCATAAGGAAATGTATACATAAAGATCATTTTTTGTTGTTGAAATTTGTATTTGCATGTGGCCTTCCACAGAACAGCACTGAATACTTAAAGAGCCCACACATATATGGTTTACATTTGGAAAAACACATTTACAATGTGTAACATGTATTCAAAAACGGTTCATTAATGTAGGAGGAGTTGCACACACAAGAATCCCATTTGAAAACCCATAATAAATCCAAGTTAAAGGGAGATAACCTGGTTAAAATTGTCGCAGATCAAAAATCTTGGAATATGCGTATGTTCACTTAGTTGTGATAATGTTTGAAAGGTTTCGTCAAAATTGATTGATAAATGTAGGAGGAGTTGCACGCACAAGAATTTCATGTAGAAACCCATAATAAATCTAAGTTAAAGGGAGATAACCTAGTTAAAATTGCCACAGCTCTAAAATTTTTGGAATATGCGCATGTTTACTTAGTAGTGATGATGTCTGTAAACGTTCGTCCAAATTGATTGATAAATGTAGGAGGAGTTGCGCACACAAGAATTTCATGCCGAAACCCATATTAAATCAAAGCTCAAGAGAGATAACCTGGTTAAAATTGTCGCAGATCAAAAAGTTTGGAATATGCACATGTTCACTTAGTAGAGATGATGTTTGAAAGGTTTCATCAAAATCGGTTCATTAATGTAGGAGGAGTTGCGCACACAAGAATTTGTTCGAACGGAAAGACATAATAAATCTAAGTCAAAGGGAGATAACCTGGTTAAAATTGTCGCAGATCAAAAATCTTGGAATATGCGCATGTTCACTTAGTAGTGATGATGTCTGAAAAGTTTTGTCCAAATTGACTGATAAATGTAGGAGGAGTTGCACGCACAAGAATTTCATGTAGAAACCCATAATAAATCTAAGTTAAAGGGAGATAACCTAGTTAAAATTGCCACAGCTCAAAAATTTTGGAATATGCGCATGTTCACTTAGTAGTGATGATGTCTGTAAACTTTCGTCCAAATTGATTGATAAATGTAGGAGGAGTTGCGCACACAAGAATTTCATGCCGAAACCCATATTAAATCAAAGCTCAAGAGAGATAACCTGGTTAAAATTGTCGCAGATCAAAAAGTTTGGAATATGCACATGTTCACTTAGTAGAGATGATGTTTGAAAGGTTTCATCAAAATCGGTTCATTAATGTAGGAGGAGTTGCGCACACAAGAATTTGTTCGAACAGAAAGACATAATAAATCTAAGTCAAAGGGAGATAACCTGGTTAAAATTGTCACAGATCAAAAATCTTGGAATATGCGCATGTTCACTTAGTAGTGATGATGTCTGAAAAGTTTTGTCCAAATTGATTGATAAATGTAGGAGGAGTTGCGCACACAAGAATTTCATGTAGAAACCCATATTAAATCAAAGTTCAAGAGAGATAACCTGGTTAAAATTGTCACAGATTAAAAAGTTTGGAATATGCACATGTTCACTTAGTAGAGATGATGTTTGAAAGGTTTCATCAAAATCGGTTCATTAATGTAGGAGTTGCGCACACAAGAATTTGTTCGGATGGAAAGACACAATAAATCTAAGTCAAAGGGAGAAAACCTGGTTAAAATTGTCGCAGATCAAAAATCTTGGAATATGCGCATGTTCACTTAGTAGTGATGATGTCTGAAAAGTTTTGTCCAAATTGATTGATAAATGTAGGAGGAGTTGCACACACAAGAATTTCATGTCCGGAAAGACGTACGGACGGACGTACGGATGGACGGACAGACGGACGGACGTACAGGGCGATTCCTATATAGCCCCCACTTCTTCGAAGCGGGGGTATAATTACCTATATGTTTCCAACCAATATCTTGAGAAGAGTTAAACAAGAGGCCCCAAGGGGCCTTAGGGCACTCAACTGACAGGGTAGTCTAAATATCAAAATATCAAACCAGAGACTTGACTTGAATAAGCTGCATACGCCCCTCCTAAGAAAAGCATATACCAACTAGTTGAAGCGATTGTGCTCACACAATACACAGGATTTTCCTTCCATTTTCAGTTCCTGCACTTTTACGTCCCAAAATTGAGATAAACGCATAAAAAACAGATTTTTTTTATTTTTGTTCAGAAATTTTAGAAGTCCCAAACAAAATATTTTCAGACTAAAATTTGTTTTTATTCTTCTTAAAATTGACCAAAACGCAAAAAAAAAACTAATTTTTTTTTTGGTCCAAAATTTTCTAAGTACCACCCAGACCCCAAATTTTCAGTGTAAAAAAAATAATTTTTTTTTTTGGTCTTAAAATTGACCAAAATGCATAAAAACAAAAAAAAACCTCATTTCTGGATTTTGGTCCAAAATTTCTAAGTCTGGACCGGGACCCCAAATTTTCAGCCTAAATATGAATCCAGGGATTTGGCTTGAACAAACTTGAATCTCACCCCCCTAAGCATGCTGCATACCAAATATCAAAAGATTCCTATTGGTAGATCTGAAGAAGAAGATTTTAAAGAATATTCCTCATACTGCACTAATTTAAACATTTGCGCTCCCATAGAGAGCCCAAATATGGACCCAGGGAATTTATTTCAATAAACATGTGAAACAATCTTCCAAAGATGTTATATGTGAAATTTGAAAGCTTTTGGTGCAGTGGTTTGGGAGAAAAGTAGTGTTAAATGTTTTTCCCGTTACCCACAGTGTTAAAAAATGCTGACTCGGCACTTTTTCAAAGTCCCAAAAAAGTACCCCATGATAAAACTGATAGCAATGTTTTTTGACCATTCCATTCTGTTGGTCCTAAGGAAGCTTCACACCAAATAAGAATTCACAGTGCCATGTAGTTTTGGAGATATGGGAGTTTTAATTTTTTTCTATCTTTTGCTCCTGCGGTTCCCATGGGGCGATGGGAAAAAAAATTGGGTCATAAATTAAGTACTTGTGACCCAATAAGCCCTCATATCAAATTTGGTTCAAATCTGCCTATCGGTTTGGAAAATAGAAATTATGGGCTTGGCAAAAATTCTTGCCCCTCCCATAATGAAAGCAAATATAGCTCCTCGAACTTCTCTTGAACAAATCTGAGTCTACACCTCAAAAGGAAGCTGCACACCAAATATCAAGTCTCTGCTACTGCTGGTTCAGGAGAATATTTTTTAAGATTTAAGCACACTTTTTGGGCGTGGCCCTACCGAGGGGTGGGTCAACTTGATTTGAACAAACTTGAATTGACATATGATAGGGAACACGCACAGCAAATTTTGTTGAATTTGGTCCAGCAGTTCGTAAGAAGTCGATAATGTAAAGTTAACGACAGACGACAGATGGAAAGTGATCAGTTAAGCTCACCTTGAGCTTCGCTGAGGTGAGCTAAAAACATAGCTTATGACTCCTCACTGGAATATGCCTGCTGAGTTTGTTCCCAATGAGGAGTCATTACCTATGTTTATAAGTTGAATAATAAATTCTGAATGGCAGTTTTTGTGAATAGCACTGGTTGGATATTTCCAGTATGTTAAAGGGTTAACCCTTTACCCAAATATCAAAATTTATTGTTTAAATTATTGTTTTTTCAAATATTTCAAACAATTTCAACAAACTACATCGTGTGACCCTCACTGGAACAAGCTCATTGAGCTCGTTCCAATGAGGGATAACATGATATGGTTTTGTTGAAATTTTTGAAAGAAAACCTTTTTCAATGGCTGAATTTGTAAACTTTGTGGATGTATGTGGTGATTCGTTAGGTAAAAGGTTAAGTAAATGCTGATATTCAAACTAGAGGTGTGACTATCCCAGATGGGCCTGACCATACCCCGCCGCCATGATTATTCTAAGATGAAAAGGGGCATAACTCTGGCAAAAAGATCCGATCAAAACTATATTTGCAGGTGCACAGGTTCCCATGGTAGTAAACAACCATACCAAGTTTTCAGAGTAATCGAACCCATAAGCATCTGAGAAAATCTGCAGACAAAATTCTAGGCCTGTTGCTTCAAGTTGAAAAGGGGCAAAATTCTGGTGAAAATAATTCAAACGGAACTAAAACCGCAGGTGCACAGGTTTCCATGGTGGTGAACGTTTATACCAAGTTTCGAGCAGTTTGGTCCATAAACATTGGAGACAATCTCCAGACAAAATTGTCAGACAGACCGATGGATGGATGAGGTGATTCCAGTATACCGTACCCCCCCCCCCCCCCCCCCACACACACACACACCACCCATTGTGAGGGGTATAATAACACACAGGATGCACTGCTGAACACATATTTGTAGCTGAAATTACTAAAGTTTGGGCTACCACTTTCACATATATTGGTTAACTGAATAACCTTGTTAACTGTATATCAATGTGAAAACATTGCCACACCTTTAGTACAAATGCAATCAGTTCATTGGTTTTGACAAATATAACAGTGGTTCAGCTGAGAATATAACCTTTTTAAAATAGACTGAAACATGCACCTGCACAGCACTTGGCCACAGGTGGTTGAAGAGCAATCTGCGCTTTATTACTCATAAAATGAGCTGTGTCTGTAAGACACATATGATGCCTCCACAAACTCTACCACACACAAATCACATCCATACAGGGGAAATTCTTCAAAAAAATTGACCAGGTTCAACAACCTGTAATTTTGTGAAATATTCAAGCAAATCAAAATATGCACACATCTGGTAAGATGTACGGTACAAACATCCTCTGAATTGAAAAAAAAAGTCCTAGCTTGAAAACTGTGAGTTAGCCTGACAAATGAAAGTGTCAATGACACTGTAGCTCAACTTGTCAAGACAAAGACATGCACATGTATAGTATGTGACACAGCAATGACAAACATCTAGGTAATGACCTGATAACAAAGGTACATATAAAGTATTGTAATGGTCTGTACATAAATACTGACCGTTGCCTGTAACAAATGTATAGGTAAAGTATTGTAAAGGTGGGTGACAGTCAGATGCTAAACTAGAAAAGAAAACTTTGAGTCCCAGAGTGAACCCCAAAATATTTGTTCTCATAGCACAGTGATAACAAAGGCACCCCAAAACACACTCGTTCCTGTCCCAAGGTGAAAACAAAGGTACCCAAGAAGTTTTGTGAAGATCAATTCATAAATACGAGCTGTATAGAACTTGTGACAAAAAACTGATTGGACCTAATTTTGGTACAAAATGGCCACTGGCAGCCATCTTGAATTTTGGACCGTACCCAGAAACACTCATTCTCGTCCCTAGGTGATAACAAAGGTACCCAAGAAGTTTTGTGAAGATCGGTTCATAAATACAGCCTCTACCCTGAGCTGTATTGACATGTGTGCTCACATTGTGCAAGTAGCACTGAATAAGTCAAAGTTCATCTAATTTGCATAATTTCTGCACGAAAAAAACCCCCTTAGAATATGTGATGTATTCCATGTTACTAAACATTCATACAAAAATTTATTCAAATCAGAACTTTCATACAGAAGTTCTGTACAAAAGACTGATTGCACTAATTTTGGTACAAAATGGTTGCTGGTGGCCATCTTGAATTTTGGACCACACCCAAAAACACTCGCTCTCATCCCACGGTGATAACAAAGGTACCCAACAAAGTTCGTAAAGATTGGTTCATAAAAATGGCCTCTAGTCTGAGCTGTATAGAAGTTGTGTACAAAAAACTGATTAGACCTAATTTCGGTACAAAATGGCCACTGGCAGCCATCTTGAATTTTAGACCGCACCCAGAAACACTCATTCTCGTCCCAAGGTGATAACAAAGGTACCCAAGACATTTCGTGAAGATCAGTTCATAAATACAGACTCAAGTCTGAGCCGTATTGACATGTGTACTTAATGTGTGTAAGTCGCACTGAAATATCAAAGTTCATCTAATTTGCATAATTTCTGCACGAGAAAAAAACCCGTATTATATGTGATGTATCCCATGGTACTAAACATTCACACAAAAAATTATTCAAATCAGTGCTTTCATATGGAAGTTCTGTGCAAAAATCTGATTGCACTTAATTTTGTACAAAATGGCTGCCATCGGCCATCTTGAATTTCGGACCGGACCCAAAAACACTCGTTCTCGTCCCACGGTGATACCAAAGGTACCCAAGAAGTTTCGTAAAGATCGGTTCATAAATACGGCCTCTAGCCCGAGCCGTATTGGCATTTGCACTTACAGTGCTGAAATTAACACCAAAAAACATCAAAATTAGTCTAATTTGCACAATTTACGCACGAGAAAAAAACCTGTATTATATGTGATGTACCCCATGGTACTAAACATTCAAACAAAAAATTATTCAAATCAGAGCTTTCATATGGAAGTTCTGTACAAAAAACAGATTTCTGCATCATCGGTACAAAATGGCGGCTGGCAGCCATCTTGAATTTCGGACCGCACCCAAAAACACTCGTTCTCGTCCCACGGTCTTAACAAAGGTACCCAAGAAGTTTTGTGAAGATCGGTTCATAAATACAGCCTCTACCCTGAGCTGTATTGACATGTGTGCTCACATTGTGCAAGTAGCACTGAATAAGTCAAAGTTCATCTAATTTGCATAATTTCTGCACGAAAAAAAACCCCTTAGAATATGTGATGTATTCCATGTTACTAAACATTCATACAAAAATTTATTCAAATCAGAACTTTCATACAGAAGTTCTGTACAAAAGACTGATTGCACTAATTTTGGTACAAAATGGTTGCTGGTGGCCATCTTGAATTTTGGACCACACCCAAAAACACTCGCTCTCATCCCACGGTGATAACAAAGGTACCCAACAAAGTTCGTAAAGATTGGTTCATAAATATGGCCTCTAGTCTGAGCTGTATAGAAGTTGTGTACAAAAAACTGATTAGACCTAATTTCGGTACAAAATGGCCACTGGCAGCCATCTTGAATTTTAGACCGCACCCAGAAACACTCATTCTCGTCCCAAGGTGATAACAAAGGTACCCAAGACATTTCGTGAAGATCAGTTCATAAATACAGACTCAAGTCTGAGCCGTATTGACATGTGTACTTAATGTGTGTAAGTCGCACTGAAATATCAAAGTTCATCTAATTTGCATAATTTCTGCACGAGAAAAAAACCCGTATTATATGTGATGTATCCCATGGTACTAAACATTCACACAAAAAATTATTCAAATCAGTGCTTTCATATGGAAGTTCTGTGCAAAAATCTGATTGCACTTAATTTTGTACAAAATGGCTGCCATCGGCCATCTTGAATTTCGGACCGGACCCAAAAACACTCGTTCTCGTCCCACGGTGATACCAAAGGTACCCAAGAAGTTTCGTAAAGATCGGTTCATAAATACGGCCTCTAGCCCGAGCCGTATTGGCATTTGCACTTACAGTGCTGAAATTAACACCAAAAAACATCAAAATTAGTCTAATTTGCACAATTTACGCACGAGAAAAAAACCTGTATTATATGTGATGTACCCCATGGTACTAAACATTCAAACAAAAAATTATTCAAATCAGAGCTTTCATATGGAAGTTCTGTACAAAAAACAGATTTCTGCATCATCGGTACAAAATGGCGGCTGGCAGCCATCTTGAATTTCGGACCGCACCCAAAAACACTCGTTCTCGTCCCACGGTCTTAACAAAGGTACCCAAGAAGTTTCATAAAGATCGGTTCATAAATATGACCTCTGGCCCGAGCCATAGCCAATTGTTGACGTACGGACAGACGGACGGACGGACGGACGGACTGACAGACGGACGACGGGCCATGACAATAGCTCAAATTTGACTTCGTCAAAGTTGAGCTAAAAATGTACCCTAGATGCAGATAAGGGCAAAACAATATGCCCCCTCCCCCCTAACTATTCATCGCAGGGGTATAAAACAAGAGGGGTGTGTCCACACCCATTACCACACCAATGCATGCCATGCAATAAACCTTGGCTTATTACAAATCTGCAAAAAATGTCCGGTCATGTACATGTATAGCAAAACAAGTCCACAGTGACAAAAATGTCTAACATTGCAAAACAGGTCAGAAATTTTCTAAGTACACAGTGACAAAAAAATCTAACATTGCATTAAAAAAGTCCAAAATCTCTGAAAATGTCTGGCAAAGAATTAATGTCATGTTATATTAATGCATTTAACATATATATGAAAAATAAAAGCCACAGCATACCGGTGGTAGCCTCCACTAGTGTATAGCAAAAAAGGTCAAAAATTTTTGAAGTCCACGTTGACAAAAAAGTCTAAAATTGCAAAAATACTAAAAATTGATAAAATATCACTGGGTAAGGGTCTGTGGGTAATTGTAAGCCATAGAAACACAGTATGAGGTGCATAGCAACATGGCTGAAAGTCAAAGTGGACTTGTACTATAACTTTAACACTAGTGTTGACACCACCACGCCTCGGGTCATGACATAAGCTCACACAACTATGTTGGTGAGCTAAAAATTAGGGGAAAACTGTTCTCACCTTATCTCTCTCCAATCTATTTATCTATATTACTCACAAGGAAATATTTAAAAATCATATTTGCAATAGGTTATATCCTTATCTTAATAAAGGTTCTCAAATGTTAAACCTTTAAACAAGGATAAATTTTTAAATTAAGGTGCCCTTATGGTCAATCTGATTACATCATTTTTCAGACAGCACATAAAATATTTTCAAACGAGGTATCTAACAGATTTACATACTTCTTCATCAGTTGCATTCCTTGCTGCCAAAAAGATTTCAGGACTGTGGATTACAAGTCTTTCCTCAAAGTCATTCAGTTCTTCTTCCATCCTGAAAACATATGAAAAAATCAAGGCCAGCATTAAAGAAATTAGAGCTTTACTCAAAGTATTAGTTCACGGAATTGGGATCTCAAACAAGAATTGTCCGACTCTACATGGTTTCAACCCATAAAAGAGTAGCAAATTCAAGGAGACAATCTAAATGCCTGAATCTGCAGGGACCAACCCTTGAAAGAGTGGTCAATTCAAGGAGAAGTAAAAATTAAATGCCCGAATTTACAGGGTACCAACCCTTGAAAGAGTAGCCAATTCAAGCAGACAATTTGAATTCATGATCTACATGGTTCCAATCCGTGAAAGAGTAGTCAATTCAAGGAGTAGACAATCTAAATGCCTGAATCTACAGGGACCACAATACTGGAAATCATAGTTAATTCAAGGAGTAGACAAACTAAAGACCTGAATCTAGAGTACCAGCCCTTGAAAGAGTAGTCAATTCAACAAGTAGACAACCTGAAGGCCTGAATCTACACGGTTCCATTCCCTGTAAGAGGTAGCCAATTCAAGGAGTAGACAATCCAAAGGCCTGAATCTGCAGGGTTCCAGACCTTGAAAGAGTAGTGAATTCAAGTAGACGATCTAAAGACCTAGATCTGCAGGGTACAAGAACTTGAAAGGAAGCCAATTCAAGGTATAGACAAACTAAATGTCTGAATCTACAGGGTTCCAGCCCTTAAAAGAGTAGCCAATTCAAGTAGACAACCTAAATGTCAGCATCTATAGGATTCTAACCACTGAAAGAGTAGCCAATTGAAGAATTTGCAGCACTTTGTCCAGATCGTCAAAATTTGAGGCATCTAACAGCACTTGCATATCACTGCACTTCTAAAGGGTTGGTTGGGTGTGTTAACACTGCACATTGAAAAAAACAATTTTTATGGCACACTATCACACATGCCTTATTGAACAATGGTCATTAGCATCAGCACATGAAATATGCAATGTAAAGTAATTGTATAACACATCATTCACAGGATTTTAATGAAAGAAACATCTTTACTTGTTATTTATTTATTAGTGTTTAAGGTCACATATTTCTACACAATGGCTAATCATGACTGCAAAATGGAGATGAAGTCAAGTTTAGTCAATCGCTTATACCTATGTTGCCCATTTTTGAGGGCTTTCACCTTAAGCACTGGTGACTGGGTCATATTTTACCACTGAAACATAACTCTTTACCTCAGTTAACAAGCAATGCTTCACTTCCCAGGGTTCCCAGAGGAGCCCCTTTTCATGTCTTTTTCAAAATGACACACTGTTCATAATAAAACTCAACAACAAAATTTACTTTCTTTCCATGTAAATTGCAATACAGTGGAACACTGTTTTAACTGTGTAGCCCCTGTGCCTGTGAAAGATATTCAAATAATATGTGTATTCAATTAACAGGGATTCGGTCACTTCCCTGTATTCAAGAAATAAACTGTGCATTTATTCTATTAAATCTTGTCTGTCAGAGCTCATGGAGCTCTGTCAAACAAATAAAAATAGATTAAATGCAAGTACTGGATGAACTGAGGCCAATAGCTCCATACACAAGAGGAATATTTGATGCTTAGCACTGATTAGCAGGGTAATTCCTCGACATATTACAAGAGTTTTTAATCAATTTACAGGAGTTCACTCTATACTCTCTAAACAATTAACAAGTAAAATTTGTACTGAAGGTATGGTGAACGGTTTTGCAGTTAGAAATTATATTCAATTAAGAGGGATAAACAATTAAGAGATATCTAATTAAGTACCAAAATTACAGTGTTATGATAACAAAATGTGAACAGTAACAGCAGAGTCATATTTCATTAGTCGGCAAAAAAAAACCACTTTGTTAATTACCTATTTCTCGCATTTTAAAACTTCTTTCTAGTTCTGCTGGACAGAACAATTTCATACACATGGGTTCGTACACAATTTTAGGAAAAAAAATCCATGACCTTTTACTAAATTTCCATGACCTGGTAACTGACACACAGCCAGGATTCTATAGTAGGAGGTGCCTAATCAGTTTCTATCTTTCTGAATCAACTGACTTTTGTTTTACAACTTTCGATGACGATCATGGTTCTTGATTCATGTTAGTTCGCTTCAGCAATTCAATCCAGTGAACCAGTCGTAAATGTTTAGATAAACCTCTTGTCAAACCACCAGACATTTAAAACATTTCTTACATTCAGCTTTTGAACTGTCTAGTTTATTGATTATTCCCACACTATGGAAACATTTTGTCTTGAAGCCATTTTTTGGTAATTTTCACCCAAACGCAACAAATGACAATCATAGACATAGAGTGATGCAAAATTGCAACCTGCATTCAACCATGCACATCAGTCCACGGATGTCAACAGTAAATACCTACACCTGTGAACTGTGCTGAGTCGTGGCTCGTGAAATGTGCTTGGAAATTGCCACTGTTTGCCAATATTTGCCTGAAGAAGCCCCCAACGAGTTTATTGCCAGTATTCCAACAGAAAATTGTGGGAAAATGTGTTATTTATTTATTAAGGTTTAATGACACATTAACAGCCAAGGTCATATCGTGTCGGGGACAGTTTACGGTTGGAGAAAGCTGGAGTACCCAGAGAGAACCACCGAGCAACAACACACAGTTATCAGCCCCCCAACATTGTAACTCCGCACTGCAGCACAGGCAGGATTAGATAGGTTGAAGACATGCTCACCATTGACGTGCAGTATACCTTAGTACACGGAGTCATCGTGCCCCCATGTGGACAGTCGGGGTGAAGTGCCTTACCCAAGGACACAACGCAGGAGTCCGAATCGATTGTTCAGACAGCCACCCATTCAAGGACTAACTGGGCTCGACATTGCTTAACTTTGTTAATCTGACGAGAACCGGTTACTGCAAATTCACTGTGACTCTGGAAAAATGTGTTGAGTAATAATAATTAATGCACCTACGTGAAGAAAATGGCGCTTCATAGAACTTTAGGACATGGAGATTAGCAATGCAAATAAAAAACAATGTTCCAAAATTTTAAAAAATTCCTGGTTCCCAGTTCACAGGACCAAATAAGTATGAATCAGGAACCAGGAATTCCCAGATCCGAATTAAAACCCTAAACTGAATATCCGCCAAGTAGAATGACACTAATGCATGATGCATTAGATTGGTGATATGATTTCTGTACAACATTAAAATAGGAATTATTGATTACAATTTCCATCACCCTACTTGTAACTCTATATGGCTGCCGGAAAAGAGCTCATTTGTTTTTGTCCTAGAAAAGCCTTGAAAAACTCTTGGCATTTGTCATTTCTTGATTCTTGAAAATATACCAGAAGTTGTTCAGACAAGAAAAAAGGAGCTGTCCAGTAAACTGCACATCTGGAATTAATTTGGCATTCCCGATCAATGTCATAGGCTCTAATTTTTAAATATGCAAAGTTTGTATGAGTCTAGGAATTCTGCAAAGACATGGGAAATGATGAAATACAGAAAAGTTTTAGAAAAGTCCTGGAATTTTATACATGTATGATTCTGTAAATAGTTCAAAATGCATATTGGGGGAAAGAAAACACAAAAAAAATGCCTAATTGGCGGGGGCTGGGCAGGGCAATAACCTCAACAATTTTCATTGGATAATTGTGGTCATCAAACTTGACCTAGAGACATGTACTGAAAAGAAATGAAATCTGTTAACTTTTGTTTAAGTTATGGCATAAAGAAAGTTCGCACTGACAGACAGACGGTCGGACTGATGGGTGGATGGATGGACTGACTGACAGATAGACGGACGGAGCGAGCTCTGTGCTATATCCCTCCCTTGTGGGAGGGGATAAAAAGTAACAAAATATGTGGTAGAAGTCTCATTTGAAATTTAGAGAAACTAAGTTCAAGAAGTGTTGTGAAAAAGGTTAAATTAATGCCAATATTATTTGAAACCACTGTGTACAGCTTCAGTAGACCTTGCCCAAAATGAAAAAAAGAAATGATGTTGTAACAGAGTGTTTGGAGAATGAAAGGTAGAACCTTGAAAAGCAGAACTTTAATCCAAAACTTTAAGCTGTGGTGATGAACCGATTATCAAAACTTGCTATCAACCAATTACCAGTTATTTCTCTGCCGATTATGCCGATTCCGATGGTTGAAGTTGGACACTGAAGAAAATCTGTTGGAGCCTGTTATACCACAGAATTTTGTTGATAAATCATCAATTACAAAAGCTTAATGCTAGATAAGTTCTCAGAGTATGCATAATTAGTGCTAAACAATATCTGGCAAAATAATATTTGCATTTTGGTTGGGGTGTGGGGAAAAGATTTATTATTAACGAAACAATCACACCATACTGTTCTCGTGAAGATTGTGTTTTATTCCAGTAAACAGTGTTAATTTGTTTTTGTGTAAGGATAGAATACACTTGGCTGTATTAACCAGGAATATGCTGAGCACACATACTTTGTGTCTTAAATGAATAATAATTGTAATGTTAATGTGTGTTGTGAAGTCGTATGACACATGGTTTACACGTTTGTCAGAATGTATTATTCAGTGTTCTTTTTTCAATGTGTTATCTCCCTTGATGTGTTTCTCTAATGTTTACATGAACTCTACAATCTTCGGGAAATGGTGCCGATCTCGTACCGATTGCAGTTGGTAAATTCCATAATATCTCTGTTCTGCAAATCCCTAAATTTTCTGCAATGCACTACACACGTTTTTAATGGGGAACTGTATTGAAATGGCCAGATATCAAAGGGATTTTTAATAGTCAGTGTTAAATATAGAATAACCGAAAACTGCCAGTTTTCAACTGCTGGTTGTCATAATCGGCCGATGCCCGATAACCCGCCAGTTCCAATTGCCAATTCCGATTATCGGTTCATCACAATTAAGCTGGGAATACTAAGTAAAATTGATTGGCAAAAAAGGGTTAAAAGAAATCAGTGATGTAAATGGAATCATTAAGTTGTATTGACCATGTAAGAATTAGAGCAAGAAAGTATGTGGCAAAGTCTAATTTCAAATACAAAGAAAGTAAGTCTGAAAACATGTTTAAAAGGGGTTAAAATCATGCTAATATTAATGAAAATCACTGTAGAAATGTTCAGTAGATAGTAGACATTGTCCCAAATAGGAAACAGTGACATTCCACTAAACTGTTTGAAGAATTAAAGGTGAAATTTTAAAACACCCCCCCTCCCCCCCCAAAAAAAACTTTAACCAAAAACTTTAACCTGGATGTTAAGTTAAATTGTCATACAAAAAAGGGTTAAATATTTCCCAAAATAACATGAAACATAAAAAAAAACATAATGAGAATGATACAATCAATAGTAATATTAATTTAAAAGAATAAAACAACAAAACTTTAAGGTTGACTAAAAAACTTTAACCACAAACTTTAACAAAAATTCCAAATGTTAACAGATGGACAGAGACGTAAGTCATGACTAAACAGGAAAAAAAACCCACTTGAACCTTCAGTAAACAAGAAGGACGCCAATGCCCTATAGCTCACAACATTCCTCTTTGATAGTAACTTTGGCAAACACAAGAACTGTATCAAACAGGCTCATAACATGCGACAAAGCTTACCTAAACACAACCTCTTAAAAGTAAAACACAGAAACTGACATAAACACTAAGTTAAGCATGAAATTCTGAGCTAAACAGAAAACTAAACGCAACTAAAAATGTCAAGAAAAATGTTTAAAATGCAGGGTATGAGGGGTTAATCATGGAACAATGATACTGAGGAACATGTATGATGAATATAAGTGCCATTGGAAGAGAAGGAGCACAGCAGCTGACCTAAACACTTAGTTAAACATGAAATTCCGAGCTAAACAGAAAACTAAACGCAACTAAAAATGTGATGAAAAACATTTAAAATGCAGAGTATAAGGGGTTAATCATGGAACAATGATACTGAGAAACATGTATAATGAATATAAGTGCCATGGGAAGAGAAGGAGCACAGCAGCTGACCTAAACACTAAGTTAAACATGAAATTCTGAGCTAAACAGAAAACTAAACGCAACTAAAAATGTCAAGAAAAATGTTTAAAATGCAGGGTATGAGGGGTTAATCATGGAACAATGATACTGAGGAACATGTATGAGGAATATAAGTGCCATGGGAAGAAAAGGAGCACAGCAGCTGACCTAAACACTTAGTTAAACATGAAATTCCGAGCTAAACAGAAAACTAAACGCAACTAAAAATGTGATGAAAAACGTTTAAAATGCAGGGTATGAGGGGTTAATCATGGAACAATGATACTGAGAAACGTGTATAATGAATATAAGTGCCATGGGAAGAGAAGGAGCACAGCAGCTGACCAAAACACTAAGTTAAACATGAAATTCTGAGCTAAACAGAAAACTAAACGCAACTAAAAATGTCAAGAAAAATGTTTAAAATGCAGGGTATGGGGTGTTAAACATGGAACAATGATACTGAGGAACATGTATGAGGAATATAAGTGCCATGGGAAGAAAAGGAGCACAGCAGCTGACCTAAACACTTAGTTAAACATGAAATTCTGAGCTAAACAGAAAACTAAACGCAACTAAAAATGTCAAGAAAAATGTTTAAAATGCAGGGTACGAGGGGTTAATCATGGAACAATGATACTGAGGAACATGTATGATGAATATAAGTGCCATGGGAAGAGAAGGAGCACAGCAGCTGACCTTAACATCAAGTTAAACATGAAATTCCGAGCTAAACAGAAAACTAAACGCAACTAAAAATTTCAAGAAAAATGTTTAAAATGCAGGGTATGAGGGGTTAATCATGGAACAATGATACTGAGGAACATGTATGATGAAAATAATTGCCATGGGAAGAGAAGGAGCACAGCAGCTGACCTAAACACTTAGTTAAACATGAAATTCCGAGCTAAACAGAAAACTAAACGCAACTAAAAATGTCAAGAAAAATGTTTAAAATGCAGGGTATGAAGGGTTAATCATGGAACAATGATACTGAGGAACATGTATAATGAATATAAGTGCCATGGGAAGAGAAGGAGCACAGCAGCTGACCTAAACACTAAGTTAAACATGAAATTCCGAGCTAAACAGAAAACTAAACGCAACTAAAAATGTCAAGAAAAATGTTTAAAATGCAGTGTATGAAGGGTTAATCATGGAACAATGATACTGAGGAACATGTATGATGAAAATAATTGCCATGGGAAGAGAAGGAGCACAGCAGCTGACCTAAACACTAAGTTAAACATGAAATTCCGAGCTAAACAGAAAACTAAACGCAACTAAAAATGTCAAGAAAAATGTTTAAAATGAAGGGTATGAGGGGTTAATCATGGAACAATGATACTCAGGAACATGTATGATGAATATAAGTGCCATTGGAAGAGAAGGAGCACAGCAGCTGACCTAAACACTAAGTTAAACATGAAATTCCGAGCTAAACAGAAAACTAAACGCAACTAAAAATGTCAAGAAAAATGATTAAAATGCAGGGTATGAGGGGTTAATCATGGAACAATGATACTGAGGAACATGTATGATGAATATAAGTGCCATTGGAAGAGAAGGAGCACAGCAGCTGACCTAAACACTTAGTTAAACATGAAATTCTGAGCTAAACAGAAAACTAAACGCAACTAAAAATGTCAAGAAAAATGTCTAAAATGTAGGGTATGAGGGGTTAAATCATGGTAAAATGATAATAATCATCATATAGCAGCATTATAAAAGCCATGATATGGAAATAGGGCGAATAAGTGACCTAAACAGAAACTTTAACATTATTGGACACGTACGCTGACGCCGATGCTGACCGATCGAGCCATTCCATAAGCTCACACAACTAAAGTTGGTGAGCTAAAAACTTTAACCACAAACTTTAACCAAAACTCTAAATGTTAACAGATGGACAGACGGATGGACAGATGGACGAAAGTCATGACTATAGCCCTCACTATTAACAGTCGGGCTAAAAATAGCTTGTAACCCCCTCATTGGAACAAGCTCAACATGGGGTCATAAGCAATGTTTTTGAGACAAAAAAAATAATGAAAATTGAAAGGTGATTTTTGTGAATAGCGCTGGCCATTTTTTCCCGTTACACTGAATAAAAAAGTTAACAATGCTGGGTATTAGGGCTGGTCGGTTTTGAAATTTGCATTTCCGTTTGGTTTCGGACAAAAACTCGGTTTTCGGTTGGGTTTTCCAAAATATGTTGTAGAAATCCACATTTTACACATTTTAGAGGGCAATGTACACATAAAATGTGTCTGTATTTGTCATCCAAGTCATGAGGCTCATACATCGTGTTGAGTCATCCGGGTTACTCAGTGTTCACCACTCTACTGTAGTGGGCTATGAGGTATCTAGGGAGTCCAGCACCCCCACCCCCCAATCCCACTTGCTCCTCCCATCCCCAAATTTGAAAAGATTCTTTTTTATTTCCTGCCCTCAGCAGAAGTACAGTACCCTCAGTCCTGAGATTCCCCCTCCCCCCAAACTCTTCACCAGCATGGTCCACCGGGATTTCAAACCATGGTTCCACCACTGGTGGGATCTGCCTTGTTCTGTCAGTGAGATTTGGGGCCTTGTCAAGATGCAGAAATTTACAAGAAAAGCCACATTTGAGTAAAAATCAACATTTCCTTATTTTTTATGGAGTCGCTAAGCTCTCACCTTGGTTTTGGTGGATAATATGCAATTGTTGTGCTTATTTTGGTAATTATCACATCGCTTGAAAATAGACTGCCCCGTGTTTTTTAATGGTTCCTGCTTCAAATGACAGTGGAATAAAAGTAACACAAATCATATTTCTTGTGGTTTTGATAACTTTTATTGAAGTAAGTCGTGATAAACGAATCACTTTTATTGTTAACTCACTCACTCCAATGCTTTCACAATATCTCTCCTAATTTTGACTGTAGAGGTTCGTTTTTTACTTTGATTTGCCCAGGCATAGAAATTGGGCGAAGTGAGCAGTGCCAAGGCGAAGATATTACCAACTTTACTTTGCCCTCTTGGCTGATCCCTGCGTTGATTTCATCTCAGTCAAGACAGGCGACTGATGTTTTTGAAGGGAGACGGCTGCATAATGGGATTTGAAAGAAACTTTGCAATATTTGCAATATTGCATCTAAGGATTTGTTGTGTTCACAAAATACACATGGTCGTGGGAAAACACGTGTTGATTATAACAACTTCGTATTGGGAATGCAGCATGTATACCTGACAGACCTGCAGTACTGCGCGATTCCTTAAGGTAAGTTCAAATAGTTTTCAAACAAGAGGCCCCAAGGGGCCTGAGGGCGCTCACCTGACATGGTAGCCTAAATATCAACCCAGAGAATTGATTTCAACAAGTTGCATCTGATCCTCCTAAGAAAAGCTTATACCAAATATCCAAAGATTCTGACCAGTGGATCTAAAAAAAAAAAAGAAGATTTTTAAAGAAGATTCCTCATATTGAACTAAGTTATAATTCGGGCTCCCACAGTGAGTCCAAATATGGACCTAGGGACTTGGCTTGAACAAAGTTGAATCTCACTCCCTAAGCATGGTGCATACCAAATATCAAAAGATTCTGCCTGCTGGATCTTGAGAAGATTTTTAAAGAAAATTCCTCATTTTGAACTAAGTTACAATTCAAGCTCCCACAGTGAGCCCAGATATGGACCAAGGGACTTGGCTTGAACAAACTTGAATCTCACCCCCTAAGCATGGTGCATACCAAATATCAAAAGATTCTGCCTGCTGGATCTTGAAAAGAAGATTTTCAAAGAAATTTGCCTGAAATGCATTAACTTCGAATTCGGGCTTCTATAGTGAGCCCAAATATGAATCCAGGGGGCCAATTTGAACAAACTTGAATCAGATCCACCCCACAATGTTGCATAACAAATAACAAAAGATTCTGCCTGCTGGATCTGGAGAAGAAGATTTTTAAAGAAATTTGCCTGAAATGCACTAAGTTCGAATTTGGGCTTCTATAGTGAGCCCAAATATGAATCCAGGGGGCCGATTTGAACAAACTTGAATCAGATCCACCCCACAATGTTGCATACCAAATATCCAAAGATTCTGCCTGCTGGATCTGGAGAAGAAGATTTTTTAAGAAATTTGCCTGAAATGCACTAAGTTCGAATTCGAGCTTCTATACTGAGCCCAAATATAAACCCAGGTGGCCGATTTGAACAAACTTGAATCAGATCCACCCCACAATGTTGCATGCCAAATATCAAAAGATTCTGCCTGCTCGATCTGAAGAAGATTTTTTAAGAAATTTGCCTGAAATGCACTAAGATCGAATTCGGGCTTTTATAGTGAGCCCAAATATGAATCCAGGGAGCCGATTTGAGCAAACTTGAATCAGATCCACCCCACAATGTTGCATACCAAATATCAAAAGATTCTGCCTGCTGGATCTGGAGAAGAAGATTTTTTAAGAAATTTGCCTGAAATGCACTAAGTTCGAAATCGGGCTCCTATACTGAGCCCAAATATGAACCCAGGGGGCCGATTTGAACAAACTTGAATCAGATCCACCCTACAATGTTGCATACCAAATATCAAAAGATTCTGCCTGCTGGATCTGGAGAAGAAGATTTTTTAATGTTTTTCCCATTGCCTACAGTGTTAAAAAGTGCTGACTCAGCACTTTTTCAAAGTCCCGAAACTGTACCCTATGATAAAACCGATGGCAATTTTTTTTTACCAATCCTTTCTGTTGGTCCCAAGGAAGCTGCACACCAAATAAAAATTCTCAGTGCCGTGCAGTTTTTGAGATATAGGCGTTTTAATTTTTTTCTATTTTTAGCTCCTGTGGTTCCCACGGGGCTACAGGAAAAAAAATTTCTGCATAAATTAGGTACTTATGACCCAATAAGCCCTCACATAAAATTTGGTTCAAATTGGCCTCTCGGTTTAAAAAATAGAAATTTGGGGTGAGGCCAAAATTTTTGCTCCTCCCATAACATCGCCAAGTATAGACCTACAAACTTCTCTTGAACAAACTTGAGTCTACACCTCAAAAGGAAGCTGCATACCAAATATCAAGTCTCTGCTATTGCTGGTTCTTGAGAAGAAGATTTTTTAAGAATTGGAGCATTTTTGCCCCACCCCTCTGCTCAATATGAGCCGAAACCTAATTTGCCCAAAAATCAAAATGCCGCTATATAACCCCTACTC
Organism: Pictodentalium vernedei; assembly: GCA_031216915.1. Taxonomy (NCBI): domain Eukaryota; kingdom Metazoa; phylum Mollusca; class Scaphopoda; order Dentaliida; family Dentaliidae; genus Pictodentalium; species Pictodentalium vernedei. The sequence continues at coordinate 279,890,056 of CM062292.1, forward strand.
ACATGAAATTTCATTAACATGCGGCCAGTGGTTTGGAAGAAAAAGACCCAAACACCACCTTCACGCCGGACGACGGACGCCGGACGACGGACGAAAAGTGATCAGAAAAGCTCACCCTGACTTTCAGTCAGGTGAGCTAACAATTCCAATAAGTTTTAAAAAAACTTTCAATAGTTACCTGCCATCCATTTAACAGGATATGTTCTATTTTAATTTAACCATTTTATTGTTGACAAAAACCAGAACTGCCAATGCGCAGCGTTATCTCTAAGCATGTGACTTCAGAGAACGTGCCAGCAGTCGGTTAATTAACATAATTTACTCGTCATTTTTCCCGGGTGAACTTTGAGGTTTTAAAACTCAATAAATTTTATGTTTACCTCCAATCTAATATACGCAGATGGTTTTGGGTCAAAGGTAATTTATATTACTTTTACACCATATATTTTCAGGTAACTTGCAATACCTATTTGGTCGAATATGAGTGAGCCTGGGGCTGTGCCCGGTTCATTAAATTTACTTTACGATTCTTGAATTGCATGTGGGGATTTTTACATAAGACTTTTAAATTTTTCATATTACTTCTGGTGGTGGTTCTGTAGATATCGTTTAAGATACAAGAAATGTTCTACCACTATTGGGGGGGAAGGGGGGGGGGGGGGGATTTGTTGTCAGTCCTCTCGAAATAAGCATAAATGGCACAGCATTTACCTTTGCCCGACATTTAAGCCTTTGAAATGCAGAAAGCAAGTAATTGAGTGGTCATAAACTTAACCAATTCTGGGAAATTTGTTTAAACCGAAAGTCTCAGTTTTTTGTTAAGGCGGCAGTTCGGTTTCGGTTTTGAAAAAAAAACGAACCGATAAACCGCCCAGCCCTACTGGGTATGTGCACATACAATGATAAAAGGAGCACTGATCCACATTTATCCAGCTGGATTCAATGTTATACTGAGTAAAAGGTTAACAGTGCTGGGTATGTGCACATACAATGATAAAAGGAACACTGATCCACATTTTATCAAGAAAGATTCAACAAGTGTCTGATAAGAGAAAAGTTAAGAGTTAAGTGTATTGTTTGAGACAACAGTTTAATATTTCAGACAATAGAGAAGCTGTCCTCATCACTCATTCAAAAGGGAAAAAACACATTGTGATGCAATTTCAAACAATAGGTGCACATCGGAGATTCAGGCGTCTAGTTGTGGTGGCAATCAGAGAGTGCTGCATTCCAAAACCTGGTTACCATATGCCGGTTGTCAAATCTGGAACCTTTGTTCAAGTTTTACAAGTTTTAATGCTAATAAGTTCAGAATTCATAAAAATTAATTAAGGCCCATAACCCTGTAACAAAATATTGGGAACGAGCAGTTTTTGAACGCACTTGAAATAAGATTGCAAAAGACCTGTATGGCAAATATTAGTCAAATCAGAGAATGTTTTCAAGTTATTGTGCTAATGAGCTCAAAATTCGTAAAAATTGACTAATTAAGGTCCATAACTATGTAATGAAAAATGGGGCCAGGCCAGTTCTCGAACTTGCTTGAGATACTCTTGCAAAAGACCTGTATAGTAAATATTAGTTAAATCAGAGAACACTGGCTTGAGTATGATCACAGGTAAATTCACAGCTGAGGCAATGGTAATGGTCAATGTTATCAAAGAGTACCTTCTGCAATTCAGATTATCGGTTGAGAAACATTGTGCTATCTGCACGAGCAATGATGCGTTGGTGATTGTTAAATTTGGATGGTTTATGCAGAGTATTCACCTAGCAGTTTTAGATGCGATGTATAAAAATGCTGTTCTGACAAAAGAGTAGATGAAGAGACTGAAAGTGTAGAACAGGAATCATGTGATGCCGGTAACAGACAAGGAAGTGAAAATCTGATGCTGAATTCGGTGAAGAATTAGTTTTAGAAGAAAGTGAATTTGAGCTACTTAACCAAAATTATTCTGAATTAGTCCTGTAATATTACTCAAATTGGAGAATGCATGTTCAAGTTATTGTGCTAATGAGCTCAAAATGAAGGTCTAGAATGACTGAGCAGTTTCGCCAGTGATAAGTGGTTGATACAGATTACAGTACATGCATACCTGTCTTGTTCCTGAATTAGTGAATTGAGTGATTCCTGGTCATGAGTGAATTTTATTTTCTTCACTGTCATTGTGGTGATTATATCACATAGTTTATTTGTGGGCTTCTGAAAGAAATAATATATCAAATTTAAAAATTCTGCAATAAGAAGTTTCAAAATTTTGAAAGCCCAATCTGTCTTTGGGTCACCACGTCCCTGTAATTAATTTGATCATATCATAGCTCCCCAAAAATGAAAGTCTTCAGGCCATTGGAATGCTAAATTTTGATTGCAGACATTTTGTTGCTTAACTCTTGATGGCTTAAATCCAACTTTTAGAAAGTTTGGAGCTACAGAGCTGGTGCCCCATTATATAATGTAGTCAAAAGGAAGTGTCATTGACAGTGGACAAATCTCCCAGGAAGTGGTTATTAGATATCTTTTCTGCCTCTGCAGGTACCGATCACTTGACTGGAATTCAGTGTAAAGCCAATAGGGTAAAAGAATGAGGGGAGACAAAAAACTGAACAAGACATTTTAAAGACTTTTATATCCTCAAACGATTTTCTTACCATAACATCAATACAATGAGCAGATTGAACAACAAAATGAAAGTGTCAATGACACTGTAGCTCAACTTGACAAACTTGAACTTGGTAAGTTATAAATGAAATGGCAAAATTGAAGATCATTGGGACCAATGTCAGTTTTTTTGCCAGTGGCAACATTTTTTGACAGAAACCGAAGAAAATCGATAGCTCCCATCTAGAGGCCTCCCCAAACAAGCATGCCAGGTTTCAAGGCAATCCGATCATAAATGTGCCCTGTAGGGTGTACAAAAGGGAAATATTGTGGTCTGACTAGACTAAATTCTAAGAACGTTGGCCGTGGCAACATTTTTTGACGGAAATGGAAGAAAATCGATAGCTCCCATCTAGAGGTCACCGTAAATAAGCATACCAGGTTTCAAAGCAATCTAATCATAAATGAGCCCTGTAGGGTGAGCCAAAGGGAAATATTGTGGTCTGACTAAACCAAGTTCTAAGAATGTTGGCTGCGGCAACATTTTTTGATGGAAATTGAAGAAAATCGATAGCTCCCATCTAGAGGTCACCCCAAACAAGCATGAAAGGTTTCAAAGCAATCCGATCATAAATGTGCCCTGTAGGGTGTGCCAAAAGGAAATATCGAGTCTTCTGACTAAACCAAGTTCTAAGAACGTTGGCCGCGGCAACATTTTTTGATGGAAATTGAGAAAATCGATAGCTCCCATCTAGAGGTCTCCCCAAACAAGCATACCAGGTTTCAAAGCAATCAAATCATAAATGTGCCCTGTAGGGCGTTCCAAAGGGAAATATTGTGGTCTCACTAAACTGAGTTCTAAAAATGTTGGCCGCGGCAACATTTTTTGACGGAAATTGAAGAAAATCGATAGCTCCCATCTAGATGTCACCCCAAACAAGCATGCCAGGTTTCAAAGCAATCCGATCATAAATGTATCCTGTAGGGTGTGCCAAAGGGAAATATTGAGTCTTCTGACTAAACTAAGTTCTAAGAACGTTGGCCGCGGCAACATTTTTTGACAGAAATTGAAGAAAATCGATAGCTCCCATCTAGAGGTCTCCCCAAACAAGCATACCAGGTTTCAAAGCAATCTGATCATAAATGGGCCCTGTAGGGTGTGCCAAAGGGAAATATTGAGGTCTGACTGAACTAAGTTCTACGAACGTTGGCCGTGGCAACATTTTTTGCTGTAAATTGAAGAAAATCGATAGCTCCCATCTAGAGGTCACCCTAAATAAGCATACCAGGTTTCAAAGCAATCAAATCATAAATGTGCCCTGTAGGGTGTGCCAAAGGGAAATATTGTGGTTTGACTAAACTAAGTTCTAAGAAAGTTGGCCGCGGCAACATTTTTTGACAGAAATTGAAGAAAATCGATAGCTCCCATCTAGAGGTCACCCCAAACAAGCAAGCCAGGTTTCAAAGCAATCCGATCATAAATGTACCCTGTAGGGTGTGCCAAAGGGAAATATTGAGTCTTCTGACTAAACTAAGTTCTAAGAACGTTGTCCGCGGCAACATTTTTTGACAGAAATTGAAGAAAATCGATAGCTCCCATCTAGAGGTCTCCCCAAACAAGCATACCAGGTTTCAAAGCAATCTGATCGTAAATGTACCCTGTAGGGTGTGCCAAAGGGAAATATTGAGGTCTGACTAAACTAAGTTCTATGAACGTTGGCCGTGGCAACATTTTTTGCCGGAAATTGAAGAAAATCGATAGCTCCCATCTAGAGGTCACCCTAAATAAGCATATCAGGTTTCAAAGCAATCAAATCATAAATGTGCCCTGTAGGGTGTGCCAAAGGGAAATATTGTGGTTTGACTAAACTAAGTTCTAAGAACGTTGGCCGCGGCAACATTTTTTGACGGAAATTGAAGAAAATCGATAGCTCCCATCTAGAGGTCACTCCAAACAAGCATAAGAAATTTCAAAGTAATCTGATCATAAATGCGACCTGTGAGGTGTGCCAAAAGAAATTGTGGACGTACGTACTAACGTACTAACGTACGCCGACGGACGAGAAGTGATGGCAATAGCTCAGCTTGACTTTGTCAAGTTGAGCTAAAAATTTATAACCTTGTTATGACTAATATAAACAAGAGGCCCCATGGGGCCTGAGGTCGCTCACCTGACATGGTAGTCTAAATATCAAACCAGGGACTTGACTTGAATAAGCTGTATACGCCCCTCCTAAGAAAAGCATATACCTACACAATACACAGGATTTTCCTTCTATTTCAGTTCCTGCACTTTTACATTCCAAAACTGAGATAAACATATAAAAACAGATTTTTGAAAATTTTTGTACGGAAATTTTCTAAGTCCCACCTGGCCCCCAAATTTTTAGTGTAAAAAACAAATTTTTTTTTGTCTTAAAATTGACCAAAACGCCTAAAAATTTTTTTTTAAAAATTTCCAGATTTTGGTCCAAAATTTCTTAGTCTGCAAAGGGACCCCAAATATTCAGCCTAAATATGAACCCAGGGACTTGGCTTGAACAAACTTGAATCTCACTCCCCTAAGCATGCTGCATACCAAATATCAAAAGATTCTTATTGGTTGATCTGAAGAAGAAGATTTTTGAAGAATATTCCTCATACTGCACTAATTTACACATATGGGCTCCCAAAGAGAGCCCAAATATGGACCCAGGAAACTGATTTCAATAAACATGTTTAACAATCTTCCAAAGATGTTATATGTGAAATTTGAAAGCTTTTGGAGCAGTGGTTTGGGAGAAAAGTAGTGTTAAATGTTATTCCCATTAATCACAGTGTTAAAAAATGCTGACTCAGCACTTTTTCAAAGTCCCCAAAAAAGTACCCCATGATAAAACCGATAGCAATTTTTTGTTACTATTCCATTCTGTTGGTCATAAGAAAGCTTCACACTAAAAAAAAATTCTCAGTGCCGTGCAGTTTTGGAGATATGAGCGTTTTAAATTTTTTCTATTTTTAGCTCCTGCAGTTCCCACGGGGCAACAGGACAATTTTTTTTTGCATAAATCAACTACTTATATCCCAATAAAATCTCACATCAAATTTGGTTGAAATCAGCCTCTCGATTTGGAAAATAGAAAATTTGGGCGTGGCAAAAATTCTTGTCCCTCCCATAACGATGGCAAATACAGCCCCTAGAACTTTTCTTGAACAAATCTGAGTCTACACCCCAAAAGAAAGCAGCACACCTAATATCAAGTCTCTGCTACTGCTGGTTCATGAGAAGAAGATTTTCAAAGATTTTTGTGCCCCTTGGGGGTGTGGCATCACCCAGGAGAAGGGGCAACTTCATTTGAACAAATCAGAATTGGTATTAGGTACTAAACATTTACCCAACATTTGAATAAAATTGGGCTAGTGGTTTTGGAGGAGAAGTCGATAATGTAAGTTAATGCCGGACGACGACGGACGGAATGTGATCAGAAAAGCTCCCACTGAGCTTTGCTCAGGTGAGCTAAAAATATGGTACATGTGTATATAAACCTTTTTGACCGACTACAGGATTGGAACAATTACATGTAAATATAATTAATTACAATTACAACAAGAGCTACATGAATACAGGCCTGCAACTGGGGGGGGGGGGGGGGGGGGGGGGGACTGCTCCCCTGGAAACATTTTTGCCCCCCATCCCCCCCCCCCCCCCCCCCCCCCGAAAAATTTCAGACACTGTTTTTCAATTTTCACCATTTTGATCTATTTTATCTACCAGTGAATTAACTCAGAGTTGTCAATTTACACCTGTAATTACATTGAATATAATCCCATGACTGAGTCTCTTTTGTTATATTTGAGGTGTTTATTCAACACACAGATTATATACAACTATGACAATACGAAACATTAATTAATTAACAGAAGAGATGAGTGGTTACTGGTAACTGAAAGTAGGAGAAATGCTCTCGCAAACAGAGGCTTGCCATGGGACAAAGACAGGAAATTGCTCCTTTTAATGCCAAATTTTAAAGTTTTTACACGCCGGGTGGAACCATGGTCGACCCGGGACACATGTGCTTGGCAAAGAGTATCCAAAGTAGTGGACAGGGTTCCCCCAGAATATTGAAAACAAAATTCAAGGACTTTCAAGGACCTTTTTGAAGAAAATTTAAGGATATTCAAGGACCGTCTCGAGGCTGAAATGTCCTAAGGCCGAAACGACCCAATGGCAATACCCCCTTTACAATAAGTAGTCAATTGTACCTCGGTTCACAAGTTGTGAACCAAGGTAAAATTTACTACTTATTGTTTGTCAAGCAAACAGGTGCGCACGTTTTCATCACTGTGGCAACTGTTTCATCTGCTATGAAAGCCCTCAATTCAGTCTCATCTGTATCCACCCAAGATCGGGCAAGTGCGAATGGTTTCATGTTTGGTTTTCTTTTCAAAGTATTGTTTGGCATGTAAATTTGTTTGCGAAGTGCACAGTTCAATAAAACCATTGTAAAAAAATTTACTGAAAATGTCCAACTCACGCTCGTTGCCATCCACAGAAAACTGAATGCCTGTGGGCTCGTCAAATGTTTTTAACCATGGGTGGTGGAGCGAATCCCCCAAATTCAATGTTTTGTCAACATGAACACACGTGCTTGATTGATCAGCTGATTCGCCGGCATTTACATTTTCTTCCAAATTGCTTTCACACGACTCGAATTCGTCTGACGAGTCTTCATTGATATTTCTTATGAAAGAATATCCAGGAAAACCGTCCTCATCCGAATCATAATCCTCAATAATGTCATAGAAAGTTGATAAATTATTTTCAATTGATGACACCATTTTCCAAACAAAGTCGAACTGGGACGTTGTGTCCCCCCGTCGGACAAAGTATTGGAACATGTGCATTACTTTATATGGAAACTCATGACGATTCCGGTGGAAATCAAAAGGTTTTCATTGGTTGTTAAACATAATTCGACCAGGGAAGCCCCCCTCTGTACTAATAAACATGAGCCGACCGAGTGCTAAGAGTTAATTAATATTAATAACACCTACTTGTTTGGACTAGTCAACAAATTTATTTGTTCCTTTTCGGACCGCTATGATGCTTGTGATAAATCGGCGATCAAATTCAAGGACATTCAAGGACCTTTTACTGATATACCTCGTTTTCAAGGACTTTCAAGGCCTTGAAAATAGCGTTTCAAATTCAAGGACATTCCAGGTTTTCAAGGACCCACGGCTACCCTGAGTGGAATTTAGTCACTTTGTGGAGGTGGAGGGGGTGGGGGCGGGGGGGATAAAATGATCCTGACTGGTCCTTCAAAAGTCAGTGGACAGATATAAAAAATTGCAAATAATGAATCTTGTTATTTGAGCAGAAAAAATAAAACTTTTTGGGGTATGTTGAAGCAGGAATTGATCCTTCAGAAGACAGGAAATTGCTCCTTTTAATACCAAATTGAAAAATTTTCCCATGCCGGGTTGAACCATGGTCAACCCGGCACGCATGTGCTTGGCACGGTGTATCCAAATTAGTGGAATTTAGTCACTATTGTGTGTGTGTGTTTGTGGTGGGGGGAGGGGGGGGGGGGGGGGGGTTAATGAATGATGAATAAGCTATATGAACACAGGGACTTGTTTCTAACAGACCTGAATTGACCCCTCTAAGGATGTTGTATACCAAGTATCAAAAGATTCCGATAGGTAGTTCTGGAGAAGATTTTTTGTGGGGAGCCAACAGAATTATGCCCTTGTGGTGGCCCTTGTGACTATGTCAACGCTATTTGAACAAACTTGAATTGACATAGGATGTCATAAGGAACATGCATATCAAATTTGGTTCAAATCGGCCCAGTGGTTTATCAGAAGTCGATAATGAAAAGTTCATGAAGGACGCCAGACAGAAGGTGATCACTTAAGCTCTCCTTGAGCTTCGCTCATTTGAGCTAAGACGGCACAAACACCTCATCTCATTGTCTCATAAAACTAGTGATGTTCTGATTAATCGAGTTCATCGAGCATTGCTCGTTTGGACCTTTATTTTGATTAATCAAGTAGATTTTTGCGTACTCGAGTAAAACCCAGTAAAACACAAGAAACGTTGGAGCTGAGAAGTGGTACGAAAGTTATCGCAGAGATTTCATTTCCAGAAGACACAGTGTCGCTTACGACATGAAAAACTTGTTTGTATTTCCTTATCATATCACCTGTATATGTGGTACACCAAAGCACATGAGTTTAATAGATCAGACTTCACTCACAATTCACATAAAAATATAATAAAACACAACTTGAATTTTAATCAAACCAGGAAAGCTCTTGAAATCGTTAATTTATTTTTCCCATGACGAACGTGGCCCAGTCTCAAAAATCAAAACAAGTGAACAATATGAAAGACAAACTTGATGACGCCGATAAAATTTCGGATAAATTATAAAATTATCCAGGAAACAAAAGGAGAGCTGTTGTATGGACCCACTTTGGCTTTCATAAAAATGAAAATGGGCGCCAACAAAATAAAACCTGGACATGTCAAAACCGATATGCAAACACTGTCGTCGAGTTTATACTTTCAATGGTGACTATCAACAGTCAGAAAACACTTGTTTTCTGGTCCTGTGCTTTTCAAGCCCAACCATTTTAACCTGGAGCTTTTCGGAAACAGGGGATTGTGAGTTGAGTGGAGATTCCGGGAGATTTTTGAGCAATAAAAGAAGTCTAATGTATTTAATAATGCCATTTTATTTTATTTTGAATTAAAATAAAGAAAAAAATTAAACAGGCAATTTAATTTATTAATTTTTAAGTAACTTGAACACTTACCCTTCCTTACACAATAACATTACTTGAATCTAATAGGTGAAATAATATACAAAATGTTACAAACTTACAAGTTTATTGGTAGAATGAGAGTACATGACGTAGAAATAAAAAAAAAAAAGGTAAAGATTTAACACATGGATCAAGTTTTGCGATGCACATTATGGAAGCCATTATTAATCGATTAATAATCGATAATTGGTCAGTTGGTGCAACCGATCATCGGTTATGGGTTTTCATACCGATTCCCAACACTAATAAACACACATTTTTTCCAAAACAAGGTTCATTATCTAAAGGATGAGGTTAATTCAAGGGCCCTTACTATTTTAACTCCTTACCTAACGTGAAAAGCAAACACTTGCAAACAAAATTCTTGAACAACCAATTTTTTTCATTTTTTGTCTCAAAAACATAGGTTATGACCCCTTATTGGTACGAGCTCATTCCAAAGAGGGGTCATAACCTATGTTTTTGAGACAGTAAATGAAAAAAATAATGAATATTAATTGGCGATTTTTGTGAATAGTGCTGGCCGGTTTTGGCTGTTATGTTGGGTAAAGGGTTAAAATATGTTTTAGACAACTTTTTACACTATTCCTTGCTATCTTGATAAAGTTTTAATTAAACTTATAATTAAGATGACAGATATCAGTCAAAATCAAAAACAGACATATAATTTGTAACAAACAACAATATTTACTGGTCAGGTAAAATATGACAGAACAAAGATGCAGACTTATTTGGAGAAGTCCTTGATTTTAAGAATATCTTAAGTTTTAGTTTGAGTAGCACAGTACTGAACGCAATGCATAAAGAAGTTAAAACTTTGACCTTTTACCTAACGAATTGGCTTCCTGTGTAATTTATAAATTAAGTAGTTGAAATTTTTTTTTTAAAAAACATTTCAACAAAACCATATGTGACCCCCTCATTGGAATGTGCTCAGTGATCTTGTTTCAATGAGGGGTCACATGAGATGGTTTTGTTGAATTTTGGGCGACATTTTTTCTCATCATCATCATTAATTTATAATTGTATTATTACCTGTGCAAATATCATTTGGAACTTTCCATGAATAAATGTTTCAACTATGACTCATAAAACAACAAAAGTTAAAAAATTTATAGTAATTTATATATTTTTTATACTTACCAATGACCCAGACATAGCTGGTGCTAACTCTTAAAATATAGGGCCAAACACAAATTTTGCCCCCCAATCCCTAAAATTTGCATCTAAAACCAAAGAAAACATGTCCTGAATGGCCCTCCACACTTCACCTCTACTGCGCATACGCAGTGTCAAGGACGTTACGAAATTGGCACCATTATTCATTCTTATAACCAGTGCCTGGTAAGCGCTATGTACTCAGCGGGGAGGTAAGAGTTCCCAACTCCTGGGAGGGCCATCCCCGTCTGGGTCATTGGTAAGTATAAAAAATATATAAATTACTATAAATTTTTTAACATTTTTATACTGTACCAATGACCCAGACGTAGCTGAATAGTAAAAAGGCTGGAGGGCCAAGGACATAGAGCAAGATGGAATATGCTCAATTATATAAAATAGAGTCATCCCCTCTAGGGAAAAAAAAAAAAAAAAAAAAAAAAAGTATTAGGCCTTACATGTATCTTTCTTATTTATGATAAATTAGAAAGATACAACACCTTCCAAAATTGAGCATCATACATCCATGTACTCTATTAATATCTAGTATAATCCTTATACTAATAATTTTTAAAGTAAGCCAATAAATAAAGTAAGTGTAGAGAATAGAGACTCTTAATACTCCTTAAAAGTGTCTGAGGGTTGTATAATAATGTCCGTTGACACGACCTATATTCAAAAGCTATACTTTAAAAACTAAGACCTGAATGAATTTTTAAAACATAAACTTCTCACTAAACAACCATCCCAATAACAGCTCAGAATTACTAACTCCGGAGGAGGTATCCCCTTGTTTTCATAGTAAAACAGGTGACCCAAGGGAACACCCTCCCCCCCCCCCCCTTTTTCTTGCCCTGGGTCAAATAGCCCAGAGCGAAGAGGGCAGCAGAACGGAGTCACTGCCGAAACAGACAGCCTACCTAGCTATAGTAGCAACTGTTAAGTGAATGACATTCTGAGCAGTAGATAATAGACCTAACAATAGAGGCCTCCAGAAATGGACTCGATATTTCTGAGATAAAAATTCATGAATGTGGATGGCTGAGCGCAATGAGCAGCCTTCAAAAATCTATAATAGCGACATTATTAATGTAAGCCCAAGATGTAGAAGAACTCTTACTTCAAGAGCCGAAATCTCAAACACAACTGCTGAGTGAATGATATACCATAAGCAGTATTGATAGTTAATTGAATCCATTAGCAATAGAATGGAGCGTAACGTCCTTCTATTAGGCATCAAAGACAGAAGAAGCTTATGCCCATAGTAATAAACAGATATCTGTTTATAAATACATAAACTCTAACCGGACAGAGTAAAGGCCTATGCCCGTACGAAGACGGAAGGACCTTAATAACAATAGGTTCCAGATATTAATTAGGAGCCTGACTCTTATGCGAAAATCCAACCTAAATAGTAAAGGAAGTAGTGATTCCGAAACTATGAAAGTGAAAATCATCCACCGATAGTGCATGAAACTCACTGACTCTTCAGTAAAAGAGAAGCCAACAGAATTACTGTCTAAAAGGTCAGAATTTGAAAACTACTGTTTCCAGAGGCTCAAATGATTACTTAGCTAAAATAAGAACCAAAGTTAAATTCCGTATAGGAATTTAATCTAATGATTCTAAGTCTATTTATCAAAAAGTTGCTAACTGACTTAGATAAAGAGACATAAGACTCAATTGTAAACTATCATAGAGTGCATAGGTATGAGGTAACATAAACCTATAACCTTAATAATAACAGGCTGCAGTAGATCTTGTCAAACAAGTATACTAAAAAGTTGCAATGACTAGTATGGAGGAATCAACAATATCAACATAGTGATCCCTACACCAACGACGGAAGAGCCTCCACTTTAGCAGCATAGTATAGCGAAGAAGAGGATCTCCTATAGTAAGAAATCGCGTCCAAAGCTCGTCCAGTACAATGCTTACAATGCAATAAGGACCACACAACGGAATACGTGAAGGTTGAGACCTTGCGGGTTGTGATAAAGATGACACGATTTACCCAGCGAAAAAAGATCCTCTCATGGAGGAAGATTTCGCGTTAAGTCCCACAGTAGACATCAGAGTAAATTTACCCACGGTCTCTGTGAAGACAGAGATGCTATCAACAGAAATGTATTGTGGTTGTTTATCTTAGCAATACTTGCTGAAACAACAGCACAGGAGGATACGCATATCCTATCATTCCGTCCTAATAGATCAATAGAGTATTAACAACATAAGCTCAGAGATCCGGACAAGCAAACACATACATCTGCAATTGATTAGCAAGTTGTGTCGTAAATAAATTATCATTGGGCGCTCCCATTGATAGCAAATCTGACTGAATACTTGTTTGTTGAGAGTCTATTCTGACGGTAACAAGCGACCCATAAGTGAACGGGAGTCTGGTAATACAATCAGACGACCCGGAATATGACGGACCGAAGCAGAACTTGGTGTACTATAACAAACAGAAGGATTCTTTCCATTAAATTGAATAATGGAAACGAATGAGTGCCTCCCTGGTTCCGGAGATACGCCACTACTGTCGAATTAACGGACAGGATTTGGACATGCATTTCTGAATAATGTTCATCCAATGACATAAAGCAAGCCTAAAAAAACATTATTCCGTGGAAGATAAGTACTTGCTTAGAGACTGCGGAACCCAAAGACCCTGGCACTTCGAATCCGTTGGGATCAATATTATATCCCAACCTGTTTGACTGGCAACCGTCATAATTATAAAACTCGGATCCGGCAACTGCAGTGGCACTTTCTGAGTCAACCACCGAATGTTTGCCCCAGTCTGAATCTCTTGCTACACTAGATAGACAAGAGAACGTGTAAATCGAGCAATTCATGGATTGCTGAAAAGTTGCCGTCGAAGAGAAGCTTCTCCGAGAACGAAGCGACTCTGAGAGAGTTCTTCACCTTACTATCCACGCGCGTGGATGTAGCTAGGGCTGCATCACGTCTAACCAACTCCAAGCAGCCACTGAAGGGCGGAGTTATACGTGAACAAACTACTGCCCTCAAAAGAAATCACATTGAGGATCATATCCCGGAATTCTTTCTCTAGAAGACATAATGATAACGCCTCAGTAAGGTGGATTACGTATGATAAAGCGTCTAAGTTAAGTCTATTAGACATCATTGTCGTTTCCAACATTGTGGTTGGAAAAGACATAGACGGCGAAAAAGATTATTTCCAGTCTTTAACCACGCCGTCTAGATGCATATGAACTCTCGGGATGCCCTGTTCTGCCAAAATAAATTATTCGTATAAATGATAAAAGGCAGAAATGAGCATTGCGGACAAGAAACTAAACTATCATGCTTGGTAGCAGGCTTATATATATATAGTGTCGATAAATAATACACATGTTCTAATGACATTATTGGACTGTGTCGGTAAGTCAGGGACAATGTCCCTGAACCGATCCAAAATTCCGTGTCCAATGACGCTATAAGTCTCTTATCCAACATCGCAGCAATGTAGTCCGAAAAAACAATCACTGGAAGATAATGCCGGAAGATATGTATGGCAGCTTCCGATGCTACGAAAGGGAAAACTCGAAATCTTTCGAATCCCTTTCGCCATCCTGTCGGACCCTATAAAGCGTTCGGTCGTCCGTACCTGATGCAACTGCGGACCGCACCGACCCAGCGCCGTCGGATAATTCCTGATTCGACCAAGAAACTGTCGATTGCTGGGATGCTGCGAAAAAACTGTGCTAACTCGGATAGCACGTCCGTCACTGAGGCCTGTGGAGAAGCGGTCCTACGATGCATTGCCGCTGGAAGCTCTGTGATCGTTACCCCGTGCATACCACTAATATGCGAGCGAACGGAGTGTATAGGCCTCGTGTCCCTTGGCTACCGGATGGCGTGACCTGTTCGCCGTGGAATCACTGAATGACGAAACTGATCGGATACTCGAGGTCACGTAGCCAATGTGCGGTCGTGTGCACTGCTGTGGGGATGAGGAAGCATTATCGACAGTCTCTCGGACCGTCAATATAATGGAGCGTCCCGAGTGACGGACATATGCTCCGAATGTAAAATATCTGAACCACAACATGAGGTCCCCTATGTTGTTGGACGAGAGAGGGAGCTCTCTCGCACACAGCCCGGACGGACCTGGACAAGCCAGGAACCGGACTAACAGGCTTCCTCCGATCTGTCCTCAATCCGCCGTCACTGGGTGAGTACTAAAGTAATTATAGTGCTCGCATCACCCAAATCTCCTTCCTAGACCGCAACGGACGAACCCGGCAGCCGAACCATTCGATGAATGTACGCTACACCGGGTGAGCTAGCGAATGTCACTCCGTCGATCCTACAAGGGACCTCTTAGGCGATAGACATATTCCATGAGCACTTATTGCCGCTAGCTCTTCATTAACTATGACGACAGAGGCACACTTTTGAAAGACATCTCCGTAACTTTGCGAACAAGAAACCAGAAATGCTTGGTAATAGCAAGCATATAATAATAAATATATAGCGTCGTTCAATAATTCGAAAGTTTGTGTGACATTATTGGACTATGTCGGAACTTAGGGACGATGTCCCTGAACCGAACCAAAAATTTCTAAGTCCACCGACGCTATCAGTTTCTTATCCGGCATCGCAGCATTCTGGTCCGACGAAAGAACCTGTAGAAGATCAAGTCAGATGACATACACAACAGCATATGTTGTTCCGAAAGGGAAAGCTCGAAATCCTCCGAATCCCTTTCAATATCCCGTCGGACCGGATGAAATTTTCGGACGCCCGTACCCGCTTCCGCGGAGCGTCCCGACCCAGCATCGTCGGATAAAAAATTATGCGACAGATTCAGTTGTTGCTGGGATGCTGCGATAAGCTGTGCTATTTAGGATAGCACATCCGTCCCCGAGGCCTGTGCAGTAGCGGTCTTACGATGCATTGCCGCCGGAAGCTCCGTGTACGTTGACTCCCGCACACTTCCTATGCGAACGTCCGGAGTCTGCAGGCCTCGTGTCCCTGGCTACCGGATGGTGTGACCTGGTCGCCGATGATTCTCTGACTGGCGAAGCTGACTGGATATCCGAGGTCACGTAGCCAAGAGCGGTCGTGTGCGCTACCATGAGAATGAGGAAGCCTTATTGACAGTCTCTCCGGACTGACTATATGTCGGAGCGTCCCGAGCAGCGGACGTATGCTCCGAATGCGAAACATTTTGTACCACAACATCTGGGGCCAGATGTTGTTGTACGAGAGAGGGGCCTCTCTCGCTCGCCGATGGACCAGAACGAGCTATGAACCGGACTAAAAGGCTTCCTCCGTTCTCCCTCCAATCCGCCGTCACTGGGTGTGCATTTGGTTGATTTATAGTGCTCGCGTCACCCCAAAACTCCTTCTAGACCGCAACGGACGAACCCGGCTGCCAAACCATTCGATGAATGGACGCTACACCGGGCGAGCCAGCGGACGTCAAAGGCCGTCGAACCTACTAGGGTCCTCTTAGGCAACTGGCGTATTTACATGAGCACTTTTCCGCTAGCCCTTCATTAATTGTGACGACAGAGGCACACTGTTGGAAGACATCACAGATACATCACCCTAATCTTGATCGTCTGAAATAGAAATTGATAAAGTAGAGTGACCCTGCGGGGAAAGGACCGGAATGTCCAATTCCCCACTAACATACCGTGACATACGCTTCTCATGTTGTCATCGAAATCATCAGATACAGAACAGGAGTTAATGCGAGTACATTGACTACATATAGAATGATTATAAAAGTCAGAGGAAGACTTCCTCTTATTACAATTGATCAAAATCCTTTCAAAGTGAAAAGAAAACAAAGTCCTGGTACTCGCACCAACCCCTGACAATCAAAATACATAATAATAATATGATCCATTAATATAGAAAAAATAATTGAAATCAAAATATTTTGAAAAAATATTTTTTCAGAACAGCCCAAGTTTCTGAAAAGTAACGTTGAGCCCCAATGGATCCCAAGCCTAAGTGTGGACAAAAAATTTAAAAATATTTTAAACAATTTATGCAACACTTACAAACAATAATAATATATCTAGTTATGATTAAATTAACATCAAGATATTATTTTCAAGAAATCCCCCCCCTCACACAGAGGGCTGTTGTAAATGTAAACAATGAGTGTAAAAACACTAAAATAAGGCTACAGGCACCCAGGCCCGAAATCAGTTACCAAAAATACACTATCTGATGCAAAACAGAGACTTCCAGGGAAGAAACTGCAGAACATCAGATGGTAGATGCAGAACACAACGCCTAACCACCCATATGTGAAGACGTAAACATGGGGAAAAGAACAGAATTCATTCTGTTATTCAGCTAAAACTCCCAAGAAATTTTAGTAATTACAGAAACTATGCCAAAAGCATGGGAGAATAGCAAGAGGGGACTTAAAGGAAAGGGAGAGAGGAAAACACTGAAAAATCAGTGTAACTAAATAACAAGAATGACAACAAAATGGCTGCTGCCTCGAAAATAGGAAACTTAACATAATTTCATTAAAAAATTTTAAGTTACAGCCCTCATAATATTCTGTCACACATTTTTCCTCTCCTCCTTCTATATCCTCCTTAGAATCACCATTTCACTAATATTTATGTGTCTGGCATCATTTAAACTGAGATTTACAAGCACAAAGATCAGTCAGATGTTAACTGATGAAGGGCCAAACTAAGAATGAATAATGGCGCCAATTTCAGAACGTCCTTGACACTGTGCATGCGCAGTAGAGATGAAGTGTGGAGGGCCTTTCAGGACATGTTTTCTTTGGTTTTAGATGCAAATTTTGGGGATTGGGGGGCAAAATTTGTGTTTGGCCCTATATTTTAAGAGTTAGCACCAGCTATGTCTGGGTCATTGGTACAGTATAAAAATATCAGTGTAATTGACAATTTGAAAATACGTCTTGTTGTGTTTCGATTTTCAACCGGAACTTTTTGACATATTATAGATGCACGGTGAATTTCTGTGAGAAAAGTGTACCCATTTTTAAACTGTGCTGTTCTGCTTTGCCAAAGTAGATCACAGGTCGAATGGATAAATGAATAAGAAAATGAGTGGATATTTGAACTAAATAAAGAAATACATATTTTTTAATATTCTTCTTTGTACATTTTATTCATCGGGAATGATTATTTTCGTGAAGGTGGATGTAAATAGGTGATGTGCTTAAATCACCTATTTTCGCTTCGACACTCGTAAAGTGACCACACAGTTAAATTAAAATGAAAGTGTCAGTGACACTGTAGCTTAACTTGTGTGTTGTGTTTGATGAAAAGGATAATGTTCAATGTTTATGAAAGGATTATGAAATAAGACAAGAATTGTGATAATTGGGAATATGTTCATTTCTGTTCCCTGTATGCTATGTTTTTGATAAAAATAATATGTGTACTCTGTACTAAAGAGCTGAGGGGTGGGTTAATATGACCTCACAGTTAATGTATGTGGCCCTCACAGTTAACTCATATCAACGAAAGTTACCAAGTTACAGTGAAATAATTCCAAAACGAGTCATCCTGTCAAGTTACACTGAAATCCCTTCATAAATATGGCCTATAGACTGTGCTAAAGGTTTTCGGGCTTCGGGCCCCTGTAGCCGTCAAGTTTCCTAATTGCGTCCAAAGGGGATGTTCTCATCTAGACATTATATGAAGTCAACCTACCAAGTTACAATGAAATCCCTTCATAAATATGACCTGTAGACTGTGCTTAAGGTTTTTGGGCTTTGAGCTTGGGCAGCCATCATGGTTGAATGATCACAACCAAAGGGGGACATTCTCGTCTGGGCATCATCTGGAGTGATCCTACGAAGTTACAATGAAATCCCTTCATAAATATGACCTGTAGACTGTGCTAAAGATTTTTGGGCTTCAGCACCTGTATCCATCACAGTTGACCAATCACGACCAAAAGGGGATGTCATCATCTAGGCATTATATGGAGTCAACCTAACAAGTTACAATGAAATCCTTCCATAAATACGACCTGTAGACTATGCTAAAGGTCTTTGGGCTCGGGCAGCCATAAAGGCTGAATGATCGCGACTAAAAGGGTATGTTCTCATCTAGACATTATTTGGAGTCATCCTACCAAGGTACAATGAAATCCCTTCAAAAATATGACCTGTAGACCGTGCTAAAGGTTTTCGGCTTCGGGCCCCTGTAGCCGTCACAGTTGCCCAATCACATTCAAAAGGGGACTTTCTCATCTAGACATTATATGAAGTCAACCTACTAAGTTACAATGAAATTCCTCAATAAATATGACCTGTAGACTGTGCTCAAGGTTTTTGGGTTTTGGGCTCGGGCAGTCGTCACGTTGGCAGATCACGCCCAAATGGGGAAATTCTCATCTAGACATCATAAGGAGTCATCCAACCAAGTTACAATGAAAACCCTCCATATTAAACATGACCTTCAGACTGTGCTAAAAGTTTTTGGGTTTCGGGCATGGGCAGCCATCACGGTTGACAGATCATGCCCAAAAGGGGATGTTCTCATCTACACATTATACAGATGCATCCTACCAAGTTGAAATAAAATCCCTTCATAAATACGACCTGTAGACTGTGCTAATGGTGTTCGGGTTTTGGGCTCCGGCAGCCATACCGGTTGACCGGTCGCAACCAAAAGGGGACGTTCTCATCTAGACCTGCATATGAAATTTCGTGACGATCAGACAAGAACTGTTGGGTGTAGCCGTGCTAAAGGAAAATGTGAACAGACTCACAGACTTCTGCATGCATGATGGCAATAGCTTATCTTGACTTTGTCAAGTTAAGCTGATGAATAAAACAGAAACAAACATGGATATAAGTTACAGACCTGGTCTTTTGAGGGGAGCTTTTGCTCACGCTCTCCATGGCTCTTGTAAAATCAATTTAAGGAAAGCCATAATTGCTCTCCTCAAGAGCTGTAATAGCTCTCCTTTAACCTTCAATTCCCTTTTTAATAACTGACTGATCACAGAACAGCTCTCACGGAACAGGCTTAGGGGAGCCATAGTAGCTCCCCTGGATTTTTTAAAAAGTCCAAGCCTGATATAAGCGAAATATCTATAATAAAAGACTTGTTTATTAAATATATTTCACTTGTACGCATATTTTTTGTTTCAATCATTATTATCGGAGCTTCAAGGGCCTATGATTTAAGGCTGCAGGTCTTGAAACAGAAAAAATTTTGTCAACTATTTTCTGGGATTTTTGTCCAAAACCGATTCCCTTCCGGGACGCCGGGAACTACACTGTATTTACAGGATTTTCTCAAACATTCTGGAAGAGTTAACGTGTCTAAACATGCTGGCCATTTTAGAAGACTTCAACCTCAGGCTTTGATTACAGCATGCTATTTTACCAATACACCAAAGTAGACAAGCACTGCTTTACTTCCCAGGGTTCCCACAGTTTTATATAAAAAGAACTAATCTAACAAATTTTATATTTTGTTCATTGGGTAAAGGGCTAAAAAATCAGACTTTCAAGGCCAATACACATATTTCAAGTACTTTAAAGACTTTGAAAACACTATTTCAATTCAAGTATTTTCAAGGTCCACAATGAACTCTGCAAAATAAGCAAAGTAATTATCTAAATATAGTTTTAAATTTTTTCCACCAACGACCAATTGTCAAGCTCTTTCCAAGGTCTTTGGAATTTCAGTTATAAAATTCAAGCATGTTTAAGAACCCTGTTAATTACTGACTAATGACTGACATGGACTTTTATGGTATATTGGCCTTTCAAAAGTTATTCGCTAAACAAGCTATTGTAAACACATATAATCAGACATGTTAACTCTCCCAGAATGCCTGGGAAAATCCCGTAAAATTAGTGCAGTTTCCAGCCTCCTGGAAGGGAAACAGTTTTAAGACAAAATCCCGGAAAATTGTACAGTCGAAACTTTCTCAATTTCCAAACGTTCTGTGTCAAATCATAGGCCTTCAAAGCATTGATCATAATGACTAAAACTCCCAAAATATGCATACAAGTGAATTATATTTAATAAAATAGTTCTTTATTATAAATATTTCACTTATATCCACGTTTTTTTTTTTGTTTTATTCATTTCAATTTCACTGTTATCAACTTACGAGTAATGAAGCGAAAATAGGTGACTAAATTAGATCACCTATGGGCATCCACCTTCATTTAATTAATGATTCCTGGTGAATAAAATGTACATAAAGAATTAAAGATTATATATTTCTTTATTTGGTTCAAACATCCAATCATTTTTAATTGAACTATCCACTTGATTTGTGATCCACTCTGGCAAAGTTGAAGAATACAGTTTAAAATGGGTCAATCTGCTCGGAAAAATTCACATTGCTTCCGTGATATGCCGAAAAAATATGGCTGAAAATCGATACACAACAGACGTAATTTTTCTGAGTCAATAACACTGATTGTTCTGCTTAGCAAGGCACTGTTGAGGCATCTATTCCCAGGAAAGATCCGAATGGTATTTGCACAGTTCAAAACAGAATTATGATTTACTGATTAGGACAAAAACTCTTGATCCCCAACAGTTCCCAAAGGCCGAAACGTCCCCTCACAGAAATTGGTGCATATACAGAAACACCACAATCAACACTAAATAAGGGGAGTTGGATTAAATTGCGTGAGTCATGAAAAATGAAATTACATTTTATTACTCATTCCAGAAAGAAATTATTATATGACTGTGAACTTTGGTCAAACTATAACCACAGGTTGTGGTGTGTGTGTGTGTGTGTGTGTGTGTGTGTGTATGGGGGGGGGGGGGGGGGGTAGCAGGAAAGGATGGGGGAGGAAATGATGTATTTGAACCAATGATTTTTTAACATGACATTAAGGGCATAAGCACAATTTTAGCCTGTGAACCACTGGGTGCAACCTAGTGCCAGTGGTGGTCCAAGAGCTGAAATTTTTTAGTTCTTTATGAACATTGTTCGTGCACGTACATTTCCCTGAAATTCATTCAATTTCCCTGAAAATCACCCTTAAGTTCCCTGAACAATTAGAACAATTTTTTATGAGGTTAACATGAATGCATATAATAGATAGAGATATAACATGAAAATGGAATTAACACATTCAATTATTAATACATGATCTTTGATAGGGTACACAGCCCTCAAGTATCCTGTCAGAAGTTTGTGTACCATAAGTCACGAGAGAATGGTGCATAAAATTCTGACACTGTATATGGAACTGTGTACCCTGCCAGTGTCCTGTATAATGAATTTGTCGAAGTGGAAAGCTATTGTTATCAGATTATTTCAAAATATCCTATTTTCCTTCAAAGAATCCAAGTGACGGTTCCCAATATTTCAAGAAACTCTTTAAAATAAAATTAGAAAATGGTGTCCTGCTTTTATTAACTCAAATATTAAATTATGAAAAGCTAAACCTGTTAAGTTCAATTATTTTTGTGCTAACTGTTTAGTTTGTAAAAATCTTTCCAGTTTAGATGATCCTTTATAATTAAGAACACAAGTAACTCTAATTTTAGACATCATCATTTTCTTCGTAATCCAATGAGGGCAATCAGGATTAAGTCAGGGTTCTTGCAGGCAAAGACTGATAAAATTCAAGGCTGTTTCTCCAAATATTTCAGCATTTTTCAAGGCCCTACAATAGCCAAATTCAAAGATTTTCAAGGCTCTGACTTCACTAGTCCTAACTAGGACCTCCAGTCATTACCCCCATCCTCCCACTTCCCTATAAGGGAAGTGGGAGGAGGCAGTAATGACCAGAGGGTCCCAGTTAGTACTATGCCTCCACAAACTCTGACATATAAAACTTTTTAGATATGATTACATGCTTCATCAGCATTTTTATTTCATAAATATTCAAGGCTTTTGAAGGCTTCCTGACATTTCCCAGGATTTCAAAGCCTTGAATGACTCTTAGTCAAATTCAAGGTTGTTCCTTAAATCCAAGGCCCCACTGGAACCCTTTAAGTGCCTTGCTAAGGACACAGTGTAGACGGCACTGGACAGAATCAAACTGTCAGTCTTTTGGTTTAAAGTTCAATACTCTTACCAAATGAGCCACCACCCTCTCTATAGGACAAATGGAACAATGGATGAATAGATTACATATCTGGGAAAGATGTGTCAAACGTATTACCATTTAATATTCACATATTTCATCAAGATCTTATTAGCAAGCCTGAATATAAGCAATCTGTCATTTGCAGAATGAGGTCCCCAGAGGGTGAATTTGCTGATGCTATCCCATACAGTGATCCAATTTATCCACTGGGTATATCTTTCTGCTTAGGCTTGAGACCTTGATTCAGTTGAGGTTCACAGAGGGTCAATTCAGTGATACTACCCTGCGGTGCAGGGTAGCATCACCAATTTAACCCTCTGGGGACCTCATTTTGCAGATGACAGTCTGCTTATTTTCAGACTTGCTTATTAACTTTTCGAAAGTTATTCCCAGGAAAAGCAGTTTCTGACAAACAACCACTAGGAAGATGAATAGACAGAGATTGCAAAAACATAATATAAATAATTGATTAAAACTTATGAAAGAGCACCTCAACTACATAATCATAAACTTACTAATATTTTTGGAACAAAACTATTTCTTGTGTTTCTCTTTGACTTCTTTAATCCACAAAGGGTAATTCCAACATAATTACAAAAATCATCAACTGACCACATCAGCTTCTTCCTCAAATCAAACTAAAACATCAAAATAGGAAACTTAAAAAAAAACAACCAAATATCTATTTCTCAGATTTACAGTACAGCAGCCGTAGACTGGCCACTTTCCACGGGGTGGGAAATATTTCCACGAACACATTTACATTAGATTCCAAACACTAATTATAGGAATAATCATCAAAAATTTTATTAATGAAGCACTGGGTACAACTTGGTGTTTCATTAATTAAAATTTTGCTGCTGCTGATTTTTATTACCTGGTAAACGCATGCGTGGACACTACTGCCAATGCAGCGACTGTACTATACACCAGCTAACCCATTACCCAACATACACGATATCAAAATTTGTTACTTTATTTTTTTTTTCAAATTTTTCAAAATATATCAACAAAAGCATAAGATGTAACCCCTCAGTGGAACAAGCTCGATCTCACTCCAATGAGGTGTCACATCACAAATAAAAGAGTTATGGTTCTGATCATACCCAGGTGATAGAAACAATACATAGCTACAGTATGTGAGGAGTGGATAAAGAAACAAAATGAACAGACAGGACAAACAGACAAACTGACCTGATTGAGTTTATACCTTCAGTTTCTAACCAAATATCACAGGCTGTTTTAGTCGATGAGTTTTCCCAAACAATAACTCAAGTTAGATACTGCACTCGGTTCAGGGTATTCAGCTAGATATTTATTTATTGGGGTTTAATGACACTTTCAACAGCCAGAGTCACCTCGTGTCTGACAGTTTTATGGGTGGAGGAAGCCAGAGTATCTGAAAAGAACCACCAAGCAAAGGTGAGTAAATGTCAGACTCCCCAACGTACTAACTCCACACAAGCAGGTTTAGCATTGGTTGAAGACAAGTGCACCATTGACGTGCAGTACGTCTTAGTACACAGTGCTACCCTGCCCCATGTGGGTAGGTAATCGCGATTAAGTGTCTTGCCAAAAGACACAGTGCAGTTACCTCTGATAGGGATCGAACTGCGAACCTTTTGGTTTGAAGTTAAATACATTTGGCCAGATAATGGTATTTCGCTTTGCCTTGACCACTATCTGACCGAATACCCTGGGCCTGGTGGATCCTTTCCAGCTTCATGTTATAAGAATATAATGGGAAAAAGGGAAAAACAGCCCCCCTCCCCCCCCCCCCCCCCCCTCCCTGTTCTGAAGGACAATTCCTCAGAACGAAGAGGGCAGCGGAATGGCATCAGTGCTCGGGCAGACTGCCCAAGACATCTTCTAGATGTAAGATTAATGGACGACATTCTGAGCAACAGAAAGAGGACCTAAAGATCTAAGGTCACCGGAGATAAACTCTAAATTTCTAAGGTAAAACTTGGTAAATGAAGAGGGGTGTATCCAGTAGGCAACCTTCATAAGATCAGTAATGCCTATACTGTAAGAATAAGCCCAAGAAGCAGACAGCGCTCTGACGTCATGTGCTGAAATCTTGTTGACAGAACATTGATCCGAAGATAGACTTCCACAGGCAATACGTATTGCCAGCTGAATCCACCTAGTGAGAGAATGAACAGATATATCCTTTCTGTTAGGAATCAGGGAAAGAAAGAATCTTTTTCTTCCCTTTCTAATAAAACCTGATCGACGTTTATAAATGTGCATTGCTCTAACTGGACACAGCAAAGGTCTTCAGTTGTCTGAGGACGGTAAAACGTTAATGATAATAGGCTCCGGCCGCTTATCCGGAATCTGATTCTTAGCCAAGAATCCCACTTCCGTAGAGAGGGTAACAGAATTACCCACACTACGGTAATGGGAATCATCAACAGATAATGCATGAAGTTCACTCACTCTTCTGGCAGACACAAAGGATAAGAGAATTTGAACTCTACATTGACTAACGGCTTAAACGGAGCTTCTTGAAGCTTCAAGAGAACCCAAGCCAAATTCCACTTAGGAAGTAATCTGAGGGTTCGAGGTCTATCAATAGAGAAATTTCTAACTAGCTTGGATAAAGAAGAATCTGAGCCAATAGCCATGTTATCATGATGAGCATAAGTGTCTGATAACATAGACCTATATCCCTTAATTGTGACGGGATGCACGTTTAATATGTTAAACAAGTAGACCAGGAAATTGGCAATCTGAGGAATGGACAGATCGTAAATGTCTACAGACTGGTCCGTACACCAACAGAAGAAAACCCTCCACTTCGCTGCATAATTCAACGAAGAGGAGGCCCTCATACAGTTAGAAATTACGTCAACTGCTCGTCCTGTAAATGTTTTCCGTGCAAGAAGAACCACACAACGGAAATACATGAATGTTGAGACCTTCCGGGCTGTGATGCAGTGCGTGGGACTTTCCCTGATATAGAAGGTCCTTTCGAGGAGGAAGCTTCTGGGGTATGTCCCATAATAGACACTTGAGAAGATTGATCCAAGGTGTCTGTGACGACAGAGGTGCTACTAGCAGGATTTTGCAGTGAGACTGTTCGATTTTTAACAGAATCTGCTGAATCAACGAAGCAGGAGGATATGCATATCCTACCATTCCGTCCCATGAAATTGACAAGAGCATCTACTACGTACGCTCGATGATCTGGGCATGGCGACACGAACGTCGGTAATTGATTGTTCAGGTTTGTCGCAAAAAGATCTATCATGGGACGATCCCACTGGTAGCAGATTTGACTGAATACTCGCTTGTTGAGAGTCCACTCCGATGGTAACAAGCGACCTTTTCGAGATAGTGAGTCTGCTAGCACATTCAGACGACCCGGTATATGACGGACTGATAGATGAACGTGATGACACAGAGCGAATAGGAGAATCTTCGTTAATTCGCATAACGGAATCGAATGAGTACCTCCCTGGTTCCTGAGATAAGCCACTAGCGTTGAGTTGTCCGACAGAATCTGAACATGTACGTTCGCTATTTGAGCAATCCAATGTTGCAGTGCTAGCCAGATATACATCATCTCCTTGGATGTTTATTTGCTTCTCTAGGAACCGAGAGCCCCAAAGACCCTGACACTTCAAGTCTGACCGTGAAGACCGGATCCGGCAGCTGAAGCAGAATTCCTTGAGTTAATCACTGGAGATCCGTCCAAATCTGAACCTTTTGTTTTACTAGGTCCGTTAAAACAATCTGGGTTTCGAGTGAATGTGTCTTCACACTCCAGTTCTGAGTAAAGAAAATCTGGAGGGGGCACAGGTGGTCCATCGGAATAAGATCCACAGCTGCTCTGCACAGCCCCATCAGTCACATAAACTCCGTTGCAGTGACTGCAGGAGAGTTTAGACAAAAGTGAGCATAACAACTGACTATTTTCGCTCTGGGTAACGGCAGACGAAACAGATTGTTGTAAGTCTCGAAGCTCATTTCCAAGTGAATGAATGACTTGAACAGAGCTAGATCCGTCTTTTTCTCATTTACTATGAAACCGGGATGTCGTAACAACTGAAGCAGACTCTGTATATCATTCTGAAGAATAAAACTGTCGCCATATCTCTGAAGAATGTCATCCAAGTAAGCCGACGTTACCACAGCCAAATGAGCTCGGAAGTATGACATTACCGAGTTCGTTATGCAAGTGAAAGCCCAAGGAGCCAGGTTCAGACCGAAGCACATCGCTCTGAACTGATAAACCTCTCCTTGCACGGCAAACCGCAGATACTTTCTGAATGCCGGATGTACCAGAATAGGAAAGTACGTGTCCTTTAGATCTATGCTTGCTGCATAGTCGTCCACTCGAAATGCTCGCTCTTACCGACCGTATGGTTTCCATGTAGAACTTTGGAGCTATTATCAACTTGTTTATCCAGCTCAAATCTATTACCGGTCAGAACAAGACGTCTGGCTTTGGTACAAGAAACAGGTGACTGTAAAAACCTGGAGAATTTTGATTCTCGACAACCTCTATTGCGTTTTTTGATAGGAGAGCCTGTACATCCGCAAGGAGAGATTCTCTTCTGGAAGAATTCGCCGGAAGATTTGTCCAACTCAGACTTCTTGTAAGTGGGAACTTTGCTTGGAATGATAGCTGTAGGCCTGCCGAGACTACATTTCTCACCCACTGATCTTCCGCAATTTCGATCCAGTTTTTCGTGAAGTTTGATAACCTTCTGCCAACTGGAAAGCAACAGAGGTCCAGACCATCACATGTACGACTTGCGACGCTTGCTGGAGGAGAAACTTTGTCTTCCCCACAAAGAACCTCGTCCCGTCGGCCTAGGGGTGTCTGACTTATAGTCTTGATAAGACTTGCGCCCCTTTCCCGAGTTGCTATATTGACGACCTTCGGAGTAACTGTAAGAGGGTTTGTTAGACCCCCAGGAGGAGCTCCCTTTCGATGATTGGAAACTGAAACGACCTCGCCTACTCTGGCCAGCTGATGCACGTTGTTGAGACGCTAATGTCAGTAGCAGTGCGCTGGAAGCATTTTTGGTAGCTTGTTCACAGACTAAGGAAAGCTTGTCATCAAATAGTGTGTGTCTGGAGACCGGAGCGACTCTGAGAGAGCTTTTCACCCTGTCATCGATAATTGATGACGACGCAAGGGCTGCATCACGTCTAACCATATCAAAATTTGCCACTGAAAGGGTGGAGTGGTAAGTGGCATACATGACTGCTCTGGAAAGAACTGTTAGTGATGAACATCCTCAAATTCCTTTCCATTTAGACGCTGTGCCAGAGCCCTGGTGACTTGATCTGCGAAGGACATAGCATCCAGAATCGCTCTATTAGATGAAATAGAAGATTCCATCACATCCGAGCGTAAATTGAATGATGTAGGAAAGGATATATCCAAATCAAACAACCTGCTCATCCAGATGCAGAGGAACTCTCTGAACATCTTCTCCAACCGTTTTAAAATAACGTGATCTAGGAAACGGTACACTGATTGAAGATTTCAATAAGAAACTGCCTTTCTTCTTCGAACTTGCTAGGTTGAATATGGTGTCATTAATTTGGCCAAAGGCCTCCGACACCTGCCCAGATTGTACCGGGAAGGAAAGAACACCATCTTTTCTTCGCACAACATCTCTGTCTAGAGACGACAGCGGATTCTACCCAGCAGATGCAGCTTGCTGATCAGGTGGAACAAGGTCCGGATAGTGTTGATGAAATTCATCGCTACCATATGTTGTTCTGAAAGGGGAGGGTAATCCTCCTCCTTCTCCCTTTCACCATCCGACTGATCCAGCTGAGAATTTTGGTCAACAGCATCTGAATGTACAGATGACTGGACCGACCCAGCACTGTCCGACAGCTCACCACCGGGATCTGCGGAAGGCTGCATTTGTTAGGAAGCTGTGCAATTTGCGACAGCAAGTCCGTTACAGAGGCTTGCGGAGCAGCAGTCTTGTTTTTTCGCCACTTGCTGCTCCTGGGACAGACATCCGGACATAGATCTCTTCTCCGAATGTCCCAATGAATGAAGCCTCGGATCACTAGTTACCGGATGGGCCGACTTCACAGGCGAAGACTGGGTATGTCTCCGGGCGGCTGCCTGGATATCCGAAGTCAGGTAGCTAGTGTGTGCTTATCTGAACCGGAGGAAGAAGCTGTAACTGTAGTCGACCCTGGATGCAGTTTAGATGGAGTGTCCTGAGCAGCGAATGTGGACGCTAGCTCCGACTCAGTCAAGTTTCTCAAAACAACATTTGGCCCCAAATGTTTCTGGGTTAGAGAAGGCTCTCCCGCTTGCGGTCTATCAGACCTCGCCGAGCTTCCTGAAGAGAAACTTGCAGGCTTCTTGCTTTTTTTTGTCATCGCTGGGTGAGCTTTAGTTTTTGAGGTGCTCACTCTACCCAATTCTACACTTCCTTCGACCGAAACAGACTAACCCGGTGTTACAGCTCCCACTGTCGGGTCGGCCGCTTCACCGGTTGAACTGGCTGCTGGAATAAGAGGTCTTATTCCTTGCTTAATATTAAGGAGCACCTTAGCAGACAGTTCTGTTTGCTCATCAGAGCATGACGATGGTAGCACACTTTGGATGGATGTCGCAATACCATCACCATATTCTTGTTCCTCTGAAAAAGAAACTGAAAAACTCTAATTATCCTGCAGTGACAGCTCCGGCATCGGAACTTCACCGCCATCGCCGTACCACGACACCCATCTCCAACGTCTGTCATCCCAATGTACACAAGTAGGACAAGAATCTGTAGGAGTGCATCGACTACAGGCAAGACAACAAGCATGTAAATCTAAGGAAGACTTCCTCGACTTGCATTTAGAGCAGTAAGCTTTCATAATTAATAACAATCTAAAACTGAGTCGATAGCACTCCTACAAATTCAACATCAAAAATACATGAAAAGGATACAAGAAAATAGAAATCAAAGTAATTTCAAAAAAAATTTTCCGAAATTTTTTAGGAGAAAATGCCTAAGTTCCGAAAGAGAACATCATGCACCCAAGGGCATCCCGATAGAGCCTAAGTGTGGACAAACGCCAATTTATTTTGAGCTACGCTATCGAAATCATAATCAATGTATCCTAGAGTAATTCTAAAGTATTATAATAACTAATTACTACATGTTAAGGGTGTTGTCAAATGTAAACAACGTCAATAGAAAAAAAAAACGAAACAAGACAACGGGCACACAAAAAGGCCCAAAGTCAGTAACAGATTTAAATGCTACCAGATGCAAAACTAGGTCTTCATACAAAGAAAAAACGATACATTGGATAGAAGATGCAAGACCAAACGACCCAACACCCCTAGGGTGAGGGCGTAATCATGGGAATAAACAGAGTAAACATTCTGTAACACACGTTAAACTCCCAAGAAATTTAATAAAAAATCTCAATAAAAACAGCCAAAAAGCTTAGGAGTTTAACAGGAGGGTTCATTGAAGGATAGGGAAGGAACACTTATCAAACAGTAGGTAAATCATTAGCAAGAATGATGACGTCAGGCGCATGTCCCGAAATTGGAAAACATGAAATAATTTTTATAATTATTGTAAAGTTACAGCCCTGAACATCTCAAACCACCATTGTTCACTTCTCCATTTATAGCCTTGAATCCACCAATTCTTTCATTGATTTGTGTCTGGAATCCTCAACTAGAAGGGGTATCAGTACCCCGTGGCGCACCAGCCGGTGGCCAATGTAAAGGGGTGGCTGGAGTAAAAAAAAAGTCCAAAACCTGCACACAAAAGTCTAAAATTAAAGTATATAAGCAGCTAAAGGGCTAAATAATATAATAATAGCCCCAAGCAGCATGCTAACATAAAATAGGAACCATGGCAATATGCTACAAGGTAAGTCTCCACTTTGAAGAAAAGAAAGACAAACCTCAAAACCTGCACATAAAAGTAAAAAAAAAAAGTATCACATTTGTTTCAATGGGTTAAAATTGAGAAAAATACCCGGATAATGTCACAGTAACCACCATCGCAATATGCCAGTAAGATGAAACTCTACCTGAAAAATATCCACTTGGAAGAAAAGAAAGAAAAACCCCCAAACCTGCACATAAAAGAACAAAAAGTATCACATTTGTTTCAACGGGGTTAAAATTAAGAAAAATGCCCTGAAAATGTTACAGTAGCCACCATGGCAATATGCCAGGGAGGTAAAACTCCACTTAAAAAAAATATCAAAACCTGTACACAAAAGTCCAAAATTAAGGTAAATAAGTAGCTAAAGGGTTAAATAATATAATTCTAGCCCCAAGAAGCATCCAAAAATAAAATAGGAACCATGGCAATATGCTACAAGGTAAGTCGCCACTTGGAAGAAAAGAAAGACAAACCTCAAAACCTGCACATAAAAGTAAAAAAAAGTACCACATTTGTTTCAAAGGG
Source organism: Pictodentalium vernedei (assembly GCA_031216915.1). Taxonomy (NCBI): domain Eukaryota; kingdom Metazoa; phylum Mollusca; class Scaphopoda; order Dentaliida; family Dentaliidae; genus Pictodentalium; species Pictodentalium vernedei. The sequence goes on from CM062292.1 coordinate 279,921,107, forward strand.
TTAAAATTGAGAAAAATACCCTGCAAATGTCACAGTAACCACAATGGCAATATGAGAGTAAGGTGAAACTCTACTCGAAAAATATCCACTTGGAAGAAAAGAAAGACAAACCTCAAAACCTGCACATAAAAGTCAAAAAAGTATCACATTTGTTTCAAAGGGTTAAAATTGAGAAAAATACCCTGAAATGTTAAGAAAACCACCATGGCAATATGCCAGTAAGGTAAAACTCCACTTGAAGACAAAATTTCAAAACCTGTACACAAAAGTCAAAAACCTGCACAGAAAAATCCAAAACCTGTACACAAAAGTCCAAAATTCGAGTAACTAAGCATGGAAAGGGTTGAATAAAATATTACTATCCCTGAAAAGCATGGTGACATAAAAAAAAAAAAATCAAAACCTGCACACGAAAGTTCAAAATGAATGAATCCGGACGCCGATGCCGACGCCGCCGACATGAGGGCTATGCCATAGGCTCACACAACTATCGTTGGTGAGCCAAAAAAGGAGATTTAAAGCACAGATGTCAGATCATTGTTTACTGACTTTGGGCCAAACACAGAATGATGCTTGGCGCCAATTTCGGTACCTTCCTGGTTACCGTGCATGTGCAGTTAACAATAGTATGGAGGACCAGATAGGACTTAAATATTCGGTTTTGTATGCAAATTTTGAGGATTGGGGGGTTCAAAATTTGGCCCTGAATTATATCGAGTTTGCACCAGCTAAGTCTGAGCCATTGGTTATTAGTATAGCAAGAGGCCCCAAGGGGCCTGAGGGCACTCACCTGACATGGTAGCCTAAATATCAACCCAGAGAATTGATTTCAACAAGTTACATCTGCTCCTCCTAAGAAAAGCTTATACCAAATATCCAAAGATTCTAACCAGTGGATATAAAAAAAAAAGATTTTTAAAGAATATTCCTCATATTGAACTAAGTTATAATTTAGGCTCCCACAGGGAGCCCATATATGAACTCAGGGACTTGGCTTTAACAAACTTGAATCTCACCCCCCTAAGGATACTGCACACCAAATATCAAAACATTCCGACTGCTGGATCTGAAGAAGAAGATTTTTTAAAGAAAATTCATCATTTTGAACTAAGTTACAATTCGAGCTCCCACAGTGAGTCCAAATATGGACCTAGGGACATGGCTTGAACAAACTTGAATCTCACCCCCTAAGGATGCTGCATGCCAAATATCAAAACATTCTGAAGATTTTTAAAGAAAATTCCTCATTTTGAACTAAGTTATAATTCGGGCTACCACAGTGAGCCCAAATATGAACCCAGGGACTTGGCTTGAACAAACTTGAATCTCACCCCCTAAGCATGGTGAATACCCAATATCAAAAGATTCTGCCTGCTGAATCTTGAGAAGAAGATTTTCAAAGAAATTTGCCTGAAATGCACTAAGTTCAAAATCGGGCTCCTATACTGAGCCCAAATATGAACCCAGGGGGCCGACTTGAACAAACTTGAATCAGATCCACCCTACAATGTTGCATACCAAATATCAAAAGATTCTGCCTGCTGGATCTGGAGAAGATTTTTTAATGTTTTTCCCATTGCCCACAGTGTTAAAAAGTGCTGACTCAGCACTTTTTCAAAGTCCTGAAAAAAGTACCTTGTGATCAAACCGATAGGGATTTTTTTAACCATTCTATTCTACTGGATAAAAGTAAGCTTTATACAAAATAAGAATTCTCTGTGCCGTGTAGTTTTGGAGATATGGCAGTTTTAAGGTTTTTCCTATTTTTAGCTCCCGAGGTTCCCATGGGGCAACAAGGAAATTGTTTTTTGCATCAATCAACTACTTATGACCCATTATCATCTCATATCAAATTTGGCTCAAATCGACCTCACGGTTCAGAAAATAGAAATTTTAGGCGTGGCCAAAATTTTTGCCCCTCCCATAATGAAGGCAAATAATGCCCGACAAACTTCTCTTGAACAAACTTGATTCTACACCTCAAAAGGAAGCTGCATACCAAATATCAAGTCTCTGCTACTGCTGGTTCTTGAGAAGAAGATTTTCAAAGATTTTGGTGCCCCTTGGGGGTGTGGCCCCCACCCAGAAGGAGGGGCAACTTCATTTGAACAAATCTGAATTCAAATCAGGTAATAAACATTTACCCAACATTTTGAAAAATATTGGGCCAGTGGTTTCTTCGGAGAAGTTGGCTTTGTAAAGTTTGCAGCAAGCACAGGAGGCATCAGCTGTCTTAGGGAGTTTGAACATTGAAGAGAGAGGTCTTCACACAGGAACATTTTAAAAGTGCTATCAAATAAGGTGATACGACACAACTTTTTGATGAACTGTTTGTAGTTTCAAAAAACAACTTTTTGGTTATCTGTTTTTTCATTTAGTTTACCACCATAGGAACAATAAAATCGTTCCTCTCAAATTTTACGGCCTGCTTATTACACCATCAACATGAGACACAAAAAGTGCTGAGGGAGTTTCATTTCAGATGTTTAACTCACTGCACTCTCATGGCAAAATACCAAAATTTCAAGCAAATAGTTTATGCAATGCAACTTGGAATTTAACAATTTATCTTGTTTGACAGAGCTCGATAAGCTTTATAAAACAAGATTGAATACTGGTTAAATTCCTTGACGCATTGTGAGAAAACAATCCATTTTGAAATTTTGCTATTTCTACATCAATGTGCAGAGGGTTGATAATCCATTTTTCAATGCTTTCAGTGATTTCTAATGGAGTGTAAAATTTACAAATTTGAAAACAAGTTATAATTTTATGAAGAAATTATATTTACCAGACATATATCCTACAGGATTTCTTTCTCACACTTTAGTCACAACTTGGACAGCTGCTGAATCCCAACTAGAAGTTAGGCAAAAAAACAAAAAACATGTGGGTTTCCGGTTGCTGACCAACCATTGAATTTTTCGTGCAATCTGTAAAAAATTTGCGGCATGCCAGTTTGAAAGGACACAAGCATTTTCTACTTCAACTACATTTTTCCAGAAAATTACCACTGGCACATCATAATTGATAAACATTTAGTTAATTGCATTAAAATATTTAGTCTTTTTTTTTTGTGGAAGAAAATGCTCCTCAATTAACTGCTACCCAACTAAATAGTGTGAATTTGGGTATTTGTTCACAAACAATAACTTTCACCTGATACTACTGCAGATATAAAATTTAAAAAAAAATAAAACTACATATATAAGAAAAACCTTACCTTCCTATCTACCTTTATATTTTCAACCAAATCAGAAACTCGCATGTTTTTTTTTAGTCTTGTCAAAATAAACATGCATATACTTGCATTGGCACTGAAAGTGAACCAAAAAGAAAACTTACCCTGGATGTATTCTCATCACATTTAGACCACACTGACAGTTTCTTTGCAGATGTTCTTGCAGTTGAGAATTTTGATGCATTCAGCATCTCCATAGCTACAGAACTACACTCCGAGTTTAAATCATCGAAATGGCTTGTTAACAGTGTAGAGAATGCAGAAGAAGAAAAAGATGAAAGGTTACTGGCATCACCACCTGCAAAACACAGAAACAACTGATATTTTTTTTTTTATCACAAGATCTTACCCTTTTTCCAACCATTATTTATTTATTTATATATTGGGGTTTAGTGACACTTTCAACAGACAGGGTCACTTGGACAGTTTTACAGGTGCAGGAAGCCGGAGTACCCAAAAGGAAACACTGAGCAGCCGTGAGCAACTGCCCAACTCCCCAATCTACTAGCTCTGCACAGGCATGGTTAGCATTAGCTGAAGGCAAATGCACCATTGATGTGCAGTACACAGCACCACTATACCACCACATGGGCAATCAGATTTAAGAGCCTTGTCGAAGGACACAATGCAGTTCCAGCTGGTCAGAATCAAATTGTGGACCATTTAGTTTGAAGTGAAATGCTCTGACCACTGAGCCACTGCACTCTCTTCTAACCATTAACTGGTTGAATGCTAGAAGCCACTATCAGGACTCTAGTGAAAAGTGCTGAAAGCCACTAAAGGGGCTTTACAATGTTTGCATTAATTTGTTGTTGGCTCAGCAGTAGAAGAAAAAGATTAATATAAAATTATTTTGTTACAATTTATTGGAGAGTGCCAACTGGCACTCTCCAATAAATTTCAACAAAACAATTATTTATGAGTAATATCTTGCTAAACTTAAGGCTCCTTTTGCTGGTAGTCAGACATCTTTGAAAAAAAATATTCACGTTACAAATGACCACTGAAAAGTAATTTAGTGCTCTACCAGTTAAACTCATACTTTAAATGTGGTTAAGTATGATCAGTCAATTACCTAGGAACAGGGTCCTGCAAATATAGCATTTCCACTCGAATGGAGTATGCATTCCAAAATTTCAAATCAAATGAATATCGAATATCACACATTTTTATGTTCATGATCCAAGTAGCATCTTGAGGTAAGGGGCACTGGGAAGATGGGGTAGGAGTGTAAACCTGATTTGTCCCGAATGCGATGGCTCAAGTCACGACTGATACAATATTCCAACTACAAGAGTATGTGACTAGAACCCTTTTCCTAATGAGGGTAGATGAATATTATGATGTGGGATTTTCTGCTGTTTCATCCGTATTCTTGGTCATACATGTTTGTTTGTTTGTTGGTGGTTAACGTCACATATTTATGCACCATGGCTAATCGTGACACAACATGGAGATGAAGTCAAGTTTAGTTAATCGTTGATCTACATGTTGCCCATTTTAGAGGACTTTCACCCCAAGCATTGGTGACTGGGTCCTATTTTACTAGTAAAGCGGAACTGGTTTACCACAGTAAACAAGTGCTGCTTACTTCCCGGGGTTCCCACGGGGATGGTCATACATGTAAAAGATTTCTTGTTGAAATGTGGATATATAGTTTTTAGGGAATCTTTTTCAGATTTCAGAAAAAAATAAAATAAAATAAAAAGCCTCCCTCCCTCATGAAAAATTTGAGGCACAATTGCCTGAGAACATAGACATTTTTTTAATGGCCTTATATTCTGCAATTTATTCTGACAGATACTGTACCCCACTTTTCAATTCTATAAGGTTTTCAGAGGTTAATGATAGGGACTCAGGAAGTGGTATTACATGTAAGGGGATACAGGACAAGTAACTTTCCCTACTTGTATTGATTTTGCTGCGACCAACATTTGTGTTTGTGTTTGAGTTGATTTGATCTTCAGTCAGAGCAATGAAAATAGCAGCAGGCAATCTCATACTATTTCATCCCCCTGAATCTGATATTTGCTTCCAGAAATTTTTGGTCATAATTTCCAACTAAGTACTGATGATCACATGTGTTCGGAATGGGACTTACAACAGAGTCTGATAAACTGGCATATTTTGGCCACTTGTTGACATTTACCAAGGTCAGCTGACAGAGCAATGTGTCAACATTGGGCACAGATATTTCTGAATTCATGTACATGCAGAATGGAATTGAGTGATGTTATCATCTCCTGTCTATGAAGAATGCAAAAGAGTCAGGGAAAATTAACTTCCATTGTCCTCGAGAGTATGGCATGATGAGAGCATTTACCACTAGCAGAATGTCCAAGTTTATGCAGGCAATTAAAGGCTGGCATGATTGGCAGACTGAAAATGACAATCCTGATATACAGATTATCTACTGATATGCAGATGTTATTCATTCAAATAATGCCAAATAACTGCTTACAAAATTCCCCATTTCAGCATTAACTTGTAGACAATTTTTTTAAATTCTGCCAAACAAGTCACTGTTTCAGTAAACGTATTTGAGCCCCTATATGGGGCTCTATTTGTTTCCGGAGGATCTTTCATCAGGCTTTGGATTAAGTGATAAAAAGAATCTACTTGTTCTCAATATATTGTGGAATTTCATAGCGCATCCAGTAAATTTCATTATAAATTAGGGACTCATTGGAGATCCAATCGTCAATCAGCATTGGCTGTCGGCAGTGATGACAAGGCAACGACAAGGCAAAAGTCAAAGAAAAAGGAAAAAAAAAAATTCCTCGGCAGTACAACTGCTGATGGGAAAAATAAACTACAATGGTGTCATTTGTATGCAAAGCACGCGAAGGTGTATCCCCACATTTTCAGTATGCCATCACGATGAACATCAATCAATTCACATTCTCTAATGACAAAGGTGGCACCACATGAGGGCCACATCAAAAATCCAAAACATTTATGCACATCTAGAGACCCTACTGGAACATATGATCACACTTTCAGTGCTTTGAATTAAAACCCCCAAAAGCCTTTCATGGGAAAGTGATTCTCTAACAACAAAAGTAGCGCTATGGGCACAACATGGGGTCGAATCAAAAATTCAAAATTTTTATGCACATCTAGAGACTCTACCGGAACATATGATCACACTTTTAGTGCTTCGAATTAAAACCCCCAAAAGTCTTTCACAGGAAAGTGATTCTCTAACAACAAAAGTAGTGCTATGGGCACAACATGGGGTCGAATCCAAAATTCGAAATTTTTATGCACATCTAGAGACCCTACCGGAACATATGAACACACTTTCAGCAATTTGATTTTTTGAATTAAAACCCCCCTAGGAGGCTTTTGCCAGAAACCGATTCTCTAACGACTTAGCTCAGTCTTTAAGTGGCCCCACCTGGTGACAAAAATTCAAAATATACCTATTTTTTGTCATCTCGAAACCATACTTAAGAAGTATGGCAAGTTTCAAAATGAAAGTGTCAATGACACTGTAGCTTAACTTGTCTGTGCGTTATGTTTGATGAGAAGGATAATGTTCAATGTTTATGAATGGATTATGAAATGAGACAAGAATTGTGATAATTGGGAATATGTTAATTTCAGTTCCCTGTATGTTATGTTTTCAATAAAAATAATATGAGGTGTAGACTGTACTAAAGAATTGAGGGGTGGGTTAATGTGGCCCTCACAGTTAATGTATGTGGCCCTCACAGTTAATGTATATCAACGAAAGTTACCAATTTAGAGTGAAATTATTCCAAAACGAGTCATCCTATCAAGTTACAATGAAATCCCTTCATAAATACAGCCTGCAGACTGTGGTAAAGGTTTTGGGGCTACGAGCCTGTGTGTCCACCACAGTTGACCGATCGCAAACAAAAGGGGACATCCACATCTAGACATTATACTGAGTCATCCTACCAAGTTACAATGAAATCCCTTCATAAATATGACCTGTAGTCTGTGCTAAAGCTTTTCAGGTTTTGGGCTCGGGCAGGCGTCATGCTTAAATGATCATGACAGAAAGGGGACGTTCTCATCTAGGAATTATCTAGAGTAATCTTACCAAATTACAATGACATCCCTTCATAAATATGACCTGTAGACTGTTCTAAAGGTTTTCGGGCCTCTGGCCCCTATAGCCATCACAGCAAACCAATTGTGACCAAAAGGGGACGTTATCATCTAGACATATGGAATCAACCTACCAAGTTACAATGAAATCCTTCCATAAATACGATCTGTAGAATGTGCTAAGAGTTTTCAGGTTTTGGGCTTGGGCAGCTGTCACGGCTGAATGATCATGACCATAAGGGGACATTCTCATTTAGACATTATCTGGAGTCATCCTACCAAGTTACAATGAAATCTCTTCATAAATATGACCTATAGACTGTGCTAAAGGTTTTCGGGCTTCGAGCCCATGTAGCCGTAACAGATGACCAATCGTGACCAAAAGGGGACGTTCTCATCTAGACATTATCTGGAGTCATCCTACCAAGTTACAATGAAATCCCTTCATAAATATGACCTATAGACTTTGCTAAAGGTTTTCAGGCTTCGGGCCCCTGTAGCCATCACAGTTGACCAATCGCGACCAAAAGGGGACGTTCTCATCTAGACATTATATGGAGTCAACCTACTAAGTTACAATGAAATCCCTCTATAAATATGACTTGTAGACTGTGCTAAAGGTTTTTGGGCTCGGGCAGTCGTCATGGTTGACAGATCGAGACTAAATGGGGAAGTTCTCATCTAGATATTATACAGAGGCATCCTACCAAGTTACAATGAAATCCCTTCATAAATACGACTTGTAGACTGTGCTAAAGGTTTTGGGGTTTTGGGCTTGGACAGCTATCACGGTTGACCGATCGCGACCAAAAGGGGACGATCTCATCTGGACATCATACAGTCATCCTACCAAGTTACAATGAAATCCCTCCATATTAAATGACCTGCAGACTGTGCTAAAAGTTTTTGGGTTTCTGGCTTGGGCAGCCGTAACGGTTCACATGACCAAAAGGGGACATTCTCATCTAGATATTATATTTTGCCATCCTACCAAGTTACAATGAAATCCCTTCATAAATACGACCTGTAGACTGTGCTAAAGGTTTTGGGGCCCGGGCAGCCATCATGGTTGACCGATCGCGACCAAAAGGGGACATTCTCATCTAGACATGACCCCAAACTTGATTATGAAATTTCGTGAGGATCGGATAAGATCAATGGGGTGTAGCCTGTGCTAAAGGAAAATGCGAACAGACTCACAGACTTCTGCATGCGTGATGGCAATAGCTTATCTTGACTTTGTCAAGTTAAGCTAATTATAGCTAAAAAAAATGGACGTACAGACAGAGATCATCATTATATCCCCACATTTTCAAAAATGCGGGGATAAAAATATCACCAAATCTGTTAAGTGAACATTCTAGTTTGATTTTTATATTAAAACATTACTCTGTCTAAGGATCAGTATCGTTATGGTTTTACAGTGTCACATGTAGAGCAAAGCCCTTTAGAGAATTAATAAACTTCACTTGTGTTGTCTGGGTCCTTCCTATAATTTTTCCTTTTGAACAATATCAGGCCAGGGAGCCTCCTTTGTGATTGGCACAGTGAATAATTAGTGGTGGTCAAAACAGCATTTTTCAAACAAAGTAGTCACCAGAAATGAAAAAGTGTTGGATTATCCTGAGGAGTACTGACTGACTGACTCATCCCCATTTGGAAATCCCCAGGTAATCCATTTGTGATTGTGCTGCAATCACAAAAAGGAATATCTGAATCTAAAATGCTGATACAAAACTGCCCAAGCAAAACATGTTTTTGCCGGGGGGAGGGGGGGGGGGGGCAGGCATTTTACCGTGGCAATTGTTTTACCAACTCAAATTTTTCAGTTGGCAGGCCCAGAGATCCTGTATATCTAAAACAACTAGTAGATGGCATTTGCAGAAATTTTCTTGAACAAGTATTTTAATTTTTTCCTCAAAAAGGTAGCTTATGATCTCTCATTAAAACAAAGTCAATGACGACTTCATTCCATTGAAGTATATAGGTTATGTTTTGTTAGCAAAAACTTAAAAAAAAAAAAGGGCAATGTTTATGCTTAACAATGACCAGATATGGCTGTTATGTTAGGTAAAAGCGATTAAGGATTTTAACAATGTGAAAAGCAAGCCATTGGGCAAGAGAAAGAAACTGTATATGGTAACCCAATAGTGCCAAAAATGTGCCAGCCCCAGAAATATTACTGATCATTCTGATGCTGGGTGGCTTGATTTCAAACAGCTTGCTATTTCCAGAACTGTTTAACTGTTAAATGTCATATTGACAAAAAGTATTGAAGAGCAATGCGAAGCATGACGTATGCCCCCTCCTGCAATACCATGGATAGCATTATGCCATCAAAAGCATGACATGTGCCTGCAGCAATCTGTACTAATATAAACAAGCATGGCAAAAATTATTTCAATCCAACGTATGATGACAGAGCTAGAGCAGCAAATATGTTGGACGGACACATTTTTCAATCATCCCCTAAGTTAAACAAGGGCAAATAACACGTTAAATACTCATGCAAAGATATTAATTCTACTGTAGAATCTGTTCCCCCATGCTGAGGAAAAACATGGTAAAAATTATTTGAATTCAACGAATGATAACAGATCTTGGGCAGCAAATATGTTGGACAGACACATTTTTCAATAATAATCCCCTAAGTTAAACAAGGGAAAATAACTCTGTAAATGTTTATGCGAAGATGTTAATTCTGCTGTAGGATCCGTTCCCCCATGTTGATGGACAAGCATGGCAAAAATTATTTGAATCCGACAAATAATGACCGTGCTAGAACAGCAAATATGTTGGACGGACACATTTGCATTACACACGAATGTACAAACATATGATAGTACGAACATATGAACGTACGCAGCACTCCACTAGATACCCCCTCCGACCAAGTCGGGGGCATAATAATGTGCCATGTCAACTAATAAAATGCCTGATTGTTATTTTTTTGTGTTTCACATCAATTTCAGCATCTGTGTCGCCATCATGATAACCAAATTTTCATCTATTTCATGCTCACACATGTTCAGGAGTCTTTGCATGAATTTTGAAGCGAAGACCACATAAATAAATTATTGTGATCAATGTAAATGTTGGTTACAGTTTCAATCACAACACTGAATTATTGAAGTCTGAATCTTTTATCAATATTAACAAAATGAACATGACAAAATGGATGGTGTGGGGATAGGGGTGTCCCAGTTCTTCAAATCATGTCCCGTATTCAAAAAGTTGAAAATTCCGAGACTCACAACAAGCAATGTGTTATTCATGTTATTTATTTATGTAAACAATCCAAAAATAGTGTGCGGCCATTTTGTTCATGGACTTCTGGGAATCGGTTATCATTCGTGATGTATTATATTTTTCCATTTGGGAGATGCCAGAAATAGACGCTTGACCATGAATCTACGCAATGGAGTGAAATGCAGTGTTAGCAGCTATTTGAAATTACAGCTGTTGTGTATGTATTTCCTGACGTTAATTTTCATACTGTAATGGAAGAAACCTGAATTAGTGTGTATAAAACGTAACTTTTGACCTGTATATTCATGCAGGCTTTGAATCGAAAAAGAACATAAATCACTAATTAAAACAAGTAAATAAATTTATGATTCAACACTACTTTCAACAATAAAGATTACAGTGGAGCCCACTTAATTGGATATCTCTTAACTGAATAACCCTGTTAATTGACTATAATTTCCCAACACAAATCCATTTACCATACCTCCAGTACAAATTTGACCTGTTAATTGAATATAGGTTATAGAGTAAACTCCTGTTAATTGAATAAAAAATCTTGTAACCTGTCAAGAAGTTACCCTGACCAGACATGTTAACCTCCAGAATAATTTTTCAGGGAACATGGGGGTGATTTTCAGGGAAATGGGATGGATTTCAGGGAAAAATTCGATCGGGGGCAAAATAAAAGAAAAAACTTGTGAATTTTCAGCTCACGGACTACTATTAACACCAGGTTATATCCAGAACTAGTTGTCAACTATGCTGATGCATTTTTGCTATGTTAAAAAATTAAAAAAATCAAATAACTGTTGATTTGACCCCCCCCCCCCCCCGATCCTCTTCTTCATGAGTCCCCCATCCCCACCCACCCACACTGTCTCACAGAGCACATCCACATGTGGTTTGCTGTGATCAAAGTCTATTTAGCTAATAATTTCCCAAGTCTGGAAATATTAACAGGAAAAGATGTCCTGATGTTCAGTTACTTCAAGAAATTAGTACTCAGAAAGTATCAAACTTCATGCATGTGGGACGCTTGTGCCCTACACAAAACTTTTCTTTTCATCATTGAAGCATTTTTGTTCAATTCCATTCAAAATTTTCTGGTTACAGATGGCCAATAGTTAACAGTTCTGTAGTCAGCACAACAGTATAAATGTGGTGTTAGAAAAAAATTCCATTGTGTTTAAATATGCTGTCATAATTTTTCGGCATCCTAAGCGACATTAACCTACTTTTAAGCTGTGCTAAAATGTTGTTGTTTACGTTTTGATTTTGGAAAAGGGATGAGAATTAAAGCTATTCTATGAAGGAATAAATAAATATGTATTATTTAATTCCTTTTCATATATTTTAATTTCCAAAAACTGCATTTAAATGAAGGTGGAGTTTTCAATTTTTTGAAAGTAAGTCACCTATTTTCACTTCGACACTCGCACATTTATCACGAATCTCCGAAGAAAAACCCCAGAAATAAACATGAACACAGTTGAAATAGATATCATAAAATAGCCTTTTCTTAATAAATTTAACTTAAATCCATATTTTACTGCTTTGTGAATTTTTACCAGAGTTTGAAATGCATGTGATTTGACTCCGAACGTTTTTCATAAGTTACAACGGGAACGAAATATTTGACTGTTGTTTTCCGGGATTTTTGGTCCAAAACTGATTCCCGTCCGGGAGGCCGGGAACTACACTCAAATTCCGGGATTTTCCCGGGCATTCCAGGAGAGTTAACATGTCTGACCCTGACTCTCCACAGTTTTTCATTTTTTATAGACCTATTTGGCATCAGTACATCCAATGCAGGTATTTAATCTATTTTATCATGTTTGATAGGGTTCATGAAGCTCTGTCAAACACGATATAATAGAATAAATGCTAAGTTTATCTTTAGAATACAGGAAAGTGACACAATCCCTGTTAATTGAATACTCCTGTTAAGTGAAGAATTTTCATTGACAAATTGGCTATTCAATTAACTGGGTTCAACTGTATTATTAGTTATGGAGAAGAAACCAGTTTCAAGTTCAATGTTACTGTGACCTGAACTGTGGCAAAATGTCCCCTAAGAAAAAGCATCACATTGCAAATATTTATTTCTAAATATTGGTGTTTTAGGTCACATATTTCTGCACAATAGGTAATCATGAGTGCAACATGGAGATAAAGTCAATAGTTTACATCCATGTTGCCCATTTCAAAGGACTTCCACCCCAAGCATTGTTGACTGGGTCCTATTTTACCAGTAAAACAGTGCTTGTTTTCCATACTAAACAAGCACTGCTTCACTTCCCAGGGTTTCCACAGGGGTTAGCATTGCAAAACAAATCCCTTGGACTCCTGCAAGCAAAAGTGTAATGAACTAAATATTGTTGAAATCTGGCAATAACTGTTCATGGTATAACATAGTCATTGCTGCTTTGCGTCCTCCAATCCTTGGCTTGATTTTTTATTTGAAAAGTTGACATGTTGCAACACTCAATAAAGTGGAAAGATGTAAACTAGAGTGATGTCAGGCATGCAGCCCGACTGTCCCAGCAATGACAATGCTTGGACACAAAATAGTCTGAGCTATTTTTTGTTAACAGTTTACGTTTCCCATGTTCAAACTTGGCCTGTATTACTAGCTGGAAAATACACATATCAACTTTGGGCATTGGGCTATAGGAGTCCATTTCTTTTTTTGGCATGTAATAACTCCATATAATATCTGCACTCATGATATACAAAAATTGCTATTCAAATTTTATTTTTTCATTTCTCTACCCCAAAACATACCTCATGACCTATTAATGGAAGAAGATTGATGAAGAATTAAAGGTGTAACCCTGTAAATAAAAAACCTAAACCAAAAACTTTAACCTGGAAGTTCTAATTTAAATGGACTGGAAAAAAGGGCTACATATGTCCCAAAAAGCCATAAAACATAATGAGAATGATACAATCAATAGTAATTAATATTAATTAAAAAGAAAAGAAACTGTAACCTTCACTAAAAAACTTTAAGCACAAACTTTATACGAAACTCTAAATGTTAACAAACATGTAGTCACTCTAAATCCTTCAAAATGCATCTTGGACCAAAGAAAAAATATTGCTTAAATGGCCCTGGGGAGGAGGAGGATGAGGGGGGGGGGGGGGGGGGGGGGGGGGAGTTACAGGAGTCAATTTTTTTCTGCATGTAATCACTCTAAATCCTTAAAAATGCATTTTGGACCAAAGACAAAAAAGTGCCTAATTGGCATCGGGTGTGTGTGTGTGTGTGTGTGTGTGTGTGTGGGGGGGGGGGGGGGGGGGGGGGGGGGAGGGAGGGGGGGTATAGTAGTTAAAAAAAAAGTTCTGCATGTAATCACTCTAAATACTTCAAAATGCATTTTGAAGCAATGAAAAAAATGCCTAAATGTAAAAAAAAAAAAAAAATTTGTCTTAAAATTGACCGAAACGCACAAAAAACCCCAAAAAAACTCATTTCTGGATTTTGGTCCAAAATTTCTAAGTCCGGACCGGGACCCCAAACTTTCAGCCTAAATTTGAACCCAGGGACTTGGCTTGAACAAACTTGAATCTCACCCCCCTAAGAATGCTGCATACCAAATATCAAAAGATTCTTATTGGTAGATTTGAAGAAGAAAATCTTTAAAGAATATTCCGCATACTGCACTAATTTAAACATTTAGGCTCCCATAGAGAGCCCAAATATGAACCACCGGGAATTGATTTTAATTAGCATGTGAAACAATCTTCCAAAGATGTTATATGTGAAATTTGAAAGCTTTTGGAGCAGTGGTTTGGGAGAAAAGTAGTCTTAAATGTTTTTCCCCATTATCCACAGTGTTAAAAAATACTGACTCAGAACTTTTTCAAAGTCCCAGAAAAGTACCCCATGATAAAACCGATAGCATTTTTTTTTTTTACCATTCCATTCTGTTGGTCCTAAGGAAGCTTCACACCAAATAAGAATTCTCAGTGCCGTGTAGTTTCGGAGATATAGGTGTTTTAATTTTTTTCTATTTTTAGCTCCTGCGGTTCCCATGGGGCGAAGGGAAAAAAATATTCAATAAGCCCTCATATCAAATTTGGTTCAAATCTACCTCTCGGTTTGGAAAATAGAAATTTTGGGCGGGGCGACTATTCTTGCCCCTCCCATAAAGAAGGCAAATATAGCTCTTCAAACTTCTCTTGAGCAAATCTGAGTCTGCAACACATAAGGAAGCTGCACACCAAATATCAAGTCTCTGCTACTGCTGGTTCAGGAGAAAAAGATTTTTAAGATTTAAGCACACTTTTTGGGCGTGGCCCTACCGAGGGGCGGGTCAACTTGATTTGAACAAACTTGAATTGACATATGATAGGGAACACGCACAGCAAATTTTGTTGAATTCGGTCCAGTAGTTAGTGAGAAGTTGATAATGTCAAGTTAACGACGGATGGATGACGGACAGAAAGTGATTAGTAAAGCTCCCCTTGAGCTGTGCTCAGGTGAGCTAAAAACTGCCCACCCACATGCAATTTAAAAAAAAAATGGCCTGAGAAACAGATCTACTTTGAAGGGGCCTAAAGTACTAAATTTTTGTTATAGACAGTCACAGCTACAGATAAAATGCCACAAAATCTACTACCAAAGGACATGAAATTTCCAAATGTTGGGATTTGAGGATTAAAATTCTATTTATTTATTAATTGGGGTTTAATGACACATTTGACAGCCAGGGTCACCTCATGTCAGATTTTAACTACTGAAAATTTTGTTCAGGATAGTGAGGTGGGGGATTGAGACACCACTCTAAATCCCCCTGTTGCCACATACCTGTTTGGGTGTTATTGTCCTGTAATGAATTCACCAAAGATCATACTCTTTAGTCTTTACTTATTTGGAAGGAATAACAATAATAATTGAAGCTGCACTCCTACTTGGCTGCAGCATAGATTATTGTTCTTCACAACACAAATTAAGATGCTTTGGCATTTGTGTCCTGTTTTATAATATTATAAGGATGTGACATCATATCATGGGTGATGTGCAATAATTCAATCAATGTTTAAAAAATCCTTGAAACTCAGGACTTTTCTCTCTGGCCATAAGTTTGTGTTTTATGTGCTCATTTAATTTTTCTCTCAATGTTTATAATATATAATTCATTAAATTGCTCATCTTGAGTCAAGTTATGAGAGTTACTTATTGCGTGCCTAAGGCTCATTTTAGTAGAGCTACTGTCTGGTCACCTTCAGCTTTTTTATGTCCAGGTCAGTGCAATTTCTACTATTGCAATACTCAAGTAATGCCATACTCCCTTGAGGCCACATACACACGGGATACCATTTTGGGCAACCGTAACATATTTTGACATTTAATTCCACTTTCAAGAACAGTACTGAGGGAAATATTGGAAATATGATGATGGAAAACTGCAAGAAAATATCCTATTTTATCTTGATTGATATTTACCTCATGTGGCACAGAAACTCCCAGAAAGGGCTTTCACAGGATCACTGTCAGGGGCATATACTATTTCAATGGATAAAATGCACAATTTGTTCAACAATATATGTAGCAATACTGCAGCTTACATCACATTTGGACAAAATACAAATTCCAAAATATGTCTTTTTAACTGAGAGCAAAATTAGTTTTCAAAGGCGATTTGAAATGTCAGTTTTGTTTTGTTTTAAAGATACCATGCTACAAGCAAGTGGAGCCTCAGTTTAGCAAGATTTTGTTCATAAATAATTGTTCTATTAGTATTTATTTGGAGTTCCTCCTGGTACTCACCAGTAAATTATAACAAAACAAATGTACATGAATTTTTTTGTATCTACACTGCTGCACAAATGACAAGCTAATGCATAGTGTACAGCCACTAAAGTGGCTTTCTGCGCTTTTCAATAAAGCCATGATAGTGGCTTCTAGCATTCAACCAGTTAACGATTATCCGTGAGCTTTTCTAGAAAAAAACCAAGATTTTCATGAACCTTCCAAGAAGCCTGGAATATCAGTTTTCAATTCAAGCACTTTCAAATTGTAGAGTGTCAGGATAATTTTGGTTGTTAGGGTTTACTGAATATGGGTCACAATCCAATAAATTGCGACAACAAAAATCCATATGGACAAAACCTTTTTCATACTAAGAGAATATAAAGTACACCTATGGAATAAATAAGGCCTAAAAAAGTAAAAAATCTGTTTCTTGGGCCATCCTGCATGGCCCTTTTGGCTGCCGCATTATATCTTTTTATGATCAATGCCAACTTAAAAAAATAAAATGGTCTTTGTCTGCTATTTTACCCATGTCAATAAAATTACTAAATTTGTCCCTTGAGTGCAAAAAGGCTTTGCAATGCTTTAGAATTGCAAACTCTAAAGCCTTGCAGTCAGGAAATGAACTTTTGGTGGCAAAAAAATAATTACAAAAAATTAAAATAAAATAAAAAACTGCCCGCCCACAATCAATTTTACAAAACAGAGCCTGAGAAATCAAAGATCTACTTTGTGGGGCCTAAAGACTTTTCAATTCAGCTACCAGCACATTTCAATAAAGCCCAAATTTGGGCATCTAGAACTCAGGAACTTTCAAGGATCCATAAAAGTCCAGCATAAATGATGCTATTCTATAATATATTGGATGATAGAGTGGAACCCTTTTTATTGAACAGCCACCTTGTTAGTGAAAAATATCCTTTTAATAGGAGTATTCAGTTAACAGAAATTTGGTCATTTTCCTGTATTCTAGTGATAATCATGCTTTTAAATTCCACTAAACTTACTCTGGTAACTGCTGTCCCCAAATTACTAGAATGTTCCCAAATAAGGCTATAAAAAAAAGAACCTCTGTTTCTCAGGCCCACGCGCATGGTCATTTTTGGTGCGCATGCAACCTTTTTATGACACCAAAAAAATTTGAGATATTGTGCTCATTTTGGTAAATCGATGCATTCGCAAATTTTAAATTAACACACTTCAAGCTTTTTCTATATCATACCTTAATAAAGTGGGTGGGTTTTAGCAATATTCACAATAATCTGAGTCTGCAACACATAAGGAAGCTGCACACCAAATATCAAGTCTCTGCTACTGCTGGTTCAGGAGAAAAAGATTTTTAAGATTTAAGCACACTTTTTGGGCGTGGCCCTACCGAGGGGCGGGTCAACTTGATTTGAACAAACTTGAATTGACATATGATAGGGAACACGCACAGCAAATTTTGTTGAATTCGGTCCAGTAGTATTTTATTCTGTAAAAGGTAAGTCATAATGACAGCAAGAAGGAAGGTGTCTTTCAGTCTGACAACAAACAGTCACAAAGGGGAATGGTCGATTCGCACCACGTTTGATTCGCACCAAACCTCAGAAAGTCTGCAAAGTCAGGTGCTATGCTGAATGGAACACAGTCTCCTGGCATTTATTTTTAGTAACATTTGTATTGTAAATGGCTGTCATTGGGAATTTGTGTACTGTTATTTGAAACCGTTACGAGTTTCCCAGTTAATTTAAATAAATGCATTTGAGATGCAGGATAATTGGATAACTAATAGTAACCGTTGCTTGATATAAAGGTAACAGTCATAGTTGAAAATAAATTGCAAATAGGCAGGTATGTGCAGTCGAATTGGTTAATAAAAACACGCAAACATTCGTTTTGTATTTCATTTTCAGATTTAAAAAAAAATATGATTTATGGATGAACTGCCCGTTCAAATGGGTTGTGATAATTTTGAATATAATGGGGAAAAATTGCGACTCACGGTTTTATTAGGCAGGTTGTGAAAGGATTTTTTTTTTTTTGTAAAATAAATCTCTGAAAGTTGGCACTTCGACATTTGATTTGTCCCAGAGACGTTTCAACCCGAGACGTTTCACCCACGAGGCGTTTCGTGACTTTCGTCTTGTGTTATAATTTTCACGTTTCACTGAAAAAACAAACATTCAAACCCCACTTCATTTACGACCCAACACCCCTGTCGTGAATAACCAATATATTTGCGAAATTTTGCGTGGTCCACCAGGCGTTTGGATGGGGGTCAAATTACCACAAACAACCTCTCGGGGAGAATATAAAAAGAAAAAAAAAACCCCGCCCGCCTGCATGCTTTTTTGGAAAAAATGGCCTGAGAAACAGACAATCAACTTTGTATGGCCTAAGGGGATAACACATCGCATAGTTTGTGTTTTGTGCTTTTTGTCCAATTTCAGGAAAAGTAATTGAAGATTGAAAGACCTGGAGATTTGTAAACATTCTTCTTGCTGTAACAATAATGGTCTATATTTATTTATTTATTGGGGTTTAATGACACTTTTGACAGCCAGAGTCACCTCGTGTCAGAAATGACGGTCTATATCCTGTTGCGTGCAGTTCTTTCTAGGAAAGTCTTGACTGCCCTATTCAGAAAGCCAAGACTTGCCAAAGTATTAATAATATATATTTTATTTTCATTCGTTTTTCTTTCCAAAAAACAAATCATATTCCCACTCCCACTTGCTAAAAATTATACAATTTTTTTTTTTGACATGTTTTGAAAATAACCTCAGAATCAATTCTAAAGAGTTGTTTTGGGAAAATAAATAAGGAGAAAATAACCTAAATACAAAATTTCACTGCTCGGATTCGAGTACGATTTTATCAAGGTTCATACACTTTTCAGAGAATCAAATTCAATGTCTTTTCCAAAACTTTTCAAAAAAATTCCATGACTGGGTTAGTTCGCACCAATACAGAAAAGCTTCAGTTTTGGCATAATTTTTGTGCAAGTCGCATGTAACGTTTACACAAAATCAATCCCTTTTAAACCTGGTTATGAATTCCATGACTTTTCCAAAACTTTAACCCTTCCAGCCTATTTTACAAAACTTTTCAAGGCCCTTGAATTAACATTCCATGACTTTTCCAGGATTCCATGACCTGTACGAACCCGGTTTTATCCTCATGTGGGCCACGCGGATCATTTCGCTGGGCTAATGCCTCATGAAATAATCATCTGTGTGCCCCACTTGAGGATAAAAATCATATTGCAATCAGAGCAGTGAATCATTGTCTATAACGTTTGAGTTTATCCAGAGACGGCATGTTATGGATCATGCTCTGTTGCAAAAAAAGTTATCAAAATTGAAATTAGGCCCCAAAGAGCTAACAGAAATGCTGAGGCACTAAAACGACCCCAAGGATCCGACCCGCCAACCCCTCTCGTTACTTGAAAAGTCTGCGGTGTCCTCAAATTAGAATAAACTAAAAGCCTGGTGATAACATGAGCATTTATTCTATTGTATCTTGTTTGACAGAGAAAGAAGCTTTTGAGTAAATGCGTTGATTGGATGTTCATGTGTTGGAACAGGACTAGAAACCTTCTAGATCCATTCTTTATCACAATAAATCTTTGAATGATCACACAAATTTTTTTTCAACTAAAAAGATTTTTCTCCAAATTCTGTAAGCAATTAACAGATCTAATTTGCACTAAAAGAATGGTAAATTGTTTAGTGTTCGGGAGTTATATATGCAGTAAACAGGATTTGTTCAATTTAGTGGGCTCCAATGTAAAATGAAAAATGAATCGTGATTATTCTGCCTCTTTGGGAATGGGTCCAGGCCCATGCCATTGAGAAAAATTTGTGTCATGGGGGCTCCAATTGGGAATTTGTTTTGGAGGGGAAAAACATAAGACTAAAACATTTTACAATTGAATTGAACAAAGAACATTAATGCCGATACCTCAGCAATCGCATGAATACTACAAGTAAGTTTTGCAACAAACAGTCAAATGCGATCATGTTCAAACAGTCTCTGTAGTCTCTATTAAATTATTTTCATACTACTAAAGATCTTGTCATTTACCTTTGAATTTAGGGACTTCGTTAGGCAAGCAATTAAAAATTAACGTTTAATTGGTGTCCTGAACTTGATGGCAATAATAGTTTTTTGAGACCCAGTTCAGGGCACCAGTTGTGCGTTAAATTTGTTTCATTCAGGGTTAAGAGTTGGGAAAAATCACGCCCATACGTCATTGGGAAGGGGTCCGATAAACAGCCCCTGTAGATATCAATATTATCCCTGAAATAATATCTTACCGATCTTGTATTTCTTTGGCAATGGCTCCAAGCAATCAGGAGAAGTAGACTGGCAGGAAACAGTGTCAGGTTTTATTTTGTTACTCTTCACAGAATTTTGCTCATCTAAATTTGTGATAGCTTTAATATCTTCTAATGGCAAAGACTCATTTCCTTCACAAGAAAGTGAATTCACTGTGGGCTCTGATTGTGATGCCGGCAAATTAGAGTCTTGTGTATTGATACCAGCAGATGTAGCATCTATCCTTGAATCTATCTGATCAGAATATGGATGACCATTCTCATGATTACCAGCAAGAGACTTGTGTTCAACCAGTAATGATAGATCACTCAAGCTGATATCCATCATTCCGGTGAGGTTTTCATCACTATTTATTTTTTCATTTCTAAGTTTATACAATCCAACAGAGTTCCTAGTCTTTGAAAGTTTATCAGAAAGGTTAGAAGTTAAGTAATTGTTGGTTAGGTTGACAGTCATATCAAAAGTTACAGTTTTCTCAGTTCCTGTTCGCTGACTCATGGATTTTGGGGATTTGTCATTATTGATTACTTTCTCGTTGTCAACAGTACCCGATGTTTGGATTTCATTCTTATCAACACTGGAAGAGGGACTAGTCTCTTCTTGACCTGTTTCACTAAGCCCACAAGGATCTGTAACAGCTTCTTTGCCACCAATAAGATCTGATAAAGCACATGCACGTTTACATGTCTGTGATTTAGCACCTGAAATTAAACTATCTAACTGCTGGAATTTTCGTTTTAAATTAAAAGTCGAGAGAGAATGACGGGGAGCTTCAATATCAGTGCTACTATTAGCCTTCAGATAATTTGAAGAATGATTGACTGTAGTTGTTTTGAAAGACAGACATTCTGTACTGAGGAAATTGTCAGAATTACTTTCTGCTCTTTTGATGGCATAATTTGTTTTACCCATATCCACAGCATTCTCAGTTTCCATAGTCCCCTGTGTCATCTCTAAACTGTATGGGTCATTCCTCTCCAAATTTGTATCTTCCACTTCTGCAAAAGGTTTAAGCACAGCTTTAAGTGGATCTCTATCAATGGAAGTTGGTAGTAAAATATCCTCACTTTTCTGTGTCTTTTCTAAAGTATGTTTCTCATCATTCATGCTTTTAATCGACTGTGTATCAACACATGAGCCTGTTCCTGCATTACTCTGTTCAGTTTTTGTTTCATCCGTCAAGTTTGGGACATCACCACATTTAGGTAATTTGATATTGTGGTCTGGACCGCTTTTACACGGCATTTGATCAATTTCCACTTTTTTATTTTCATTCCCAACTAGTTTTTTCCTATCCATATCTGCTCCAGTTTCTTTTTCAGAGTATATTTGTGTTTTTGGTGTTCCACTGCTAAGACAGTTAGTAAACTCCATATCTGCACCACTTTCTATCCCGGAATACCTCTGTGTCATCTCTGTTTTAAGTGCTTTGTTGCCAACATATTCAGTCAATTCCATATCAGCAGCAGTAGAGAATTGTGAAAATATCAACGTCTTTTCTGATTTTTGTGAATCATTATTAATACATTTTGTGATTTCCATATTTCCATCTGGATTTGTACTTGTAAATTTTAGGGTAATGTCAGTTTTCACACTTTCACTACCAAGGTGCGCCACAGGTCTTTCCTCAGCTTCAGAATTAATTCCATAAGGTCTATCAGATTTTTCTACTCTGTGAGTTCCATTTTCTACACACCTTGTCATGTTTATTCCCACACCATATGAACTCAAAATGCTATGATTAGCTTTTGATTTGTGCATTTCATTACCATCACATTTTGTGAAGTCTATATCACAATCATCAGTTTTTTCTGTACATCCTGAAGTTATTTCGACATTTTGTGTGTCATTATGAATGCAGTTTGTGAATTTCATCTCAATACCTGGATCCATTCCTGAAAATCTTTTTGTCATCTCTAGTTTCTTTCTTTCACTTTCAATACATTTTGTAAATTCCTTATCGCCACCTTTATCTAGTTCTGAAAACCTAAGAGTAATATTTTGATTTGTGGTTTGCTTTCCAACATATTTCGTCAAATCCATATCACTATGTTTTCCAATAACTGACAATGTAGAAGTCATTTCTGATTTTTGTGTTTCATTACCAACACAACTTGTAAATTCCATATCAGTACTGGGATCCTTTCCTGAAATCCCTTGTGTAATTTCTGTTTTTTGTGTTTCTTCATCAACACATTTTGTTAATTCCATATGAGCACCCTGACTCATTTCAGAAAAACTTTGAGTCATTTCTCGTTTCTGTGTTTCATCACCAATACATTTTGTTAATTCCATTATAGCACCTTCTTCAATACCTGAAAACCGCTGCGTTATTTCTTGTAGCTGGGCACTATTTCCAAAACACTTTAAGTTCATATCGGTCTTATCACCAACATCTGAGAATCTTGATGTTACTTTGTGTTTCTGTCTTTCATTACTGATACATTTTGTGAATTCCATTTCTGCAGCATCATCTTTTGCAGTAAAATGTCGAGTCATTTCTGCTTTCTGGGTTTCATTACCAAGACATTTTGTGAACTCCATATTACCATCTTGATCCATTTCTGAAAACCTCTGTGTTTTGTCAAACGGCTGTGCCCCATTTCGAATACTCTTTGTGAGGTTGTCAGTACCATTACTAATACCACCAGAGAATCCTGAGGTCATTCCCAGTTTGTGCATTTCATTACCAATGCATTTTGTGAATTCTATTTCTGTTCGAGGATCTAATCCTGAACACCTCTGTGTCATTTCTGTTTTCTGTGTTTCATCACCAATACATTTTGTGAATTCCATATCAGCATGCATATCCATTCCAGAAAACCTTTCTGTAATTTCTGGCTGCTGTTCTTCATTACCAACACACCTTGTAAATTCCATACTTGCACCATGGTCCATTCCAGAAAACCTTCTTGTCATTTCTGGTTTTTGTTTTTCACTTCCAACACACCTTGTGAATTCCATATCTGCACCCTGATCCATTCCAGAAAATCTTTGTGTCATATCTGATTTCTGGGTTTCATTACTAAAGCCTTTTGTAAATTCCATATCAGTGTCTGGACCAGAAAACTTCTTAGTCATTTCTGCAATTTTATAATTACTGCTTATACTTTTTCCCAACCCTCTATTGGAATCAAATATGCCATTAGAATTCAAAGACCTGTTATTTTCTGGCAATGAAGTTTGGTTGGCATTACCATGTTCTAAAACTCTGTTTTTACTATTTGTAATAAATGGCATTACATACTCAGGACTTTGACTGTTGCGCTGAACACCTCCAATGTTCTCTTTGCCAAAATTAAAACTTTCTGATAAACTATCTCTTTCTCGCAATCCTTTCTTCTTGTTTGCAGAACTATGCAAGTCAAGAAAACTAGAATTGCTTCTAGAATTTTCAATTTTATCCCCAGTAATACACGAATTGGAGGTAATTTTCTTAGAATCTGTTGCAAGGTTCTCTTTGTCTATATCAGACAGTGTGTTATCTGAAATGCAACCTGTGAAGTCCATTTCTTCATCATCAAGTTGCTGATGAATAGAAGTACCCAATTGTTTGCTAATTACATGACTATTTTCAGATTGAGTTCTACTTTTCTCATCCATTTGTTTTTTTGGCAGAACATTATGAATTGCCATTTCTGTAGAAGTCCTGATTTTCTTCAAAAAGCTCAAAGAATTTATTTTCATTTCTCCAGAAACATTTTCTGATGAAGTTTGTGCAGTACTTTCATCTGCAACATTTTTCAAAGATTTCAAGAATGCACCAGCATCAATTTTCTTTTGTTCTTTATGGGTGGGAGGTGACTGGTCATCTGTCAATGCTAGTGTGCGACCTTGTATTCCAGAATACTTGTTCACAGAAGTGTTCAAAAGAGTTGTGCAGTCATTCTGATTGGAGATGTTGTACAAGCCAACATATTTTGTATTATTTGAATACTGCATTTCTGGAACATACAAGGCAGGAATTTTGCTGAAAAAGAAAAAAAAAACGATTGTAAGTCCTTATGGTAATGATATCTAATGTTTTGGGGTAGAGTTTCTCATTCGTGACTGCAAGGAAATATAAGTTTTCATGAGTAACTCAAAAGCGCAAGTGAAAACTTAGAATCTATTGCAGTCACGTTTGATATAGAGATAATTCTGGTACCAAATCGAACAGTGCCCAAGTAACCAATGGAGGAAATGGGGTCTTATGGTTACAAGTCAACTTAGAAGCCAATACTTAAGTTTCAGAAGTCAAATCAGAGTTTTAGGAGTGAAATTCATACTGGCTATATGCTTGGTCAGTCCTGGGTTTTTTTTAAATGACAGGTAAGATTTCCATACCATTAATAGCTTCATGCCAATAAGACCTGAACTGTATACTGATCCTGTGATCAGTGGAGCTGTCCAGTGATCAGTATTAGGGTTTGGTATTATTTTGGAGAATAAAAAATAAAATTTATGCAACAAAAACACACAAATAAGACAGCTTATAAGTAAATGTTGTTAACAAGATGGACTACACAATTCGGCCAAAAAATATCAAACCATCTCATTGAACATTTTTACTGCCTTTGCAGTGTCTTCCAAAATTAGTATGAAATGGTGAGACTTTAAATTTGTTTATTATAATTGTTTTGTAAACATCCAGTTGCTATATTTTGCAGAAACTAATTCAAATATTATGGTCCATAAATAAAACTGAACACCAATATATTTGATATTTCTTTTATTAACTGGTAGAGTACTAAATTTTTCTTCCTGCCAAAATTTGTTCACATCTTTGCATTGTTGCAATTTATTGGAGAGACCATGAGTTATAACAAGGAAAATTCATACAGAAGAAATAAATTCACTTCAAAGATAATATGAAGCACATCCACAGAATATGAAACCTTTAAGTTGTGAAACCTGTACGTGAGAACAGAGCCCAAATATGGGCTTCCAGCACTCAACCAGTTAACATAGAAAAATAAATAAAAAAAAGCTTCCCTTCCTAATTGATTTGAAAAATTAATTACCTGTGAACCAAATGTATTTTTTTTTATCTGGCCTTATGGCCTAAATGAATTTTTCAAGCACTTTCAATGGTCTGGAATTTCTGTTGTAAAATTCAAACTCACAACACTTGTCACTTTATACCTAATGCCACAGCCAAACCAGACTGCACTTTTCATAAAAATCAACATTTAAATTTTATTGTAAAAAACATAGCTCACTGAGTTTATTCCAAAAACAGGACATATGTTATGTTTTTGAGACAAAAATGGAAAGTTTTCGTTTTTCAAGAATTTTGTTGACTGCTTTCCATGTGAAGAACTTTAAAGGACCTGTACAAAATCTAGATAAAGGTTCAATCGATATTCTCTCATATATAATAGCAAAATGGTCAATCAGCTCTTTTCAAATGTGGTTTGAAGACACTATCAATATCCATTTATTTATTGGTGTTTAAGGTCAATTTGGCATCTATGGCTATCTTATGACTGCAACATCGGTATGAAGTCAAGTTAAGCCAATTGTTCTGACTTATGTGCCCCACTTTGAAGGACTTCCACCCCAGGCATTGGTGCCCAGGTCCTATTTCACTTGTAAAGCAGAACAAGTTTATCAAAGTAAACAAGCACTGCTCCATTTCATTAGGAACTATCAAAATCAATTTAGGGAATAATTGAATGTGTTTCAACATAAATAGAGGAATTACTAGAAGAGTTAGCGACGACTTTCATTATCCACACAGAGGGTTATTTGTTTATTGATGTTTCAGGTCACTTTGAGCATCTGTGACCACATGACCACAACACAAGTATGAAGTAAAGTTTAGCCTATTGTTTATAACTATCTACCCACTTTAGAAGACCTCCATCCCAAGCGTTGGATACAGGATTCACAAGAAAGGTCAATTAAAAAAAGTTAAAAAATTTATAGTAATTTATATATTTTTTATACTTACCAATGACCCAGACATAGCTGGTGCTAACTCTTAAAATATAGGGCCAAACACAAATTTTGCCCCCCAATCCCCAAAATTTGCATCTAAAACCAAAGAAAACATGTCCTGAATGGCCCTCCACACTTCACCTCTACTGCGCATGCGCAGTGTCAAGGACGTTCCGAAATTGGCGCCATTAATCATTCTAATAACCAGTGCCTGGTAAGCGCTATGTACTCAGCGGGGAGGTAAGAGTTCCCAACTCCTGGGAGGGCCATCCCCGTCTGGGTCATTGGTAAGTATAAAAAATATATAAATTACTATAAATTTTTTAACATTTTTATACTGTACCAATGACCCAGACATAGCTGAATAGTAAAAAGGCTGGAGGGCCAAGGACATAGAGCAAGGTGGAATACGCTCAATTATATAAAATAGAGTCATCCCCTCTAGGGAAAAAGAAGTATTAGGCCTTACATGTATCTTTCTTATTTATGATAAATCAGAAAGATACAACACCTTCCAAAATTGAGCATCATACATCCATGTACTCTATTAATATCTAGTATAATCCTTATACTAATAATTTCTAAAGTAAGCCAATAAATAAAGTAAGTCTAGAGAATAGAGACTCTTTATACTCCTTAAAAGTGTCTGAGGATTGTATAATAATGTCCGTTGACACGTGCTAAATTCAAAAGCTATACTTTAAAAACTAAGACCTGAATGAATTTTTAAAACATAAACTTCTCACTAAACAACCATCCCAATAACAGCTTAGAATTACTAACTCCGGAGGAGGTATCCCCTTGTTTTCATAGTAAAACAGGTGACCCAAGGGAACACTCTCCCCCCCTCCCCCTTTTTCTTGTCCTGGGTCAAATAGCCCAGAGCGAAGAGGGCAGCAGAACGGAGTCACTGCCGAAACAGACAGCCTACCTAGCTATAGTAGCAACTGTTAAGTGAATGACATTCTTAGCAGTAGATAATAGACCTAACAATAGAGGCCTCCAGAAATGGACTCAATATTTCTGAGATAAAAATTCATGAATGTGGATGGCTGAGCGCAATGAGCAGCCTTCAAAAATCTATAATGGCGACACAATTAATGTAAGCCCAAGATGTAGAAGAACTCTTACTTCATGAGCCGAAATCTCAAACACAACTGCTGAGTCAATGATATACCATAAGCAGTATCGATAGTTAATTGAATCCATTAGCAATAGAATAGAGCGTAACGTCCTTCTATTAGGCATCAAAGACAGAAGAAGCTTACGCCCGTAGTAATAAACAGATATCTGTTTATAAATACATAAACTCTAACCGGACAGAGTAAAGGCCTATGCCCGTACGAAGACGGAAGGACCTTAATAATAGGTTCCAGATATTAATTAGGAGCCTGACTCTTATGCAAAAATCCAACCTAAATAGTAAAGGAAGTAGTGATTCCGAAACTACGAAAGTGAAAATCATCCACCGATAGTGCATGAAACTCACTGACTCTTCAGTAAAAGAGAAGCCAACAGAATTACTGTCTAAAAGGTCAGAATTTGAAAACTACTGTTTCCAAAGGCTCAAATGATTACTTAGCTAAATAAGAACCGAAGTTAAATTCCATATAGGAATTTAATCTAATGATTCTAAGTCTATTTATCGAAAAGTTACTAACTGACTTAGATAAAGAGACATAAGACTCAATTGTAAACTATCATAGAGTGCATAGGTATGAGGTAACATAAACCTATAACCTTAATAATAACAAGCTGCAGTAGATCTTGTCAAACAAGTATACTAAAAAGTTGCAATGACTAGTATGGAGGGATCAACCATATCAACATAGTGATCCCTACACCAACGACGGAAGAGCCTCCACTTTAGCAGCATAGTATAGCGAAGAAGAGGTTCTCCTATAGTAAGAAATCGCGTCCAAAGCTCGTCCAGTACAATGCTTACAATGCAATAAGGACCACACAACGGAATACGTGAAGGTTGAGACCTTGCGGGTTGTGATAAAGATGACACGATTTACCCAGCGAAAAAAGATCCTCTCATGGAGGAAGATTTCGCGTTAAGTCCCACAGTAGACATCAGAGTAAATTTACCCACGGTCTCTGTGAAGACAGAGATGCTATCAACAGAAATGTATTATGGTTGTTTATCTTAGCAATACTTGCTGAAACAACAGCGCAGGAGGATACGCATATCCTATCATTCCGTCCTATTAGATCAATAGAGCGTTAACAACATAAGCTCAGAGATCCAGACAAGCAAACACATACGTCTGCAATTGACAAGCAAGTTGTGTCGTAAATAAATTATCATTGGGCACTCCCATTGATAGCAAATCTGATTGAATACTTGATTGTTGAGAGTCCATTCTGACGGCAACAAGCGACCCATAAGTGAACGGGAGTCCGGTAATACAATCAGACGACCCGGAATATGACGGACCGAAGCAGAACTTGGTGTACTATAACAAACAGAAGGATTCTTTCCATTAAATTGAATAACGGAAACGAATGAGTGCCTCCCTGGTTCCAGAGATACGCCACTACTGTCGAATTAACGGACAGGATTTGGACATGCGTCTCTGAATAATGATCATCCAATGACATAAAGCAAGCCTAAAAAAACATTATTCCATGGAAGATAAGTGCTTGCTTAGAGACTGCGGAACCCAAAGACCCTGGCACTTCGAATCCGTTGGGATCAACATTATATCCCAACCTGTTTGACTGGCAACCGTCATAATAATAAAACTCGGATCCGGCAACTGCAGTGGCACTCTCTGAGTCAACCACCGAATGTTTGCCCCAGTCTGAATCTCTTGCTACACTAGATAGACAAGAGAACGTGTAAATCGAGCAATTCATGGAATGCTGAAAAGTTGCCGTCGAAGAGAAGCTTCTCCGAGAACGAAACGACTCTGAGAGAGTTCTTCACCTTACTATCCACGCGCGTGGATGTAGCTAGGGCTGCGTCACGTCTAACCAACTCCAAGCAGCCACTGAAGGGCGGAGTTATACGTGAACAAACTACTGCCCTCAAAAGAAATCACATTGAGGATAATATCCCGGAATTCTTTCTCTTGAAGACGTAATGATAACGCTTCAGTAAGGTGGATTACGTATGATAAAGCGTCTAAGTTAAGTCTATTAGACATCATTGTCATTTCCAACATTGTGGTTGGAAAAGACATAAACGGCGAAAAAGAATATTTCCAGTCTTTAACCACGCCGTCTAGACGCATATGAACTCTCGGTATGCCCTGTTCTGCCAAAATAAATTATTCATATAAATGATAAAAGGCAGAAATGAGCATTGCGGACAAGAAACTAAACTATCATGCTTGGTAGCAGGCTTATATATATATATAGCGTCGATAAATAATACACATGTTCTAATGACATTATTGGACTGTGTCGGTAAGTCAGGGACAATGTCCCTGAACCGATCCAAAATTCCGTGTCCAATGACGCTATAAGTCTCTTATCCAACATCGCAGCAATGTAGTCCGAAATAACAATCACTGGAAGATAATGCCGGAAGATATGTATGGCAGCTTCCGATGCTACGAAAGGGAAAACTCGAAATCTTTCGAATCCCTTTCGCCATCCTGTCGGACCCTATAAAGCGTTTGGTCGTCTGTACCTGATGCAACTGCGGACCGCACAGACCCAGCGCCGTCAGATAATTCCTGATTTGACCAAGAAACTGCCGACTGCTGGGATGCTGCGAAAAAACTGTGCTAACTCGGATAGCACGTCCGTCACTGAGGCCTGTGGAGAAGTGGTCCTACGATGCATTGCCGCTGGAAGCTCCGTGATCGTTACCCCGTGCATACTACTAATATGCGAGCGAACGGAGTGTATAGGCCTCGTGTCCCTTGGCTACCGGATGGCGTGACCTGTTCGCCGTGGAATCACTGAATGACGAAACTGATCGGATGCTCGAGGTCACGTAGCCAATGTGCGGTCGTGTGCACTGCTGTGAGGATGAGGAAGCATTATCGACAGTCTCTCGGACTGTCAATATAACGGAGCGTCTCGAGCGACGGACATGTGCTCCGAATGTAAAATATCTGAACCACAACATGCGGTCCCCTATGTTGTTGGACGAGAGAGGGACCTCTCTCGCTCACAGCCCGGACGGACCTGGACAAGCCAGGAACCGGACTAACAGGCTTTCTCCGATCTGTCCTCAATCCGCCGTCACTGGGTGAGTACTAAAGTAATTATAGTGCTCGCATCACCCAAATTTCCTTCCTAGACCGCAACGGACGAACCCGGCAGCCGAACCATTCGATGAATGTACGCTACACCGGGTGAGCTAGCGAATGTCACTCCGTCGATCCTACAAGGGACCTCTTAGGCGATAGACATATTCCATGAGCACTTATTGCCGCTAGCTCTTCATTAACTGTGACGACAGAGGCACACTTTTGAAAGACATCTCCGTAACTTTGCGAACAAGAAACCAGAAATGCTTGGTAATAGCAAGCATATAATAATAAATATATAGCGTCGTTCAATAATTCGAAAGTTTGTGTGACATTATTGGACTATATCGGAACTGAGGGACGATGTCCCTGAACCGAACCAAAAAGTCCACCGACGCTATCAGTTTCTTATCCGGCATCGCAGCATTCTGGTCCGACGAAAGAACCTGTAGAAGATCAAGTCAGATGACATACACAACAGCATATGTTGTTCCGAAAGGGAAAGCTCGAAATCCTCCGAATCCCTTTCGGTATCCCATCGGACCGGATGAAATTTTCGGACGTCCGTACCCGCTTCCGCGGAGCGTCCCAACCCAGCATCGTCGGATAAAACATATGCGACAGATTCAGTTGTTGCTGGGATGCTGCGATAAGCTGTGCTATTTAGGATAGCACGTCCGTCCCCGAGGCCTGTGCAGTAGCGGTCTTACGATGCATTGCCGCCGGAAGCTCCGTGTACGTTGACTCCCGCACACTTTCCTATGCGAACGTCCGGAGTCTGCAGGCCTCATGTCCCTGGCTACCGGATGGTGTGACCTGGTCGCCGATGATTCTCTGACTGGCGAAGCTGACTGGATATCCGAGGTCACGTAGCCAAGAGCGGTCGTGTGCGCTACCATGAGAATGAGGAAGCCTTATTGACAGTCTCTCCGGACTGACTATATGTCGGAGCGTCCCGAGCGACGGACGTATGCTCCGAATGCGAAACATTTTGTACCACAACATCTGGGGCCAGATGTTGTTGTACGAGAGAGGGGCCTCTCTCGCTCGCCGTCCGGATGGACCAGAACGAGCTATGAACCGGACTAAAAGGCTTCCTCCGTTCTCCCTCTAATCCGCCGTCACTGGGTGTGCATTTGGTTGATTTATAGTGCTCGCATCACCCCAAAACTCCTTCTAGACCGCAACAGACGAACCCGGCTGCCGAACCATTCGATGAATGGATGCTACACCGGGCGAGCTAGCGGACGTCAAAGGCCGTCGAACCTACTGGGGTCCTCTTAGGCAACTGGCGTATTTACATGAGCACTTTTCCGCTAGCCCTTCAATAATTGTGACGACGGAGGCACACTGTTGGAAGACATCACAGATACATCACCCTAATCTTGATCGTCTGAAATAGAAATTGATAAAGTAGAGTGACCCTGCGGGGAAAGGACCGGAATGTCCAATTCCCCACTAACATACCGTGACATACGCTTCCCATGTTGTCATCGAAATCATCAGATACAGAACAGGAGTTAATGCGAGTACACTGACCACATATAGAATGATTATAAAAGTCAGAGGAAGACTTCCTCTTATTACAATTGATCAAAATTCTTTCAATGTGAAAAGAAAACAAAGTCCTGGTACTCGCACCAACCCCTGACAATCAAAATACATAATAATAATATGATCCATTAACATAGAAAAAATAACTGAAATCAAAATATTTTGAAAAAATATTTTTTCAGAACAGCCCAAGTTTCTGAAAAGTAACGTTGAGCCCCAATGGATCCCAAGCCTAAGTGTGGACAAAAATTTTAAAAATATTTTAAACAATTTATGCAACACTTACGAACAATAATAATGTATCTAGTTATGATTAAATTAACATCAAGATATTATTTTCAAGAAAACCCCCCCCCCCTCACACAGAGGGCTGTTGTAAATGTAAACAATGAGTGTAAAAACACTAAAATAAGACTCCAGGCACCCAGGCCCGAAATCAGTTACCAAAAATACACTATCTGATGCAAAACAGAGACTTCCAGGGAAGAAACTGCAGAACATCAGATGGTAGATGCAGAACACAACGCCTAACCACCCGTAGGTGAAGACGTAAACATGGGGAAAAGAACAGAATTCATTCTGTTATTCAGCTAAAACTCCCAAGAAATTTTAGTAATAATAATTACAGAAACTATGCCAAAAGCATGGGAGACTAGCAAGAGGGGACTTAAAGGAAAGGGAGAGAGGAAAACACTGAAAAATCAGTGTAACTAAATAACAAGAATGACAACAAAATGGCTGCTGCCTCGAAAATAGGTAACTTAACATAATTTCATTAAAAAATTTTAAGTTACAGCCCTGATAATATTCTGTCACACATTTTTCCTCTCCTCCTTCTCTATCCTCCTTAGAATCACCATTTCACTAATATTTATGTGTCTGGCATCATTTAAACTGAGATTTACAAGCACAAAGATCAGTCAGATGTTAACTGATGAAGGGCCAAACTTAGAATGATTAATGGCGCCAATTTCGGAACGTCCTTGACACTGCGCATGCGCAGTAGAGGTGAAGTGTGGAGGGCCATTCAGGACATGTTTTCTTAGGTTTTAGATGTAAATTTGGGGGATTGGGAGGCAAAATTTGTGTTTGGCCCTATATTTTAAGAGTTAGCATCAGCTATGTCTGGGTCATTGGTACAGTATAAAAATATACAATTCATCAATTACAGAAAGTTCACAGCTGTGATTAAATTTCTGTTTGCAATATGTTCGGAGGCACCATTATGTCTGGAGGATTGAGAATGTTTGGTGTACTGTTAGATCTGGAGGACTGAGAACGTTCATTCCTCAATTTTAAAGTATATTGGTTCACAACTTAAATTTTGTGCTTTCGAAGGCAATTGTCCCCCAAAACCTTAATATCTGAAAAATACACATGTATGACAAATATCTTTCACTGTGGATTGTCTGAAAACTATATTAATTGGCTTTTAATTACATAGTTATTCAGTTGTATAACTCTTCAAGTCCAAGAAATTTTTATCAAGATCCCTGTGAAAAGATAAAGATTATTCTTAAAAAAACAAACTCAGTTTATGTCCATTATTTGCTTAAGAGTGACAAAATCAAAGAGGATTAAGCAAACTAAAACACCTGGGTAAGCTTAGTTTTACTCAAACTGTGACTGAAATTATTTACTAATAAACCCAAACCTGACAGGCACAGAAACGTTCACTTTTCAAGGTATACATGTAACTGTAAATTATTATAAAATAAAAAATAGCTCATTTGAAAATATGGATAGAAAAACTCTCAATGGACAATCTTTTCAATACTGTAGAACCTGTCTTGAGAGACCACCCTTTTAGCCGAGCTAAAGTGGTTTCTCAAGACAGGTGGTTTCTCATTACAGGTTTGAGCACAAAGGCACTGTTTAATAAAGTACAGTTAAAATGACATAAACTGAAAAACTCTTCGAGATTATGATGTGAAGGGGCTGGTCCATCCAAAATAGTATCTTACTTTTATATGAACACTTACTTTTATATGAACAAAGTGTAAGTGTTTTTTCAAGAAACTGAGTCAGTGAGTGGAATTAGGAGCAAATGAATAAACAAGAGAAAATATCTTGTGGGTTAAAACCTTTTTCACTGGTATTGTAGTCAAGCCTAGACATGTAGACCAACTATCTTATTCTGATAAAAACTGTTGTCACTTCCTGGGGAAAATATATGGCTACAAAAGAATGGGATATCAAAAGTTGTAAGTAGTGTTGAAACAATTAGTCAACTAGTCGTTGTCGATGCTAATATTTCCCAAGGCTGACTCTGCTTTTTGCTGTCGACTAGTCAGAACATACTGTATTTCCTGAGAACATTACAACAAAACTAAATTTCGAACAAACTCCCTATGCAGCAGTGCTAAAAGCACCAACAAAGGCAGTAACTTGACATGAGAAGCTTAGAAAAGCTGAATTTTGTTTGTTTCTTGAAATGAAATTGCACATTTTCAATAACTTGTCCTCTATTGTCATTGCAAGCCTGCTTTTCAAGTCTTAGTTGCATGGGAACCTCCACAAAATAAAGTTTCGGACTGACTACCACATCAGTAATATGATGAAGTAACACAGTGAAATATTTATTTATTTATTTATTGTTGTTTAAGGTCACATTCTTATGCACAATGGCTAATCGTGACCGTGACAGTTTTATGGGTGGAGGAAGCCTGAGTACCCGGAGAGAACCACCGAGCAACGGCGAGCAGCTGTCAGCTCTCCAACATCGTAACTCTGAACTCTGCACCGCAGCACAGGCAGGGTTAGATTGGTTGAAGACATGCGCACCATCGACGTACAGTACGCCTCAGTACACGTCATCGTGCCCCCATGTAGGCAATCGGGGTGAAATGTCTTGCCCAAGGACACAACGCGGTTGCCGCAGGTGGGATTCGAACCGAGGACCTCTCAGCTTGCAGCCTGCACCTCTACCAACTGAGCCACCGCGCCCCCAACACAGTGAAATAAAATTGTTGAAACAATTACTTGCGATAATATAAACCAGGTAGAAAAACTCAATAAATTAACAATAGAGTAACAAAACATAAAGGAGTTTACATCTTGTACCATATAACTTGATAATTTAGCCATTTTTTTTTTATCCATTTGCACGTTATTTATGCTTCACAGAATTGCGAGGAAACTTTTCCATTCGTCAACGATAGGTTGTGGTTAGGTTCGGTTTTGAACTGCAAATTATCCTCTCAATTTTATAAAGCGACAGTTATGTGGGGTTGGAAATTATTATGACAAGGAATATATAAGAAGACTATTAAAATTTTTTACAATAAATGTTTTAACTTTTGGGGCCAGTATCAGAATTTATATAAAAATCTCTGGATTTGAGCATGTTTTATCAACTATTTCGGCAATATCTTTTTTCATAAAAATAGCCGACTGAAAATTTGTACTGCATTTAGTGAACACCAAGTATTGAAAAAGTAAGTTATTTGTTGGTGTTCAAGGTTTATATTTCTGCACAATGGCTAATCATGGCCCGACAGTTTTACGGACAGAGGAAGCCAGAGTACCCAGAGAGAACCACAGAGCACCGACACGCAACTGTCAGCTCCCCAACATACTAACTCCACGCAAGCAGGGTTAGCATTGGTTGAAGACAAGTGCACCATCGACGTGCATTACACGTTAGTACACAATGCCACTGTGCCCCCAAGTGGGCAATGGGGGTGAAATGTCATGCCCAAGGACACAATGTGTTTGCCTGACAAAGTAAGACTTAAGGATATAACAACTGAACTCACTATGGAAATAAACTCTTGCTCAAGTCAGACAATCAAGAGATGAAAAATAAAAATATTAATAACAAGAACGCATGTATCCAGGGACCAGCCGTGAGGGTGACTAGGGCGATTAAGTCGCCCTTCTAAGCCCAAAGTCGCCTAGAAAAATAGTCGGGGCGATTACAAGTCGCCCTCTAAAAATTGGCCAAAATGAGAAAAGGCTGAACGGAGTGATGCGAGGTTTACATGAAAGTTAAAAAAGTTATAGTAATTTATATATTTTTTATACTTACCAATGACCCAGACTTAGCTGGTGCTAACTCTAACAAAACCAGGGCCAAACACAAATTTTGCCCCCCAATCCCCAAAATTTGCATCCAAAACAAAAAGAAATCATGTCCTAAAGGACCTCCATACTACGCCCCCACTGCGCATGCGCAGTGACACAGACGTCCCGAAATTGGCGCCAATTATCATTCTTACTGGCAGTGCCTAGACAGCGCTATGTACTCAGCGGGGAGGCAAGAGTTCCCAACTCCTGGGAGGGCCATCCCCGTCTGGGTCATTGGTAAGTATAAAAAATATATAAATTACTATAAATTTTTTAACATTTTTATACTGTACCAATGACCCAGACTTAGCTGAATAGTAAACAGGCTGGAGGGCCTAGGACATAGAGGAAAATCCAATAAGCTCAACTATATAATAAAGAGGTAACCCCTTAAGGAGAAAAGGAGTATTAGGCTTTACATGTATCTTTCTTATTTAATATTTAAATTAGAAAGATACAATACCCTTAATAATTGAGCACAATAATATTCATGTTCTCTATTAACATCCAGTATATCCCTTATACTAATTATTTTTAAAGTAAGCCAATAAATAAAGTAGTCCAGAGAATTGAGACTCTTTATAGTCATTTAAAAGTGTCCGAGTATTGTATATTAAAGCCCGTTTGACACTTGACATATACAAATGCTTCACACCGAGCTACACTTTAAAAATAAGACATGAATGAATTTTAACATTAATATTACACTTTAAAACCATCCCGGAAGCGACTCAGAAGTACTGACTTGGAGGAGGCATTCCCTTGCTTTTCACTATAAAGCAGGTGACCTAAGGGAACACCTGCACCCCCCCCTCCCTTCCCTTTGCCCTGGGTCAAATAGCCCAGAGCGAAGAGGGCAGCCGGACGGAGTCACTGCCGGAACAGAAAGCCTGCATAACTATAGTTGCAACTGTTTAGTGGACGACATTCTGAGCAACAGATAACGGACCTAAACAATGCAGGTCTCCAGAAATGGACTCAATATTTCTGAGATAAAAATTCGTGAATGTGGATGGTTGAGACCAATAAGCAGCCTTCATTAAATCTGTAATAGCAACACTATTAGCATAAGCCCAAGAAGTAGCAAGAGCTCTTACTTCATGAGCGGAAATCTTAAGCACAGACTGCTGAGAAGAAGATAAACTCTCATAAGCAGTATGGATAGTTAATTGAATCCATCTAGCAATAGAATGGACCGAAATGTCCTTTCTATTAGGCATCAAAGACAGAAAGAAACGTTTCCGTCCCTTTCTGATAAACTGAGATCTCTGTTTATAGATACGTAACGCTCTAACAGGACAGAGTAAAGGCCTACGCCCGTCTGAAGACGGAAGAGCCTTAATAACAATAGGTTCCGGATATTTATTAGGAGCCTGATTCTTAGCTAAAAAAACGACATTAGTAGTGAAGGTGATAGTGTTCCCGACACTACGATAGTGAGAATCATCCACCGACAGTGCATGAAGCTCACTGACTCTTCTAGCAGAAGAGAAAGCTAAGAGAAAAGCTGTCTTATAAGATAAGAATTTGAAATCTACTGTCCCAAGAGGTTCAAATGGCTTTTCCTTCAATTTAAGAAGAACCCAAGCTAAATTCCATTTAGGAATTAATCTAAGAGTTCTGGGTCTATTTATCGAGAAGTTTCTAACCAACTTAGATAAAGAGACATTAGATCCAATTTGTAAACTATCATGATGTGCATAGGTATCAGATAACATAGACCTATAACCCTTAATAGTAACAGGCTGCAGTTTGATTTCGTCAAACAAGTATACTAGAAAGTTTGCAATGTCTGGTATAGAGGGATCGAATATATCTACAGAATGATCCCTACACCAACGACGAAAAACCTTCCACTTAGCCGCATAGTTTAGCGAAGAGGAGGTCCTCCTACAGTTAGAAATCGCGTCCACTGCTCGTCCTGTAAAGTGCTTGCCATGCAAGAAGGACCGCACAACGGAAAAACGTGAAGGTTGAGACCTTGCGGGTTGTGATGGAGTTGGCGCGATTTCCCCTGCGAAAGAAGATCCTCCCGTGGAGGAAGCTTTCGTGGTAGGTCCCACAACAGACACCTGAGTAGATTTATCCACGGCCTCTGTGGCGACAGAGATGCTACCAACAGAATCTTGCATTGAGATTGTTTTATCTTTAGCAATACTTGCTGAATTAACGGCGCTGGAGGATACGCATATCCTATCATTCCGTCCCAAGGGATCGACAGAGCGTCTACTGCAAATGCTCTTGGATCCGGACACGGAGACACATACGTCTGCAACTGATTGTTGAGATGTGTCGCAAATAAGTCTATCATTGGCCGTTCCCATTGGTAGCAAATCTGATTGAATACTTGTTTGTTGAGAGTCCACTCCGACGGCAACAAGCGACCCTTTCGTGAAAGGGAGTCTGCTAGCACATTCAGACGACCCGGTATGTGACGGACCGAAAGAAGAACGTGATGTTCTAGCGCAAACAGAAGGATTCTTTCCGTTAGATTGAACAACGGAACTGAATGAGTGCCTCCCTGATTCCGTATATACGCCACTACTGTCGTATTGTCGGCTAGGATTTGGACATGAGCATTGTGAATAATGTCCATCCAATGACGTAGCGCAAGCCAAATTGACATCATTTCCTTGATGTTTATGTGCTTGCACAGGAATTGCGGATCCCAAAGACCCTGGCATCTCGAATCCGTTGGGATTAATGATGCACCCCAACCTGTTTGACTGGCATCCGTCATAATGGTAAAACTCGGATCCGGCAACTGCAGCGGAACTCCCTGAGTTAACCACTGAATGTTTGCCCAAGACTGAATCTCTTGTTTCACTTGATCTGACAAGAGAACGTCTACGTCGAGCGAATGAATTTTCACACTCCAATTCTGAGTCAAGAAAATTTGGAGAGGAC
Source organism: Pictodentalium vernedei (assembly GCA_031216915.1). Taxonomy (NCBI): domain Eukaryota; kingdom Metazoa; phylum Mollusca; class Scaphopoda; order Dentaliida; family Dentaliidae; genus Pictodentalium; species Pictodentalium vernedei. Next base: position 279,960,423 of record CM062292.1, read on the forward strand.
GTGTGCGTAACCGCCCCATCGGAATGAGATCCGCAGCGGCTCCGCACAGACCTATCAGTCTCATAAATTCTCTCGCTGTGACTTTGTCTGCGTGCAGACAATAGCGAGCGTAACAACTGACTAATTTCGCTCTGGTTAACGGCAGACGAACGAGATTGTTGTGCGTCTCGAAGCTCATTCCCAGATGAGTGAATGACTTGGACGGCACCAGATCCGACTTCTCCTCGTTTACTATAAAACCGAGACGTCGGAGCAATAGAAGTAGATTCTGAACATCGTTCTGAAGCATTAACTCGTTGCCGTACCTCTGAAGAATGTCGTCCAGGTAGGCCGACGTTACCGCAGACGAATGAGCTCGGAAATAGATCATTACCGAGTTCATTACCCGAGTGAAAGCCCAGGGTGCTAGATTCAATCCGAAGCACATCGCCCGGAATTGATACACCACTCCTAGGACTGCAAAGCGTAAATACTTTCGAAATGTCGGATGTACCATGACGTGAAAGTACGCATCTTTGAGATCTATGCTTGTTGCATAATCGTTCACCCGAATACTCGCTCTGACCGACCAAATCGTCTCCATATAAAATTTCGGAGCGACGATCAGCTTGTTTATCCAGCTCAAATCTATGACTGGACGGAACGAGCCGTCTGGTTTCGGAACCAGAAACAGATGGCTGTAGAATCCCGGAGTTTCCTGGTTTTCTACGACCTCTACCGCGTTCTTCATTAAAAGAGACTGCACCTCTGATAACAGAGCGTCTCTTTTCTACGGATTTGACGGAAGTTGAGTCCACTTTGGACTTCGAGTTAATGGAGGCTTTCGTTTGAAGGATATCTTTAGACCTTCCGAAGTCACTCCTCTCACCCAAGGGTCGTCCGTAATCGACGCACATTCTTGTGAAAAGCTCGACAACCTTCCGCCAACCGGTACGCGATAGAGGTTTAAGCCATCACCTCCTGGACCAGCGAGGCCTGCGGTAGGAGAAACCACGTCCTCCACGACCCGCACCTCGCCCCGTCGACCTCGGGGCGTCCGACCGGTTGTCCCGGCCCGAAGGACGTCCCGAACGAGAGTCGCTACCCTGACGGTCTCTCGAATAAGACCAAGAGGACGCACCGGAACCTCTATAGGAACCTCTCTTGGGCGCATTAGACCCAGAAGTGCCTGTCTTATTCTTGTCTGCTGTATCCGACTTCTTAGAAGCAGATTTGAACAACAGAGAATCCGAAGCTTTCTTTGTAATTTTATCATAAATAGCAGAAAGCTTGCCGTCAAACAGAAGTTCTCCGGAGACCGAAGCGACTCTAAGAGAGTTCTTCACCTTAGAATCCACGAGTGTGGATGTAGCTAGGGCTGCGTCACTTCTAACCAACTCCAGGTTTGCCACTGAAAGGGCGGAGTTACACGTGGAATAAGCTACTGCCCTTGAAAGAAGTCTTAAAGAGGATTGAATATCCTGAAACTCTTTCCCTTGAAGGCGCAGTGATAACGCCTTAGTAAGGTGATCTGCGTAAGATAAGGCATCTAAATTGGCTCTGTTAGACGCAATAGCTGTTTCCAACACCGCGGTTGGAATAGAAGCCGACGACGGTAATGATAGCTCTAAGTCTTCCGCCTCGTCGTCCATATGCAGAGGAACTCTCGGGATACCCTGTCCTGCCGTGTCGAATTTATTCCTTGCATTAATGAAAGGCAGGTTGAGAGTATTAGCGGACAAGAAACCTGCTTTCCCCGTCTTGGAAGCAAGTTTAAATATAGCGTCGTTCAATAATTCATATGTTCTTGCAACATTATTGGACTGCGACGGAAACTCGGGAGCGATGTCCCTGAACCGCTCAAAAAATTCAGAGTCCAATGACGCTATAATCCTCTTGTCCAGAACCGCAGCAGTCTGGCCCAACGGAACAACCTGAGGGAGGAAGTGCCGGATGAAGTCCATGGCAGCTTTATGTTGTTCCGAAAGGGATAGCTCCAAATCATCCGTATCCCTTTCACCATCCGGTCGGACCTCATGATGTTCCCGGTCGTCCGCCCCCGATGCTTCGGCGGAGCGTACCGACCCAGCGCCGTCGGATAATTCTCGATCCGACACCGTATCTGTCGGCTGCTGGGATGCTGCGATAAGCTGTGCTATCTGCACAAGAATGTCCGGCGTCGAGACCTGCGGAGGCGCAGTCTTTCGCTGCTTCGCCGAGGGCAGCTCCGCATCAGATGGCTACCGCATACTTTTTCTATGCGAACGTCCGGAGTCCATCGGTCTCGAATCCCTGGCTGCCGGATGGTGTGACCTGGTCGCCGAAGAATCCTTGATCGGCGAAGCTGGTAAAATATCGGCGGTCACGCAGCCAAGGTGCGGTCGTGTGCGCTGACGAGAAGAAGAAGCCTTAGCAGTCTGCGCGGACTGCCTATACAACGGAGCGTCCCGAGCGACGGACTTATGCTCCGCTTGCGACACATTTTGTACCACAACATCTGGTCCCAGATGTTGTTGTACGAGAGAGGGGCCTCTCTCGTTCGCGGCCCGGCTGGACCTGGACGAGCTAGGAACCGGACTCAAAGGCTTCCTCCGTTCTCGCTTACTATCCGCCGTCACTGGGTGAGCATCTAGTATGTTTATAGTGCTCGCATCACCCAAAATTTCCTCCTGGACCGCATCGGACGAACCTGGCTGCCGAACCATTCGGTGAATGGACGCTACACCGGGCGAGCTAGCGGACGACATTTGTCTAATCTCCATGAGCACTTTTGCCGCTAGCTCTGAATTCATTTGTGACGACGGACGCACACTTGTAGAAGATAACATGGAAACATCACCCTGTTCTTGTTCCTCTGAAATAGAAACTGAGAGAGTAGAGTGACCTTGCGGAGAAAGAGCCGGCATAGCCCTTTCTCCAGAAACAACATACCGTGACACACGTTTCCAATGTTTATCATCCCAATGTTGACATATAGGACAGGGATTAGTGCGAGAACACTGACTACAATTAATACAATGATCATGAAAGTCAGAGGAAGATTTCTTCCTATTACAATTTGAACAATATCCTTTCATTGTGAAAAGTCAACAACAAGTCCTAGTTACTCGCACAAACCCCTGACACAAAGATACATAATAACATGATCCATTAATAAATGAAAAAACAATTGCAAAACAAAATAATTTTGAAAAAATATTTTTTCAGCGAAGCCCAAGCTGCTGAAAAGTAACGTTGAGCCCCGATGGATCCGATGGCAAAGTGTGGTCAAAAATTTTAAATTTATATTAAATAATTAATGAGACACTTATGGATAATATAAATGTATCTTATAGTGAGATAAACTACACCAAAGGCAAACAGCCCCCCTCAAAAAAGGCTGTTGCCAATGTAAACAAACAGTGTAAAACACCAGAAAACATGACTCCAGGCACTGACAAAACTGGCCCGGAATCAGTCATCAAAATTATACTCTATCTGATGCAAGACAGAGACTCCCAGGGGAGAATCTGCAGAACATCAGATGGAAGATGCAGAACACAACGTTTATACACCCATGGGTGAAAATGTAACTATGGGGAAAATAACAGAAAACATACTGTATCCAAGCAACTCTCCCAGGAAAATTTTAGAAATGAACTTTCTCAAAAATATGCCAAAAGCATGGGAGAATTGCAAGGGGGGACTTTAGAAGGCTAGGGGAGAGGAAACACTGAATAAGCAGTGCAACATTTAGCAAGAATGACAACAAGAGGCCCATGCCTCGAAAATAGGCAACTTAACATAATTTTATCAAAAAATTTTAAGTACAGCCCTGATTATTTTTTGTCACTTCTTTTTGCTCTCCTCCTTCTATATCCTCCTTAGAATCGCCATTTCTCCAAAAATTACGTGTCTGGCATCCTTAAACTGAGATTTACAAGCACAAAGATCAGTGAGATGTTGACTGATGAAGGGCCAAACAGAGAATGATAATTGGCGCCAATTTCGGGACGTCTGTGTCACTGCGCATGCGCAGTGGGGGCGTAGTATGGAGGTCCTTTAGGACATGATTTCTTTTTGTTTTGGATGCAAATTTTGGGGATTGGGGGGCAAAATTTGTGTTTGGCCCTGGTTTTGTTAGAGTTAGCACCAGCTAAGTCTGGGTCATTGGTACAGTATAAAAATACGAGTATTTTCAAAAATCGAATGTGCTCGAGTGTGATAAATGGGCATTTTAATTCGTCAAATAGGCCTAAACGTCCATTTATTTGAAATCACACGACAAGCAATTGTCCATTGTCGCTTTTGGCGGATTTTTTTATTTCTATTTTGTTGCGTTCCAGTCGGAGCTTCAAGTGTCGAAACGAAAATAGGTGACTTACGCGACTCAACAAAACAACCCAGTTTGAAAGTAGGTTACGTCGCTTAGGATGCCGAAAATGTATACACAACGGACGTATTTTATAACACAGTATTTTCATTTCGATTTGCTGACGACTGTTAACTGTTGGGCTGTCTATTCCCAGAAAAACACGAATGGAATTGAAACACATGAAAAAAAGCTTTAGTGATGTCAAGAAAAGCTTTGTACAGGACACAAGTGTGCATGTGGACGATCTTGAAAAAGGGTCCTCCTAAACATCGGAATGACATGAAATGACGCGGAATGACACTGGAATGCCATAAAAATGATGCGGAATGACATTTCTTTTACAAAATACTCGACCCCAGAATGTATTTTGTTTATTAACTAACAAGGTACCTCCCAAGCAACCTTCTTACATCTGGTCCTGTTCACACTTTCAGACTTAGGAAATTATCAGCTTAGTAGACTTTGTTGAAAGGCAACCACAGGAGGGTGATGGGGGATTGGCACGAAGAAGAGGTGAGGGGTCATGAAGGAGAAGGTAGCAGTAGGGGATTTTCAGTCAATAATTACATTGTGATTTTTTAACCTGGCACAGATGCATCATAGACAACTGGACCTGGATTATTTGTACGTTAATGGAGGACCATAAATTGAAAATATGAAGGGGCGGCGGGGGTGGTACATGAATATTCTTAATTTTCCCCACTTGCCTATGAAGTCTCCCTACATGACTCTGCAGTCTCCCTATTTTTTCTGGAGGGAGACTTGAAGTCTCCCTAAAATTCCCCCCTAGGCTGGTCCCTGCATGTATCGCTGAAGCAATACAATGTCCCCTACCGGACTTATGAGCATTAATAATTATACAAATGCTATAACCTGGATGTGATCAGCATGAATTCCGTTGAAGCATTTCCAAAAAAAGTCCAGAAAACCGATATTTTGGCACTTTTCCATATTTACAAGGGCCATAACTCACACAAGAATAATGCAATCAGCATGAAACTCAAACTTGATCTGTAAGTCATCGTTCTATAGTAGGTTACCAAGAATGAAATCATTCAGTTGAAGCATTTCAAAAAAAAGTCTGGAAAACTAAAGTATGATTGACAGACTGACTGACGGATGAACAGAGTGCAAATGAAACTTGATCTGTAAGTCATCGTTCTATAGTAGGTTACCAAAAATGAAATCAATCCATTGAAGCGTTTCCAAAAAAAGTCTGAAAAACTAAAGTATGACCGACAGACTGATGGATGGATGGACAGAGTGTAAATGAAACTTGATCTGTAAGTCATCGTTCTATAGTATGTTACCTAAAATGAAATCATTCCATTGAAGCGTTTCCAGAAAAAGTCCAGAAAACTGATATTTTGGCACTTTTCCATATTTCCAAGGGCCATAACTCACACAAGAATAAGGCAATCAGCATGAAACTCAAACTTGATCTGTAAGTCATCGTTCTATAGAAGGTTACCAAAAATGAATCATTCCGTTGAAGCATTTCCAAAAAAAGTCCGGAAAACTGATATTTTGGCGCTTTTCCATATTTCCAAGGGCCATAACTCACACAAGAATAATGCAATCAGCATGAAACTCAAACTTGATCTGTAAGTCATCGTTCTATAGTAGTTTACCAAAAATGAAATCATTCCATTGAAGCGTTTCCAAAAAAAACTTTGGAAAACTGATATTTTGGTGCTTTTCCATATTTCCAAGGGCTGCAACTCACACAAGAATAATGCAATGAGCATGAAACTCAAACTTCATCTGTAAGTCATCGTTCTATAGCAGTTTACCAAAAATGAAATCATTCCGTTGAAGCGTTTCCAAAAAAACTCCAGAAAACTGATATTTTGGTGCTTTTTCCAATATTTCCAAGGGCCGTAACTCACACAAGAATAATGCAATCAGCATGAAACTCAAACTTGATCTGTAAGTCATTGTTCTATAGTAGTTTACCAAAAATGAAATCATTCCATTGAAGCGTTTCCAAAAAAACTCCGGAAAACTAAAGTGTGACTGACAGACTGACAGATGGGCAGAGTGCAAACCTATAGTCCCCTCCGGCGATGCCGGTTGGGGACTAATAACTGCTCAGCATCTACTGAAACATATGAAACAACCACCTCAAAAGAGCATAATTATACACTTTATAAATCTCTTTTCAGGAATTTCCCCTATAGTTAATGAAAAAAGTTATCGTCCTGTAGGGATTCGTCTTGTTGGGATATTTCAGCCATTCGTCTTGTTGGGATGATACCCCTCATACATCTTACAAGTATAAATATATTAAAATTTCCTGCCTGATGTTCCCTATATGGGTTAACATGGTGAGAGGGGAGTTCTATTTCTTTTTTTTAGGGGGGGGGGGGGGCATGTGCCCTCTCTGCCACCCCGGCTATGCCACTGATTCATATCCATGATCACCGTAACAATCCATAGAAAAAGCATAATAGGCCTAATGCAAGCACTACAGTGGAAATAAAGGCAATATTTCCATGCTGTTGGGGCTTCTTAATTTTTTTAAAATGTTTCCTTTTTATAAAGTTTATTTGTTGTGCAACAACCTCTTCTTTTAAACCCACTTCTACTGTATACCCACCTACATGTACATCCACCCATAGTGTATTTCAAACTGATAAAGAGAATGCGGCAATTGAATATACCTTAAAACATGCCTGGTTGGCTTCACACCAAGTTCACCGACATTTTATAAATTGAGGCTTGTGGGCAAGGGTGGCACAACAGGAGATGGTCGACCCTCTTAAAACAGGCTTTTATCTCACTTACCTACCTCACCAACCTGCTTCCGTGAGTGCCCCAACTCAAATAAAAAAATAAATCTATCCACCACCCCACCCCACCCCCAACCCCACTCATACACCTTCATACACACACGCATATGTGAATTTTTATTGTTTTCAATAGCAAATCCAGAGGAGGGGTATGGCCAGCGTACATCAACAGTCTATCAAACAACAGGAAACAAAAACAACAAGAGCGCTCGTATCGCTGAAGAAATACAATGTCCCCTACCGGACTAATAAGCATTAATAATTATACAAATGTTATAACCTAGATGTGATCAGCATGAATTCCGTTGAAGCATTTCCAAAAAAAGTCCAGAAAACTGATATTTTGGCGCTTTTCCATATTTCCAAGGGCCATAACTCATACAAGAATAATGCAATTAGCACGAAACTCAAACTTGATCTGTAAGTCATCGTTCTATAGCAGGTTACCAAGAATGAAATCATTCGGTTGAAGCATTTCCAAAAAAAAGTCTGGAAAACTGAAATTTTGGCACTTTTCCATATTTACAAGGGCCATACTCACACAAGAATAAGGCAATCAGCATGAAACTCAAACTTGATCTGTAAGTCATCCTTCTATAGTAGTTTACCAAAAATGATATCATTCCGTTGAAGCGTTTCCCAAAAAACTCCGGAAAACTGATATTTTGGTGCTTTTCCATATTTCCAAGGGCCGTAACTCACACAAGAATAATGCAATCAGCATGAAACTCAAGCTTAATCGGTAAGTCATCGTTCTATAGTAGTTTACCAAAAATGAAATCATTCCGTTGAAGCGTTTCCAAACTAGAGGGCTGCCACATCCACGGGGCAGCTGATCCCCCCGAAAAAAGTGTGGTCATCATAAGATTTTCTAAGTTGAAAAGGGGCATAACTCTGGTAAAATTAATCAGGACACACCCATTTTCGAACTTGACCCGTATTTTGATGTGTTTGCACCACATATCAAGTTTGGTTACAATCAAACTATCTTGAGGGAAGTTACCATCCGGAAACCAAAAATCATAAGATTTTCTAAATTAAAAAGGGGCATAACTCTGGTAATATTAATCAGGATGAACCCGGATTCGAACTTGACCTGTATTTTTATATGTTTAAGCCACATATCAAGTTTGGTTACAATCAAACTATATCAAGGGAAGTTATCATCCGGAAACGAAATGTAAACGGACGGACGGACAAAAAAAAAACGCGTGACGACTATATCCCCCGAAATTTTTTTTCGGGGGGATAAAAAACTCCGGAAAACTGATATTTTGGTGCTTTTCCATATTTCCAAGGGCCGTAACTCACACAAGAATAATGCAATCGGCATGAAACTCAAACTTGATCGGTAAGTCATCGTTCTATAGTAGTTTACCAAAAATGAAATCATTCCGTTGAAGCGTTTCCAAAAAAACTCCGGAAAGTTAAAAAATTTATAGTAATTTATATATTTTTTATACTTACCAATGACCCAGACATAGCTGGTGCTAACTCTTAAAATATAGGGCCAAACACAAATTTTGCCCCCCAATCCCCAAAATTTGCATCTAAAACTAAAGAAAACATGTCCTGAGAGGCCCTCCACACTTCGCCCCTACTGCGCATGCGCAGTGTCAAGGACGTTCCGAAATTGGCGCCATTTATCATTCTAATAACCAGTGCCTGGTAAGCGCTATGTACTCAGCGGGGAGGCAAGAGTTCCCAACTCCTGGGAGGGCCATCCCCGTCTGGGTCATTGGTAAGTATAAAAAATATATAAATTACTATAAATTTTTTAACATTTTTATACTGTACCAATGACCCAGACATAGCTGAATAGTAAAAAGGCTGGAGGGCCAAGGACATAGAGCAAAATGGAATACGCTCAATAAAATAAAATAGAGTCATCCCCTGTAGGGAAAAGAAGTAATAGGCCTTACATGTATCTTTCTTATTTATGATAAATTAGAAAGATACAACACCTTTCAAAAATTGAGCTTCATACATCCATGTACTCTATTAATATCCAATAATCCTTATACTAATAATTTTTAAAGTAAGCCAATAATAAAGTAAGTCTAGAGAATATAGACTCTTATACTCCTAAAAGTGTGTGAGAATTGCATAATCATGTCCGTTGACATATGCAATATTCAAAAGCTATACTTTAAAAACTAAGACTTGAATGAATTTTATAAACTTAAACTTCTCCCTAAACAACCATCCCAATAACAGCTCAGAATTACTAACTCCGGAGGAGGTATCCCCTTGTTTTCATAGTAAAAACAGGTGACCCAAGGGAACACCCTCCCCCCCCCCCTTTTTCTTGCCCTGGGTCAAATAGCCCAGAGCGAAGAGGGCAGCCGAACGGAGACACTGCCGAAACAGACAGCCTACCTAGCTATAGTAGCAACTGTTAAGTGAATGACATTCTGAGCAGTAGATAATAGACCTAACAATAGAGGCCTCCAGAAATGGACTCGATATTTCTGAGATAAAATTCATGAATGGATGGCTGAGCGCAATGAGCAGCCTTCAAAAATCTATAATAGCAACACTATTAATGTAAGCCCAAGAAGTAGAAGAACTCTTACTTCATGAGCCGAAATCTTAAGCACAACTGCTAAGCCAATGATATACCATAAGCAGTACGCTAGTTAATAGAATCCATTAACAATAAAATGGAGCGTAACGTCCTTCTACTAGACATCAAAGACAGAAGAAGCTTACACCCTTGTAATAAACAGATATCTGTTTATAAATACATAAACTGTACCCGGAAAGAGTAAAGGCCTATGCCCATACGAAGACGGAAGGACCTTAAAATAATAGGTTCCGGATAATAGGAGCCTAACTGTTATGTAACAATCCAACCTAAATAGTAACGGAAGTATTGATTCCGAAACTATGAAAGTGAAAATCATCCATCGATAGTGCATGAAACTCACTGACTCTACAGTAAAAGAGAAACCAACAGAATTACTGTCTAAAAGGTCAGAATTTGAAAACTACTGTTTCCAGAGGCTCAAATGATTACTTAGCTAAATAAGAACCTGAAGTTAAAATCCGTATAGGAATTTAATGTAAAGATTCTAAGTCTATTTATCAAAAAGTTACTAACTGACTTAGATAAAGAGACAAAAGACTCAATTGTAAACTATCGTAGAGTGCATAGGTATGAGGTAACATAAACCTATAACCTAAATAACAACAGGCTGCAGTAGATCTTGTGAAACAAGTATACTGAAAAATAGCAATGAGTAGTATGGAGGGATCAACCATATGAACATAATGATCCCTACACCACGACGGAAGAGCCTCCACTTTAGTCGCATAGAATAGCGAAGAAGAGGATCTCCTATAGTAAGAAATCGCGTCCAAAGCTCGTCCGGTACAGTGCTTACAATGCAATACGGACCACACAACGGAATACATGAAGGTTGCGACCTTGCTGGTTGTGATAAAGATGACACGATTTACCCAGTGAAAAAAGATCCTCACATAGAGGAAGATTTCACGTTAAGATCCACAGTAGACAAGAGAGTAAATTACTCATGATCTCTGTGAAGATAGAGATGCTATCAACAGAAATGTATTGTGGTTGTTTATCTTAGCAATGCCTGCTAAAAACAACAGCGCCGGAGGATACGCGTATCCTATCATTCCGTCCTATAGATCAATAGAGCGTTAACAATATTAGCTCAGAGATCTGGACAAGCCAACACATACGTCTGCAATTGATTAGCAAGCTGTGTCATAAATAAAACATCATTGGGCGCTCCCATAGATAGCAAATCTGATTGAATACTTGTTTGTTGAGAGTCCATTCTGACAGCAACAAGCGACCCGTAAGAGAACGGGAGTGCGATAAAACAATCAGACGACCCAGAATATGACGGACCAAAACTGAACTTGGTGTACTATAACCAACAGACGGATTCTTTCCATTAAATTGAATAACGGAAACGAAAGAGTGCCTCCCTGGTTCCGGAGATACGCCACTACTGTCGAATTAAAGGACAGGAATTTGGGCATGCGTTTCTGAATAATGTTCATGCAATGACATAAAGCAAGCCTAAAAAACATTATTCCGCGGAAGTTAACTGATAGCTAAAAGACTGCGGAACCCAAAGACCCTGGCACTTCGAATCCGTAGGGATCAGTATATATCCCAATCTGTTTGACTGGCAACCGTCATAACAGCCACTCGGGTCCGGCAACTGCGGCGGCACTCTCTGAGTCAACCACCGAATGTTTGCCCCAGTCTGAATCTCTTGTAACACTAGATAGACAAGAGAATGTAAAAATCAAGCAATTCATGGATTGCCAGAAAGTTGCCGTCGAAGAGAAGCTCCTCCGAGAACGAAGCGACTCTGAGAGAGTTCTTAACCTACTATCCACGCGTGGATGTAACTAGGGCTGCATCACGTCTAACCGACTCCAATCAGCCACTGAAGGGCGGAGTTATACGTGAACAAACTACTGCCCTCAAAAGAAATTACATTGAGAATAATATCCCGTAAATCTTTTCTTGAAGACGTAATGATAACGCCTCAGTAAGGCGGATTACGTATAATAAAGCGTCTAAGTTAAGTCTACTATACATAATGTCGTTCCCAACATTGAAATTGGAAAAGACATAAACGGTGAAAAAGAATATATGCAGTCTTTAATCACACCGTCTAGACGCATATGAACTCTCGGTATGCCCTGCTCTGCCAAAATAAACTAAATGTAAAAAAGATAAAATGGCAGAAATGAGCCACGCGGACAAGAAACTAACTATCATGCTTAGTAGCAGGCTTGTATATATATATAAATATATAGCATCGAAAAATAAAACACATGTTGTAATGACAATATTGGACTGCGTCGGTAAGTCAGGGACAAAGTCCCTGTACCGATCGAAAAATCCGAGTCCAATGACGCTATAAGTCTCTTATCCAAGATCGCAGCAATGAAGTCCGAAAAATAATCACTGGAAGAAATGCCAGAAGATATGAAAGGCATCTTCCGATACTACTAAAGGGAAAACTCGAAATCTTTCGAATCCCTTTCGCCATCCTGTCGGACCCTATAAAGCGTTCGGTCGTCCGTAGCTTGATGCAACCGCGGACCGCACCGACCCAGCGCCGTCGGATAATTCCTGATTCGACCGAGAAACTGTCAATTGCTGGGATGCTGCGAAACAACTGTGCTAACTCGGATAGCACGTCCGTCAATGAGGCCTGAGGAGCAGCGGTCTTACGATGTATTGCCGCAGGAAGCTCCGAGATCGTTACCCCGTGCATACTTCCAATATGCGAGCGAACGGAGTGTATAGGCCTCGTGTCCCTTGGCTACCGGATGGCGCGACCTATTCGCTGTGGAATCACTGAATGCCGAAACTGATCGGATACTCGAGGTCACGTAGCCAATGTGCGGTCGTGTGCCCTGCTGTGAGGATGAGGAAGCATTAAAGACAGTCTCTCGGACTGACAATATAACGGAGCGTCCCGAGCAACGGACATATGCTCCGAATGTAAAATATCTGAACCACAACATGCGGTCCCCTATGTTGTTGGCTTCCTCCGATCTGTCCTCAATCTGCCGTCACTGGGTGAGTACTAAAGTAATTAAAGTGCTCGCATCACCCAAATCTTCTTCCTAGACCGCAACGGACGAACCCGGCAGCCGAACCATTCGATGAATGTACGCTACACCGGGTGGGCTAGCGAATGTCACTCCGTAAGCGATAGACATATTCCATGAGCACTTATTGCCGCTAACTCTTCATTAACTATGACGACAGAGGCACACTTTTGAAAGACATCTCCATAATTCTTCGAACAAGAAACCAGAAATGCTTGGATAGCAAGCATAAAATAATAATATATATAGCGTCGTTCAATAATTCGAAAGTTTGTGTGACATTATTGGACTATGTCGGAACTGAGGGACGATGTCCCTGAACCGAACCAAAAATTTCTAAGTCCACCGACGCTATCAGTTTCTTATCCGGCATCGCAGCATATGTTGTTCCGAAAGGGAAAGCTTGAAATCCACCGAATCCCTTTCGGTATCCCGACGGACCGGATGAAACTTTCGGACGTCCGTACCCGCTTCCGCGGAGCGTCCCGACCCAGCATCGTCGGATAAAATATATGCGACAGATTCAGTTGATGCTGGGATGCTGCGATAAACTGTGCTATTAAGGAAAGCACGTCCGTTCCCGAGGCCTGTGCAGTAGCGGACTTACGATGCATTGCCGCTGGAAGCTCCGTGTACGTTGACTCCCGCATACTTCCTATGCGAACGTCCGGAGTCTGCAGGCCTCGAGTCCCCGGCTACCGACCCAGCGCTGTCGGATAATTCTCGATCCGACACCGTTTCTGTCGGCTGCTGGGATGCTGCGATAAGCTGTGCTATGTGCACAAGAATGTCCGGCGTCGAGACCTGCGGAGGCGCAGTCTATCGCTGCTTCGCCGAGGGCAGCTCCGCATCAGATGGCTCCCGCATACTTTTCCTATGCGAACGTCCGGAGTCCATCGGTCTCGAATCCCTGGCTGCCGGATGGTGTGACCTGGTCGCCGAAGAATCCTTGATCGGCGAAGCTGGTAATATATCGGCGGTCACGCAGCCAAGGTGCGGTCGTGTGCGCTGACGAGAAGAGGAAGCCTTAGCAGTCTCAGCGGACTGCCTATACAACGGAGCGTCCCGAGCGACGGACGTATGCTCCGCTAACGACACATTTGTACCACAACATCTGGGGCCAGATGTTGTTGAACGAGAGAGGGGCCTCTCTCGCTTGCCGTCCGGACGGACCGGAACGAGCTATGAACCGGACTAAAAGGCTTCCTCCGTTCTCCCTCCGATCCGCCGTCACTGGGTGTGCATTAAGTTAAGTTTATAGTGCTCGCATCACCCCAAAATTCCTTCTAGACCGCAACGGACGAACCCGGCTGCCGAACCATTCGGTGAATGGACGCTACACCGGGCGAGCTAGCGGACGTCAAAGGCCGTCGAACCTACTAGGGTCCTCTTAGGCAATTGGCGTATTACATGAGCACTTTTCCGCTAGCCCTTCATTAATTGTGACGACGGAGGCACACTGTTGGAAGACATCACAGATACATCACCCTAATCTTGATCGTCTGAAATAGAAATTGATAAAGTAGAGTGACCCTGCGGGGAAAGGACCGGAGTGTCCAAATCCCCAACAACATACCGTGACATACGCTTCCCATATTGTCATCGAAATCATACGATACAGAACCGGAGTTAATGCGAGTACACTGACCACATATAGAATGATAATAAGGTCAGAGGAAGACTTCCTCTTAAAACAATTGATCAATATCCTTTCAATGTGAAAAGAAAACAAGTCCTGGTACTCGCACTAACCCCGGCAATCAAAATACATAATAATAATATGATCCATTAATATAGAAAAAATAATTGAAATCAAAATATTTTGAAAAAATATTTTTTCAGAACAGCCCAAGTTTCTGAAAAGTAACGTTGAGCCCCAATGGATCCCAAGCCTAAGTGTGGACAAAAATTTTAAAAATATTTTAAACAATTTATTCAACACTTACGAACAATAATAATGTATCTAGTTATGATTAAAATAACATAAAGATATTATTTTTTAGAAATCCCCCCCTCACACAGAGGGCTGTTGTAAATGTAAACAATGAGTGTAAAAACACTAAAATAAGACTCCAGGCACCCAGGCCCGAAATCAGTTACCAAAAATACACCATCTGATGCAAAACAGAGACTTCCAGGGAAGAAACTGCAGAACATCAGATGGTAGATGCAGAACACAACGCCTAACCACCCGTAGGTGAAGACGTAAACATGGGGAAAGAACAGAATTCATTCTGTTATTCAGCTAAACTCCCAAGAAATTTTAGTAATAATAATTACAGAAATTATGCCAAAAGCATGGGAGAATAGCAAGGGGGAACTTAAAGGACAGGGAGAGAGGAAAAACACTTGAAAAAACAGTGTAACTAAATAATCAGAATGACAACAAAATGGCTGCTGCCTTGAAAATAGGTAACTTAACATAATTTCATTAAAAAATTTTAAGTTACAGCCCTGATAATATTCTGTCACACATTCTTTTCCTCTCCTCCTTTTCTATCCTCCTTAGAATCACCATTTCACTAATATTTATGTGTCTGGCATCATTTAAACTGAGATTTAAAAGCACAAAGATCAGTCAGATGTTAACTGATGAAGGGCCAAACTTAGAATGATAAATGGCGCCAATTTCGGAACGTCCTTGACACTGCGCATGCGCAGTAGGGGCGAAGTGTGGAGGGCCTCTCAGGACATGTTTTCTTTAGTTTTAGATGCAAATTTTGGGGATTGGGGGGCAAAATTTGTGTTTGGCCCTATATTTTAAGAGTTAGCACCAGCTATGTCTGGGTCATTGGTACAGTATAAAAATACTGATATTTTAGTGCTTTTCCCATATTTCCAAGGGCCGTAACTCACACAAGAATAATGCAATCAGCATGAAACTCAAACCTGATCTGTAAGTCATCGTTCTATAGTAGTTTACCAAAAATGAAATCATTTTGTTGAAGCGTTTCCAAAAAAACTCCGTAAAACTAAAGTGTGACTGACAGACTGACAGATGGACGGATGGACAGAGTTCAAACCTAGAGTCCCCTTCGGCGATGCCGGTAGGGGACTAATAAAGAAGAAAAGAAAACTTTTTTTATGGAATAGTTCGGGCCTCAGTTTCATTGGTCGGGTATTATAAAGTGGAAGAAATGTATTTATCCACTCTCTTAAATGCTCGCTTCAAGGACCATTTCTTGTAAGAAAAATACAAATGAACATAGTAACATCATCGTAATGGAATAATGTTGTGTTTTCAAACATATTTTTTGCTTATTGGTCGAGTTTGTGATCAGGAGTTTATTTGCGTAACTATATTATATCGCTGCACCACTCGCTGCTGTCCATTGATGAGTGTCATCGGCGTTCTGTTTGAAGTCTGGTTTTCCCACTCAACTACAATTAGCCTCAATAGGTGTGTGGTGGACCCGTATATTACAGGGTGATCAACGGGTGTGATGAAGACAGGTTTTAAATGGAGCGTACATGTAATGTTTTGGAACCGGGTGCTTTTAAAGGCAACTGCATTTCAGAATCACGTGATAATAAACAAAACAAAAAGGTAGCCGATTTTCATGAATTGGTTAAATGTTCTGAATGATTGTTGAGGACTGGTCTCTTCAGTGGTAGATTTTCCCTATAATTGAAGAAAGATGTCTTAACAAGATTTACTAACTAAACAGATGTTTTACAACTAAAATATCATCCGTGTGCACCTATAAAACGGTACCATTAGTTAGTGCAACTGATGACAAAATATTCAGTTTCTTTGGTATAGCTATGAAAATCTTGAGGTCGAGTACTCATCAGTCTACTATGACTTGACTTTTGGCTGTTGACTCCAGAATTCCATAGTTGTTTCAACACTAGATGTAGGATAGCTGGAAGAAAATGTCGTTTTTTATGTTCTCTCCACTGATTATGCCAGTTATGGACACTGCATTCTGAAAAGCTCTCTAAGAAACTTAAGTTTCCTAAAGAGGACTTATTGGATACAAGTATATCCAACTGTTGATATTTTAGGAGTGCGAGAACAGGTAGGCAGGAAAAGAGGCATAGTGTTACAGAGACTACTGGAGAATAGACACACCAGTGTTGGTGGCCTTGATAGTCAATGGAACATTTTGTTCCCATTCATGAGCTGGTTGAGTGCTGGAAGCCCACATTTGGGCTTTATTCTGAAATACAGGTTCAGCAACAACAAAAGATTCATATTCTGTGGATGTACTCCATATTCGCTTTGAATGTCTGTATGGATTTGACTTGTTACAATTTAAGGGAAAGTGCTGTTGGCAATCTTCCATAAATTGCAACAAGGCAAATACATGTCAAGAAATTTGAAAGATCACAAAACATTGAGATCTTTACCAATTAATTTCATTATATTGGCTGCATCTTCCTGAGCTCAGAATGCATACAGGCCCAACATGTGGCACACATATTTTCTGTGGTTACCATTCAAGTTATTTGTATCGCTGCACATCATGTTATAACAGCTACTGACATAGAACCTAATTAAAAAAGTAATTAACTTACTGATGTTACATATACAGTTGGGTCCACTTATTTGGATATCTCTTAACTGAATAACTCTGTTAATTGAATATAATTTGCCAACACAAAACCATTTACCTTACCAAATTTGACCTGTTAATTGAATATAGGTTATAGAGTAAACTCCTGTTCATTGAATAAAAAATCTTGCAACCTGTTGAGAAATTACCCAACT
This sequence comes from Pictodentalium vernedei, assembly GCA_031216915.1. Taxonomy (NCBI): domain Eukaryota; kingdom Metazoa; phylum Mollusca; class Scaphopoda; order Dentaliida; family Dentaliidae; genus Pictodentalium; species Pictodentalium vernedei. The sequence goes on from CM062292.1 coordinate 279,977,875, forward strand.
CTCCCCGGTGCTTCTTTGTTTATAGACCTATTTGGACTCAGTACATCCAATACAGTCATTTAATCTATTATATCTCATTTGACAGAGCTCATGGAGTTCTGTCAAACAAGATATAATAGAATAAATGCTAAGTTTATCTCTGGAATACAGGAAAGTGACAATCCCTATTAAGTGAATACTCCTATTAACTAAATTTTCATTGGCAAAGTGGCTATTCAAATAACAGGGTTCCGCTGTATCATATATATTATTACATATTATAATTTTGTCAAACTGTCGTCATGCTCGGGAGATTACTCCCTTCTAAGCGGCATTCATTTTTGACTAATTCATATTCCGTTACGTTAAGTGCTGTACCAATGTATACCGCACCATGGGAACATAAAATTTCGCGTCACACTTATCCTAATTGTTAAATTGTTTCGAAATGGGCATACGTCTTACAGGTCGATTTATTGCCTGGCAAGTGACTGCCTAGCTCCTAATCACAAACCTAGTTATAAAATCACTGTTTCATATCTTCCTTGGGTGGAAGGTATGTTCTGTGTTTTACGTTGTTCTGTGTATTCAAGTGTAAATTATGCACAAAGATACCGTATCATATCTTCCTTGGGTGGCAACAAGTCAAGATATATTCTGCATTATTGCGTGCAAAATTAGTTCTCAGCTTTAGAATTACAAGCCTTCTATCATTTATCTCAACCTCGTCCTGGTAACAGACGCAGAGGCAAGTTTGCATACAGTGTTTACACATCCAACCACTCCTTGACCCAAATCATTCAAACACGTTCTCCATATTAAAGTTTATTGCGTGCAAAATCACTGTATCATATCTCCCTTGGGTGGCAACAAGTAAAGATATGTTCCCTGTATTCGAGTCTCTTAGGCGCAAAATAACCATATATCTTTCTTGGGTGGCAACAAGTAAAGATATGTTCCCCGCTTCATGTTGTTCTTTGTATTCAAGTGTAAATTATGCAAAAATATACCGAATAATATCTTCCTTGGGTGGCAACAAGTAAAGATATATTCTGCGTTATGAATTACACATTATTGCTAAAACCTCATCCTGGTAACCGAGGTAGAGGCAAGTTCGCATACAGTAGTCACACATCCAACTACTCCTTGACCTGAATCATTCAGAAGCACGCCTCCATATTACATATATAAAGACTTCCCTATGTAGAAAACAACATAAACTTTCTCAAATCACCAGCCTTGAACTTCAGTAGTGAGTTTCAGCCATCCTTACAGTGCATCTTAATAAATTTTAATGCAGCTTGTTTTGACAAAAATGAAGCAGAACATTTATGCCACTGATCTCTATACAAATGGATTGCTGGAACGTCAGTGAAAAACGGTGCAACTCAATCTGCCCCAAGATGGCATCAAGTCAGTCAATTAGTGATGAGGTGATTAATCCATATACAATTGACTGATAAGAAAGATCGGTTGACAATCGGTAGTGTGGGATCATCCAGATTCAAGACGTTTTTATTATAATGAATCTTGAGTGATTCGTAGTTCCGTTTGATCTTGCAAAATTTCTCTGAACAGAGTGAATACCGGTATGTGTGACTAGCGATGTTAAATTCTCAGGGATAATCGGGTTATATTATTATTCAAAGACTCAGCTTCATATTAAATCTGCCACCACAGAAATTGACAGACAACCGTGTTCACTCAGATGATGTGTGTTGGCTTGACATCAAAGAAATCAGAAATGACAGCAAGAAATTTCAGGCGACATTGTGTATATTATCTTTGATGCATTTCTGCGATGACTTCCATAAAAGATAAAACTGTAGTATTCAGGTTTATGTTTGTTTCATTTTGTTTTATTCTGACGTGATTCTGGTTTATCAAATATTATGTATACAACATGGCAGCGCCCATTAGTAAAATATATGTGCTCCGCATCAATATTTAAATCATTAATTAAAGCCCTCAACATTAATAACAAACACCACTAAAACTGTTGTGGGAATTGGGGGTTAACACAGTGCATTGCATGGTGATTACTATCAATTAAACATAAAACACGGACCATCTGACATCAGCAATGACAATCAGACAAATTTGTATCCAAAACATCAGCATTCGCATGATGGGTCATTCATCTTATTGGCCCATCACTACAATCAATCAATGCACCAACTCCTCTCCTCTTATCAATGATGTTTGATGATGAGAAAGCTGTTATGGTGTGATATAGTCATACCATAACAGCTTTCACATCATCAAATGAAAGCCTAGCACAAAAACTAGTAACATGGTATAAACTTTCTAACCTCGGCACTTGTTTTTCATCAAGAATAACTAAAATATGTTGTAAATATTTAGTTGTTATTGCTGCCCAAAATGTGCACATCATCAACATTTTAATTTTTTGTTGATAGCAAAGCATATTCTCTAAAAAGCTAACAGCGATTATGAGATATACAGCCACCTATGAAGAAATTGTGCTTGTGAAAATTTTTTTAGTTGAACAAAAGGTCAATAATTCCTTCAAAAATAATTGCACATTCCTGACTTACGACCCATTAAAGTTGAATATCTTGTTTTCAAGTTATTGCGTGGAGAATCAAAAGTCACTAAAACTCCCAGCCGTCATGGCGGCAATATTGGACATGCCAAAATGCTGATTATCGAATGGGACCATCCTCTAGTCATGATTAAACAACAATAAACATCTGCTAGTCATGATTAATCAACCATAAAAAATAGTACATGTTGAAGAATCGAAACACACCAAAAATCCAAGATGGCTGCCATGAAGGCCATATTGGGCATGCCAGTATGCTGGTAATCAAAAGGAGACATGCTCCAGGCATGATTATTCAACCATTAAAACAGTATCTGTTGGATGTATAGTTTTCAAGTTATCACGTGGACAATCAAAAGTCCCTGAAAATCCAAGATGGCTGCCATGGTGACCATATTGGATATGCCAGAATGCTGGTTGTCGAAAGGAACCATCCTCTTGTCATGACTAATCAACAATAAAAAAAAAACAGTATATGTTGGATTATCTTAGTCATGACTAATCAACCATAAAAAACAGCATCTGTTGGATTATCACGTGGACAATCAAAAGTCCCTAAAAATGCAAGATGGCTCCCATGGTGGCCATACTGGATATGCCAGAATGCTGCTTATCGAAAGGAACCATCCTCTAGTGATAATTAATCAACCATAAAAAAGCAGTATCTGTTGGATCTATAGTTTTCAAGTTATCGCATGGACAAACAAAAGTTAACAGATGGACAGACAGACAGACATTGATGCTGGTTATCGAAAGGAACCATCCTCTAGTCATGGCTAATCAACCATAAAAAAACATTATCTGTTGGATTATCACATGGACAATCAAAAGTTCCTGAAAATCAAAGATGGCAGTCGTATTGGATATGCTAGAATGCTGGTTATTGACAGAAACCATCCTCTAGTCATGCTTAATCAACCATAAAAAAGCAGTATCTGTTGGATCTATAGTTTTCAAGTTATCGCGTGGAAAATCAAAAGTCCATGAAAATCCAAGATGGCTGCCATGGTGGCCATATTGGATATGCCAGAATGCTGGTTATTGATAGGAACCATCCTCTAGTCATGACTAATCAACCACAAAGAAACGGTATCTGATGGATGTATAATTTTCAAGTTATCGCATGAACAAGCAAAAGTTAATGGATGGATGGACAGACGGATGGACATTGTCATTACATAATACAGCCCGCTCATATGAGCAGCCGTATAAATCATGTGGACAAACAAAAGTTAATGGAGAGACAGACGTCAGACAGACAGATGGATGGATGGATGGACGGGCGGACAGACAGTGCTGCTGGTTATCGAAAGGAACCATTCTCTAGTCATGACTAATCAATCATAAAAAACTGCATCTGTTGGATTATCACATGGACAATCAAAAGTCCCCGAAAATCAAAGATGGCAGCCATATTGGATATGCCAGAATGCTGGTTATCGAAAGAAACCATCCTCTAGTCATGCTTGATCAACCATAAAAAAGCAGTATCTGTTGGATGTATCGTTTTCAAGTTATTGCGTGGACAATCAAAAGTCCCTGAAAATCCAAGATGGCTGCCGTGGTGGCCATATTGGATATGCCAGAATGCTGGTTATCGAAAGGAATCATCCTCCAGTCATGACTAATCAACCATAAAGAAACAGTACCTGTTGGATGTATTGTTTTCAAGTCATCGCGTGGACAAACAAAAGTTAACAGATGGACGGATGGACTGACGGATGGATGGACAGACAGACCATAATACGTCCCGCTCATATGCGCAGCCATATAAAAACAAGAGACCTGCATTGCCTAGTAACTCTGGTAAAACACAACTCGGAGCAAAAAAAAAAATGCCGATAGGATCACCGATCCAATGTCGAGTTGTGACAGCACAAAAGTGGGTTTAATCATTACCAACTTATTGTCCGGAAACCAATTGTTTACAATTTACTATGTGAAGGGCACTGTGACCTTGACCTTTCACCTAGTAAGTCCAAAATAAATAGTGTTCTTCCTCTCACTGATGCCAACCTACCTATGAAGTTTCATGAACATGGGTCGAAACATTATCATGTTATCATCCGGAAACCAATTGTTTATGATTTACTATGTTGAAGGTTCACTGTAACCTTGACCTTTCACCTAGTGAGTCCAAAATAAATAGGGTTCTTCCTCTCACGAAGGCCAACCTACATATGAAGTTTCATGAATGTGGGATGAACTGTAGTCAAGTTAACATCCGGAAACCAATTGTTTACAATTTACTATGTTCAAGGTCACTGTGACCTTGACTTTTGACCAAGCAAGTCCAAAATTAATAGGGTTCTTCCTCTCACCGATACCAACCTACCTATGAAGTTTCATGAACATGGGTCGAACTCATTATCAAGTTATCATCCGGAAACCAATTGTTTACGCCCGCCCGCCTGATGGAGGACCACCCACCCGCCCACCTGCCTGCCATTCATCAAACTATAAGTCGAGTTTGACTTCGTCACAGCTCGACTAAAAAGAAGTTTCACCTAACTGAATCCTTAGAAATGCATTTTGGAGTAAAGAAAAATAAGCATTACACAGTATTTTTTAACAACGGGCAATAACTCCCATAATTTTCATCAGATATCGCTGGTCATCGAACTAGATGCAGACATTGTTGCTATAGAGACATTGTACTGACATGAATTGAAATCCGGTTACTATTGTTAAAGTTATACCATAAATACGCATGCATTACACAATATCTTTAAACAGAGCTATAACTCCCATGATTTTAATCCGATATTGGTGGTCATCGAACTTTACGTAGACATCGTTGCTATAGACATATACCGAAAAGAATTGAAACCCGGTTACAATTGTTAAAGTTATGCCATAAACAAGCATTACACAATATTTTTTTAAACAAGGGGCAATAACTCCCATAATTTTCATCGGATATGGCTGGTCATCAAACCTGACGTAGACAGTGTTGCTATAGAGACATATACCGAAAAGAATTGTTATCTGTTAACTATTGTTCAAGTTATGTCATAAACAAAGTTTGGACAGATGGACGGACGGACCAGATGGATGGACAGAGGTCTTTGCTATATCCCTCCCTTGCAGAGGGATAATAACTAGAGGGGGTATCAGTACCCTGTGGCTCACCAACAGGTGGCCAATGTAAAGGGGTGGTTGGAGTAAAAAAAAAAATGTTCAAAACTTGCACACAAAAGTCCAAAATTAAAGAAAATAAGCAGCTAAAGGGTTAAATAATATAATAACCCCTAAGAAGCATGCTAACATAAAATAGGAACCATGGCAATATGCTACAAGGTAAGTCTCCACTTTGAAAAAAAGAAAGACAAACCTTAAAACCTGCACATGAAGGTAAAAAAAGTATCACATTTGTTTCAAAGGGTTAAAATTTAGAAAAATACCCTGAAAATATTACAATAACCAGCATGGCAATATGCCAGTGAGATAAAACTCCACTTAAAAAAAATATCAAAACCTGCACACAAAAGTACAAAACCTGCACACAAAAGTCCAAAATTAAAGTAAATAAGCAGCTAAAGGGTTAAATAATATAAAAATAGCCCAAGAAGCAACCTAACATAAAATAGGAACCATGGCAATATGCTACAAGGTAAGTCACCACTTGGAAGAAAAGAAAGACAAACCTCAAAGCCTGCACATAAAAGTAAAAAAAAGGATCACATTTGTTTCAAGGAGTTAAAATTGAGAAAAATACCCTGTCACAGTAACCACAATGGCAATATGCCAGTAAGGTGAAAGTCTACTTGAAAAATATCCACTTGGAAGAAAAGAAAGACAAACCTCAAAACCTGCACATAAAAGTATCACATTTGTTTCAAAGGGTTAAAATTTAGAAAAATACCCTGAAAATGTTACAGTAACCACCATGGCAATATGCCAGTGAGGTAAAACTCCACTTAAAAAAAAAATATCAAAACCTGCACACAAAAGTACAAAACCTGCACACAAAAGTCCAAAATTAAAGTAAATAAGCAGCTAAAGGGTTAAATAATATAATAATAGCCCCAAGAAGCATCCTAACATAAAATAGGAACCATGACAATATGCTACAAGGTAAGTCGCCACTTGGAAGAGAAGAAAGACAAACCTCAAAACCTGCACATAAAAGTAAAAAAAACATCAAAACCTGCACACAAACGTCAAAATAAGTCCAAAATTTGATTCAAAGGGTTAAAATTAAGATGAAATACCCTGGAAAAGAGTTAAATGTTATCATGAACCCCTACAGCAATATGTAAAGAAGAAAATTTTTTTTTTAAAAGCACAAAAATCCAAACCTGTAAACAAAAGAAGTCCAAAATTGAAGTAATTAAGCAGGAAAAGGGTTAAAGAATACAATGTAGCCCTAAGATGCATGTTTACATACAATAGAAAGCATGGACATATGCTACAAGGTAAAACTACACTTGGAAGAAAGAAAGAGAAAACCCATGAAAACCTGCACGCAAACGTCAAAATAAGTCTAAAAATCTATTCAAAGGGTTAAAAAAATTTTTAAAATGCACTGGAAAGATATCAATGTTATAATAACCACCACTGCAATATGCAGTGAGGTCAACCTCACTTGAAATTGTTTTTTTTTATCACAACCTGTACATAAAAGTAAGAAGCTGTAGGCCTAAGTCCAAAAGCTGTACATAAAAGTCCTAAATTGAAGTAATTCAGCAGGAAAAGGGTTAAATAATACAAACATAGCCTAAGATGCATGTATACATACAATAGAAAGCATGGACATATGCTGCAAGGTAAATCTCCACTTGGAAGAAAGGAAAAAAAAAAACATCAAAACCTGCACGCAAACATCAAAATAAGTCTAAAATTTGATTCAAAGGGTTAAAATTAAGACAAAATAGCCTGGAAAAGAGTTAAATGTTATAGTGAACCACTATAGCAATATGCAGAAACTCTACACTTGGAAGAAAGGAAAAAAAAAAACCCATGAAAACCTGCACGCAAACGTCAAAATAAGTCTAAAAATCTATTCAAGGGGTTAAAAAATTTTTAAAAATGCACTGGAAAGATATCAATGTTATAATAACCACCACTGCAATATGCAGTGAGGTCAATCTCACTTGAAGTTGTTTTTTTTTATCACAACCTGTACATAAAAGTAAGAAGCTGTAAGCCTAAGTCCAAAAGCTGTACATAAAAGTCCAAAATTGAAGTAATTCAGCAGGAAAAGGGTTAAATAATACAAACATAGCCCTAAGATGCATGTTTACATACAATAGAAAGCATGGACATATGCTGCAAGGTAAATCTCCACTTGAAAGAAAGTAAAAAAAAACCCATCAAAACCTGCACGCAAACATCAAAATAAGTCTAAAATCAAAGGGTTAAAATTACGACAAAATACCCTGGAAAAGAGTTAAATGTTATAGTGAACCACTATAGCAATATGCTGAAACTAAAAAAAATTTGAAAAGCCAAAAAATCAAAACCTGTACACAAAAGTTCAAAATATTTGAGAGCGGACGCCGACGCCGACATGAGGTCTATGCCATAGGCTCACACAACTAACGTTGGTGAGCCAATAAAAACCTTCAAAAACAAACTTTCACTGACCATTGTTGATTTATAACAACATCTGCTCTCTACACCCTTCCCAAACCCCAAGATGGCATCAGTTGAGACACTTTCTATATGTGATCAATTATTTCCAATTTAATCTCAGTTGGATGGAATTAGCAAATTCAAATGGCAATAAAGAACATGAAACCTTTCTGTTAGATCCTGGGTAATTTCCCCTGTCATCTGTTTATCACCAAGATCAACTGGACTTTTCTGATCCATATAGAACTGATCATCAGATGTCACACAAGATGTTATATCCATCATGGAAGAGTAAGTGTCACATCGGGATTTATTTTCCGCACCATTATTAAATATATTGGCTTCGATGTTGGGTGAAGGATGATGACCTGCTGTGTCCTGAAAAATATACAATGGGATGTTATCTTAGAAAGAAATTGTTACATGCTGGAGTGCTTAAAAATATTACACAGAGATCAGATTCCAACCTTCTCAAAAATAATCTGAAATTGGGTTTCCATACAGGAAAATGTTTTTAAAAAATCTTTCTGTAGCAAATCAAACAAAATTTTGTTGAACAAATGCTTTGGATTACATTTTATTTCCTTGAATTTACAATGAAATTGTCTCAAAGACCAATTACATGTAACGTCGAAAAATTAAAGAAAAAAAATGTTATTGGTTCAGCTGAAGAGTTAAGAAACAAGAGGCCCCAGGGGGCCTGAGGGCACTCACCTGACATGGTAGTCTAAATATCAAACCAGGGACTTGACTTGAATATGCTGCATACGCCCCTCCTAAGAAAAGCATATACCAACTAGATGAAGCAATGGTGCCCACACAATTTTGCTTCTATTTTCAGTTTCTGCACTTTTACGTCCAAAATTGAGATAAACGCTTAAAAAACAGATTTTTTTTTTGATTTTTTGTTTGGAAATTTTCGAAGTCCCAAACAAAATATTTTCAGACTAAAATTTTTTTTTCTTCTTCTTAAAATGGACCAAAACACATAAAAAACCAAAAACCTAATTTCCGTATTTTGGTCCAAAATTTTCAAAGTACCAAGCGGACCCCAAATTTTTCAATGTGAAAAAAAATAAAATTTTATCTTAAAATTGACCAAAACACATAAAAAACCAAAAAACTAATTTCCGGATTTTGGTCCAAAATGTCTAAGTCCAGACCGGTGTAACAGTTTATCTTACCCCCCTGTATATCCCCCCCCCCCCCCCACCTGAATTTTTTTATCTTTCAATTTAATCACAGAACTTTTTAAATAATTTGCTTTAGTATCCCTCTGTTATATTAAAAAGCATGAGGGGCAATTTGAAAACTTGTTAGTCTGGCCTTGAGAGTGCGGCAACAAACCCTATATTTTGATATGTTTTTTTTATTTGAAAATATGAATAAAATTCTCTGAATGGTAAAAAAATTCAGGTGGGGGGAAGATAAACCAGATGGAGGGTAAGATAAACTAGTTGGTGGGGAAGTTGTACAGGGGGGGGGGGGGGGGGAAAGATATCGTAGTACACCGGGACCCCAAATTTTCAGCCTAAATATGAACCCACGTATTTGGCTTGAACAAACTTGAATCTCACCCCCTGAGCATGCTGCAAACCAAATATAAAAAGATTCTTATTGGTAGATCTGAAGAAGAAGATTTTTAAAGAATATTTCTCATACCATTTATTTATATTTATTTATTGGGGTTTAAGGTCACATACATATTATGCACAATGGCTAATCGTGACCGTGACAGTTTTATGGGTGGAGGAAGCTGGAGTACTCAGAGAGAACCACCGAGCAACAACGAGCAACTGTCAGCTCCTCAACATTCTAACTCTGTTCAAGCTCCGCTCAAGCAGGGTTACAGCGGTTGAAGACATGTGCACCATCGACGTGCAGTACGCCTTAGCACACAGCGTCATCGTGCCCCCACGTAGGCAATCGGGATAAAGTGCCTTGCCCAAGGACACAACGCGGGTCGTCCCAGACGGGGATCGAACTCAGGACCTCTGGCATAGAAGTCCAACAGTCTGCCACTGAGCCATTCCCCATACTGCACTAATTTAAACATTTGGGCTCCCATAGAGAGCCCAAATATCGACCCAGGGAACTGATTTCAATAAACTTCCAAAGATGTTACATGTGAAATTTGAAAGCTTTTGGAGCAGTAGTTTGGGAGAAAAGTAGTCTTAAGTGTTTTTCCCCATTACCTAAAAAAAAAAAAGTGTTAAAAAATGCTGACTCAGCACTTTTTCAAAGTCCCAGAAAAGTACCCCATGATAAAACCGATAGCAATTTTTTTTTTACCATTCCATTCTGTTGGTCCTAAGGAAGCTTCACACCAAATAAGAATTCTCAGTGTCATGTAGTTTTGGAGATATGTGCGTTTTAATTTTTTTCTATTTTAGCTCCTGCAGTTCCAATGGGGCGACAGGAAAAAAAATTTGGGCATAAATTAAGTACTTATGGCCCAATAAGCTCTCATATCAAATTTAGTTCAAATCTGCCTCTCGGTTTGGAAAATAGAAATTTTGGGAGGGGTAAAAATTCTTGCCCCTCCCAGAACAAAGGCAATTATGCAAAAATTCTTGCCCCTCCCAGAACAAAGGCAAATATTGCCATTCAAACTTCTCTTGAACAAACTTGAGTCTACACCTCAAATGGAAGCTGCATACCAAATATCAAGTCTCTGCTTTGGCTGGTTTATGAGAAGATTTTAAAAATTTGTGTGCATTTTTGCCCCCTCCCCCCACCCCCCCCCCTCCTCAATATGAGCAGAAACGAATTTGAAAAGAAACCAATTGCCCCTATATAACCGCTACTCATGTGAATTTTCATTGAAATGCAGCCAGTGGCTTGGGAGAAAATGACCCAAACACGACCTTCACGGCGTACGACAGATGACGGACGACAGACGCCGGACAAAAAGTGATCAGAAAAGCTCACCCTGACTTTCAGTCAGGTGAGCTAATAAACTGAAGTCACATAAAAAAAAAAAAAACCTGAAAAATTTCATCTCCGATTACCAAAAAATTGGAAATACTGGGCAATTTCATTAGTTTAACCCTTTGAACCCTGGTGGTATCTTCCATGTCAGTTCAATGTTTGCAATTGGAAGAGTCCAAATTCATTGCTTGGGGAAAGACTAATTAATATTTTCAACGTGCAGCCTTGGGGTCACACTTTGAAAATATTGATTGGTCTATCTCACACGTTCACTTAGCAACCATCCTATTTAATGAAATTACGACGCATCATGTTCCACGGCCTGAAAAATGGCCTCTAGGGTTCAAAGGGTTAAACATATTAAACATTTCATTTGCAAATTTAAAACAACAGAAATTGGAGGGCTCAATAGTGGTCTTTATTGCCATCAGACTGCAGTTGAATTGGGGTGGGGCTCTGTATTTAAACTCCACCTGGTTATCTGATTTGCGAAATTCCTGTTTTCTCAAACCATTCTTTTAAATGAAAGTGTCAATGACACTGTAGCTCAACTTGTTAATACATGTACATGGAGAGTATGTGACACAGCAATGACAAACATCTTGGTAATGACCTGATAGCAAAGGTACATATAAAGTATTGTAACGGTCTGTACATAAATACTGACCGTAGCCTGTAACAAATGTATAGGAAAAGTATTGCAAAGGTGGGTGACAGTCTGATGCTAAACTAGAAAAGAAATGTTTGAGTCCCAGAGTGGGTCTGACTGAACCCCAAAATATTTGTTCTCATAGCACAGTGATAACAAAGGCACCCCAAAACACACTCATTCCTGTCCCAAGGTGAAAACAAAGGTACCCAAGAAGTTTCGTGAAGATCAGTTCATAAATACAAGCTGTATAGAAGTTGTGACAAAAAACTGATTGGACCTAATTTCGGTACAAAATGGCCACTGGCAGCCATTTTGAATTTTGGACTGCACTCAGAAACACTCGTTCTCGTCCCAAGGTGATAACAAAGGTACCCAAGAAGTTTCGTGAAGATCGGTTCATAAATACAGCCTCTAGCCCAAGCCGTATTGACATGTGCACTTACAGTGTATAAGTAGCACTAAATAAATCAAAATTCATCTAATTTGCATAATTTCTGCACGAGAAAAAAACCGGTACTGTATGTGATGTATTCCATTTTACTAAACATTCATACAAAAATTTATTCAAATCAGAACACCCCAAAACACTCGTTCTCATCCCACGGTGATAACAAAGGTACCCAAGAAGTTTCATAAAGATCGGTTCATAAATACGGCCTCTAGCCTGAGCCATATAGAAGTTGTGTACAAAAAACTGATTAGACCTAATTTCGGTACAAAATGGCCACTGGCAGCCATCTTGAATTTTGGACTGCACTCAGAAACACTCGTTCTCGTCCCAAGGTGATAACAGAGGTACCCAAGAAGTTTCGTGAAGATCGGTTGATAAATACAGCCTCTAGCCCGAGCCATATTGGTATTTGCACTTACAGTGCTGAAGGTAACACTAAATACATCAAAGTTAGTCTAATTTGCATAATTTACGTACAAGAAAAAAACCTGTATTATATGTGATGTATCCCATGGTACTAACCATTCATACAAAAAATTATTCAAATCAGCGCTTTCATATGAAAGTTCTGCGCAAAAATCTGATTGCACCTAAGTCTGTACAAAATGGCCACCAGCAGCCAACTTGAATTTCGGATCGGAGCCAAAAACACTCGTTCTCGTCCCAAGGGCATAACAAAGGTACCCAAGAAGTTTTGTAAAGATCGGTTCATAAATAAGGTCTCTAGCCCAAGCTGTATTGATTTGTTGATGGACAGAAGGACGACTGGCCATGGCATAAGCTCAAATTTGGCTTCGCCAAAGTTGAGCTAAAAATGGTATAGCAGTTTCCTTCGGCATCATATTTATTTATTTATTTTTTATTTATTGGTGTTTAAGGTCACATACTTCTGCACAATGGCTAATCAATCATGACCACAACATGGAGATAAAGTCAAGGTCGGTCAATCGTTTATACCCCATGTTGCCTATTTTAGATGACTCGCACCCCAAGCGTTAGTGACTGGGTCCAATTTTACCAGTGAAACAGAGCTTGTTTACCACAGAAAACAAGCACTGCTTCACTTACTGGGGTTCCCACGGGGATCCTTCAGCATCAATCGGTTAGTGAAACTATACACACTACTCGAGCACCAACAGTGGCCCAGTGATGTGCATGCTTTATGGTGTCTTTTGGCACCAACTGCCTAGAAAAACTATACTAAACCATACACACTACTCAGCTACCGCCAGGATCTGTCGGTGACCTAGTGGTATGTGTGGTTTAGTATAGCTTTGCTAGGCAGCTGGTGCCAAAGGAAACTCTCTCTGTGTTTGTTCGAACCCCTGCTATGCTATTTGTGATATAACCAACACCCTTTCTTTATTCTATGGCACTCAGGAACTTTGAAAAAGAGATGTTTATGCTTGTTTTCATCAAGTATTGTATGTAGAATTCAGAGATGGGAGGAATTGGAATTCTTTGTTTGGTATCGGTTTTAGTATTTTTAGGGGGTATACCTCAGTATCGGTATTCAGTATCTGACTTGACTTGACATTTACTGATAGTATCAAAGAGGAATTCACATCACAAAAAACAGAATAAGTTGTAGTATCATTCTACCACAACTCTATAAATGACACTGCCAATGAGCTCAACAGTGGCATTTTTTTATGACCACAAATCATATCTACAGTAAGTTTGTGACTTGTTCTAAATGCACCTTAATGTTTAGTTTATTATTTATTTATTTATTTATTTATTGATGTTTAAGGTCACATATTTATGCACAATGGCTAATCATGACCATGACAGTTTTACGGGTGGAGGAAGCCAGAGTACCCAGAGAGAACCACCGAGCAACAACAAGCAGCTGCCAGCTCCCCAACATCGTAACTCCGCACTGCAGCACAGACAGGGTTAGATTGGTAGAAGACATGCGTACCATCGACATGCAGCACGCCTTAGTACACGGCATCATCGTGCCCCCAATGGAGATGAAGTGTCTTGCCCAAGGACACAATGCGGTTGCCGCAGGTGGGATTTGAACCGAGGACCTCTCGGCTTGCAGCCTGCACCTCTACCTACTGAGCCACCGCACTCCCACCTTAATATTTAAAGACCTATTTCAGGCTTTTGTGATCTCAGAGCATGTAACCTGACCATGCCATCTTTAGGAGGTGTTGCTGACAATAGACAAAACACCTGGACAGTGATTTCTAGTCAGGACTTGACTGCCTTAACAGGCAGTCAAGACCTGACTAGAAATCACTGCTAAGCAATTGGACCTGTACAGGTTGTAGTCCAGTCGGAATTCAGGACAGCTGTCCAGTCCATTGAGGGTTAACAAAACAGAAAAGAAAATCATTCACTTTTTTCATGAAAATGAACCATTAAACTGTTATGAAGCCTCCATGGGATCTTATAAATAGCAAGTGTAGGCAAATTTGGAAATTCAGGCGGTTTCGGTATTCAACAATTGGTTCAGTTTGGTTTTTCAGTGTCCTATATCGGTATATTGTCCATCTCTAGTTGAATTTAGTGATGCAATCTTCTGATACAATCTTTTTTAGATTGTACGTATTTCATATCATGAACTATCTCAGTGAGATATTTTGTTGAGAAAACACTTCTGAGGTGGGAGAAAGATGCAGACCATGATATTTTTCTACCCACCTCAAACATTTTGTCACAACAAAATACAAACCTGAGTTTTATCAATAAGAAACATATGAGTTATTTAAAATCCAAATACATGATAATCATTAATGTGGTTTAAATGAAAGTGATTGATCTGGGAGAAAAATGCAGGCATGTGAAAAATTTTACAGTGCGATTTCTTCCTAAGCTCAGAAATAAATGTGAACATTCTTTATTTTATTTCCAATGTGCTAAAATCGTAATCCGAAATAAACAAGTGCAACGCCGATCGCCAGCGATCAGACAACTGTCCACCACGGTAGGTGGATTACTGTGAAATATATTGATATTTCCTCAATAAAAGCAAAACAAATACGGATATCAAAGGAAGAACTCAACAAACTAGTCCGAATATTACCCCTATTTCTGTGGTTTTACTCTAAGCATCCAAATACCTGTAAAAAGGTAAGTAATTTGCATAATTTATGCACAATAAAAACCCTGTATAATATGTTATTCATCTTATGTCCCTTCCCTTCAAATCTGAAAATTTGAAACAAAAGCATGAAAGTATCTCTGAGATACAGGTGGTAACAGTACACAACATAATATGCACAAAAATATTTCCCGAGAAAAAGGTTAAGTAAGGCTAATTTGCATAATTTATGCACAAGAAAAAAAACAGTATGATATGTTATTTATCTTTTGCTGCTAGAATTCCATACCAAAAATTATTGAAATTGGAAATGTCGTTCAGAAGTTCTGCACATACTTGCATGCAATTTCCAACAAAAACGGCCACCAGTCGGACATTTTGAACTTTTTCGGAACAAAATTGACGTGTATCAATTTTTCCTAATGCCCCATCAAATCTGAAAATTTTAAACAGAAGCGTCAAAGCATCTCTGAGATACAGGTGGTAACAGCACACAACATTATATGCACAAAAATATTACCCGAAAAAAAGGCTAAGTAAGGTTAATTTGCATAACTTACGCACAAGAAAAAACCCTGTATGATATGTTATTTATCTTTTGCTGCCAGACCTCCATACCAAAAATTACTGAAATCGGAAATGTTGTTCAGAAGTTCTGAGTGTATTACGAATTAAATGCAAATTTCTAACAAAAATGGCCATCAGTCGAACATCTTGAATTTTTTTTGGAAAAAAATTGACGTGCAACAATTTTTCCTAATGCCCCATCAAATCTGAAAATTTGAAACAAAAGCATCAAAGCATCTCTGAGATATAGGTGGTAGCTGTACACAACATAATATGCACAAATACATTACCCTAAAAAAAGGTTAAGTAAGGCTAATTTGCATAATTTATGCATGAGAAAAAGACCTGTATGATATGTTATTTATCTTATGCTGCTAGAGCTCCATACCAAAAATTATTGAAATCAGAAATGTCTCTTTCAGAAGTTCTGAGCATATAACGAATTACATGCAATTTCCAACAAAAATGGCTGCCTGTCGGCCATCTTGGAAGTTTTTTAGGAAAAAAAATTGACATGCATCAATTTTTCCTAATGCACCATCAAATCTGAAAATTTGAAACAAAAGCGTCAAAGTATCTTTGAGATACATGTGGTAACAGGACAGAAGGATGGATGGACAGACAGACAGATGGAGTGCAATCCAATTGTCCCCTTCACGATGAAACCGTGGGGGACTAATAAATAACAGACCAACCAACCAACCGACATTGCCACAGACAGAGCTGTTTGTCACAGCTAAATAAAACAAGAGGCCCAGGGGGCCTTAAGGCACTCACCTGACATGGTAGTCTAAATATCAAACCAGGGACTTGACTTGAATAAGCTGCATATGCCCCTCCTAAGAAAAGCATATACCAACTAGACGAAGCTATTATGCCCACACAATATACAGGATTTTCCTTCTATTTTCAGTTCATGCACTTGCACGTCCCAAAATTGAGATAAACGCATAAAAAAACAGATTTTTTTTTTATTTTTGTCAGGAAATTTTCGAAGTCCCAAACAAAATTTTTTTTAGACTAAATTTTTTTTTTCTTCTTAAAGTGAACCAAAACGGATAAATAAAACCAAACAACTAATTTCTGGATTTTGGTCCAAAATTTTCCAAGTCCCACCTGGCCCCCAAATTTTTAGAGTAAAAAAAAATTTTTTCTTAAAATTGACCAAAACGCATAAAAAATCAAAAAACTAATTTCTGGATTTTTGGTCCAAAATTTCTAAGTCTGGACCAGGACCCCAAATTTTCAGCCCAAATATGAACCCAGGAATTTGGCTTGAACAAACTTGAATTTCACCTCCCTGGGCATGCTGCATACCAAATATCAAAAGATTCCTATTGGTAGATCTGAAGAAGATTTTTAAAGAATATTCCTCATACTGCACTAATTTAAACATTTGGGCTGCCATAGAGAGCCTAAATATGGACCCAGGGAATTGATTTCAATAAACATGTAAAACAATCTTCCAAAGATGTTATATGTGAAATTTGAAAGCTTTTTGGAGAAGTGGTTTGGGAGAAAAGTAGTGTTAAATGTTTTTCCCATTACCCACAGTGTTAAATAATGCTGACTCAGCACTTTTTCAAAGTCCCCAAAAAGTACCCCATGATAAAACCGATAGCAATTTTTTTTTACCATTCCATTCTGTTTGTCCTAAGGAAGCTTCACACCAAATAAGAATTCTCAGTGCCGTGTAGTTTTGGAAATATGAGCGTTTTATTTTTTTTCTATTTTTAGCTCCTGCAGTTCCCATGGGGTGACGGAAAAAATTTTTTGGCATAAATTAAGTACTTATGACCCAATAAGCCCTCATATCAAATTTGGTTCAAATCTGCCTCTCGGTGTGGAAAATAGAAATTTTGGGAGGGGCGAAAATTCTTGCCCCTCCCATAACGAAGGCAAATATAGCTCCTAGAACTTCTCTTGAACAAATCTGAGTCTACACCTCAAAAGAAAGCTGTACACCAAATATCAAGTCTCTGCTACTGCTGGTTCATGATAAAAAAAATTTTTTAAGATTTAAGCACACTTTTTAAGCGTGGCCCTACCGAGGGGCGGGTCAACTTGATTTGAACAAACTTGAATTGACATATGATAGGGTACATGCTCAGCAAATTTTATTAAATTTGGTCCAGTAGTTTGTTAGAAGAAGTCGATAATGTAAAGTTAACGCCAGACAATGGACAGACGACGGATGGAAAGTGATTAGTAAAGCTCCCCTTGAGCTGTGCTCAGGTGAGCTAAAAAAGTGTCAATGACAGCGTAGCTTACCTTGACTTTATGGTACATTTATGAGATTTATGTACATGTAGCAATTATCTCACTAATGTTGAATTCAAGTAAATTGTGACATAATTATTGATGTTTTGTTAACTATCAGAAGTAAAAAAGTTAAAAAAAAAAAAAAAAAAAATGAACCATGGCACCCATTCAAGGCAGCCAACAGTGATAGATAGATCACCTCATCCTGCTTTCATCCTGCCATGTTTTATAAAATCTGATCTATAAATGCAACCTGTAGGGTATACCAAAGAAATTCAAGATGCCTACTCCGGCAGTGATTATGTGCAGCTGACCATGACTAATATAGGACATTCTTATCCATTCATCATACTAAGTAAATTGTTGGGTTTCAAGAAAATTGGTGCACAAATGCAATTGCAGGGCATTTTGAAGAAATCCAAGATGGCTGCTGCCTCTGCAATTGCTGGCAGCCAACCGTTACCATAATATGGCAGTTTCATCTATTTATTTATTGGTGTTTAAGGTCACATACCAATGCACAATGGCTAATCAAGACTGTGACAGTTTTACGGGTGGAGGAAACCGGAGTACCCAAAGAGAACCACCGAGCATTGATGAGGAACTGTCAGCTTTTAAACATTCTAACTCTGTTCAAACTCCGTTCAAGCAGGGTTACAGCAGTTGAAGGCATGTGCATCATTGACATGCAGTACGCCTTAGTACACGGAGTGCCCTCATTGGCCCCCATGTGTCTTGCCCAAGGA
The DNA here is from genome assembly GCA_031216915.1 of Pictodentalium vernedei. Lineage (NCBI taxonomy): Eukaryota > Metazoa > Mollusca > Scaphopoda > Dentaliida > Dentaliidae > Pictodentalium > Pictodentalium vernedei. Next base: position 279,996,661 of record CM062292.1, read on the forward strand.
CAATGCCAGTCGTCCCAGATGGGGATCGAACTTGGGGCCTCTAGCATAGAAGTCCAACAGTCTATCACTGAGCCATCGCGCACCCCCAGTTTTATCTAGGCATGAAACTAAACATGTTTATGACATGGCAGTGATTATGGGCAGCCGACCATGACCAATAGAGGTCATTCTTATCCACTCATCATACTAAGGAAATTGTTGGGTTTCAAGAAAGTTAAAAAATTTATAGTAATTTATATATTTTTTATACTTACCAATGACCCAGACATAGCTGGTGCTAACTCTTAAAAATCTAGGACCAAACACAAATTTTGCCCCCCAATCCCCAAATTTTGCATCTAAAACCAAAGAAATCATGTCCTGAATGGCCCTCCATACTTCGCCACTACTGCGCATGCGCAGTGTTAAGGACGTCCCGAAATTGGCGCCATTAATCATTCGTAATCATTCTTACAATCAGTGCCTGGTAAGCGCTATGTACTCAGCGGGGAGGTATGAGTTCCCAACTCCTGGGAGGGCCATCCCCGTCTGGGTCATTGGTAAGTATAAAAAATATGTAAATTACTATAAATTTTTTAACATTTTGATACTGTACCAATGACCCAGACATAGCTGAATAGTAAAAAGGCTGGAGGGCCTAGGAAATAGAGAAAAATCCAATAAGCTCAACTATATAAAATAGAGTCATCCCCTCGAGGGGAAAAGGAGTATTAGGCCTTACATGTATCTTTCTTATTTATGATAAATTAGAAAGACACAACACCTTCCATAATTGAGCATCATAACATCCATGTTCTCTATTAACATCCAGTATAATCCTTATACTAATAATTTTTAAAGTAAGCCAATAAATAAAGTTAGTCCAGAGAATTGAGACTCTTTATACTCTTTTAAAAGTGTCCGAAGATTGTATAATAACGCCCGTTTGACACGTGATATATTCCAATGCTATACTTTAAAAACTATGACATGAATGAATTTTTAAAACATAAACTTTTCACTTTAAAACCATCCCAGTAACAGCTCAGAATTACTGACTCCGGAGGAGGTATCCCCTTGTTTTCATAATAAAACAGGTGACCCAAGGGAACACCCTCCCCCCCCCCTTGCCCTTGCCCTGGGTCAAATAGCCCAGAGCGAAGAGGGCAGCAGGACAGAATCACTGCCGGAACAGAAAGCCTACATAGCTATAGTTGCAACTGTTAAGTGAACGACATTCTGAGCAGCAGATAATGGACCTAAACAATGCAGGCCTCCAGAAATGGACTCAATATTTCTGAGATAAAAATTTGTGAATGTGGATGGCTGAGACCAATATGCAGCCTTCATTAAATCTATAGTAGCGACACTATTTATGTAAGCCCAAGATGTAGAAAGAGCTCTTACTTCATGAGCCGAAATCTTAAGCACAAACTGCTGAGTTAACAATAGATTATCATAAGCAGTACCGATAGTTAATTGAATCCATTTAGCAATAGAATGGACTGTAATGTCCTTCTATTAGGCATCAAAGACAGAAGAAGCTTACGTCCTTAATGATAAACTGAGATCTGTTTATAAATACATAAAGCTCTAACCGGACAGAGTAAAGGCCTATGCCCGTACGAAGACGGAAGGACCTTAATAACAATAGGTTCCGGATATTTATTAGGAGCCTGATTCTTAACGAAAAATCCAAATTTGTAGTAAAGGTAAAAGTGTTTCCAACACTACAAAAGTGAGAATCGTCCACCGATAGTGCATGAAGCTCACTGACTCTTCAGCAGAAGAGAAGACTAAGAGAATTGCTGTCTTAAAAGGCCAGAATTTGAAAACTACTGTCTCAAGAGGCTCAAATGGTTACTTTAGATTAATAAGAACCCAAGCTAAATTCCGTATAGGAATTAATCTAAGGATTCTAGGTCTATTTATCGAAAGTTTCTAACTAACTTAGATAAAGAGACATTAGACTCAATTGTAAACTATCATGGTGTGCATAGGTATCAGATAACATAGACCTATAACCTTTAATAGTAACAGGCTGCAGTTGATTTCGTCAAACAAGTATACTAGAAAGTTTGCAATGTCTGGTATGGAGGGATCAAAAATATCAACAGAATGATCCCTACACCAACGACGGAAGAGCCCCCACTTTAGCCGCATAGTATGGCGAAGAGGAGGTCCTCCTACAGTTAGAAATCGCGTCCACTGCTCGTCCTGTACAATGCTTGCCATGCAAGAAGGACCGCACAACGGAATACGTTATGCTTGAGACCTTGCGGGTTGTGAAGAAGTTGACACGATTTCCCCAGCAAAAGAAGATCCTCTCGAGGAGGAAGTTTTCGCGGTAAGACCCACAGCAGACACCTGAGTAAATTTATCCACGGTCTCTGTGGAGACAGAGATTCTACCCACAGAATTGTATTGTGAATGTTTATCTTAGCAATACTTGCTGAATCAACAGCGCTGGAGGATACGCATATCCTATCATTCCGTCCTACTAGATCAATAGAGTGTAAACTACATATGCTCGGGGATCCGGACATTGAGACACATACGTCTGCAATTGATTGGTGAGTTGTGTCGCAAATAAATTATCATTGGGCGCTCCCCTTGGTAGCAAATCTGATTGAATACCTGTTTGTTGAGAGTCCATTCTGACAGCAACAAGCGACCCTTACGTGAAAGGGAGTCTGCTAATACAATCAGATGACCCGGAATATGACGGGCCGAAACAGAACTTGGTGTTCTAGAACAAACAGAAGGATTCTTTCCGTTAAATTGAATAACGGAACCGAATGAGTGCCTCCCTGGTTCCGGATATACGCAACTACTGTCGTATTATCGGACAGGATTTGGACATGCATTTCTGAATAATGTTCATCCAATGACGTAGTGCAAGCCAAAATAACATCATTTCCTGGAAGTTAAGTGCTTGCCTAGAAACTGCGGAACCCAAAGACCCTGGCACTTCGAATCCGTTGGGATCAATAGTGTACCCCAACCTGTTTGACTGGCATCCGTCATAATCATAAAACGCGGATCCGGCAACTGCAGTGGAACTCTCTGAGTCAACCACCGAATGTTTGCCCAAGTCTGAATCACTTGTTACACTTGATTGACAAGAGAACGTGTATATCGAGCAATTCATAGATTGCTGAAAGGTTGCCGTCGAAGAGAAGCTTCTCCGAGACAGAAGCGACTCTGAGAGAGTTCTTCACCTTACTATCCACGCGTGTGGATGTAGCTAGGGCTGCGTCACGTCTAACCAACTCCAGGTTGCCACTGAAGGGCGGAGTTATACGTGGAATAACTACTGCCCTTGAAAGAAATCTCATTAAGAATCATATCCTGGAATTCTTTCTCTTGAAGACGTAATGATAACGCCTCAGTAAGGTGGTCTACATATGATAAAGCGTCTAAGATAAGTCTATTAGACATCATTGTCGTTTCCAACGTCGCGGTTGGAATTGACATAGACGGCGAAAAAGACAATTCCCAGTCTTCAGCCTCGTCGTCTAGACGCAGAGGAACTCTCAGTATGCCCTGTCCTGCCATTACAAATTTATTCCTAGAATTGATGAAAGGCAGATTTAGAGCATTTGCGGACAAGAAACTAGACTAGCATGTTTTGGTAGCAAGCTTATATATAGCGTCGTTCAATAATTCGAATGTTCTAATGACATTATTGGACTGTGTCGGCAACTCAGGGACAATGTCCCTGAACCGATCAAAAACTCCATGTCCAATGATGCTATTAGTCTCTTATCCAGCATCGCAGCATTCTAGTCCGACAGAACAACCTCTGGAAGATAATGCCGGAAGAAATGTATGGCAGCTTCTGTTGTTCCGAAAGGGAAAGCTTGAAATCGTCCGAATCCCTTTCGCCATCCTGTCGGACCCTATGAAATGTTCGGTCTTCCGTACCTGATGCAACAGCGGAGCGAACTGACCCAGCGCCGATGGATTATACCTGATCCGACAGAGATTCTGCGATAAGCTGTGCTATTTTGGATAGCACGTCCGTCACTGAGGCCTGTGGAGAAGCGGTCTTACGATGCCTTGCCGCTGGAAGCTCCGTGTTCGTTACCCCGTGCATACTTCTATTATGCGAGCGACCGGAGTGTACAGGCCTCGTGTCCCTGGCTACCGGATGGCGTGACCTGTTCACCGTGGATCACTGAATGACGAAGCTGGCCGGATACTCGAGGTCACGTAGCCAAGGTGCGGTCGTGTGTGCTGCTGTGAGGATGAGGAAGCATTATCGACAGTCTCTCGGACTGTCTATATAACAGAGCGTCCCGAGCGGCGGACATATGCTCCAAATGCAAAACGTCTGTACCACAACATCCAGACCCAGATGTTGTTGTACGAGAGAGGGACCTCTCTCGCTCGCAGCCCGGACGGACCTGGACAAGCTAGGAACCGGACTAACAGGCTTCCTCCGATCTCTCCTCTAATCCGTCGTCACTGGGTGTGTACTATTGTCTATTATAGTGCTCGCATCACCCCAATCTCCTTCCTAGACCTCAACGGACGAACCCGGCTGCCGAACCATTCGGTGAATGGACGCTACACCAGGTGAGCTAGCGAATGTCAACGCCGTCGATCCTACTAGGGACCTCTTAGGCGATTGACGTATTCCATGAGCACTTATTGCCGCTAGCTCTTCATTTAACTATGACGACCGAGGCACACTTTTGAAAGACATCTCAGTAACTTTGCGAACAAGAAACCAAACTTGCTTGTTAATAGCAAGCATATATATATATATATGTAGCGTCGTTCAATAATTCGAAAGTTCCTGTGACATTATTGGACTGTGTCGGAACTGAGGGACGATGTCCCTGAACCGATCCAAAAATTCTTGTGTCCACCGACGCTATCAGTTTCTTATCCGGCATCGCAGCATTCTGGTCCGACGAAACAACCTCTAGAAGATAAAGCCGGATGACATATACTGCAGCCTATGTTGTTCCGAAAGGGAAAGCCCGAAATCCTCCGAATCCCTTTCGCCATCCTGTCGGACCGTATGAAGTTTTCGGACGTCCGTACCTGATGCTTCAGCGGAGCGTCCCGACCCAGCGTCGTCGGATATTACATGATGCGACAGAGATTCTGTCGTTGCTGGGATGCTGCGATAAGTTGTGCTATTTGGGATAGCACTTCTGTCACCGAGGCCTGTGCAGTAGCAGTCTTACGATGCTTTGCCGCTGGAAGCTCCGTGCACGTTGACTCCCGCATACTTTTCTTATGCGAACGTCCGGAGTCTCCAGGCCTCGTGTCCCTGGCTACCGGATGGCGTGACCTGGTCGCCGAGGATTCTCTGATTGGTGAAGTTGACTGGATATCCGAGGTCACGTAGCCAAGGTGCGGTCGTGTGCGCTACCATGAGGATGAGGAAGCCATATTGACAGTCTCTCCGGACTGTCTATATAACGGAGCGTCCCGAGTGGCAGACGTATGCTCCGAATGCGAAACATTTGTACCACAACATCTGGGGCCAGATGTTGTTGTACGAGAGAGGGGCCTCTCTCGCTCGCAGCCCGGATGGACCTGGACGAGCTAGGAACCAGACTAATAGGCTTCCTCCGTTCTCTCCTCTAATCCGCCGTCACTGGGTGTGCACTTGGTTGATTTATAGTGCTCGCATCACCCAAAACTCCTTTCTGGACCGCAACGGACGAGCCCGGCTGCCGAACCATTCGATGAATGGACGCTACACCGGGCGAGCTAGCGGACGTCAAAGACTGTCGATCCTACTAGGGACCTCTTAGGCAATTGACGTATTTCCATGAGCACTTTGCCACTAGCTCTTCATTAATTGTGACGGCACACTTTTGGAAGACATCACGGATACATCACCCTGTTCTTGATCGTCTGAAATAGAGATTGATAAACTAGAGTGACCCTGCGGGGAAAGGACCGGCATGGCCATTTCCCCGCTAACATACCGTGACACACGCTTCCCATGTTGTCATCGAAATTAACACATACTGAACAGGAGTTAGTGTGAGTACACTGACTACATTTATACAATGATTATGAAAGTCAGAGGAAGATTTCCTCTTATTACAATTGAACAATATCCTTTCATTGTGAAAAGAATAAAAAGTCCTAGTACTCGCACCAACCCCTGAAAATCAAAATACATAATAACATGATCCATTAACATAGAAAAAATAATTGAAATCAAAAAAAAATTTTTTTGAAAAAATATTTTTTCAGAAAAGCCCAAGTTTCTGAAAAGTAACGTTGAGCCCCAATGGATCCCAAGCCTAAGTGTGGACAAAAATTTTAAAAATATTTTAAAAAAATTAATGCAACACTTACGAACAATAATAATGTATCTAGTTATGATTAAACTAACATCAAGATATTATTTTCAAGAAATCCCCCTCACACAGAGGCTGTTGTCAATGTAAACAAGAAGTGTAAAAAAACCAGAAACATGACTCCAGGCACTGATAACCCTGGCCCGAAATCAGTTACCAATAATACACTATCTGATGCAAAACAGAGACTTCCAGGGAAGAAACTGCAGAACATCAGATGGTAGATGCAGAACACTACGCCTAACCACCCATGGGTGAAGACGTAAACATGGGGAAAAGAACAGAATTCATTCTGTTATCCAGCTAAAACTCCCAAGAAATTTTAGTAATAATATTACAGAAAATATGCCAAAAGCATGGGAGAATAGCAAGGGGGGACTTAAAGGAAAGGGAGAGAGGAAAACACTGAACAAGCAGTGTAACTTTATAGCAAGAATGACCACAACAGGCCCTTGCCTCGAAAATAGGTAACTTAACATAATTTCATTAAAAAATTTTAAGTTACAGCCCTGATTATTTTCTGTCACTCATTTTTCCTCTCCTCCTTCTATATCCTCCTTAGAATCACCATTTCTCTAATATTTGTGTCTGGCATCATTTAAACTGAGATTTACAAGCACAAAGATCAGTCAGATGTTAACTGATGAAGGGCCAAACAAAGAATGATTAATGGCGCCAATTTCGGGACGTCCTTGACACTGCGCATGCGCAGTAGTGGCGAAGTATGGAGGGCCATTCAGGACATGATTTCTTTGGTTTTAGAAGCAAATTTTGGGGATTGGGGGGCAAAATTTGTGTTTGGCCCTAGATTTTTAAGAGTTAGCACCAGCTATGTCTGGGTCATTGGTACAGTATAAAAATATTGGTGCCCAAATGCAACTGCAGGGCGTTATGAAGAAATCCAAGATGGCTGCTGCAGACACAGTTGCTGGTAGCCAACCATTACCATAATATGCCAGTCTCATTTAGGCATGAACCTAAACATATTTATGAAGTTTGGTGATAATCGGAAAATAACTGCAGGCTGTCAACCATGATGAACAAATTTTGGATAGTGTTGTGAAAAAATCCAAGATGGGTGCCACGATTATGGGCAGACAACCATTACCAAAATATGATGTTCTCATCTCCTCATCATACTAAGTCATCCTGCAAAATTTCAAGAACACTGAAGCATAAATGCTGGAGAAATACAAGATGGCTGCTATGGCAACCATTGAGAGCAGCCAACCCTAACTATAATAGGATGTTCTCATTTAGGTATGAACATTATTAACATGTACACAAAATTCTGTGATGATCTAAAAATATCTGTGTCTATAGCCAGTGCTAAATGAATTGTATACAGTGTTCTTAAGAAATCGAAGATGGCAATTGTGGCAGCCACTATGGGCAGTAAACCATTACCAAAATAGGACATTCTTATCTGATCATCATACTAAGTCACCCTGTTGAATTTATAAAATATTGATGCACAAATGCAACCTGTAGCCTGAGCTGAAAAAATCCTAGATGGCTGGAGGGGCAGCCATTGTGGGTGGCCGACTGACTATAATGGAAAATTCTCTGCATAAACCTGAACATGCATATGAAACTTAATGATGATTGGAAAAGAACTGTGGTTTGTAGCCTGTGCTGAATAAATTGTGGACAGACTGGCAGACATCTGCAAAGGCCATGACAACAGCTTAAGCGGCCTGATTTCATCAAGTTAAGCAAAAAAACTGGAGTAAAATAGCATGAATAGGGACTCTTCATAAAATAACTCAAATTAATGAAAATCAATAACACATATTTTTTACTTTGGCATATGCAGAATGTCAAGATTTTTTCAAAAGTCTCTTAAGGATTGTTTGAATTGAGCCATGAAAATGTGCAGTATTGTGGAAAAATAAACTGAAATCCATTTTATGTTTATATGTCAAAGACTCTTATGTCTTAACTTGAATATAAGGTATGAAAGCAGGAAGGAGTGAGGAACAAATTTATTTTGTTTTCTCTGGAAAGTAAAGTTTTTGATTCAGGAAGATGAATATTAGATAGCGAAAGGAATATTTGAGAGTTATTTGGACTCCAACTACTAGGTGGCACCACCACCACCAAATCCATTCCAAGGCATTCTACATAACTGAACACTCCTAATCTGAAGTCCTGGGCTAACCCAAACAGCATGTTGATGTGCACATCTTCGACTTGCAAAAAGTATGGCAAGTATGACAATTATTTGCCACTAGCTGGAAATTGTTTTTAGGTACTCCAGTATCCTACATGCGTAGCATGTCTTAATTAATATGATACTGACTGTAGAAAGTGTTACTAAACCCCAACAAACTTACCTCCAAGTTTGGTCGTGTCTGTATTGGTGCTGTTAAAAGCTGTTGCAGACCTGAAAGTGTAAGAAAAAAGATTACCCTATGGACTTAAATACAGGCTTTTTTGTTTATAATAATCTTTACAGTTAGTTCTGTGACTTAAATTCTCAGATTAATTTTACAAAGAATGCTGTATATACATGTACATAGCTGCTGATGACTTAACAGAATCATGTTTCTTTCTGCCTGCACAGGCAGCCAATAATGATGTAAAAACAATGTCAAGGCCTAAAAAAGTTGAAAATCTGTTTCTAGGGCTCTCCCACATGGTCCATTTGGCTACTGCATACCCTCTTTTACTAACCAATGCAAACTCCAAAAAGTAAAAAAATGTATGTCTGTTATTTTACCCAAGTTAAAAAAATTAATAAATTTGTACCTTGAGTGCAACAAGGCTTTGCAATGCTTTAGCATTGCAAAGCCTTCTTGCACTCGAGGGATGAAATACACAACCCATGCTATTCTGTAGATTATGAGGCCTAAAACTTAAAACAAACCAAGAACATGAACTTTTGATGGAAAAGAAATAATTACAAAAATAAAAAATAAAATAAAACAAGAGGCCCCAAGGGGCCTTAATCGCTCACCGGCCAAAGTGGTTCAAAGAAGTATTTGGGGTCACATTCAGTTAGACATGGTTCATCAACACTACAAAGGAATGAAGTCATGAGAGACAGATTTTATGGAAAAACACTAAGGAATGGATTTGAACAAACCTGAACATAACATGCCCCCCCCCCCCAACCCCACCCCTGCCCATAGAGCCCAAATATTATGCCAAGGACTCAAATTGAACAAACTTGAATCTGATCCCCCTTGAGATGTCAGATACCAAATAGGAAAGAATTCTGACTGGTGGATATGAAGAAGGTTTTTAAAGAAATTTTCTCACATTGCACTAAGTTAAACTTTGGGCTCAAATAGGGAGCCAAAATATTAACTCAGGGTCCGATTTGAACAAACCTGAATCTGACCCACCTAGAGATGTTGTATACCAAATATGAAAGAATTCTGATTGGTGGATCTGAAGAAGAAGATTTTAAAAGAAATTCCCTCATATTGCACTTAGTTAAAATTCAGGCTCCAATAGAGAGCCCAAATCTTAACCCAGGGACTCAATTTGAATAAACTTGAATCTGACCTCCCTGTAAATGCTGTATAACAAATATGAAAAGATTCTGACTGGTGGATCTGAAGAAGATTTTTTTCAATTTTTGAAAAAATTTATGGGTGCTATCAGAGTTATGCCCCTTCTGGTGCACCCTGTGGGCGCGGCAAGTTTATTTGTACAAAATTGGATTCACATATGATAAGGAACATGCACACAAAATTTGGTTCAATTTGGTCGAGTAGTTTGTGAGAAGTCGATAATGTAAAGCTCACAACAGATGACGACGCCGCCGGACGACGATGGACGGCAAGTGATAAGTTAAGCTCCCTTCAGTGAGCTAAAAACTGACCGCCCACATGCAATTTTACAAAAAATGGCCAGAGAAACAGAATATGCACTTTATGGGGCCTAAATGATGCTTACACGTTGAGTTTTCAAGGAATAATACACATGGAGGCAATTTTTTAAAAGAAACATAAATGTGGCAGTTTGTGGCTGTATGGTGATTTCAGGGTTAACCAAAGATTTTAAACCTAGAAAGGAAAAAACAACATGACACACTGCTAATGGTATTAACATTTTATCTCATGAATCAGCTAAATCCATGAATTAACAAGTTAAAATTTGAGGCCGAGAAGTTTATAGGTTTTAGAGTTTGGTTTGTATTCACTCCTTCAAAGTTCAAGTGAAAAATTACATTGAATGAGTAAAATATGTTAATTAACCAACTACTTTCACTGTTTGCAAAAACATTTCAACTGGAATTTTGGTACTGGACCAGTCAAGAACCAGAGATTTAGCAGTGGGAAAAATTAAGCAAAAGCTTGTGAATTTCATTGAACACATACACATTATTGTTGATGTGTAATTAAATGATCCAGAAGGTACAAGAGTTAGAGAACGCCAAATTGTATTACCTGTAATGCTGTAATTCCCAGTCAGTTCTTCTGTGACAGTAAGATTTCTATAAACAAATAAGATATAAGAAATATATTAAATTTCATGGCAACAATAGCTAGACTGCACTATTGTGCAAGAAACAGAAAGTAATGATAAAAATATCTACTTTTGAATTTAGAAAACTAAATGTATTTGAATCTATACAAAATGTATTTGAATCTATACATAAAGCAGGCATGAATGAAATACAAAATGACTTTGCATTACCAAACAGAAAATTATTTTAAAAAGAAGCTTTTTGTTTCAAAATAAAAAAAAAACAAAGTGAGCAGGGACAAGTGAAGGTATATACCTCCCACTCCCCCCCCCCCACCCTCCCACCATCCACACACAAACCTTTCCCAAGAACACAACTGAAGGTGATTCAATACACACTCTTTTTATTAGAATTTTTATTACTTTTTGCATGGAAAACAAATTCTATTTATAGTAACGAAGACCATCACTTTTGACCAATTGTTCTCACATTCCCAAAAGAGATGAGCAGTTTTCAAATTTCATGTGGGTTCCGGTTTCATTTTCATTCAAAGAGTCGGGTTTTCTGTTTTGGTTTTCATTGTACAAACAGAACAATACATTGCATTTGCATATAGGAAGATGTATTTGGCAGTACATACATTTGCATCAAACAAATAAGAACTTTAAATTGACCCATTTATAAAATAAAACAGAACATGACACTTTATTAAGTTATCCAAGCCAAATTCAATTTTTTTTGCAGCACTCTCTGTCACGAACTGCTTGAAGCTGCCATTTTTTCAACTGGCGGAACTATAGTAGCCGGATACTGGATGGTGAATTACTACTAAATTGCAGCTGTATACATTTTCCATTGGAGATTATTCAAAATTTCTGAGATCAAAACACAAGAAGTATTTGCAAACTGGAATGATGGCATCTCGTGGGTTACCTGATACAATCCAGTGGTCATTGAGGTAAAAGGTTCGTAAGTGCTTCTTGTGCTTTTATGAAAAAGACTAAATATATTTTCGAGTAGAATATCTTATGAGGTCTTAATTTAATCGTCAGTCAGTGTTGACAGGGACTCCCTTCTCAAATCTGTGTAATATACAGTACTCCGATTTCCTGAGCACAATGTATTTTCATAAAATATCTCAAGAGTTTCAAGTTTGAGAAAAATGATTTTTGCCTTGAGTCTGTTGCAAAATTAGCACCCCTCCCCCACCAGCATTTAAGGTAACCCGACCAACTCTAAAAAGTTATGCCGACCATAAAAATGTGATTCAGTAAAAGGCACTCACATAGGTCATTGTAACCCTAAATTTCCACCTAACTTCAACTGTGATTTTGACGCCAGATTTGGAGTTCAAGCTTTCAAAATTAAGTGTAGAAATAAATATATTTGTCATTATAAATGTGGAACAAGTGACAAGTTCCAGTTCTGAAAAGGAAATTGCATTTGATAAACAGATGAACTTTATTATTTATTGGTGTTCAAGGTCACATACTTATGCACAATGGCTAATCGTGACCGTAGATGAACATTTAAAACATGACGCGTAAGAAGTAATTTTGTCACCTATTTTGGGGGTAAATGCCACGCTCAAACGCAATACCAAATAGTGCAGCTGTTCTGAAAATGGGCTATTGCAACTCTAAAGTTTGAAAACAAGGTTAACTTTAGGTTGTTTCTTTCTTTTTTCTGAGCTTATGTTTCCGTAGTCTATTCCGGATTACATGGAATAGTGTGACATGCGCAGTGAAGATACAGAATAGTAATCACAAGGAAACAGCAAATTGCACTTTGAATGTAAACCAGAATGGAATTTGAGGAAGTAGCGCTCGTAAATTTTTGTTGATGATGTTGTCAATGACAACATAGATGCTGTTTTTGCTCATCTCAGTGCCGCATCTGTACAAAACAACACAGCTCTCCTATGGATAGGTTGGTCAATATGACCAGATTAAAAAGAAACAAAAAATTTACAAAGAAACGCTGGACACAGCACTTTAGTTTTATTATTATTTCGACTCCCATTTGTTCAGGGGTGTAGCCAGGATTCTATAATTGAGGGGGTGGGGCTAGCCATTTTTTTGTGGGGGCATACCATGATATTTGTAATGTTGTAGGGTTTTGGGGGTCATGCCTAGTCCAAGCTAGCACCCTCCCATCATTACCCCCTCCTCCCACTTCCCTTCATGGAAGTGGGAGGAGGGTGCAACGACCGGAGGCCCTAGTTGGGACAAGGATGTGGGAGGAGGCGGGTGATGACCAGAGGGGCCTAGTTTGGACAAGGCAGTACATACATTTTCCACGGGAAAAGTTTGCAAAATTTAGTGCTCCAAGATCGAATATGAGGCAATTGTAGCATGTGTAGCCCTATATTGGAGAGCATTTTGGGGTTCTTTAGTTGTTTGAAACTTGCATTGGATCAATGTTTTGGGGAGGCGATGCGAACTTTGGGAGGGGGGGGGCATGTGCCCCCACCCCCTGGCTGCGCCACTGCATTTGTTATGTCGTGGTCTGAAGCTGATTCTTTGCCAAGGAATTAATGCCTCCAGCCCTATCATGTTCCGGATTTATTTTGAAAGAGGAATATTTGGGGGGTTTTGTTCTTTTATTTCTTTATTCCACTGCCGACTGAGATGGATATTCGACACCTGAGCAGTCAGGTACAGGGGAGTATTCAGGCCCAGAATTATCAGATTCTATAATTGAGGGGTGGGGGTATTTGGGGCGGCAGAGCTGGGGGCACAGGAGGCACGTGCCCCCTCTTTTTTCACCAATTATGGGTACCCAAACAGGACTTATTCTGACATAAGCTACACAACACCTATGGCCACATTTACTGTGGAAGATGATAATAGTTCTTACAAAATTAGCAACATAATACTGTTGGCATCGTTGTCAATTTTATATATGGAGATATTGCATGTCGCAAGTTCACAACCAGTATTTATTTATTTATTGATGTTTAAGGTCACATATTTATGCACAATGGCTAATCATGACCGTGACAGTTTCACGGGTGGAGGAAGCTGGAGTACCTGGAGAGAACCACCGAGCAACGACGACAGCTGCCAGCTCCCCAACATCGTAACTCCGCACTGCAGCACAGGCAGGGTTAGATTAGTTGAAGACATGCGTACCATCGACGTGCAGTACGCCTTAGTACACGGCGTCATCGTGCCCCCACGCAGGCAATGGAGATGAAGTATCTTGCCCAAAAACACAACACAGTTGCTGCAGGTGGGATTCGAACCGAGACCTCTCGGCTTGCAGCCTGCACCTCTATCTACTGAGCCACCGCGCTCCCACGCAACCAGTAAATCCAATATTAAATCCAATAAGCACAGACTATAGTAATAGTACAACTAGTCCAAACTTGGACCCAAATTCCGTAATATAATTTTTAAGTTTGGTAAACTAGTCCAAATTTGGTCCCAAATTCCGTAATACTACTTTTTGAGTTTCGTACGTCCTTTGGACGTACCAAACCCAAAGATTATTTACATTGCGGACTTTGAGTCCAAGTTTGGACTATGGTTTCTAACGTGTGCATGTGTTCCCTTTCCGGAGTTGCATTTAATTTTGTTCCGTATTCATGACATACGCGATAACAAAGTACCTCTCCAATCCAGCCCACCCCCCCCCCCCCCCCCCCCACACTGAGCTCCTAATTTTTTTTTCTTTTCTGCAACCAGGCTGCGGTTACACAGAAAAAAATTGTGCCCCTCCCCCACTTTTTTAGCTTCTGCCACCCCTGGGGGGGGGGGAAGGGGTTAATAACTGGGAAGTTGGAGGTTAGGGTAATGACCACAGGGTCCTAGTTAGGACAGAGAAGTTTGAGGAGGGGGTAACGACCAGACCAACCAAGTCAGGATGGAGCCTTCGTCGAGAAAATTTTGCAAAGTTAAGTGCTCTAAGATCGAATCTGATGCAATCGTAGCAATTGTAGCCCTATATTGGAGAGCATTTGGGTCGGGGAGGGGGGGGGGCTGCTAAAGCTTTAGGTTGACCTGAGTCTCCAACCACCCCCCCCATCCCCACCACCCCCCCCCCCCCCCCCTCCATGGCTACACCACTGGCAAGGATGCCTGCTGATCCGGGACATTGGGGACAGGTTCTCGCTATTGTGTCCATACAACTATGCTCGTTGATGTTATTTGAGCGAGAATTTAAAAAAACAATTTCAGTATTTGGTGTCCACTATTTGTTGGTTATTAGTACACTGAGAACCAGCAAAGCCTGTCTGTGCACTCTCACCAAAGAGTTCCCGTGAACAAGAAGGTCATGAATGCACCGCCGCGTTAAGGTTCAGTAACAATATCCAATCTCACCAGGGAGGGGGGAGGCAAACTCACATAGCTTGGCTAGAGCGTTATAATGGGGCAGGGTGTGGTCACACCCCTCAAATTTCTAACTGGTGGGGGTGCAGATGGAAAAAGGTTTCCAGATGTTCAGTTTTCAGAATTTTGGCATTTTTGCGTCTGTAGAATTTGAGTCTTGTAACCAAGCTGGAAGCTGGTTGTTCCCCCCCCCCCCCCCCCCCCTAGATGTAATGTTATGTCACAATAATCAGGGTTTTGGGTCAAGGGGAAATAAATGAGTCAGTTATGGGCGGTCAAGGGTGGTCGCTTCGCAAAAAAATGAAAGTGTCAATGACACTGTAGCTCAACGGGTCAAGACAAAACATGTACATATATAGTATGTGACACAGCAATGACAAACATCTAGGTAATGACCTGATAACAAAGGTACATATAAAGTATTTTAACGGTCTGTACATAAATACTGACCGCTGCCTGTAACAAATGTATAGGTAAAGTATTGTAAAGGTGGGTGACAGTTAGATGCTAAACTAGAAAAAAATCTTTGAGTCCCAGAGTGGGTCTGACTGAACCCCAAAATATTTGTTCTCATAGTACAGTGATAACAAAGGCACCCTAAAACACACTCATTCCTGTCCCAAGGTGAAAACAAAGGTACCCAAGAAGTTTCGTGAAGATCAGCTCACAAATATGAGCTATGTAGAAGTTGTGACAAAAAACTGATTGGACCTAATTTCGGTACAAAATGGCCACTGGCAGCCATCTTGAATTTTGGACCACACCCAGAAACACTCGTTCTCGTCCCAAGGTGATAACAAAGGTACCCAAGAAGTTTTGTGAAGATCGGTTCATAAATACAGCCTCTAGCCCGAGCCGTATTGACATGTGCACTTACAGTGTATAAGTAGCACTGAATAAATCAAAGTTCATCTAATTTGCATAATTTCTGCACGAGAAAAAAACCTGTATTAAATGTGATGTATTCCATGTTACTAAACATTCCTACAAAAATTTATTCAAATCAGAACTTTCATATGGAAGTTCTGTACAAAAATCTGATTGCACTAATTTTGGTACAAAATGGCTGCCATCTTGAATTTTGGACCACACCCAAAAACACTCGTTCTCGTCCCACGGTGATAACAAAGGTACTCAAGAAGTTTCGTAAAGATCGGTTCATAAATACGGCCTCTAGCCCGAGCCATATTGAATCGTTGACGGACAGACAGACAGACGGACGACGGGCCATGGCATAACCTTAAATTTGACTTATGTCCAAGTTGAGCTAAAAATGTATGGAATAAACTCATGCCACACAGGTATCGTTCCCCCATGATGCTCCATCACAATACCAAATATCATTCAAATCAGAGTAGATGTGGCTGAGATACACGAGAAAATGTTGGTACGGACAAACTGATGGATGGAGGTTTCCACTAGATACCCCTTCGACTTTTCAAGTCTGGGGCATAATAAAGTAAATCAATGTAAAGAAAGTGTCATTTGCTATCGAGTGAATATTAAGCAAGAGTAAAGCATATAAATACTTCAGTGAAGTGGTCTCACTTTTCTGTAAAGCCCTAATTATGGCTTCCAACACTTCAGTTCATTTTGATATGCATGTTTTCTTTCGTCGATTTTAAAAAAAAAATTAGGACCAGATTCAACTGAAAAATTCATTAAAAGGATGATTTAATTAAACAATTGACTTTCTGGGTCCATTTTCTGAAAATTCAAAATTCAAGGAGTTTGACCAAAATTCAAGGCCTTCCCAAGGCTGTGCAAACACTGTAAAAGTGGTGTTGCAGGTACAAATTTGCCATCTTAAATGAAATAGTGACTGCAAGGTAATTTTGAGCAGTTGCAAAATTCTGGGCACTGTGGCAACATGCTGACGTTGATTTTTGCAATGTTTTTGCATTGAACATGCCAAGAAATGAAATGTTAATTTCGGCAAATGTGTATCTTATTAGAATGGCTTTTAAAACTATGTGGAGATTTCCAGCGGAGTGTATGTGTGTGTGGGTGTGTGTGTGGGGGGGGGGGGAGGGGGGAGGGGGGGGGGGAAATAGTATAATCTATCGGTTCGGTTTTAATTAACTCTAGCATTTTTAAATTAGTGTTTCCCTGTGACTATTCCACAGTATTGAGAGGGTAAATACAACTGATTGCTATATGCTCATTAATAACCGCAAGTGAGGTTTTTTTGCAAAAAAATTGAAAAACAGCAATCACAACGTGAATTCCACAACCTACCATCGCCATTGAAGGGCACAGATTGAGTTGGGACATCTTTTGCTGATGTTTCAGTAATACAGTTGTGTAGAAATCTGTATCAAAAAGGCATATTTTCCAACTTAGTATCCGAGAGACTTCCTTTTGATCTTGGAAAATGAATAACTGATATAGGATGTGCATGTCCGTGTGGATGCAGACCATAAGGAAGATCGATCTGGACTTCATATTCTGTATTTGAGTTCTCCAGGTTTATGCACCCTGCATTTTCTAACCATGGCAACTTTGTCTGGCTGTGTTTTCTGTCTTTTACTGTCACCTGAAAGCCTGTTTCTTAGGGGAACTACTAAATGCATGCATTTTGTGAATAACAGTAGTATAAGCTTGTGAGCTTGTGTGAAATAGTATGAAAGGTTGGAAGGAAAGAAGGATGTGGAAATATCAAGGTGGGAGAGCAGGAACAAAAATTAAATGGATTCATAGATCTCACAAGGATTATGTATCGATGCCTGTCATTATAAAACAAGAGGACCCAAGGGGGCTTCAATCGCTCACCTCACAAAGTGGTTCAAAGAAGTATTTGGGGTCACATTCAGTTAGACATGGTTCATCACCACTACAAGGAATGAAGCCATGAAAGGCACATTTTATGGAAAAACACTAAGGAATGGATTTGAACAAACTTAAACCTAACCTGCTCCCCTGCCCACCCCCCCCCCCCCCCCCCCACCCTAGAGTCCAAATATTAAGCAAGGGACTTAAATTGAACAAACTTGAATCTGATCACCCTTGAGATGTTATATTCCAAATATGAAAGAACTCTTGACTGGTGGACCTGAAGACGGTTTTTAAAGAAATATCCTCACATTGCACTAAGTTAAACTTTGGGCTCCAATAGAGAGCCAAAATATTAACCCAGGGACCTGATTTGAACAAACTTGAATCTGACTTACCGAGAGAAGTATACCAAATATGAAAGGATTCTCGATGGTGGATCTGAAGAAATTTTTTTAAAAAATTCCCTCATATTGCACTAAGTTAAAATTCAGGCTCACTTAGGTAGCCCAAATTAATAGCCCAGGGGCTCAATTTAAAAAAAAAATTGGGAATCTGACTCTCCTATAGATGTTGTATAGCAAATATGAAAGGATTCTGACTGGTGGATCTGAAGAAGATTTTTGAAGAATTTCTTCATACTGCACTAAGTTAATATTCGGCCCAAATATCAACCCAGGGGTCCAATCTGAACAAACGAGAATCTGACCCCTCTAGAGATGTTGTATACCAAATATCAGAAGATTCTAATTGATGGTTCTGGAGAAGATTTTAAAAGAAATTCCTACTTATGCACGAAGTTTAAATTCAGACTCAAATAGAGAGCCCAAATATCAACTCAAGGACCAGATTGAACAAACTTGAATCTGAAACCCCACCCCCCACCCCCCCCCCACCCCCCCCCCCCCCCCCCCCGACCCCGAGATGTTGTACACCAAATATGAGAGCATTCTGAATGCAGTGTCTAAAGAAGCTAAAGAAGAATTTATTTTTTTTTAATTTTCATGTTGCACTAAGTTGATATTCAGGCTCCCATAGGGAGTCCAAATAATCACCCAGGGACACAATTTGAACAAACCTGAATCTGACCCGCTAGAGGTGTAGTATACCAAATATGAAAGCATTCTGACTGGTGGATCTGAAGAAGATCTTTGAAGAAATATCTTCATATTGCATTAAGTTAAACTTTGGGCTATAATAGAGAACCCAAATATTAACCCAGGGACCGGATTTGAACAAACTTGAATCTGAACTTCCTAGAGATGTCGTATACCAAATATGAAAGCATTCTGATGGATGGATCTGAAGAAGATTTTAAAGAAATTTCCTCACACTGCACTAAGTTAAAATGTGGGCTCCCATAGGGAGACCAAATATTAACCCAGGGACTCGATTTGAACAAACTTTAATCTGACTCCCTAGAGATTTTATAGACTAAATATCAGATGATTCTAACTGATGGTTCTGGTGAAGATTTTTTTAATTTTGGAAAATAATTTACGGGTGCTTTGCGGTGCCCCCTGTATTATTTATTTATTTATTGGTGTTTAAGGTCACATACTTTTGCACAATGGCTAATCATGACCGCAACATGGAGATAAAGTCAGGCCAGTTGATCGTTTATACCCCATGTTGCCTATTTTAGAGGACTCGCACCCCAAGCATTAGCGACTGGGTCCTATTTTACCAGTGAAAAAGAGCTCGCTTACAACAGTAAACAAGCACTGTTTCATTTCCCGGGGTTCCCACGGGGAATGGTGCCCCCTGTAGGCATGGCAACTTTATCTGAACAAACTTGAATCAACATATAAGGAACATGCATATCAAATTTAGTTCAATTTGGTCCAGTGGTTTATGAGAAGTCGTTAATGTAAAATTCACACCAGATGGATGGGACGAGGGACAGAGAAGACAACGGACATAAAGTGAAAACTTAAGCTCCCCCTAACTTTCAGTCAGGTGAGCTAAAAATTAAATGCATTAATATTTGTTCAATTTACCATGCTAACAAGCTGAAAATGTCAAAAATTAATTAAAGGTCATAAATCCACTCAGTATGGCCAAACCATACGAGTTTTCGAACTCATTAAGGATATTAAGAAAATCTCAAAAAGCAAAATATTGACCAAATCCATTGATATTTGTTCAAGTTATCTCACCAACAAGCTGAAAACAGTCAAAAATTAATTAAAGACCATAACTCTGTTCAGTATAGCTGAACCAAACCAGTTTTCAAACTCAAGCAAGACATTAAGAAAGTCTCACATTCACCAAAACAGACCAAATCCATTAATATTTGTTCAAGTCACTGGGCTAACGAGCTGAAAAACAGGCAAAACCTAACTAATTAAGGGCCATAACTCTGCCCAGTATGGATGAACCATACCAGTTTTTGAACTCATTCAAGAAATTGTTAAGAAAGTCTCACATATCAAATACTGACTAAATCCATCAACTTCATCAAACAAAAGGTCAAGTTTTTAAAAACAAACTCGACCCAAAACCAGATGCAAGAAACAGAACCAGCAAATACTGGAGATTTGGTATATAGCGGAGACCTCCCATCCCTGAGTGTTCCAACTTAATTTGATACTGTTTAATCATATTTCCTTATAAACCAGTATAAACTGTACATATTTTGTCAGCACTAAAAACTTCAAGGGTACACAGCTGGATAACCAAATGTCTTCTTTTTCAAAGCATGAAACAAAACTGAAAGAGAAAAACACTTCCAGATTTCTTCATTTTCTGTTTATCATTTGTTTATTAGAATTTAATCACACTTTCATCAGCCAGGATCACATCGTGTCAGGCATTTTTACGGGAGTAGGAAGGCAGAGTACCTGGCGAGAACCACTGAGCATGAGCAAACAGCTGTCAGACTCTCCAACTGACTAAGTCTGCATGAGCAAAGAAGGCAGCGGGGGAAGTCAAGTTCCCTGTAATTTAAAACATACCCAGTATCCTCTTCACTAGTAGATGTGTCTGAAAAAGAAACACATTTTGAAAGGATAAATATGTAGTCAACTCAATAAAACTTAACAGTTCATGCAAACTACCTAGTACATACATAATTTCACAAAAAGTACTACTACAATGGTGGGGATGGGGGGAATAAAGGGGGGGAGGGGTGGAGGTGAGAGTTGTTGAAAGAAAATTTCGCAGCCACATTGGTAGGAGATGATGGGTGATCGACTGGACAAAGATTTTTTTCCAGCATTTTTTGCCTAGAATGGAAAGTTTGTCTGATAAAATATGGAATTAACCTAGTTAAAAAAAAAAACTGGTAAAAATAAAAATAGTTCATACAATATGAATTTTTCTTTTTAACCCCTACCACTAGAAAGAAAAGAACAGACTATCACCAGTAGTAAACTCAGTCTCTATTCTGCTAATTAGAGTTTCCTTTCAAAACAATCATCAACACATTCAGGTCAAAAAAGATATCAAAATGACAACTGCTCAGAAGGCAATAAAGAGACGTCTGGAGTGAGAGACAATGGACCATGGAAACTCAAACTTAACTGGAATGTTTGCATTCCAGTCATTCAACTTGATCTCCCAGTTTGGTGAAATTGCACGATGTAGAACAAAAGTTATTGCCCAGAAACCAAATTTTGACAAACTTCTGTTTATAGTCACAATCCTATGACCTTCAACCTATTGCTTGAATTGATAACATTATTCCCCTCTTATGGGGATACCTAATTTGTAAACCTGGTGAATATGTGATATATAAAAGCAAAATTATTGCCAAGAAACCAATTTTCAATCAATTTCTATTCATATTAAAAGTTCCATGACCTTCGTCTTTGTCTTCTCGACTTTGTCTACTAACTACAAAATCGATATGGTTCTACTCTTCCCGTATGCAATCCGTTCTGCAAGTTTGGAGGAGCTGTGATGAATAGACCTAATGTTATATTAAATCCAGCCCTGGAAATATGAGACCGACAATTTTAATACCCACCTAGAGCCCACACAAAATTGACCCAACATGGGTGAAAATATCACCCATGCATATATTCTGATGAGACAGTCTTGACACACACTTCACCTTCCTATTGACCTCACGATAGTAGTATAATAGCAACATAATTCAGTCTGCAATAGTTAAATCAGGGCTAAACTCATGTAAAAAGAAGTTCTGATGGCGGGAAAACATCAAACACCAAAACTCAATGTTTTTTAGAATGTGCGAGATTTGCGCCGTTTCCAGACTGATCGAAGTCCCTGGTCTTCGACCATGATGCAACGTTGGATTGCGTACATAACATTAAAGAATAAATACAAAGTGCAGGTCTGGCATTCTTAACTAGAGGCTCTAAAGAGCCTGCAATCACTCACCTGGCAGAACTGCATATAAAAATGTGATTTCCCATAGGATTTCCATGGTAACTATGAGCCACAATTGTGGCCATGTTTGCAACATTACATCAACATTACAGGAGGATCATTGGTAGGTGACCCAGTCCTCAATAATGTGAAATTTCAAAACATTTGACCTTGTAGTTTCAGAGGAGAAGAGATTTTAAAATCGACCATTCAGAATCAAAGGATGCCTCTGGTGGCTATGTTTTCCATCCCACGGGAACAAAATGAGGATCGTTTGAAGAGTAGCTCCCATAAACCATTCCTGTCACATTTGGTTCATATCGGGCTCAGTAGTTCCAGAGAAGCAGATAAAAATGTTATTTCCCATAGGGTTTCTATAGTAACTATAAGCCACAATTGCAGCCATGTTTGCAACCCCATCAACATTAAATGAGGATCATTGGTAGAGAGTGTTCCAGTCAACAGTTACATGAAGTTTAAAAATATTTGGCCTCATAGTTTCAAAGGAGAAGATTTCTTTAAAATCCACACATTTATGAATTCTGTTTAAAAAGAAAATCAGTAAAAAAAAGGGTTACAGAATATTTTGAAAATTACAATTTTTTCTGACAGTACTCTCTTTCAAATAGCTTTGGACAGATAAAGGGTTACAGGAAACACAACAATTTATTCAAATAATTTGTCATATCTTAAATGATATCATAACTGTCAAAAATACGTTGTAGGATAAAACCTATAATCTGTGTATCTTTCTCATCCTACATTGATAAGACCAGGCGCTGACATAATTTTTGGGAAAGCTCTCACTGATAGCTTTCCAAAAATGATCTCAGATTCTGATCTTATCAGTACATGAGCAACAGAATACTTAGCTTATTGCGGTTATGCTACAACTTATTTTGACTTGTACTGTATACAATATGTTTGTGGTTTTTCCCAGTTCTGAGTGGAAAAAACTGGAACCAACCTTTACCAGATTCTCAAAAAAAAAAAGTATTTTGCTGACAGTACCGATCTTCATGCAGACCGGAGAGGCATTGGGTTTAAGCATTAGAATAAAGCCTCTGGCGGCCATGTATTTACATCTTCTCATTGACCATTCCTGTCAAGTTTTGGTTTACATCGGGCTCAGTAGTTACAGAGAAGATGAAAATGTGATTTCCCATATGTTTCTTTAGTAACTATAAGCTGCAATTGTGGCCATGTTTGTAACCCGATCAACATTAAAGGAGGACAGTTGGTAGAGGGGGTCCCAGTCATCGACCGTGCAAAGTTTTCAAAACATTTGGCCTTGTGGTTTTCTCTTCCCATATCCCAAAGGAGTTGAAAGCACACTTTTTGAAAACAAGGCAAAGACACGTCAACAAATTTTTATAACCAGAAATAACTCACCAGTTGAGTTTTCAACATCAACAGTGGACAATTGTATTACAATCAATTACAAAAATGTCCATAAAATTTAGGTAAGCATCAGTGGCACATGTACCCAGCTCAGGCTGGCACACAACGCAACCACAACTTTATGTTCTGGGAAGGCCGTGTCACACTACAACGT
This sequence comes from Pictodentalium vernedei, assembly GCA_031216915.1. Classification (NCBI taxonomy): domain Eukaryota; kingdom Metazoa; phylum Mollusca; class Scaphopoda; order Dentaliida; family Dentaliidae; genus Pictodentalium; species Pictodentalium vernedei. The sequence continues at coordinate 280,020,391 of CM062292.1, forward strand.
TTTGAAGACGTAATTTTCCAGTTCGTCAAACTCCAAGGTGATCAAATGGTTGTGTTGTATAACAACGTCATTACAACTTAACTACAACGGAAACACCATTTTGTTTGAACATTTTGATGTAACACTGTTAACGTTAGAGCAACGTTGTATAAAATTGGTACTTAAACAGACTTAAAAGTTAAAAACCTTGTATCAGACCGTTTTTACAATTATAATGTGATCTGGACGTTGTATATCATTGTCAAGTTTTCCTCAAAGTTGGTCGCAGGTCCTCAAAATATGACCAAAAGTATAATAAAAATTGTAGGGGGGGGGGGGGGGGGGGAGAAGAAGGGGGGGGGGGGGGGGGTAGGGTGCGGGGGGTTAGGCTGTAGATTGCTTGTCCTAATATCTGGGGACCGTGAAAAGGTAGACCGTCATCAGTACAGATTCATCCTAATCAAAACATCATCATCAAAGTAGTTGTTCTCAGCAATTTTCTCTCTGATCTTACCTCCATCTAATAGCTTTTTGTCACTTATAATATTGATTGTTAAGACAAACCACTTGAACACTTGTTAAACAAAAATTTTCCAATGTGAGGTCTGTGGAGGCAGATTGGGCAGTAAAAAATGCGAAGACACAAATTTAATTTATACTTCACACCCGCAATTACAAGCACTCAAATTGTGAAGTGTGAAATCTTACAAATGTATCTCCATGAAAAAACCCAAAATATCTGCTTTTGGGGGTGGGGGGTTGGACTCTGGAATTCATTTCATTTTTTTCTACGCAAGTGACCACCCTTGACCGCCCATAACTGACTCATTTATTTCCCTTTGACCTGAAACTCTGATTATTGATGACAGAACATTACATCTGGATGTGAAATCCTAAAATGATGAATGTCGGGGGGGGGGGGGGGGGGGGGGGGGGGGGGGGGTTTGGGGGGGCAGTACAACCAACTTGGTTACAAGGCAAAAATGACAAAATTCTGAAAACTGAAGATCTGGAAATCTTTCTCCACCCCACCCCCATCAGTTAAAAATTTGAGGGGTGTCACCACACCCTGCCCCTATTATAACGCTCTAGCCAGGCTGTGAGTTTGTAGTTTGCCCCCCTCCCCCCACCCCCCCCCCCCCCCCACACTTGCTTTGGACTGGCTATGCCACTGCATGTACGTTGTAAAACAACGTTGTTACATCATGATTACGCCGTAACCAATAAAACGTTGCCTGGCGACATTTCTACAATGTCGACTCACAATGTTGGCACAACGTTAGCTAATTCACAATATAATGGAAAACATTAACATAGCAGGACTGGGAGTCCACAAAACGATGTTCTACCAACATTATTCCCCGGCGTTGGCCGCCACGGCTGAAAACAAATTAACTCACAACGTAATGGGATACATTGTTATAACAGTCCACAAATGACGTTTCAGCGTGACGCTGTTCCTCAATGTTGAGCTAATGTATTCTGCCAATGCTGGCATAACATTAATCACAACGTAATGAATTTTCTTGTCAAAACAGGAATTTCTGTCCACAAGACAAACTTTTAGCAACTTTGTTCCTGAACATTCATACTACAAACCCAAAACTTGTTACAACAACATTTGGCTCACAGGGTATATGAATATGGCAATAAGTAAACCACAGGGAAAGAATTAGTGACACATACGTGTATGGGAATAACAACACTACAGAGGTCAGGCAAAGCATTACTGACACAGTCATACCTTTTTAATCCAGGTAAAAATTGCTTGAGTGACTATTTTAATTGGTATTTATCAAGATGAATGTGTTGCCATCCTTTATTTATTTGGATTTTACGACACTTTCAACAGCCAGGGTCACATCATGTAGAGCAGATTTACGGGTGCATGGAGAAAGCCGGCGTATCCAGAGAGAACCATCTGCCAGACTCTTCAATTTACTAACCCAGTGGTTAGCAGCGGTTGAAGACAAGTGCACCATCAACGTGCAGTAAACATTAGTACACGGCACCACCATGCCCCCAAGAAGGCAATGAGGATTAAGTGCCTTGGCCAAGGACACAACGCAGGTGGGATTATGAAGGTGTTTTAAAGCCAAACTCAGTGCAGAAATAGTAAAAAGAAACATTCAGGAATTTGTTTTCCAACTGCGGAAAAAATTGCTTTCTGATCCCACCGACCACCCATCATACGCGCCCAGAATTTTTTTCTACCCCCCCCCCCCCCCCCCCCCACCTTTTCCCTGGGGAGATCGGGTATTGTTACTGAACCTTAACACAACGCGGCAGTGCATTCATGACCTTCTTGTTCACACGGGAACTCTGTGGTGAGAGTGCACAAACAGGCTTTGCTGGTTCTCAGTATACTCATAACCAACAAATAGTGGACACCAAATACTGAATTTTTTTTTTAAATTCTCGCTCAAATAAGGCTTTAGCAGCCTCCCCCACCTAAATAAAAAAGAAATATTGATCCAAATGCTCTCCAATATAGGGCTACATATGCTAAAACTGCATCAGATTCGATCTTAGAGCACTTAACTCTGCACAATTTTCTAGGCAGAGGCCCTATCCTGACTTGGTTGGACTGGTCATTACCCCCCTCCTCAAATTTCTCTGTCCTAACTATGACCCTGTGGATGTGGAAGGAGGGGTAACGATGGAAGAGTCCTAGTTAGGACAAGGGGAGGACCCCGAAACCCACTAACAACCTTCCAAATAGTAACCCACCCCCTCACCCAGGGGCAGAAGCTCAAAAAAAGTGGGGAGAGGGGCAAAAATTTTATCTGTGTTACTCAATGTGGGGTGGGGGGGGGGGGGCTGGATTGGAGGAGTACTTTGTTACCGCGTATGTCATGAACACAGAACAAAATTAAATGCAACTCCAGAAAGGGAACACATGCGCACGTTAAATACCATAGTCCAAACTTGGACCCAAAGTCCACAATATAAATAATTTTTGGGTTTGGCATGTCTATAGGACATACGAAACCCAAAAAGTAATATTACGGAATTTGGGTCCAAATTTGGACTAGTTTACCAAACCCAAAAATTATATTACGGAATTTGGGTCCAAGTTTGGACTAGTTGTACTATTACTATAGTCTGTGCTTATTGGATTTAATATTGGGTTTACTGGTTGCAAACTTGCGACGTGCAATATCTCCATATATAAAATGGACAACGATGTCAACAGTATTATGTTGCTAATTTTGTTAGAACTATTATCATCTTCCACAGTCAATGTGTCCATAGGCGTTGCGGGAGGGGGCACATGCCTCCTGTGCCCCCGGCTCTTCTGCCCCTGCCCCCCCCCCACCTCAATTATAGAATTTGATAATCTTGGGCCTGGATACGCCCCTGTACCTGACTGGTCGAGTGTCAAACATCCATCTCAGTTGGCAATGGAATAAAGAAAAAAAAGAACAAAAAACCCAAAATATTCCTCGTTTCAAAATCAATCCAGAATATGATAGGGTTGGAGGTATTAATCCCTCAGCAAAGAATCAGCTTCAGACCACCGCATAACAATTGCAGTGGCGTAGCTGGGAGGGGTGTGGGGTGTGTGTGTATGTGGGGGGGGGGGGGGGAGTTCCAAACAACTTAAGAGCCCAAAATGCTCTCCAATAAAGGGTTACACATGCTACAATTGCCTCATATTCGATTTTTGAGCACTAAATTTTGCAAAATTTTCTCAGGGGAGGCCTTGTCCAAACTAGGACCCTCTGGTCGTCACCCGCCTCCTCCCACGTCCTTGTCCTAACTAGGACTTCCGGTCGTTACCCCCCTCCTCCCACTTCCATGAAGGGAAGTGGGAGGAGGGGGTAATGATGGGAGGAGGGTGCTAGCTTGGACTAGGCAAGGCCCCCCGAAACTCCACAACATTACAAATATCATGGTATGCCCCCACCCCCACAAAAAATGGCTAGTCCCCCTCCCCCCCCCCCTCAATTATAGAATCCTGGCTATGCCCCAGAACCAATGGGAGTTGAAATAATAAGAAAACTCAAGTGCTCTGTCCAGCGTTTTTTTGTAAATGTTTTGTTTATTTTTAATCTGGTCATATTGACCTACCTATCCATAGGAGAGCTGTGCTGTTTTGTACAGATACAACACTGAGATGAGCAAAAACAGCATCCATGTTGTCATTGACAAAATCATCAACAAGAATTGTGAGCGCCACTTCCTCAAATTCCATTCTGGTTTACATTTGAAGTGCAATTTGCTGTTTCCTTGTGATTACTATTCTGTATCTACACTGTGCATGTCACACTATTCCATGCAATCCAGAATAGACGACGGAAACACAAGCCTGGATTGCAGGCAGCTTTGGAAAGACATCAAGGGAGGTAACAGAAGTGAATAATGAACTTCACATTCAGAAAACATGTCAGTGACAACCATTTGACATACATATTGACTAACAATAATCTGTCAATAAAAAAACCCACTGCATATTAGTCTTTTCTCCATTTTATTCTCCTTTTGCCTTGTGATGTTGTGAACTTATACTGCAGACTACCGATTAACACTTTGCATTAACTATTATATGAGGCTAAATTTTTACAAGAAAACTCTTCACAAAAGTTTTTTATCAAATTTTCCAATTTTTGGTCCTCACGACGCAAAAATTCCCAATTGCAAGGGACCTGGACCCTTTCCCAATCAGGGTGTGTGTATCTCTAAATAGGGAGCTCAAATATTAACTCAGGGACATGATTTTAAGAAACTTGAATCTGACTAACCGAAGGATGGTGCATACCATACATCAAAAGATTCTGACTGTGAGTTTTGTGAAAAGATTTCTAAAGAATATTCCTCATATTACACTAAGGTAAAATTTAGGCTCCCCAAGGGAATCCAAATATTAAATGACAGACTTGATTTGATAAAAACTGATAAAAATTGAATCTGATCCCTACAAAGAACTTGTATAACAAATATCAAAAGACTCTGACTGGTGGATCTGAAGAGTTTTAAGATCCGAGAATTGTATATTAACACTCGTATGACACGTAACATATACAAATGCTTCACAGTGAGCTACACTTTAAACACAGTACATAAATGAGACATAATTATTCCTTCACAACGAGCTACACATTAAAACTACCCAGCACCGATGCTAGACTACTGTCTCTGGAGGAGGTATTCCCTTGCTTTTCACTATAAAGCCAGATAACATAAGGGAACATTTCTAAGGTAAAACTTGGTAAATGAAGAAGGCTGTGTCCAGAAAGCAGCCTTCATAAGATCAGTAATGGCTATACTGTTAGAATAAGCCCAAGAAGTGGACAGAGCTCTAACCTCGTGCGCTGAAATCTCGTTAACAGAACGTTGATCCGAAGATAGACATTCACTGGCAATACGTATTGCCAACTGAATCCATCTAGCGATAGAATGAATCGTTTTCTTCCCTTTCTAATAAAATCTGATTGACGTTTAAAAATGTGCATTATTCTAACTGGACACAGCAAGGGTATATGGTTATCAGAGGATGGTAAAACCTTAATGACAATAGGCTCCAGCCGCTTATCCAGAATCTGATTCTTAGCCAAAAATACCACTTCCGTAGTGAGGGTAAGAGTATTACCCACACTACGGTAATGGGAATCATCAACAGATAATGCATGAAGTTCACTAACTCTTCTGGTAGATGCAAAGGCTAAGAGAAACGCCATTTTATAGGTCAAGAATTTGAACTTGACATCGTCTAGTGGCTCAAAAGGAGCTTCTTGAAGCTTCAACAGAACCCGAGCCAAATTCCACTTAGGAAGTAATCTAAGGGTTCTAGGTCTATTGATAAGAGAAATTTCTAACTAGCTTGGATAAAGAAGTAACTGATCCAATAGCCAAGTTATCAAGATAAGCATACGTGTCTGATAACAAAGACCTATAGCCCTTAATAGTGACAGGCTGCAGTTTGAGTTCGTCAAACAGTTAGACAAAGAAATTGGCAACATGTGGAATGGACGGATCACATATGTCTACCGACTGATCCATACACCAACGAAAGAAAACCCTCCACTTCGCTGCATAATTCAGCGAAGAGGAGGCCCTCCTACAGTTAGAAATTGCATCCACTGCTTGTCCTGTAAAATGTTTTCCGTGCAAAAAGGGCCGCACAATGGAAATACGTGAAGGTTGAGACCTTCCGGGTTCTGATGCAGTGCGCATGACTTCCCCTGAAATAGAAGATCCCTTTGAGGAGGAAACTTCTGGGGAATGTCCCATAACAGACACCTGAGAAGATTGAGCCAAGGTTTCTGTGACGACAGAGGTGCTACTAGCAGGATTTTGCAGTGAGACTGTTTGATCTTTAATAGAATCTGCTGATTCAATGGAGCAGGAGGATATGCATATCCTATCGTTCCAGTACATGAAATCGATAGAGCGTCTACTGCATGTGCTCGATGATCTGGCGACACGAACGTCAGTAACTGATTGTTTAGGTGTGTCGCAAAAAGATCTATCATGGGACGATCCCACTTGTAGCAGATCTGACTGAATATTCGCTAGTTGAGAGTCCACTCCGATGGCAATAGGCGACCTTTCGGAGAAAGCGAGTCTGCTAATACGTTCAGACGACCCAGTATATGACGGACTGAGATGAATGCAATGATTCAGAATGAATAGGAGAATCTTCTCCGTTAATTCGCATAACGGAATTGAGTGACTGCCACCTTGGTTCCTGAGGTAAGCTACTACTGTCGAGTTGTCCGACAGAATTTGAACATGGACGTTCGCTATTTGATGAATTCAATGTTGTAGTGGTAGCCAGATTGACATCGTCCCCTTGATGTTCATGTGCTTCTCTTGGAACCGAGAGTCCCAAAGACCCTGACACTTCAAGTCTGCGGGACTTGGAGACACACCCCAGCCAGTCTGACTCACATCCGTCATAATCGTGAAAGCTTGATCCGGCAGTTGAAGCGGAAGTCCCTGAGTTAACCACTGAAGATCCGCCCAAATCTGAACCCTTTGTTTTACTAGGTCCATTAAAACAATACTGGTTTCGAGAGAATGCGTCTTCACACTCCAGTTCTGAGTAAAGAATATCTGGAGGGGACGGGTGCGTAAACAGCCCATCAGAATAAGATCCGCAGCCGCTCCGCACAGCCCCATCAGTCGCATAAACTCCCTTGCTGTTACTGTGGGAGAGTTTAGACAAAAGCGAGAATAACAACTGACTAAGTTCGCTCTGGGTAATGGCAGACGAACAAGATTGATGTAAGTCTTGAAGCTCATTCCCAAGTGAATGAATGACTTGGACGGAGCTGGATCCGACTTTTTCTCGTTTACTTTGAAACCTTCACGTCAGAACAATTGAAACGGACTCTGAACATCATTCTGAAGAATAATCTGTTGCAGTATCTTTGAAGAATGTCGTCTAAGTAAGCCGACGTTACCAAAGACGAATAAGATCGAAAGTATGACATTACCGAGTTCATTATTCAAATGAAAACCCAAGGAGCCAGGTTCAGACCAAAGCACATTGCTCTGAACTGATAAACCTCTCCTTGCGCAGCAAAATGCAGGTACTTTCTGAATGCCTGATGTACCAGGACATGAAAGTAGGCATCCTTTAGATCTATGCTTGCCACATAGTCGACCACTCGAATGCTCGCTCTTACCAAC